>OX101742.1:18985941-20235941 GCA_944452665.1 Stenoptilia bipunctidactyla
TAACACTAAAAAGTATGAAATAAAAATTAAATTAAAAAAACTCATAAAACCTAAACCAAAATGAAAGCAAACTAATAATTTATTTTTAAGAAAAAGTGAACCGCCTTCAAAAAACCAACCCACTAAAAATATTTAAATATTTTTTTATACGCCACCCTAGTCCTGTTCCAATTCCTTCCCAATTACTATCCAGGCTAGCAAATTTCCACCAAAATTGAATTAATAATATATATAGTAATATATAATAAGAACATTAATAGTTTACCTGGGTAGGTATTTTCATCGTGTGATAGTCTGACGGTTTTATTTATTTATTTATTATAAACTATTTTTTTTATTCAATGCACAAAACTGGTAAATAATTTAAACAATTCTACTAAAACATAGTCTTACAAGAAATTTATTAATTACTACCCACTTGATGTGAATACAGCATGATTTACTTAAACTTAAATACAAATCTTAGGTAAAAATAAAAACTTATTAAAACTTACAATAGTGCCATTGGATTAAATATTGGACAAATTCTCTTCATTGAGGCTGAAGAACTAAAAAAGATGTAAAAATTGTGTCTGAGTGCATTGGCTAAATGAAACATTCTCTGTAGCGGAACGTGTCTCCCGATGTTTGTGTAAGCTTTTTCTAAGTCAAAAAATTTTCTGTTTACTAATCTGCTTTCTGGGCGTTCAGAAAATCGATCTTTGATAATAATGATTCAGACCGAACTTTGCCATGAATTATTTTATGCAGATATATTAAATTGCTTCCATGCTGAACTGAGAGCGAAAGAAAACCATAGAATGTGCCAGCTGCTTCTCTTCCCGGGCATACTGTAACAGTCAGTTAAGGGACAGAGGTTTTGAAGTAGTTTTTGTGGGCGATAGGCTGACCCCCTGTTACTACAATAGTCTCTCTCCATCTTTATAATCCCTCAAATTTGTCAAACGTGACATCAGATGGTCTTGTAACCTCTGGTATTCTGCCTACCCCATAAGGGATACAGGCGTGACGTTATGTATGTATGTATGTATATATTAAATCTAAGGTTTTGCGACGTTTGAATAGTGGGGTAACCTTGTAATTATCATGTTTATGAAGTGGCTAGACTCACATATTAGTTTCAGAGATGTCCAACTACTAAAACCACTACTACTACCAAATTCATATAAAGTACTTGCTAGTGCGAGGCGAGGCGCAGCTGCAACTGCACTCACTCTTGATGAAGAACTCAATATGAGCCGATAACTAGTCGGACACCTCCGACAGTAACATATGAGTAGAAACCATTTCATTAACGTTTATTAGTGGAAAATGAAAATGAAAATGAAAACTTTTTTATTCGTAGTAGGTAATTTTATACACTTTACGAACGTCAAATGCTGGATGAGGGCGGCGCGGGTCCGGACGACATGACGAATCCTGGGGAAGGCCTCCGTCGAGAAGTGTGCGTCTCTCGGCTTATAAAGATAATGATCGCCCATTATCCACCAATGTCTTGGTGATGTCTACTACTACTTCTTCTTCGGCTTTAAAAAAACGAAATGAAAGTAGAACCCTAGGTAGACCGAGAGGAAAAAAGCCGGCGGAAAAAGTGAGTAGATTACCATACATTTAAACATACATACATAACTTCACGCCTCTGTCCCTTATGGGGCAGACAGAGCATCAGAGGTTATAAGACCATCTAATGACACGTTTAACAAAATTATTATAATAATGAAGAGAGACTATTGTAGTGACACGAAGTCAAACTATCACCCACAAAACCGCCAATAAAACCTTTGTCCCTTAACTATATATATATATATACTTAATATATTTCAAATAATGATTACTTAAATGTAACTCACGTTTATAATTACTTACTACATTAGCTTCAACTTTATCGCAATCACGCTTAATTCGACTGGTATTATTTATTTATTTTAAATGACTATAGTGTAAATACATTGTAATTAACATTGTGTAAATAATAATTCAGTGTTTAATTTAATTTAATATAAAAATTTATTAGACTTTTGTAGACCTATATAGACTGTAATTTAAATTTATTGACTGTATATTATCTATGAGGACTTTTTGATATGAAATTTTGTACTAACCTAGTTTTTAAGATTGTAATACTAACAATTGGGCCAAGATGCCAAAATAAATAAATATATTATTATTAACTGACTTTGACACTATGCCCAGGAAGAGAAGCAGCTAGTACATACATACTAACATTTTTGTTCTTATTAACTTTCTGCAGCATTTTGTTATATTCTTAAGCTCGCTTTGCATTTAAAATGAAAGTTTTATCTCTCTCCTATCAATTTCAGTTACCTCCCACGGTTTTTCTATCTTTCGCAACCAAGTTGAGTTAGTTTGACGTAGTTCCTGCATTATTTCAGTTTCTGTGGAATAAGGCTTCAAACGCAGGTGCAATAAGACTCAAATATAAAATTTATAGCCTTCTCTAAAGAAATATTTTGTTTACTTTTATTTAAACTGTTGAAGAACCAGATCCGGTTTGTCTATGATTTAAATTGTGTTTTCTATATTTGAACGCATATGTTCCAAGGAAATAAACGTATCACTATCAGTAAAATTAAATATTTATTTATAAAACGGTATGAGAGTTGCCACTAGAACTAAAATTCAGATATTTATTTTCATGAGAAATGTCAGATTCAAAATTTAGATTCTGTGTATAAATCTACTTTAAGTGAAGCTTTTGAAACGAGATTGTTGATTACACCAACTATCAATTTCTGCATTGCAATAATCAACGAATTCAGAGCATTAAGAAAACTGACTTCAAGTCAACACTATGGCCGAATAATAGTGTCATCCACGTAAACATTCTCCGAAATCATACATATTGTTTCAAAAATTTGAAATTTTCAATGAACTACCCAACCGATTTCGAAAAAATACATACAGGTGAATTGAGAAACTCCTCTTTTTTTGGAAGTCCGTTGAAACAAGTTGAATATCTGAAATATCTTTTGGCAACAAAAGAATTGAAATAGTTTAGTCGCACAATATAGAGGTTCTACCAACATTACTTTTCTATGCTACGGAACAAAACTATACAGCCGCTCTACTGATATGCTGCCCATTGGAGTCTTACGTTTTTTTTTTACATTTTAAGGATTAGACGTTTCTCCCTCCCTGGTGGCATTTGAATACGATTCAGATAATACATGTGCATCCATTAGAAACCTACTTACTTAATCGACACTTATTATCAGGACTGTAGTGGTCAGGAAAAAATTGATGCAGGCAGTTCGTTTTAGATTCATTTCCATAATTGTTGAGAAATTACGCTTTCAAAGTCACATTTTACGCGGTGTGTAAAGATAAGCAACTTAAAATATTACGTAATAAATCCGTTATAATAAATTTTAATCAAATTAATGAAAATCTAACAACAGTCTCTACTAAGTATCTCATTTCGAATAAAAGAAGATATTTTTCAATTGATATTTTAAAGTGTCTTTTCACAAAAAAAGGTTTGGAACTAGCGCAATTCATGTAAAACAAAGCGATTCATGCTACTTTTGTATAATGCAGCATACGATAGTGTGTTAATTTTACGAACCTCTGGTTCCTACATACGTCTATAAAACTCTTCTTTCGTGGAACTTTTGATATTAGTTTACATGACATGACATTCGAAATTCAAATAAATTTTGTACACTGGTTTTCCTTTTTATAAATAAGGTTTCATTTGTATTAATATGTATTTCATTCGGAATGTATTTCAGACCAGCTTTTTCGCACGGTTTTACCAGCGCCATTTTAAATTCCGCAAGAATATCGAGATAAAAATTAGCCTATTTGCTATTCCAGACTGTAAACTATCACTATGCTTAATATCATCCAAATCCATTAAGCCGTTTTGCCGTGATAGAGTAACAAACATCCAGACATGCAACCATCCAAACTTTCGCATTTATAATATACAAAATTTTAGTTTTATTTTTACTTTTTATTACTTTCACAATTATATTAGTAGGATGATTATTTAAGTTGTATTCCATAATTCAATAGTTTTTGATTGTGATTATAAGCTTTAACATAGATAGAAAGCAATGCGTTTAATAAGACCTCAGCATACACAGTTTACTGAAATGTTAAACTAATTTAAATATTTCAAAAGTATTTTTACCGAGTAGCTATAGTGTCCAAGCCACATAAAAACACCGCCGCCGTTAACAGAGCTCAGCGAGACGTTCATTATCTCATTAAAACAATGAAAAAATTTGCCGACCAGTTTATTCAACTCGAGTATTTTTCTGACAATGAAATAATTATTGTTCACTTTTCTAAAAACTGAACCATTTTTTTCTGGCCATCCAAAATCTCAGCTCCCATTTTGTTTATTGTTGTGTGAATTTTCAGCCCGAGGATTTTCAATCATCTATTTACAGATTACATTGTGATTTTGGGATACGGAAATTTTACTGCTCGCATGACTTACTCGTAATCAGTTTTCGGTTTGCAGGTCATATTGTTGGTAGGTATTCCCTATATGATTCAAAAGAACACGGCATGATATGACGGCTAAAAAATACTAAAGCGAAAGCGAGCGAAACCATAAAATGAAATTGTTATAAGTATTGTCACTAAATAGTATCACAATATTTTTTATAAAAATATATTCCAACATCTTGGTTTGGAAAAATTATGGTTAAAATTTAAAAATCCCCGCCAAAATAACGTGGGCACTATAGTGGTGACCGCGGGCTTTGGGAAAACATCGAAACGTGTTATTCCGTAACCTAAAAGTGTAGTGAACTAACAATTGTAAATCAAGCTGACAAAGCGAATTATAAAATTTTCCGTGCTAGGTACGGAAAATAACACCTTAACACCGAACACCGAGTCGATAGATCATATTATATTTTAAGAAAAATTTCTTTACGCTAATCTCCAAGCGTAATTACAGCGTGTGTGGATATGAAAATATATGCTTTCAGATCAAATAAGGAGTGTATAAGTACGTATAAGCGGTATCTACTGCCAATAATTACCAGTACAATTACCAGCCCAGCTTCAATGCTGGACTGGGAGCACAAGAAAAACATAGATTGGACCAGCTACTTCTCCTCCCGAGACTACTGTAAAAGTCAGTTATAGAACAGAGGTTTTATTCGCGATTTTGTGGGCGATAAGTTAACCCCGTGTCTCTGCAATAGTCTCTCTCCATCATTATAATACCTCCAAATTTGTCAAACGTGATATCAGATGGTTCTCTGCCTTCCCCATAAGGTATTCCCCTTGAAGTTATGTAGGGTAAGTATGCTGTGTGGGTTTAGAAGGTGATTTATCTTAACAAAAATGTGATGCTAAATTATTATTTATCTGAGTCTGAAATGTATTAATCTGAAATAATAATTATACCTACAACATTTATTAATTATATTATAATATGCATCGCTAGAGGCAGCCGCCTTTGTGCCAATACTAAATTAAATGTACCTTTTTTTACTTTTCTTTTTATGCTGTTGGTGTACAATAAAGAATTTTTATTATTATTTTTATGCATACTTATGACAACACGCCTTCCACCACC
Organism: Stenoptilia bipunctidactyla; assembly: GCA_944452665.1. Taxonomy (NCBI): domain Eukaryota; kingdom Metazoa; phylum Arthropoda; class Insecta; order Lepidoptera; family Pterophoridae; genus Stenoptilia; species Stenoptilia bipunctidactyla. The sequence continues at coordinate 18,991,505 of OX101742.1, forward strand.
AGTCGGTCGGGTATCAGGGCAAGAGAGAAAGAAAGGAAGAGAAATATTCTATAGGCATGGACTCTCCTTTTATCTATTCTACTATGTATTATTTATAAAAAATAATATCCATATAAAAAATACCTGCAGATTTACGTAGCCGGATCTAAGAGTATAATATGTCGGCGTATTTGCAAGCTAGAGAGAGCGCCCTCTCGTGACAGAAAACTGAAGCATGCACGAACGAAACGTTCGCCTTTCTTACTTTAAAAAGTGTTAAAAATGGGAGTTTAAAACTAAAACTGGCAAGAAAATGCTGACAGCTTTTTAGTAAAATATCTTCCGACGTTTCACATAGAGTGAAAGGAATGCTTTTAGAAATATTATAAGGTTCTTTTAAATAATAAGGAGAAATAAGATGTGATCAAACTAACTACATGGCCCCAAAGTAAGCATAGCTAATAATAAAAGATACCATGTAGAGAACTACCTAGAATATAAATTCATAATAGGCAAACACCCAGACAAGGAACGTTTTTTTTTTGTTCCCTGTGGGAATCGAACCCGTGACCTCAAGATTGGCGCAGTAGCGTCTATACCACTGCACCACGGAGCTTAGGCATTTTTGTATTTTTAAATTAAAAATGAAAAAAAAACCATGTTATTAAATAAAACACTTTTTAACCGGATTTATCGCGTATATTTACATTTTAAATTTTGACTCGACGTTTCGGTGTCTTTGCAGACCCCGTGGTCACGAGCGACTGAGGTGTCAAGCGTCGGATTGATAGATTGAAAAAGTTATACATCATCATCTCCATCTGTTTCTCAGTCTTCGAGCGTAGCGTTCTGGATTGACACAAAACGAGCTGACAGTATCTTGAGTTTCAGGTCGTGCAGCTTGCTGGATGTTAGATTTAATATTTTTCAGGATAGGGTCCCATGTCGGTGATAGTTTCCAACCATCTTCTCTATTGAAATTAGGGTGTTTTTTAATTTCAATCGCTTCTCTGATCATTCTAGGAATGTAATGCTTCTCTCTAGATAAAATTCTTACAGAGTCAAGCCTTAAGTAGTGGTTGGGCTTGTCCATGGAATGCTCACAAACTGCAGACTTTGAAGCTCTTCGATTTTTAATATCAGCTATGTGTTCTTTTACGCGGGTTGATACGTTTCTTTTGGTTTGACCAATGTAGGAAAGCCCACAGCCGCAGTCAGTATGAATCGCGAAAACTTAAGACAATATTAAAAAACCATGTTGTTTATAAATCTTACCAACATGACAACACGCAGAAGCGATTGAGCCGGTAGGTCTTAAATAAGTGCGGCACGAATGCTGTCCAGCACTTCATTATTCATAATCTCTTTGGCCGTACCACTCCATACTACAAACATACATACTGCCAGTACTGGACAAAGAAATGTATTAAATAAAGAATTTGCCAGTGGCAAGAGTACAGTCAGAAAACCGGACCACATCGTTGTAAAAGTTACCTACTATAGGGTCTTCCTTGGACTACTCACGCTAAAGCTGACCATGTGAAAAACAACTCACGCTAAGATAGACGCCAGCAATGCCCAGAGTCTGACCTTGTGCCTTATTTATTGCCATAGCATAACTTAAAGCTACTGAAAACTTTACGTACCTACTCTTTTAAACGGAAATTGTTCGGAATCAAATGAATTCTAGGAATAAAAATACTTTCAAGATGGATAGGTATATTAAACATAGTATGAGCTATTTTCTCTCCTGGTAACAATGTCGCTGCTATTCCTACTAAGTATTCCTAATAGAACTTCTCCCAAAGTATTATTAGCACTAAGGCAGACACGTTCAAATAACATTTTTTGCCCGGATGTCATATTTGAAACTCTGTTTTCCAAAGTTCTCCAGGATTATATAACAGATTCTGCAGCGTACTATTTTTTTAATCAAATTTTTGGGTTCGGTGTCGGCCTAGCAACACCATCTGTCATTTATTTTTTTGATATTTTAAATGTACACAATTTTTACTTCTATAGATTTATTATTAGTATAGATATAGATTATATATTTCAAAGTCACGTCCCATCCGCTTTCAGACATCACTCGTGGTCACCACTTATAGCGGTTTAGCTTTTAAATATAGTGTTCCACAAATGAGAAGGCTCATTTTTTAAATTGTTTCAGGATTTCTAACTTAATACTGACTTACTACATACTTTTATTCAACACCATAAAAAACCGGTCATTCTGTGTTTGTCACACACTAGACACTACACATTTTTTAATGATAAATGGTTTACAAATTTTTATTGCTGGGTCCTGATCGTATTCCTACGAATATATTTGTATGTTTCAATTAATGTGTCCATATAATGAGTAAGGGCCGGAAATTTGACCCAGATAAAAGGGACCTTTGCAAAAGCAATTCAATTAGAGAGTCAGGTATATTGAAGGAACATTCAATATAGGCACAGAAGAAAACGATAAGGAAAGCTTACAGAAGCTGCGTTGTATAAAAAAAAAGATTTAGGTATTAATATACAGGGTGTTTATTACACAGTTGACCAAATTTAATGGGGGTCTATTCCGAACATACTTGCTTTAAGTAATACTAACCTATCTCTTATAGTTTATTAAATATGATTGTTTTTCAACTTTATGTCGGAAAACAAACAAAACGAAAAAGAAGCGTTACTCATAAAACACGATAGAATTAATCGCTAGACAGTTACTTAGTACAGAGTCTGTGGGCTTGGGTATAACCCTGGCTTAGTCACAACAAAATCTTTATTCGCGAGTCCGTTCCGTCAGTTACAATGCCAACTCAATTAATACCGAGCTACTATCGACCGTCAGTCCGAGATACGTCAGCGCACCTAGCCGTCCTAACCGTATCTCTGTCACTTGCCATAATCCTACTTCAAGATACAACCTATGGCACTGCAATCGAATGTCAGTCATTCATTGCATTTAGCGCCCTCTTTAACAGTACTACCAACGTACTTCCGCTACCAAGAAGTCATACAAACATCTTAATATCGCAAACTCATCGTTATCGCCAACACGGCCATCCTGCGATGACACACGTCCTCGTGTGTTAATCTGAAACAATCATATCAAAGTGGCGGCTTGGCCACTCCTGACAATGAAGTCAAGCTAATTCTCAAAAGAAAAAAACACAAGTTTGAATTCTTTACATTACAAATCTTTTGGAATACTCAGCAACAAAAATACCGTTTTAGTTAATCAAGTTTCAAGCACCATTGAGTAACAATTATCTCCAAATCAAACATTGAAATCCATTAATTTCATTATTAACAACAAGGTATATCGTTCGTGGTTAACAGCAATTACATCATTTCCCCTCGGAAAACCTGAGTCAAACAATGACTCCTTCAACACACTACCTAGAATCGTTCTGGCGTAATCACAAAACCAACGAACGAGAACCTGTATCCACAACACATTAAATCTCTTCCAAAACCAGAAATTACATCTTTCTTTACAACTGCAATGAATACTTGTACTTTTGGCAACTTCAAAACTTTAACCGCTACAGATTTCTTTTTAATTTTACTTTAATTTAATATTTCCATCAAAATTCTAAATCCACGATTTAACAATTTACGTAAAGCTACCACTGGTTCGGAAGATCCATCTACTGAGAAGAACCAGCGAGAAACTCAGTAGGAATCGGCTAACGTCAACGCATTGTACGAACCACAATACTTTCGATAAGAAAACCGCACATTAAACAATGAAATTTACTTTGAATGTAACATCAAACAATTTGACAGCGGTCGAACAATAAACAAAGCAAGCATAAGCTGCTAGAATAACCCAATTAATTAGCAAACAATGCAAAGTTCTTCTGCGGTGACGTCCATCCCGTCACAAAACGTAATGCAACCTCCACTAGGTTACATCACCTCACACTCATAACCTCTATCCGGTTATATCAACTCACACTCATAACCTCCATCCGGTTATGGCGTATATCCAACCTATAAGAGCATTGCATTGTACTTCATAATTCACAACAACAAAGTACTAAAATTGTTCGACAACTGCAAACAGTTCGACAGTAAAATCCAGCTCTTTTGTCAATCGCAACAAGTTCAACGCATTTTGAATTTTCAATCTTTTCAATCTCGACGTTATTACCTATCTCCGTGATTCATTAAACACACACTATCGTAATATTACGTTTCAATTGCCAAAATAATAACAAGTTTACTGTTACTAAAACATAAGAAAACGTGTCTCCTAAGAATCGCAGCAAAATAATCCAAGATTGGCAAGATACAAAGCGATTTCTACCGAGTCACGGATACACGATAATCAGAAAGAAAATCTACAACTTCAACGTTAAATTGACTTTCATCATCATTAAGTACTTAAAACGCAATATCAAAACTTTTGAATATTATCTTTCGCCTTAAATTGAACTTCATCTATATCAACTAAAGTTACGAAAAACCATTTTTAATACAGTTGCTCAAAAAGTGGCATATTGCAGGGACGTTTAGCGTTCGGGATGTGGGCTATTACACACTTGTGCTTTTTCTTTACCTTTCCCGCACTCGTGCGTTCTCTTTCCCAAATGTCAAAATAATGTCTATTAAAAAGAAAAAATCAACCACCAAGTTTTTACTAAAAAAAAATTCATAGAAGTTTTTACGATTCATCCAAATATTTCTGAAAAGAAGCTACTACTTTGTTTCAATATCAGATATAATGATTTGATGCAATGAGTTAGGTTAGGTTTCATTTCATTTTATCTCATTAAATTCATTTTCATTTCATGTCAATACAAAAAATCTACTAAAGACTTGGCTGTATGGGCATAGTTCCCTTTGCCTACCCAGAATGGGTAAACAAAAAAAAATCTCTGTTTACAATCTTTCACTGCTGGCGCCATTTTGTATATTTTATAAAATTGCTTAATTTTTTCGCAACTGTATTAAAAATAGTCGTTCAGTACACGTGCGGAACCGTCATTGCAACTCGTTCCGACTGTCAACCCTCGCCTTCGGCTGCGCCTCGGCTCGTGTAGACATTTGTCGGAACTCTTTGCAATGACAGGCTTTCCGCACTCGTAATGAAATATACTATTGATACGTCTCGACAAACCATACGTTATTTTAAAACAATTTTACCTTGTCACATCTGTGCAAGCTATACAAAACTAACAAAAATGATGAACTATCTTTGGCACGTGAATTTACTCTAATCACTGACTCTCTCACTCTAAAACTGTTTCCATAATTAATCACTTCTTTAGACTTAGACAGGGATTAATTATAGTTCTCTCCATAATCACACAACCACAGATCCTTCCGTCACATAGCTCCTTTAGACTTAGGCAGCATCCGATAAGTTTCAGTTATACACCTTTATTCTGAGGAAATATACTGCCTTATTTCAATAGATCTATGATTGTATGATAATCACACAACCACAGATCCTTCCGTCAGATAGCTCCTTTAGACTTAGGCAGCATCCGATAAGTTTCAGTTATACACCTTTATTCTTAGGAAATATACTGCCTTATTTCAACAGATCTATGATTGTATGTCGGAGGTTACCACAACTCACTCTAATCACAAACGAAAGTTAAGCTTGGGCAGATCCGAGAAGACTATTCGCAAAAATAATTCGACACACTAATTCATATTAGGATTTAGGCTTATCCCACTTCTGATGTCGGAAAACAAACAAAACGAAAAAGAAGCGTTACTCATAAAACACGATAGAATTAATCGCTAGACAGTTACTTAGTACAGAGTCTGTGGGCTTGGGTATAACCCTGGCTTAGTCACAACAAAATCTTTATTCGCGAGTCCGTTCCGTCAGTTACAATGCCAACTCAATTAATACCGAGCTACTATCGACCGTCAGTCCGAGATACGTCAGCGCACCTAGCCGTCCTAACCGTATCTCTGTCACTTGCCATAATCCTACTTCAAGATACAACCTATGGCGCTGCAATCGAATGTCAGTCATTCATTGCATTTAGCGCCCTCTTTAACAGTACTACCAACGTACTTCCGCTACCAAGAAGTCATACAAACATCTTAATATCGCAAACTCATCGTTATCGCCAACATTTATACTTTCTAATCTAAATACTTTTTTTCTTGTATGAGTATCTTCTCAAAATAAGTGTTTTCGATACAGCCTTATTATAACGGAACCGGTATTTTAATGCAACAATGCGAGAAAAAAATGTTATGAGTCAACAAAGGCTCGAGGGCGAGGCAAAAATATATCAGATATTTTTTACATCGAAAAAAAAAATGAGGATTTTAAAATAGGTACTTTTAAAAACTTCTTTTAGCTATTGGCTAGTAGCACTTAAAGCAAGTATGTTAAGAATAACCTACCCCCTACCTACCCCCATTTCAATTTGGCCAACTGAGTACCAAACAAACTGTATAACGTATCGTTCACTTAGAATGTCAAATGTCACAATTTTTAATTACATACATAACACCAAAAAAATCTCAATAAGCATATTTCAAACCACTATATTAATCATTAAATATTCATATTCCCAAAGCTCTGTAAAATAAAATGAAAGTTGCATTTATTGTTGTCACTGGCAACCCAAAAACAAAATATTAGGGCACACCGTAATAATTAACTCTGGAGCTGGCAACACAGCCGGGTTTATTTTGTGAATGTTGCAGAATTTTTAATTTGCTGATACTGTGAAAATGTTGTATTTTAAACTTAATTTTGAGTTTTCAGGTTGCAATTATTATAAATAAATGAAGTAGGAGTAGGTACTCGTATTTCAATGTGTAATATTAATAATCCTTTTAATTATATTATTGTCATATCGGAATTATTTTTATGAACAGTTGACAACTCCGTGGTTGACAAGGTGCCATCGTGTATAATGTATTTACCTCCTCCAGACTTGTGGACATATATAAAGCATTGAATAGAATAAAAAAGTTGAAAAATTATTAATTTTATAGTGGATGTCTCGAAATAAATTTCGTCTTTAAAACCACTATATTAGTCAAGAAAGCATTTAGCCAGAGAAAGCAGATGTTGTGAGCTGGTAGAGTTTTTAGTATTTTTTTAATTTCGATTAAAATCATTTGCTTTTTTTATAGTTTGATGTTTAATTATTTTTTCTGAAAAAACGCTTTATATTTTTTCATAGCCAATCAAAGAGGATCTGCTGGAGTTGGAATATGGATATATTCATAACTTAAAGATTCTATCTATATGGAGAGTTGCGCATTAAAATACAGTCGAAATAAAAGCATTTTATTTCTTTTTTTGGACTCGGGATTTTTGTCCAATATGCCTTTAAATCATAGAACGGCACTCTTTTGATATTCAAAATAATCGAAGTTGATCTTTTATCCTGCCTACAGAATAATAAATTCTGGTTTCACCGTAAAGCACGTCGCATACATCTTACATTTTTATCTTAATATAACATCACACACACACTATACTCAGGCAAATAATTCAAAGCAGTAAACTGACAGATTGAAATGTCAAATAGAAAAATAATGATAACAGTTAAAAACTTCGTAATGTAAGTACTGAATGAGAATCATTGAAAAGGAACGATAAAATTTTAAAGAAATTTACAAAAAATCGAATTTGAGGTGAGTGTCTTTAACGTAACTTTAATGAAAATAATTAATTACCAAACATACCAAGTGTTTTAAAACGGTTACAGTAGAAGTAAAATCAACTTTATAACTTTTTGCTTTTTTAATTCGGTTTGTCGTTAAAAATGAAATTTCAAGGATAGCCTTAGCCCTTCGCTAACAGCACCATGAGAAAAGAAAAATCTTGTGAGCCAAATTTTTTTTTTCCATACATTACGATTTACATTCATTCACCACCACATTTCTATTTTTTATTCTTCCCGAAAGTGGGTACACTGGAACTGTCATTTCACTTCATTGAATTATTTGCCAGAGTATAGAGATAATATTCAAAAAATAAGAAATATTAAAAAACAATTGAATGATTGCTCCGTTGTTTTATTTATTTCTTCAGTTTATTAAATAGAAAACTGTTCAAAAGAAAGTTTAAAAAAAAATATATCGCTTTATCAAATGTACGTGCTTTCTTATTTAGAAATATATTAATTTAACACTGTCATGATGAGCAAATACTCCAATCACCCGATTGCGATTTCTATGTACCAATGTTTGGATAGGATCCAATTAACCGATCTGTGTCAATTGGCAGATCCCACTTCAAGTCAAACCGCGGCGCTGCAATCAAATGTCAACTCAGAAATTCATCGAATCTAGCGCCCTCTACAATATCAACTTCTTGATAAGGCTGGTTTGTCGATAGTTTTGTTATATATTTTCTTGGAATGATAGTATTGAATACTTTTGTTATAGACAGGGAATGAAACTTCGCCGAATCTAGTGACACCAATTGAAATTCGCGATTTTGCTGCTTTTCAATGGATCACTCCCATGATCAGACGGTAAGTAGAAATGTAGCTTGTTGACGTAATGTTTTATTATTATTTTTTTTAATTTACTTTCAGACGCAAGTCATAAGCTAGGCCTTATGAAATTGTTATGCACTAAAAGAATCTTTACTACGAATATATTGTTTTAGATATCTTCCATGCTGGACTGTGAGCAGAGGAAATACATAGAATGCACCAGCTGCTTCTTTTCCCGGGCATACTGTAAAAGTCCGTTAAAGGACAGAGATTTTATTGGCGTTTTTGTGGGCGATAGGCCATCAAAATATCCATCATTATAATATCTCTTAATTTGTCAAACGTGACATCAGATGGTTTTATAGCCTCTGGTGTTCTGCCTGCCCCATAAAGGATACAGGCGTGAAGTTATGTATGTGTATTGTGGTAGTAACAATGAGTTGGACAGTATAACCTAACCATGAATAGACCCCAAGTTTTTAAACGGTACAGGTAGATAAGTATACCGTAAAATATAAAAACTGCAAATACACCGGTCACCTGACATTAAATAGAAGCTTAGCGATAGACTAGCAACCTTACCTAAATACATAGTATATTATATTACTCGTAGAATATCTTCGTTGCTTGTCACGCACCTTTCGTATACCGTACTGCCGAACTCGTATTATTTACAAAGGAGTATGAGGAATGTGGCCTACACAGTGGTAAACAGAACGAAATTATGTTAGATAAGGGTAAATATTTTACTGTTATCATAAAATATACGCAACGCAAATACTAGCTTTTTGAAACAAGGCAAACCAAAATAATTTGAACTAACAATTTCGTTAAGTATATTCGTTGTATTGTATTGTCATTTATGGTTTGGTTATTATTTAACATTTTAAAATATTTATATTTTGAGAATTTTCCACAGAAAGACAATGATGTAGCGATATTCGCCCCTTTTTTCGTCAATCGACTGTTCGTTCAAATTCTAATCAATTCAATGTAGCTGTATTGCCGTCATTTCTTGTTTGTCTTGGTATTTTCCATGCATTCTAATTGTCTTCTGTGAATTTTGTCTTAAGTAAAGCTTGTAAGAAAAATATTTTGAAATAATTTATATTTAGTTTTTCTAAACCAAAAAGAAAAAGCTATTTATTTTATTTATGGGTAGTATTTAATCGAGTAACTGTAAATTTAAATTTTAGGTGACAAAAATAAAGTGTAATTTGTGAAAGTGAAATTTGGTTGACTGTTTTAAATAAGTGAGCGACTGACTGCGAAAGACGAGAAATAAATGAAACAGCCACTTAAAAACATTCAGTGAATGTCAAAAATCTAAGTTGCCTTCTAAATTACTATGTCAGCCACGATCCGTGCTACAAACCACGTCGGGGTTATTTAAAAAAGCTCTAGGGTTTATGACGCTTCGCCGGCCGCCGCCGCGGCGCCGCTCGCTTCGCTCGCTCGGCTCACGAACTTGTATAACTAATGCAACCTTACTGCTCTTCCTCGCTGCGCTCATCGTCGCACCTAACCGTACCGACTACGACTTCCGGAACGGGAGCACTTCTTGTCGCATAATATTTTTCATCGCAATGTCAATGAATATATTACTTAGTATAAATTATTATGGTATAAGTATAGTATAAATTGCTTCAAGACATATTTTTCGCAATTAGAAGTTATTGTCTCGTGGCTAAGTAATGAATATAGAAGCTTGATCACGTGGCCAAAAAAATATTCTGTAGCATAAATAATCTGTTCTAGTCGCTCACTTAGTAATTCAGTCGCACTATTTTTATTATTATTTCATACCGTTCAGTTTCATATTTTTTTCAAGACATTTAAACCGTGTCTCATCATCAGTCCCAAATTTGTTTTTAGTCGCTCGTTTTATTATTTCCCTTTATTTATATATTCATTTTAGGAAAACTTACAGCTAGGTATACATAATTATAACTAAATATTTAGGGTTGGCTAATTAGCAGTTACCATGGTAGGTAACTATTAGACACAAATAGACAAGGAAATTTACCATGAAATATAAAAAAAAGATTACCATAATTCATGTAAAAAAAGAATTGCATCAAAATACTTTATTAGTACCGAGGTTAATTATTTGACAAAAATAGATAAAATTGTAATAATAAACTATGAAATATAAAAAAGATAACTATAATTTAAGTAAAAAATATTTTGAAGCAAAAGGAATCTTACTATTATTATAAATGTGAAAGTTTAGATGTATGGATGTTTGTTCCTCAATCACGGGAGAACGGGTAAACGGATTTGGATGAAATTTGGCATAGTGATAGTGTGCAGTCTGGAATAGCACATACTTTTTATCCCGAAATTCCCGCGGGATTCGAAATTGCGCGAGTAAAACCGCGCGCAACAGCTAGTACATTAATAAAGTTAGTTTATTGTGGCTAAGAGTACACTATATTATGTAAACAGTAAAGAAGAAAAAAACACCCTTATTCTTAAAAAACAAACAATAAGAAAGAGAAAAAAATTATAACCTATTAATCAATTGAAAAATCCTGCTGAAAGAGCCGCTCTGACACTCAGGATACTAGTGTAGAATAAACCTAGATTATTCAGTCTTCGAATCGCTTTGTTCATAGAGTTGCATGATCGTATAAGGAATGAGTTTTGTCCATAGTTGGTATTTGCAGAGGGCACGTACTGCGTTGCCTCTCTTTAATAAGCGTTTAATAGCGTTGGGTTTCTATTCTTGACGACCGGCTGGTGTAGTGGTAACATAAATTGCCTTCTATGCCAGAGGTCCTGGGTTCGAATCCCAGCGGTGGCGGATATTTGTGTGATGAACCCAGATATTAGCCGTCAAGTCATGGATGTTTATATGTTCATTTAAGATTATTCTAATAAAAAATATGTATTTATTCAATATGTATGTTTATATATTTCTTAAGTATATCAGTTATCTAGTATCCATAACACAAGTTCTTTAAGAAACTTAATTTGGGCTAGATAATGTTGTGTGAGTGTCAGAAATATTTATTTATTTATTATTATTTATTTATATAATTTAAAGTGCATCAAACACCATAGCCAGAACCTCAGGAACATCTAATAAGTTATTCGCAATTTTACCAAGGTCACACGCGTCTGCAATCTGCCTGAGCAACTGAGTTTACAGCGAATTGTATAGTTATCATCATACGTTTTTGCTTCAAACTGTACAAATCTTATGAATTTCTTTTGTACTTGTTCAATACGATCGATATAGTCCTTGTATAAAAGGTTCCACGCGTATTCAAGGTGACTTCGAACAAAAGTATAATAATATATCTTGAGGGTTTTGATATTAATATATTATAAGTTTTGAATGTATATTATGAGAAAGCCCTAAAAGTTAACTTCGGAACAAATCAATACCGATGTATTGATACCTATTTGGCAGTATACAAAGCAGATATACAAAATCGCTAACCAGTAATACCTTCAAAAGATCCCTTAATTCAAAATAACGAGTGGAGGTAACAAAGCTGTTTTTTTTCTTTCCCTCGAAACGGAGCAAGCATATTTGAAATGTATTTCAAGAAACATAAATAATCACGCGTTTATGAATTTTATGAGTGTATTAACCTTTTTTTCCCTAGAAAGGAATGTAGCTGTCGGGAAAATTTTGATAGTGTGATACGAGTAGTAAAATGAATTTTATTAACTTAAGAAAAATGTTAATACAGAGTGACTGATGGGTCAATTTCGAAATTCGTTGACTTGATAGTTTGAGATCATACACGAAGAGAAAAAAAAAATAAAGAATAAATATTAATTATTTACTTAGTAAACTTACCCGAAAGTTAGGAAATTTATTACGCATTATTTATAAGGGATTCTGCGGGGCTAGCATGCTACCGTCGACAAAGATAAATCGGGCCTTTTATAGATATTTTCTTAGAATATGGTATTAAGTGTATGTAATTTATTAAGATTATGACATATTTGGTTCTGTGGTCTTAATCATGGCATCAAATCGAGTAATTCTATCTATTATGTTGCGCATATTTGCTTACATAATAGGATAAAATAACAAAATAATATTTATCTTGTCGATTCGACTATTTATCGATGGTAGCATGCTAGCCCCGCTGGTGAAAAATTAAGTACCTACTTTTGCATAATTATGATCAGAATCGAGTACAGAGTGCTCTCCTTCAATCACCTGACTAAAAGTCTTCCAGTTTATTAGATAAGTCTCCATAACATAAGGTAAGATAAAAAGCTTTTTTTGGGGCCACCCGCCACAGAGGTGACCTAGGGGGCAGCCCAGTATCCACCTCTCACTTAATTCCATTTGCAAAATTTAATACAATGGTACTTACGGTACCGTTCCCAAATCTATATTATTATATTTCTTGGAACCACGCGAGTACATACTTATTAGATAGTTCTTCGTTGGACATAAATCCCGGTATCCATGGATACAGTTTGAAGAGATCACTTTTCAAAGTGTCTGATTCCGGTATCCGTGGAAACAAATCCACAGAGAGAATACTTGTAAATATAAATATCTAACTTTACCCGAGGATAACCCCATTTAGTGAAAATAACAAGAAAAAATTATTCTAAGTATTATTAGTATTATTCGCAACTTTTCTCTTACTATTTGTAATTTTAGCTTTATCATCGTTACTCCGTAAAAATGCAATAAAAGCCTAATCATCCTGACCTAATAATTATGGAAGCAGTAAACTCAATGTTTTGTTCTTCGAATAAATTAATTAGGGAAATTTCCTGTTCTGATTCGTGCGTGTTTATACTGACCACAAGGATCGACTGAACACATAATATTGTCTTAAGTTTTCGCGATTCATACTGTTAAATAAAACACTTTTTAACTGGATTTATCGCGTATATTTACGTTTTAAATGTTTGACTCGACGTTTTGGTGTCTTTGCAGACCCCGTGGTCACGAGCGACTGCCGAACGTCACACGAAAGTAACACGAACGACGAGTCAAAAATTTAAAACGTAAATATACGCGATAAATCCGTTTAAAAAGTGTTTTATTTGACTGAACACATTTTCATCAATTTCTCCGTTTGGGAGCCTACTTTGCCGTAGACAGATACATAGATTTTTCTGTCCGGTCAAGATTTACTTTGATTTGCCCTACCACCACCACATAAGCATGTCGTAAAAGATGGTTTCTCCTAGTGACCGCCGCTTGCTGATTGCTAGCAACCATTTATCTAGAATCTATCAAATAAGACCGCCCCAGCGCGGTGATGTGTTAAGGCAATATATTATGAAAAGCTAGTTCTTACTAAACCCGTGTATTTTCGATCTCATCTGCCCTTAACAACAGGTAAGATGGAGGTCAAATTCAAAAGTCAAAAGAATCTTTATTTCGTAAGTATTTAAATACTCGTACATACATAACTTCACGCCTGTATCCCGTATGGGGTAGGCAGAACACCAGAGGTAATAAAACCATCTGATGTCACGTTTGACAAATTTGGAGGCATTATAATAGTGAAGAGAGACTATTGCAGTGACAGGGGGTCAGCCTATCGCCCACAAAAAGCCTCCCATAACAGCTCGGTCCCTTAACTGACTTTTACAGTATGCCCGGGAAGTGAAGCAGCTGGCACATTCTATGTTTTTCTTTCGCTCCCAGTCCAGCATAGAAGCGATACATTTGAAATAAGTCAAATAATTTACAAATTGAACTGAATCTACCACCACTTCGGAAAGTCGATCTGTTGAGAAGAAGTAACAAGAACCTCAACAGCAATCATCTTTTAAAAATACACAATTACAATTTACAACCAGGGAATCCCATCTTCTTGCATCCGGATATCTTAAAGTAAAACTTTTTATACAACACTTATCCTTAAATCTATTGAAGGGTTAATCTTAAATATTTTGGAATTTTATTATAAAAGCGTACACATTGACCCATTAACGAGTTGGTGATCTTCTGGAGTCTACTATTATATTCATACATTAGGCAATCAAGTACAATTAAGAAACGTAGACATAGATATAGAGGTAAAGATAGAAGTAGAGATAGACGTAGCGATAGAGGTGAGAGAGAATACAGATAATGTGGATGGAGATGAAGATAGTCGTGAACACAGACAGCACACAGACACGGACGTGGACATGGAGATGGGGAAGTCAGAGTCAAATTCAAAAAAGTAACATAGTTATAAACTCATCAGCAAAACGACCTGGCACCGCTAGCAGTATGCAAAACTAATAATATGCACAACTATATCACCCTCTTTTCCATTGCGGTTTCGAAATAGACGGTAAGGTAAATTAAAGAACATAGAAAGATTAAAGCAAAGCATCTGAATTTCATTAAAAAATATTATCTATTCCATTTGCAAAGAAAACAAAATCCTGTGCCTCTATCAAAAAGCAATCATGCCAGAGACAAGATCTGAGAACTAAGTAAATAACATGAATAGTATTGCGTTATTTGATATTCTATTTCCACTTCAAATAGTCTAAGAACAGAATATTTTTCAGGGCATGCTATATTGAGATTATTCCTTTTTATGCATGAATACTATCCGTTAAAAACTGGGAAATCTTTTCTTATGCCAATACTTTTTTATGATGAAATGGAAAACGTTCTCAAAGAATATCCGGTCATGATTTTTGAGAATACTTTATTATGAGAGTTGAACTATTTCCTTGGATCTACCTAAGTTAATTAATTACCCTACATAGGGCTGGATTTCACTAAACGTTATTTAAATTAAATAGTTTAACTGCATTTTTAATAATTGGCAAAATCTCACCCAAATTCTGTAAAATATATTCAAATAATAAGGAAAAAACTGTTTAATCAAAAAACTAAAAACAGTTTTGATCACAGTTCAGATATTCGATTATAAGTATTGCTTTATGAAAATATTATTCTCTACATTCAACAAAGTTAAAGAATGACAACAATATATCAAAAATTCAGTTTAGCTTTTCTCGAAACTACCTTTTGTCGACTTGTCAGGTTTTAAAAGGCAACCCTCGATATATCTGCACGGCGCCATTAAGACGGAAAGTAAGCACACAGCTTGTGTCCTATAGTAATAGGCAACGGATATACATACAATACAATACAAAAACTCTTTATTTCACACCACGTATTCTAAAAATACACTATAATATTGACAGGGAAGATAGGATACAATGGGCGGCCTTATCGCTAAAAGCAATCTATTGCAGGCAACCTTACAATAGACAAGAATAACTATACAACACTTTTGAGTCACATACGACCTCTGGGTCTGCAAAAACACCGAAATGTCGAGTTAAAATGTAAAGTATAAATTATACGCGATAAATCCAGTTAAAAAGTGTTTTATTTAAAGTGTGAATCGTAAAAACCTAAGACAATATCAAGAATAACTATAATTAACATACAAAATACCTACATAAAAATTTGCATAATATACATGATTCAACCAAAGTAGGACAATGAGAACAAACATGTTCATACACACAGATAATTGCATTGTGCGAGGATAGATCCCGCGACCAATGGCGTATTCAGCAGATAGTGTCACGCCATCATAGGCACATTGGTCGTGCGGGTTGATACCGGTGCTGAAGTCAGTACGTAGTCAGCTGTTTTTGTTGAAAACCGATCTAAAACGGTATCTTTAGAAACAAGTTATTAAAATTATATTGAAATGCCATTTGTGCTATTGTATTCGTAAAAAACGTATAAAAAGAGGAATTTATTTATTAAATAAATCTACTTTGTCGATTATTCGAAAGCCATTTTCAGGAAAATATAAAGCTTTTCGTTGCTAATAATATTGTTCTCGCTTTAGTCTTGGTTAACTTGAACAAGAAAATAACTGGTCTATTCTTATAAGAGTCTAATATAATTTTCTCTGCAGCGGAAAAATTTACTTAAAATATAAAAAGAAAACCAAGCAATATGAAATAGCTTTTGCACAGCGTAATTAAATAGAGTTTAAGATGTAAAGCCTGATTTACACGCAATCTTCGAAAAATTTCAAATTTTTTTGTACAACCTTTACTTTTTAGTAGTAAGAAGTTTTCATTATCAAACCAGTTTAAAAACTAAAGAGCACAATATCCTCAACTTACAAGCAATAATAACAAGTCAAATTTTCTTTAGAACGATAGCCCCATAACTCTAAGATTTAGAATAAGACATGAAAAAACTCTAAATCACTTTAGAACTGCAAAAAATAAAATATATTATTTTATTAAAACAAGACTCGATATCAATATTCAATTAACCACACGCGCAATGAAACTGACGGGCGTTTCAATTGTCAATTAAATTAAAACTACGAATACAGAGGTAGTTACTTTGATGAATTGCTTTTTTCCCCAATTATTTTGAACTACACGTTAAATGCCTTTATCTGAAATACAAAACCGTGCGTTGTAGCTCGGTTCACAAAAAAACCTGTTGTTATAAAGTTATTACTGCTAAAAAAACTTACTGTATTCCGGAAATACCTACTACATGAAAAATCTTTGCTGGTTTTCACCTTTGACTTCATATAACCTACCCTCAGCTAGGACAGAGATTAAAACGGTTATAGTAACCGTTCAAAACCAAACTGTGATTATTCAGATACAAAAATACGCTGTTAAACAAAAACAGTGATGAAATAATATATAATTAAAAATCTTTTCTCATTTAACCATGTAAATCGGCCTTAACCAGAAACTCGAGTCTCTGGTCGCGACAAATCTCATAACAAGCACTTCAGGCTCTTAAAGATCTGGTTCTTATCGATCCCGTGTCTGCAGATCGAATGAAAATGTTCCTTCACTCATTCACTCACTAACTCACTTAAATTAAAAGCGTATTTGTACAGAGAAATTAATGGAAGTAATAAATATTATCGGGCTAAACTACTAAACTAATGGACTGCAATTGGTCTAAAAGTTAACTAGTTAGTACATTTTTGTTCGTAGTTTTTGTTGAAACCTCCAGAAGTTAGAATGCGTTGAGTATATTGTTGTTTTCTGCTAATAAAGTCACAAACTACAACATTATTTACTGAAAGTTTGCGAAAAAACTATTTGGAGAACTTTTTGTTTCGAAGTTTACCCATGCAATATAAGTTTTTATTGTAAAATGTGTTATTGTGATTATCGCCCTTCCTTGCAACAGTGCCGAAATAAGTACAGTCAAGTGTAATAAAATGTATAACACTTCGCAAATTATTCGCTTGTGATGAGGTTCAAATTCCAATGAAAATGTATACATATTATTAGTCGTGACTGTACTCATAATAACTTAAATATTAACTAAGATAAGTCTGTTTGGATTATTATTTTTTATTTTTGAATTAAGAAAGAAAAACATTTGAGCAGTTTTTTTTTCTAGAAACAAACTGTACTTTTGAACATAATTTTTGCATACTTTATTATTAAAAGGTTCTATGAAACATGAAACACTGTGGTCTGTGTGTATTCTGTCTATTGTATATCTATAGTCTAGTATCTAGACTAGTTGGCGGCGTGTTGATATACGTCAAACAATTGATGATTTACTTTTCAAACCAGCCTCTGATACACGTTATATTCCAGTCACGAATATTGTTGGCTGAAAATAATTCGAGCAACTAATTGGATTCGAAAACCTCTCGACGTAAGACTGAATATCCCTCGCAGATCAAATACCGGTTCAATCCGGTTGTGTATGTGTACGAGCTATTGTACCACAGAATACAAACCAATTACTCTGTGGACTATAGGTATAACTTGCATATTGCGGTTTGTTGCAGTTTAGTACACTCTAGAGAATCAGACCAACATTTATGTTATTAGACCACTGTGTGGATGCAGTTTAACTTACAGGTTTTAATGAGACTTGGGGAAGTTAACGAGTATTTTCTTGTCATGAACATAAAGTCCATCCGTGCCGAAGGACTTTATGAAATGAAGGTTAAGTGATAAGAAAAATATGTAGATGTCAGTTTAAATTGCATGATTTTCTATAATTGCATGAAAAGAATGATAGGAAATGTTTTTTTGATAAAAAATTATTGAATATAGAATATTAAAAAACCGAATTCACCAACAATTTTAAGTCCTTGTGAATACCTACTTTGGCTGAAGTGAAACCTCATTTACAAATACAATTTCCGTTTAATTTTTGTATATTTGTTCAAAAATTGGACATTTGTCAAAAATTCTATGGGTATTGATAAAATAAATATTCCACTTCTGAAGTATCTTCTATCAAATATAGTATTATTCGTCAAAGTCGATTCATAACTTACCAAAAATCCCGTAATAAGCAAACAAAAAACATACAGGACTGGGAGCGAAAGAAAAACATAGAATGCGCCAGCTGCTTCTCTTCCCGGGCATACTGTAAAAGTCAGTTAAGGGACAGAGGTTAAATTGGCGTTTTTGTGGGCGATAGGCTGACCCCCTGTCACTGCAATAGTCTCTATCCATCATTATAATTCCTCCAAAGTCAAACGTGACATCAGATGCTCTTATCCCTGGTGTTCTGCCTACCCCATACGGGATACAGGCGTGACGTTATGTATGTATGTATTAAATGTAAAAACATACAAATGAATTGAGAAACTCCTTCTCTCGGAAGTCAGTGATGAATAAAAATTATTGTTCATACAGACAGTTTGTTCTATACCTTGAAATTGTTTATTTGCTTATAATTTATAACTAACTACTCTTATTTAAATTAAGTTATTGGGTTGAAAACAAACCATATGAAACTTTCCATATAATATCAAAACCGGAATTAATAATAGTTCTAAACTGAAATAGTTCGTAGTTACCCAGAAACTAATTTTCATAACAAACCCATTGGGTCATGTAATACGTATTAGTGAAATTGAATAACTCTGATTACAATTAAGGCTGAGAATTGAATATTAGATTTAATCAGATTTACTACGAATTATGAGTTGAATTATGAGGTTTTTCTGTTTATTAACTAATCATCATAATTATGACTGGAGCTTAATTATTACTAATGTAGTATTCAGTACTCATTATTTTTCTATGCTGGACTGGGAGCGAAAGAAAAACGTAGAATGTGCCAGCTGCTTCTCTTCACGGGCATACTGTAAAAGCCAGTTAAGGGACAGAGGTTTTAATGGCGTTTTTGTGGGCGATAGGCTGACACTGCAATAGTCTCTTTCCATCTTTATAATACTTCCAAATTTGTCAAACATGACATCAGATGTTTTTAATGCCTCTGGTGTTCTGCCTACCCCATTAGGAATACAGGCGTGACGTTATGTATGTATGTATGTATTTTTCCATATTATTATCCTTTACCTCACTATTTGGTTTTGAGTAGGTAGGTACTTTTAACTTAATAAATTATAGTTTTGTCTCGGTAATATTTTAATTTACTCTCCAATGCTATACATAAAATTAGTTTTTGAAGATTTGAAAAATTAATATTCTCGACAACACACAACGTAAAAAGAGCCTGAAAATGCCGTAAAATTCTGCCCTGGTTGTCTGGCAGAAATCGCTTGCTAGCGATAAGACCGCCAATTGTGTTACTGTACAATAATTTTATTTCCTGTTTTTGTTTTGTTTTTTTTTTTTGTAAATATGCAATAAAGTGTAAATAAATAATAATAAATATTGCCACAGAACTTAAAAATAAACATTTAAAATATTATCAATGTCAATGGGGGCAGCCTTATCGCTTAAAGCGATTTCTACCAGGCAACCCAGGTAAGATTATATTAGTAACAGAAAAACATTTAACTTACATATAAATAAACTTAGCTTATTTATCAGGTAATGCAAATAATTTTATTCAAAAGGATGTGAATTCAGTAATTTTATCAAACGAACACGTTCCAAAAGGTTTTAAGATATCTCGCACGCTCGATTTCCCTGGGAATGTATCGTGCTTCTCACCTACGCGAAAATTGAGTGAAACATGAGATTTTTTTGCAGCTCTCACCAACGAAATTGGCTAAGCGACCTGTGTAGGTACTCCAAATCCAGTATGTAAAAAATAGAAGCTCTTCACAGCTAATAACGCCCTTCGTTTTTTCAATTGAAAATATCAATCAACAGTATTATTGAATTAATCTTATAGTGCACAAAGTTTAAGTAAAATTATTGTATAAAAGACGTGTGGCACTCGGAGACTGCCGCGGTAAAGCTATTGCATAGCATTTTTTATTAACTTATGCAATTATAATTATTTATTTATTTTATTAATGCAGTAATGTTTGATCTAATATAAAGTTCCACAAGTTCCTAGTAGATGGCGCTGATTGTTTATTATAGCCCGCTTGTAAAGTTATGAAATCAAAGTATCACCGCTGTGCCGGCTAATAAAGATATAGCTTAATAAAGATATATCAATTTTACCTAATACGTCATATAATCGGTGGTATAGATTAACAAGGTGCTTAAGTAAGGACAATACGAAAACAGATGACTACAAGAAGCACCCTGGTTATCTGTTATCTGTTATCTTTACTAAATAAAGACACTTTCCGAGTTTAAAAAGGTAAAATTCGAGTGTTCGTCTGCGGAGTGAGAGGTTCCGGGCTCGAGTCCCAGGCGGGCCAGTTTAGGAGACGAACTTTTCTAAACTGGCACTAGTCTGGGTATACAGGGTGGTGGGTGATTTCCGAAATTCCCGGACGCAGTTTTAAAATAAAAAATAAATATTCATTATCTACTAAGTTAACTTAACCGAAAGTTAAAGAATTCATTACGCAACGCATGGTTACATAAGCGTAAAGTAATAGATACTTAGCAGGTGGTGGTGTGCGTGTTGACGGAGGCAGCGCGTCAGGAAAAGTGTAGTAAGGTCTCTTTATTTATTCATAGGAATTTCTGGTGGATAATTAAATAACTACTTTTATTACATAATTATGATCAGAATCGAGTTCACAGTGCTGTCCTTCAGTATCTAAAATTTGTCACCAGTCACCCTGTATACTAGAGCTATCCCTAGTTATGCGTAACAGAAGCTCATATAACAGCTTACTTTGGGGATACACAGGGATACATAGTTGGCCAGTATAGGTTATTTATATATGTCGGAGCTAACGATAAGTTAGCGATATTAAGATGTTAGTATGACTTCACGGTAACGGAAGTATGTTGGTAGCACTGTTAAAGAGGGCGCTAAATGCAATGAATGACTTGACATTCGATTGCAGCGCCATAGGTTAAATCTTGAAGTAGGATGATGGCAAGTGACACAGATACGGTTAGTTCGGCTAGGTGCGCTGACGTATCTCGGACTGACGGTCGATAGTAGCTCGGTATTAATTGAGTTGGCATTGTAACTGACGGAACTGACTCGTGAATAAAGATTTCGTTGTGACTAAGCCAGGGTTATACCCAAGCCCACAGACTCGGTACTAAGTAACTGTCCAGTGATTAATTCTATCGTGTTTTGTGAGTAACGCTTCTTTTCGTTTTGTTTGTTTTCCGACATATATTTTTATTCTATGTTCTAACTTGGGACAATGGTAGCCGGCGGCGTTACGAAATAATTTACTAGGCTTTGGCAACACATGCACCGAGCTACTAAGCCCAGTGAAATTTAAAAGCCCTACGGGACATAATTATTAGATTATAAAGGATATTTCGCAGGCTTTTCTAAAGCTACACGTACAGAAACCATTTTACCACACGCCAAAACCTCGTAAATTGTAAATAAATAAGAGGTTAGGTTAAGGACGTGAGTAATCCAAGAATTTTTTTGAATTTATATTTTGCAGAAAATATAGTTTGAATAACATTATTTCTATTTATTTCACTTCAAAATTGGTAAATAAATTAAACAATTTTATTAAAATATTGAGCTACAAAATCCTAATTAATCCTAATAATAATAATCCACCAAGCTGGCCCAGTGCTGGGTGGTGGTGGTGGGGGTCAGAATTTTTAGGGCGCCGAAAATGGCTTCTGGCAAACCTTAACGACTATTGTATACAAGTATACAGCACCCGGGACCGACTGCTTAACGTGCCCTCTGAAGCACGGAAGTCACCGTGAGAAATGAATGGTCAGCGGTCACCCATCCTAGTACCGGCCGCGCCGAGCGTTGCTTGACCTGCGATATCGTATGATACACACAGTAACCACGGCGCCACGACGACTTGAAGTGAATACAGCGTGAGCATGATTAACTTGAATACAAATAATACAAACATTTCATTTGGCATGCTAAGATTTATGCTTTTCTGTTTTTTTAAGTAACCAGTAACGAAAAAATATTGTGGATTCAGCCTTAATGCTGAAGTAAAATCGGTTTTAAACTCTCATCTGCAAACTGTCTATTGCAATCTTGCCTCGAGAATACCATAATTACTTGCGTTTTCATTATTGCCTTTTCTTTTTATAAATTGAGGATGGCGTGGATTTCTAAATGGAATACGTATGTTTTACCATTTAAAAAGTACATAAAAAAAGTACTTACATGCTGGACTGGGAGCGAAAGAAACATAGAATGTGCCAGCTGCTTCTCTTCCCGGGCATACTGTAAAAGTCAGTTAAGGGACAGAGGTTTTGTTAGCGTTTTTACGGGCGATAGGCTGACCCACTGTCCGTCAAATTCGTCAAGCGTGACATCAGATGGTTTGATAGCCTCTGGTGTTCTGCCTACCCCATAATGGATACAATTATGTATGTATGTACTTAAAAAGTTTGAATAAATTTTTTACTGAAAATAGGTTACACAAAATTTTAACCGCAAAAATACCAGCTCAGTTTTATACCGCTAGGTAATTATGCAAACTAAGATGTCTGTGAAAGAACGAATGGAAAGATAAAGTATTCTGTAAAATGTTGTAAGAAGTCGTTCGGTCTTTCTCAAAGCTCATAAGAATTTCTAAACGTAACAGGAAAATATATGAATTATTCATACAAAGAAGTACCCGAAGCGTTAAATATTATTATTATAAAAAAGTTTCCTTACATTTTATTCTCAGAAAAGGATTTTACTGGTTATCTAAGTTAGGTTGGTCGTTTTAGCAAATACAAACTTCAATTTTTGAAAAACTGTTTGACATGAGTTACAAAAGAAGAAAAGCCCAAAAGACTTTCCAAGAAAACTAATAATATACACTTATGTATGGTAGTGAATCTGGGTGTGGCAGAAGAGACATGTAACCAAGATTATGCTGTGGAGATGAGAGCTTTGAGGAGCTTGTGTGGAGTAAAATTGAGTGATAGGATGCGCAATAGTGATATAAGAGAGGGATGCGGATTGAAAGAAAGATGATGTAGAAGCTAAGATTGAAAAGGGATGAGTGAAAGTAGATTTAGGAAAGAGGTGTACAGAGCACGAATGAATGGTGTTGTCGGAGGGTGCCGCACTAAGCGAACGTATGCCGATCAAATTGGGCAACATACTTTAAAAGGGCCTAGTTAAACCTTGGTTACACCTTGTCACTGCCTACCCCAAAGGGAGACAGGCTCGAAGTTATGTATGTGTACAATCGAACCAACTAACCACCATAAGCTCATTTTTAGCAAACCGTCTAAATGCTAGTAGGTCGAAATTCGCTGATGAATTTGTTATCATTTCATTCGACACTGACCTTTATTTGACTTAGGATATTTAACGTGGTAGACCTTACAAGTATGACAGTTTCAAACGAATTATGAACGAAATGAGTCATGATTCAGTTGGTTTGATAGTACTAATAATCAAAACATTTAAACTTGTTTTCCACAACAGACTGACATTCATTTACTACTAACAGCTACGCACGGTTTTACCTGCGTAGGCTTTTTCCTGTAGAAAGAATAATGTTCACGGTCCATACAGTCTCTGACCTGACAAACTACTTTTTGTTAGGTATGTGAATGTATAAAGATGATATTGCCATTCGTCCATTAAGAGCTGAAACACTAAGCTTACTGAAGGCCTGAAATGGACTTAGGCATTTGTCATGCAGCAGCTATCGAACAGTCACACGAATCAAAACCACCAAAGAACAAAGAAAATATATTCAAATTCTATTTATACACTAGTTTTATCCCGCAGCATTGGCTATTCCCCGATGTATTTATGTCCCGATAGTTGGCCGGGATAATTAAATTGTAGCCTTAACCACTAGTCGACCCGTAAGCCATGTCCGTGGGTAAAAGGTTGCGCTATATGAATTATGTATCACTCTTAGTGGAATATCATCGCTTAGTTTGTATTTTTGTTCTGCTAATAGGGTTTATGATTATTATTAACTAGCTGTTGCGCGCGGTTTTACCCGCGCAATTTCGATTCCCGAAGAATTTTCGGGATAAAAAGTAGCCTATACGGATTCGGAAGAATCCCTCTAAGTAATGGTAAAAGAAATTTTTAAATCGGTCCGGTAGTTTTTGAGCCTATTCAATACAAACATACAAAAATACAAAGGTTTCCTCTTTATAATATTAGTATAGATGTATATTCAATAAGGTTATTCATAAAATTAATTGATAAAAAACATACACGTACATGTTACATGTTTTTTTTTTAAGTCAAGCCTTTATTGATGGGTCAATAAAACTATGTAATCTAAATGTTTTATTACTCATTTGCAAACTCAACGTTTAGTGTGTGATAAGAAGCAAAATTTATTTATTATTATTATTTATTTAATGCCGACTCAATATAAATTTTTCACTATTTGTTGCTGTTACGTTTAATTTTTGTATGATTTATTAGTAAAACATACAGGGTTCATTTTAATTAACACATCACCTTTTGCGGGCAGCCTTTCCACATTCTGGGACAATACAAGTTCCTACATACATACATAACTTCACGCCTGTATCCTTTATGGGGTAGGCAGAACATCAGAGGTAATACCATCTGATGTCACGTTTGACTAATGAGGTATTATAATGATGGCGAGAGGCTATGCCAGTGACAGGGGTCAGCCTAAGAATAAGACCATCTGATGTCACGTTTGACTAATGAGGTATTATAATGATGGCGAGAGGCTATTCCAGTGACAGGGGTCAGCCTATCGCCCACAAAAATGCCATTAAAACCTCTGTCCCTTAACCGACTTTTACAGTATGCCCGGGAAGAGAAGCAGCTAGCACATTCTGTTTTTCTTTCGCTCCCAGTCCAGCATGGAAGTACCTATTATGAATAAATGAAAAAATTAAATGAAATACAGTCATTCATAGCCAAACCTACACGCTCAACTACTTTTACTGTCAATAGTTTTCAAATCCACCGTATTGCAGGGAACAACAAAACCTATGCTTCTATGCTGGATTGGGAGCGAAAGAAAAACATAGAATGTGCCAGCTGCTTCTCTTCCCAGGCCTACTGTAAAAGTCAGTTAAGGGACCGAGGTGATATGGGAGGCTTTTTTGTGCACATGCTCAACTACTTTTACTGTCAATAGTTTACAAATCCACCGTATTGCAGGGAACAACAAAACCAATTTCGGCATCTGGCTGTATAGGTAAACACCCTCGTATGTACCTAATTTTTAAAGTAATACACGAGTGCGTTCCCCTCAGAAAAATATCAATAATGAGCGGCATACATTCAGGGCGCGCGCTTGAATCAAAGTTCCTCGCTTAAACCGATATTCCTTTAACGTATGGTAATTTTGACTACACTGTAATTTTATGCGAAAATAGGTCGTCAGTTACTTTGCTTGTTTGAATATGAAAGTTGTTTACGTTGAAGCTCATTTCTTTATCATGTTTTCTATTCTAAACCTTAAAATAACAACGTGTAAGTGTAGTTTTTGCGGAAAGGACCAGTCAGCAAAATTTAGGCTTTTCTAATTTAAATGTTGGTTCGAAAACGCCTCATTAATAAAACCATTTATAATTAATTATGTCCTTCGGCCCAAATAAAACTGAGCATCAGAGCAAACTTGGTTCCGTTTACCGGCTTTGATAATATAAAAAAGTTAAAATAATGTGTCAAAATTTGAAAGGGTTCATCCCAGTGTCCATACATTTGCTGGCTTTTATGCCCACCATATAAAGTTGATATTTTTATTATTTTTGGATAGTACCTATAATAAGCTGAAAAAGTAATGTCACTATTGATTACGTGTTAACAAACACAAGTTGGAATTATCCACCATGTAACAACAGAGCACCATGTAATCACAAAGCAGTAACAAAGGAATGAAAATCTTTCAGCCGGCCCCTGTTATTAATCAGTTGATTTGTCAGTTTGACAGTTAGCATTGACTTGTGTTGATGATTATGGGAAGAACGCAGTCTGTTATGTTAAAAATGATAGGAAAATATATATCTCCTTCAAAATATTCGTATTTACTACTTTTTTTATACTTATGGTTTAATATTTGCATTATTTTTACTTGTTCACAACGTTTTTTACCCACGACGGAACGGAGACGGTATATGCGTTTGGGGTGAGAGGGTGTTTGTACAAACCAATGTTACCATTTATTTCCAGAACCACTGGTCCGATTTTAATGCGGTTTTCAGTAATCGCTTTGGATTTGATTGGTGCATGTTCTTAGATAGGTGTAGTGGTAACAACTCACCAGGGGGCGCTGCAGTAAACATTTGTTTGTAAAAGCCAATGTTACCGTTTATCTGCAAAACCATTGGTCCGATTTAAATGCTGTTTTCAGTGATCGCTTTGGATTTGATAAGCGCATGTTCTGAGATAGGTGTTACGGTAACAACTTACCAGGGGGCGCTGCAGTAAATATTTGTTTGCAAACCATTGGTCCGATTTGAATGCCGTTTTCAATTATCGCTTTGAATTTGATTGGCATCATGTTATTTGATATCGAGTTACGTTACAACAAAGCCCCAGCAAAGTTAAGCCAAGTTGAGTTGTAAATACTTATTATAATACTTCACTATGTATTTAATAAACTACATGGGTTTTCCAGCAGTGGTGGGACATTAGAGGGCTGATGAGGAACGAGGTGTTGTGTAATGTAATTTTCAACACACTTGCTCGTAAAGTGAGCGTTATTCTATTGAGTTTAGAACTATAAACTGGGCTATAAGTCACGCGTGCATTAATATATTATACCCTAGTGCATAATATAATGAATCCTACAAAGTTGAATTGTAACTTTGTGCAAATAACATGCGAGAAAACAGAGCATATTTTATTGGTCCGGGTTATACACTAAATATTTTCAGAAACAACAAAGAGGTTTTATACCACTTCAAATCCATATACATTTTTAAATGTTTGCGCCTTATATTAGTAAAATAAATTTGTATATTAAACAAATTATTCACAATTTACAATCATTTGTCATAAAATATTAAAACATTTGCATTTACCACTCCAAATTAAACATTTTCACTTAAAATAGGCTGTATATGCTATACAGACATTGACACATTTGACGGAAAAAAAAACCTACGCGCATGCGCGAGGTTCGGCGCCATTTTTCAATCACAATTCACAGCTTTGTTATCAAGTGTGTTTGTTATTTTCTGATCACGTATGTCTGTCTTTTACTCACAAGTGTGTTGAAAAACGTCGTATGTAACTCGTGAGCGTTGCTAATTACAGTCTCGGCTCATTATTAAGACTGTAATTACTGTAATTAGCAACTTCGCTCACTTGTTACATAATATACTATTATGGTACCTATATTTAATATATGCTCTTTAAAAAGTTTGAAATAAAAAACAAAATAAAAATTTTGATAAACCCAAGACGCGACGTTTAAAAAGTAATTGAAAAAGAATAAAATAATTGAAAATCCCCCGACTGAAATGATTTATGTGACGAGAGATAATTAACGTTAAAAGCTTTTTTAAAAGTTCACTTGATCTCACACAGAGTCGGCCATATTATGAACAACATACTATTCGTTTTCATAGCACTTCCCTAGCAATTTCATAGCATTATTTTATTCTTTTTCAATTACTTTTTAAACGTCGCGTGGTGGGTTTTTCAAAAT
The DNA here is from genome assembly GCA_944452665.1 of Stenoptilia bipunctidactyla. NCBI lineage: Eukaryota > Metazoa > Arthropoda > Insecta > Lepidoptera > Pterophoridae > Stenoptilia > Stenoptilia bipunctidactyla. The sequence goes on from OX101742.1 coordinate 19,019,778, forward strand.
TTTTATTTTGTTTTTATGTTTATTTTTAATTTCATATCAACATGATGATGATGGTTCCGAATTCAACTTATTTATTTTTCTCTTTTTTGGTCGCAGTAGATAACTACATAATCAATACAATATTTTATTTATTTTGATTTACCGATTACACAACAAAACTTACGCAATATTCATTAAATGAAATAACATTTATGTAATCTTTTGATTATTTTTATATTTTGGGCTTAAAAGCCAGGACTAAAATGATGCCAAGAATAATATATATCTTTATTTAAAAAATGCAGCATGTTTACAGATAATGTTCTAAAAGACACAAGAAATACACTAAAAAAATTACGATATATATCTTCTCTAAGGAACAAGGTGTTTGAGTACTCAATAGACGAACATATTTCATTCAATTTTGAAACTTACAATGTTATTTGGAAGCAATATTTGCCTGAAAATGCTGCTATAGGAAAAAATATCTAATTACGAGTCATGTTTCACCGATTATATCCTTTTTAACGACAACATATTTATTTTCTATTCATACATTTTTATAAGCAGAAAGAAGACATATCTTATTGGGACACATCATTAATATATTCAGATGTTTCAAAAGATTACAAGATGTCAAAAGGTGACAAAATTCTCGTTTCGCTTCTTTACGACGAAGTTCACCCAACTTCGACGCTCTTCAGAAAACGTCAGACAAAAGTTATTATACTATATTCAATACTAAATCCATAGGTCCACCCACGAAGATGTTTCCACGAATAAATATGAGAATTGTAAAGAATGTGAGGAATTATCAAAAGAAATTTCAAACGGGAAATCAATTCTGTTACCAAAGTAACAGAAAGAAAGAAATAAACTTGAAGATCAAACGAACTTCTAAGTGAAGTTCGATCGAAATTATATGAGCAGCTTAATTCGAAGCGATTTATTAGGTTTACTTATTGTAGTATCGGTCCCATGTGTCAGCCTTACACGGTTATTTTAGAGTCTTTTTTTTTTTTTTTTTGTATTGGCAACACTGCTTCACCTCCGGCTCCTAATTAACCGGCCCTTTTGGAATCATTTTGTTTAAAGCCGAATTATATAAAAATGTAATGGATTATTCTATTTATAGGATAAACCATTGCATGGTAAGGTAAAAAAAAACGATAAGCACAGGTAAGTATTTTACTTATATTAAGATATAAGGGTTGGGATATTTATTTTCAGTAAATAAATAAGTAATATATATGTTTCGTTTTAAACTGGGAGGGTGATTATAAATCGCTTCGAATTAAGCTGCTCATATAATTTCGATCGAACTTCACTTAGAAGTTCGTTTGATCTTCAATTATATTTCGCAGCTTAATTCTTTGCGATTTAATAGGTTTACTTATTGTAGGATGTTCAGAGAGAAAATAAGTAAAATAGCTTACATGATCAACAATTATTATCCATTTTTAGTTATAATATAGCAATTAAATCAATTTCCATACAAAATATAACAACATAATTAGGTACCTACATTAATTATTATGTAGGCATAAAATCACTCAAAATAGTTGTTGCGAAATTGCTAGAATTTTCAATAATTTCTTTGTTATATTTAGCGAATACTTTGGAAGAGTTACTCCAGCCAGCGGCTTTTCTAATTGTATCTAAATTAACTCCAAGCTTGTTGGCCTTAGATGTTGCAGCATGCCGAGTGCTGTGAGCACTGAACAGCGAAGTGTCGATTCCACTTTCATACAGAGTCTGTTTTATCCAGTTACTTAATCTTTGTGAAGATAGTTTTGAATGTGGCTTTTTATAACTTATAAATAAATATTTACAGTTTTTACGAAGTTCTCTTGTTTTGTTAATATATGATTCTATACACCGGACAGGACAAATCTCTGGACGTTCATTATAAAAAGGGAGCCTTAATAATGGTTGGGGTGAATGTAGTTTGGAGGTTTTAATTATGTCTGGAATTTTAATAAACATTTCAACACTATATTTACTTATATTATCGAGGTGCATTAAAGATAATGTTTGCTTTTTTTTTTTTTTTTGAGCCAAAAAATCAAGGACTATGTTTGTGTCCCATATGACCTCATATTTATATGTATTGCAGAATATGTATTAATAGTTCCGTATTTTGCACCTTTGTTAAAAACATCGGTTAAAAAATTAATTACGACATGAACTGAACAGGTCAAGTAATTGTGCTGCATTTCGGAACAATAACTAAACAAGACTTGATACAGCTGTTATATTGCTTGTAAGTATTACTAGATAAAGAAGATAACATTATTTCTGTAGAATCAACAGATAACGATTTATTTAATAAAACTTGCCTGATAACTTCACGGCAATCAAACCGAGTATCTTGTGTAAGCTGTGTGTCAATCTGGTAGGAGATTGAAGAAGGTTAATATTGGGTCAAAATAAATTGATTTAGAAATAGATATCTTTTTCAATAATGGGAACCATGGCTGTGTGGGCCATTTTAGTACTACGAATATACCCTCGGCCTTATCATCTATTATTTCTCTAAGTGTCTTTAAAATGAGGGCAAATGGCGGAAATGCGTAAAAATAATAGTTAGTCCAGCTGATGGTGAACGCATCAACAGCAAATGGTTCGGGTTCATTTTTCCACGTAAAGTACAATGGGCAATTTGTATTACACCTACTGGCAAACAAATCTATTTCTGGTCTATTTCACCAAATACTAGTTTAATACCACAATAAGCATGTTCACTTAATTCCCATTCAGTATCTAGAAACTTTTTGCGAGACAATGCCGTGGGTAAAAAATTGTCCTTCGTATTAATATAAGAAGCTAATACTTTAATTTTACGTGTTTCGCACCACTGCCATATTTTTTTTTTTTTTTGGACATATCATTTAAATTTGGGTACTTTATGCTGCCCATTCTATTAATGCAAGATATCGCGGTTAAGTTATCAATGCGTAACAAAATTTGACAGTCAGATAATTCTTTAGCAAACGTTTTTAAACCTAAATATGCCGCTTTTAATTCAAATTAATTAATATGAAGTGTCATTTCAGACTCCTTCCAATAACCAAAACATTCCTTGTTATTACTCGAGGCACCCCAGCTTGAATGAGAAGCATCAGAATTAATTTCAATTTTATAATCATCAGATCTTAAGCTAGCATAACCATTATCAATTTTGTCTAGCCACCAATAAACATCTTCCCGGATATTTAATGATAAACTAATCTGTCGTTCATATGATGAATTTTCACATAAACTTAAATACTTAAGTCTTTCAAGACGTTTAGAATAAAGCCACGAATATTGAATAGCAGGGCAAGCCGATATGAGAAGTCCAATCAATTGTGCATAATTACGTAACTTAATTGTTTTTGCTTCGAAGATTTTTAAAAGAGATTGTTTTATTTTTACCCTCTTTGTTTGAGGTAATTTTAAAACCATGTTTTGGGAATCAAATACAAAGCCTAGAAATTTAAATGTGTTTGAGGGTTGTAAAGAACTCTTATCACAATTAATCTAGAAGCCTAAACTTTCTAAAAGTGTCTTTGTAAAAAGTACGTTATTATAGCAATCTGCCTTTGTTTTACCAACGCAAAAAATATCGTCGAGATAAATAACTGATATCATATTTCTTTGATGTGATCGCAAAAATTCCATAACAGGTTTTAAAAGTTTTGTAAAGGTAGACAATTAAATTCATATAGTTTGTTATTGAATTTGAATCTTAAGTACTTTTTGTGCGAGTTATGAACTGGTAGAAAAAAAATATAAGTCTTTTAAATCAATAGTTGACACAAAACATCGCTCGGTAACGAATTTAGATGCAGTTTTATAGCCTTCCATTTTAAAATGGACGGTTTCAACAAACTTGTTTAATTTTTTCAAATTCAATATGAACCTTTTGTCTCCGTTTGGTTTAGATACTGAAATATATCGGATACAAACTGTTCACTATCGTATGTACACTTGGCTTTTATTTATTCGAATCAAGTAATCTATGCAAATTTTAAAATCGTTAAAATTTTTATCTGGCTTATATCTTGAGTCAGGATTACTATTTCCGAAGGGCTTTTTAATAAACGGTATTTTATATCCCTTAATCCAGGACAAAATTATAGGATCATTAGTTATTTTTAACCAATTTTTGTAAAATAGCTTTAGACGGCCAGAATAACTGACCTCAGATGTTAATATCTCCTGTTGTATTTCTTGGGCGGCGAGCGTGAGCGTGTGTAGTTCGGGGTGTGTCGCGGCGGCGGCGGAGGCGGCGGCGGCGGTCCCGAGCGCTGCACCGGGCGAGGTCTCCCCGCTTCGGGCCGCGCAGCAGGCTTCCGTTGCGGGGGCTTCCAGTTTAAACAATTTTGAGAAGTAATCCTATAATTTTGGTTGTTTCTGTTTGAAATAAATGGTTGTGAAGGCTTAAGGGATTCTCCGGTTTTTTGTATAGTTTTTGCGGACCTTAACTTTTCTGGTAAATCGGTCCCAAATAAAAATGTATCTATGGTGGTCTGACGAAGGGTATCTTTTAGTTCTGCATTGATAGTATTAATAACTAAATTTCTTCGGGCCTTCGTTAGGTAGTAGAAGGAATCGCACAACAATTTGCTTGCATCACTTAAGGGTTTTAGAATATCCTGCGATGAATATTTGAAGATCAAACGAACTTCTAAGTGAAGTTCGATCGAAATTATATGAGCAGCTTAATTCGAAGCGATTTATTAGGTTTACTTATTGTAGTATCGGTCCCATGTGTCAGCCTTACACGGTTATTTTAGAGTCTTTTTTTTTTTTTTTTTGTATTGGGAACACTGCTTCACCTCCGGCTCCTAATTAACCGGCCCTTTTGGAATCATTTTGTTTAAAGCCGAATTATATAAAAATGTAATGGATTATTCTATTTATAGGATAAACCATTGCATGGTAAGGTAAAAAAAAAAAACGATAAGCACAGGTAAGTATTTTACTTATATTAAGATATAAGGGTTGGGATATTTATTTTCAGTAAATAAATAAGTAATATATATGTTTCGTTTTAAACTGGGAGGGTGATTATAAATCGCTTCGAATTAAGCTGCTCATATAATTTCGATCGAACTTCACTTAGAAGTTCGTTTTATCTTCAATTATATTTCGCAGCTTAATTCTTTGCGATTTATTAGGTTTACTTATTGTAGGATGTTCAGAGAGAAAATAAGTAAAATAGCTTACATGATCAACAATTATTATCCATTTTTAGTTATAATATAGCAATTAAATCAATTTCCATACAAAATATAACAACATAATTAGGTACCTACATTAATTATTATGTAGGCATAAAATCACTCAAAATAGTTGTTGCGAAATTGCTAGAATTTTCAATAATTTCTTTGTTATATTTAGCGAATACATTGGAAGAGTTACTCCAGCCAGCGGCTTTTCTAATTGTATCTAAATTAACTCCAAGCTTGTTGGCCTTAGATGTTGCAGCATGCCGAGTGCTGTGAGCACTGAACAGCGAAGTGTCGATTCCACTTTCATACAAAGTCTGTTTTATCCAATTACTTAATCTTTGTGAAGATAGTTTTGAATGTGGCTTTTTATAACTTATAAATAAATATTTACAGTTTTTTACGAAGTTCTCTTGTTTTGTTAATATATGATTCTATACACCGGACAGGACAAATCTCTGGACGTTCATTATAAAAAGGGAGCCTTAATAATGGTTGGGGTGAATGTAGTTTGGAGGTTTTAATTATGTCTGGAATTTTAATAAACATTTCAACACTACATTTACTTATATTATCGAGGTGCATTAAAGATAATGTCTGCTTTTTTTTTTTTTTTTTTTTGAGCCAAAAAATTGAGGACTATGTTTGTGTCCCATGTGACCTCATATTTAGGATTTGTAGGCCTTAGCTTGTAGACTCCTTGCATGAAGCGCTTTATCAATATATTATCTAACGGAAATAATAGAGATAAGGCAGAATATGTATTAATAGTTCCGTATTTTGCACCTTTGTTAAAAACATCGGTTAAAAAATTAATTACGACATGAACTGAAAGGTCAAGTAATTGTGCTGCATTTCGGAACAATAACTAAACAAGACTTGATACAGCTGTTATATTGCTTGTAAGTATTACTAGATAAAGAAGATGACATTATTTCTGTAGAATCAACAGATAACGATTTATTTAATAAAACCTGCCTGATAACTTCACGGCAATCAAACCGAGTATCTTGTGTAAGCTGTGTGTCAATCTGAAAGGAGATTGAAGAAGGCTAATATTGGGTTCAAAATAAATTGATTTAGAAATAGATATCTTTTTCAATAATGGGAACCATGGCTGTGTGGGCCAATTTAGTACTACGAATATACCCTCGGCCTTATCATCTATTATTTCTCTAAGTGTCTTTAAAATGAGGGCAAATGGCGGAAATGCGTAAAAATAATAGTTAGTCCAGCTGATGGTGAACGCATCAACAGCAAATGCTTCGGGTTCATTTTTCCACGTAATGTACAATGGGCAATTTGTATTACACCTACTGGCAAACAAATCTATTTCTGGTCTATTTCACCAAATACCCGTTTAATACCACAATAAGCATGTTCACTTAATTCCCATTCAGTATCTAGAAACTTTTTGCGAGACAATGTCGTGGGTAAAAAATTGTCCTTCGTATTAATATAAGAAGCTAATACTTTAATTTTACGTGTTTCGCACCACTGCCATATTTTTTTTTTTTTTTTTTGGACATATCATTTAAATTTGGGTACTTTATGCTGCCCATTCTATTAATGCAAGATATCGCGGTTACGTTATCAATGCGTAACAAAATTTGACAGTCAGATAATTCTTTAGCAAACGTTTTTAAACCTAAATATGCCGCTTTTAATTCAAATTAATTAATATGAAGTGTCATTTCAGACTCCTTCCAATAACCAAAACATTCCTTGTTATTACTCGAGGCACCCCAGCTTGAATGATGCATCAGAATTAATTTCAATTTTATAATCATCAGATCTTAAGCTAGCATAACCATTATCAATTTTGTCTAGCCACCAATAAACATCTTCCCGGATATTTAATGATAAACTAATCTGTCGTTCATATGATGAATTTTCACATAAACTTAAATACTTTCAAGACGTTTAGAATAAAGCCACGAATATTGAATAGCAGGGCAAGCCAATATGAGAAGTCCAATCAATTGTGCATAATTACGTAACTTAATTGTTTTTGCTTCGAAGATTTTTAAAAGAGATTGTTTTATTTTTACCCTCTTTGTTTGAGGTAATTTTAAAACCATGTTTTGGGAATCAAATACAAAGCCTAGAAATTTAAATGTGTTTAAGGGTTGTAAAGAACTCTTATCACAATTACTCTAGAAGCCTAAACTTTCTAAAAGTGTCTTTGTAAAAAGTACGTTATTATAGCAATCTGCCTTTGTTTTACCAACGCAAAAAATATCGTCGAGATCAATAACTGATATCATATTTCTTTGATGTGATCGCAAAAATTCCATAACAGGTTTTAAAAGTTTTGTAAAGGTAGACAATTAAATTCATATAGTTTGTTATTGAATTTGAATCTTAAGTACTTTTTGTGCGAGTTATGAACTGGTAGAAAAAAATATAAGTCTTTTAAATCAATAGTTGACACAAAACATCGCTCAGTAACGAATTTAGATGCAGTTTTATAGCCTTCCATTTTAAAATGGACGGTTTCAACAAACTTGTTTAATTTTTTCAAATTCAATATGAACCTTTTGTCTCCGTTTGGTTTAGGTACTAAAATATATCGGATACAAACTGTTCACTATCGTATGTACACTTAGGTATGGCTTTTATTCGAATCAAGTAATCTATGCAAATTTTAAAATCGTTAAAATTTTTATCTGGCTTATATCTTGAGTCAGGATTACTATTTTCGAAGGGCTTTTTAATAAACGGTATTTTATATCCCTTAATCCAGGACAAAATTATAGGATCATTAGTTATTTTTAACCAATTTTTGTAAAATAGCTTTAGATGGCCAGAATAACTGACCTCAGATGTTAATATCTCCTGTTGTATTTCTTGGGCGGCGAGCGTGAGCGTGTGTAGTTCGGGCGAGGTCTCCCCGCTTCGGGCCGCGCAGCAGGCTTCCGTTGCGGGGGCTTCCAGTTTAAACAATTTTGAGAAGTAATCCTATAATTTTGGTTGTTTCTGTTTGAAATAAATGGTTGTGAAGGCTTAAGGGATTCTCCGGTTTTTGTATAGTTTTTGCGGACCTTAACTTTTCTGGTAAATCGGTCCCAAATAAAAATGTATCTCTGGTGGTCTGACGAAGGGTATCTTTTAGTTCTGCATTGATAGTATTAATAACTAAATTTCATCGGGCCTTCGTTAGGTAGTAGAAGGAATCGCACAACAATTTGCTTGCATCCCTTAAGGGTTTTAGAATATCTTGCGATGAATATTTCTTTATTTTTATTTTTTATTTTATTTTATTTAACTTCAGGGTTGAGGATAGGCGTTAATAGCATTTCACAGTTTTTGGGTACCCGATATTCTTGTAACAAGGACTGTTTTGTTTCTTTGATGAGACCCTTGGTAAGTATGAGCTGCCATCTATCGGATATGTTTTTATTAATTTCATCTCCCAAAATATCATGCGACTGGGGAGCTTCCCCTAATAATGACAGTATTTCGACATCAATACCACTGTCTCATCGTACCTCCTTTGTGAGATCCTACGTCGAAGGTACTGGATTCTGTGCCGACGACGACGTATGAGAAACTGCCTCGTTCATACATGCCTCCTCTTCAAGCGATTCTTCGTGATGTGGTGAACTTTCGGGAATGACTTCCACGATAGATTCACGGTTGTTCGGTGAAGCTATGATTAGAACTTCACCATGTTCGTATTTTTTTTTTTTTGTGGGTATTTTTAAAATAGGTTTAGTTCTGTAGTATAATTTTTGATATTATCATGAATACGTTTTATTTCATAAATGCTACCGGGCACAAATAATGTATGTTGTGCTTAAGTAAAGCATTATTTTATATTATATTTTTTAGTGAGTACCTACCCTCAGGCGTGGTACAAATTTGTGTCATTTGACAAGTGAGTACTTTAAATAAGTACAAATTGGGTTATAAAGTAAGTATGTTGTGCTTAGGTAAAGCATTATTTTATATTATATTTTTTAGTGAGTACCTACCCTCAGGCGTGGTACAAATTTGTGTCATTTGACAAGTGAGTACTTTAAATAAGTACAAATTGGGTTATAAAGTAAGTATGTTGTGCTTAAGTAAAGCATTATTTTATATTATATTTTTTAGTGAGTACCTACCCTCAGGCGTGGTACAAATTTGTGTCATTTGACAAGTGAGTACTTTAAATAAGTACAAATTGGGTTATAAAGTAAGTATATCTGCAGACAGACGCGCAGAATACAAGTTTTTAAACAATGTTAAATGACATTGTTACATAATTTACTTAAATTCGATGGATTCTTCGTCAGATGAAATAACGCGAATTCTTTTCCTCAGCTTATTTTCGAGTCTCCTTATTTTTTTTTTTTTTTGTATTATTTCATTCTTATCTTTGTTCTTGCGCTTCTTCCCCATCTTGAGAGCTTTGTGTAACACTAGATGACCGTTACAATGAAGTCTTGAGCGTTGCCAGGAACACGTGCGAAGGCTTGAGCACGGGAACGAACAATGATTCCAAAAGGGCCGGTTAATTAGGAGCCGGAGGTGAAGCAGTGTTGCCAATACAAAAAAAAAAAAAAAAAGACTCTAAAATAACCGTGTAAGGCTGACACATGGGACCGATACTACAATAAGTAAACCTAATAAATCGCAAAGAATTAAGCTGCGAAATATAATTCTTTGTAATAACTTTCTCTGTCGTTTGCGCTAATGCAGCCAAAGCAATGCTGATTTGTTTTTGACTAAGCATTAAGGAAAAATCTTTTTTGCTTGTCAGTTCTGAAATACCCGCTTTAACTTCAGGGTTGAGGATAGGCGTTAATAGCATTTCACAGTTTTTGGGTACCCGATATTCTTGTAACAAGGACTGTTTTGTTTCTTTGATGAGACCCTTGGTAAGTATGAGCTGCCATCTATCGGATATGTTTTTATTAATTTCATCTCCCAAAATATCTTGCGACTGGGGAACTTCCCCTAATAATGACAGTATTTCGACATCAATACCACTGTCTCCTCGTACCTCCTTTGTGAGATCCGACGTCGAAGGTACTGGATTCTGTGCCGACGACGACGTATGAGGAACTGCCTCGTTCATACATGCCTCCTCCTCAAGCGATTCTTCGTGATGTGGTGAACTTTCGGGAATGACTTCCACGATAGATTCACGGTTATGCTATGATTAGAACTTCACCATGTTCGTATTTTTTTTGTGGGTATTTTTAAAATAGGTTTAGTTCTGTAGTATAATTTTTGATATTATCATGAATACGTTTTATTTCATAAATGCTACCGGGCACAAATAATGTATGTTGTGCTTAAGTAAAGCATTATTTTATATTATATTTTTTAGTGAGTACCTACCCTCAGGCGTGGTACAAATTTGTGTCATTTGACAAGGGAGTACTTTAAATAAGTATAAATTGGGTTATAAAGTAAGTATGTTGTGCCTTAGTAAAGCATTATTATATATTATATTTTTTAGTGAGTACCTACCCTCAGGCGTGGTACAAATTTGTGTCATTTGACAAGTGAGTACTTTAAATAAGTACAAATTGGGTTATAAAGTAAGTATATCTGCAGACAGACGCGCAGAATACAAGTTTTTAAACAATGTTAAATGACATTGTTACATAATTTACTTAAATTCGATGGATTCTTCGTCAGATGAAATAACGCGAATTCTTTTCCTCAGCTTATTTTCGAGTCTCCTTATTTTTCTTCGTAATATTTCATTCTTATCTTCGTTCTTGCGCTTCTTCCCCATCTTGAGAGCTTTGTGTAACACTAGATGACCGTTACAATGAAGTCTTGAGCGTTGCCAGGAACACGTGCGAAGGCTTGAGCACGGGAACGAACAATGATTACAAAAGGGCCGGTTAATTAGGAGCCGGAGGTGAAGCAGTGTTGCCAATACAAAAAAAAAAAAAAAAAGAAAAATAACCGTGCAAGGCTGACACATGGGACCGATACTACAATAAGTAAACCTATTAAATCGCAAAGAATTAAGCTGCGAAATATAATTATAAGTATTTGATTCCAAATTTCCGTCGAAAGGCGTTTTGATTTTATAAAATTCCCAATAATAATAATTGCAATAAACTTTTTATTGCACTACTGCAAATGGATGCTAAGACAATCTACAGAAGTACCAACTTAGGGTAGGTACAAGAGATCTCCTTATCGCTAAAGTATCGATCTCTTACAGACAACCTTAGGGTAGAGGATTTCATGTGCATAAAAGGGTGTCATGTCAATATATTTAATAAATATATAAGTAATTAAGTTCTTATTAGAATATACATACACACATGTATATCTATATAAATACATATATTGAAATAAGTATATTTAAATATAGAAATGTATAAAGTATTCCAAGAAATTGCCAACTCGGCTTCGTGTTGCAACCACGATACTTGTTTTCTATGTTGTTATATTGTGTATAATATATTAATTTACTAATAACTTACATAGTTAAATTTTTCCTATAAGGAACTTGTATAAATTTACAGCAATGTTTTTTTTTTAATTATGTACGCTTGCAAATTATACAAGAATTATCACATAAGATTTTTTTATATAAAATAAAATTAACATAGAATTATCACATAACAATTTTAATAACTGTCCAGAATTATCTATAAAATTTAAGCGAAACTACATTTTATTTTATCTGTGAGTTTCTTCATTTCCAATTAAAACAATCGAAACAGTCGCATTATTTAGAATCATCTGCATGAAATGACAATCTCATTTAACTTCGTTTTGTCTTTCTACAACTTTCAGTTGAAATTTATTTCTCATAATTTAATTTCCACGTTTGTTTTAGTTCGCAGACTTGTTTGTTCATTTAATTACAATTCGTTTAAGTTATTTAGCAAGAAAAATAAGTTTTTGAAATTAAATTAGTAAGACGATTAATGCAGCAAGCAGAAATATTTAAGTTAGTGCATAACTCTAGGTATAACTTAAATTAAAATCTAATTAATTAACAACACGACCTTTTATTATTTTACAACATCACCAACCTATTGATTTATGGCAATGCAGTACTACTATTTTCTTATTAAGAGGAAGTTTATCGGGAAAGCGTATCGTAGAAGGCGACCAACCCGAAGGTACAGTATGCCCGGTTCGTCACCGGTTATCAGAATGGGAACTGATTGGTTGAGCACCAAAGAGGAATGGACAACAAAGGGAATGAAGGATAAGAAAGGGACGTGCATATAAAGCAAACGTTAAAGAGGCACCGGTGCGGGTCTCTTTATAAACGTGGAGGCTGGCCCACCTGGTTTTAGTGAGTAAAAATCTCACATAACCCATCGTCGTTCCCAAGACGATGGATATCTTTTGAAGCTTTCCCCCTCGCTAACGCACTTAACCACCATCTTGGGAATTGATGGTTAGTTTTTTTTTTTTTTATAAAATATGGATGGGACGTTTGTCTTCCATGACACCTGATGTTAAGTGAACATGAAGACTAAGGTGGTACATCCACGAAAAACCTATTCACTCGACGCTTAAAAGTACTAGGACTATACTGGTCAGGGAAAATAGACGCAGGCAGTTCATTCCAAACCTTGGCGACCCGTATCAAAAAAGAACTGTCAAAGCGCTTAGTTCGACTTTTCGGAATATCAACCACATACGGATGGAAGTTCTGTCTGCGTCTAGTAGTCCAATGGTAAAAGGCTGAGGGTTCAATTTGCTCAAACAGAGCACTCGCGCACTCCCCAAAATGTATCCTGTAGTACACGGTTAAACAAGCAACCTTACGACGATGCTCTAGGGTCTGTAGTTTTTTGGTCGTAAGGTTGACGTTGTAAATTAATTTACGGGCTCTTCGGTCAACGGAGTCCAGCGCTTCTAGTTGATATTTGGCTGAACCATCCCAAAGATGACTGCAGTACTCCATGCATGATCGCACTTGAGCTGTATATAAGTTAAGAAGCTGTGCAGGGCTGAAGTACCGCCGTACCTTCGAGATGATTCCCAACTTTTTCGAACTTTTTTTTTAGTATATGTCAGAATTTACTTGCCAAAATTGCTTATAATAAACCTGAACGACTGACTTACAAATGTATAGCACCCAGGACCTACTGCTTAACGTGCCCTTCGAAGCACGGAAGTAGTCGTGATAAATTAACACCCATTGTTTTTACGTTGTTAAACCTCCTTTTCGAATGCACTACACTACTCCTGTGAGTTACGACGAATTGTATATATTGCATAAATAAATGATTATTCAAAGGTAAGGTTGAAACCACAGACATACATCTACACTCTACATAGATAACGCAAACGTATATACTTCGCGTGTCCAAATCCCGACCAAGCGTCAAGGTTGGTCGCCGCTAGATTCAGTCCACGCGTATGTATTTCTGTTAGAAAATCGATATGACAATATCGATTTCGTTTTTAATAATAGATTTCATCGGCGGCATCGTTGTATTTGAATCGGTTTGTATTTCCCATCACTAAATATCAGCTGTGACGTCACAGTAGGTGTTAAAACGTCGGCACGCTTGATTTCAATACAAATTGTGTCACTTGCGTTGTCTATCTATGATCTATGTCTATGGTTGAAAAGTATAAACAGTAACCGCTGGATGTGATGGGAGCACAGGACCGAGTAACGTAGAAAACCTCGGGGGAGGTCTTTGTCCAGCAGTGGACATCTCGTGGCTGCTTATGTTGATAGAGAATTGTTACTGAAATCGATAATACCCAATGAATGGTTATACTGACTGTTATAATATGTTCAAATATGTGGGTATAATTTTGCTATTTATTATTATCATTTTGTTAAGCAAGCTAATGCCTCATATTTGTAAAGAGTAATGCTCACGATCCATACAGTCTCTGACCTGTCAAACTACTTTTTGTTAGATATGTGAATGTATAAAGATGATATTGTCATTGAAATACTGCCTAATGTATCTGTAAACGTGTAATCTATTGAGTAACTTGAGAGGGTGAAATATTAAAATCCTTGCTGCGGTTTCTAACATAAGTAAATGATTTGGTATTAACCGAACATGAGCTATTATTTGCACTTTAAGTTGTTTAAATACATTTCATGAGTTGTCAAAAATCTGACAGGTCAGCTATGAACGTTACTCTTTAAAATGTCATGTATTTGGATGCCTAGTATAAATCGTTCTTTAGCGATAAGGCCGCCTATTTGCACATTGAGTATTTTGTTTCTTTGTTACAAATTTATCTTTTGTTTTCATCATGGTGTACAAAAAAGTGTACATAAAGGATAAAATACTGAAAAAGCGTCTTTCTAAAAAATCACTAGTTATATAAATTGGATATCTTTTCTGCGTACGATACAAAAGGGCAGGTGACTTGTAGTCCTGTGTAATCCTGAGTGACAAAACAAAAAATAACAAAGTAAATCCCTTGGAACTGTAAATCAAATTTATATTTGTATCTTTTATGTTGATTGTGTGAAAGAAGAATGGAAGCTGTGGAGTTTATGATAAAATAAATAGAACTATCTGGAAACGAGAATGAGTCGACTTTAATTAGTTTTACTTTACTTCTCTTTATGGTTTACTTTACGCTTTACCACGTACAAGATTTTTCGAGACAGGGTTTTTTGCACAAATGTTACACCATTCATCGTTATTCGTTTACATCACTAACAAAATATCGATGTTATGAAATATCGTCCTATCAAATTATCGATTTAAAGTTTTCGCTGTAATGAAAAACGCACTAACACCTTTCGCATTCACATAGACAACACAAATTGAAAATAATAATATTTTCAAAATTTAACCAAATGTTCATGACCCCATTAGAGATATTAAATATATAAAACCTATTCTGCCAAGAAAATGTTTTTATTTCAATGTTTAAATATCAAGTAGGTTATTTAGACAATAGTCGTGTTCATGATTTCGTATAAGTATGTGGTAGGCAACGAAAAAAATATGATGAAATTCATTAAAACTAAACAATTCGAACCAACGTACTATCGAACTAAAAAAATTTCGTACTAGAAAGTTATCGCTATAAGATTTTTCGAGACAGGGTTTTTCGCACAAACGTTACATCGCACTAACAAAATATCGATGGACATAATGAAATATTGTCCTATCAAATTATCGACTTAAAGTTTTCGCTGTAGTGAAAATCGCACTAACAGCTGTCGCATTCACATAGGGAACCCATCGCAACTACTGTAAAACTTGTACGTAAATTTTTTTCAGTAATTAAAATTTATGAAGTTTTCTTGTATTAAGTTACCTAGAACATTTCTTTCATATAAATGAAATATGCTTTTAATCACTAAGTATAAGATCCTTTTTATGCATAATCTATAAATATATTAAGAGTCAGCACTGTTATAGTCATACATTTTAAGCGTATATTAAAAGAAAATCAGATTCGAAGTAAGAATATATTTTATGGCTCTGAATGGATTTATGTAGAGAACTTTTAGCGAATCTATGCATATTGCCTGAGGATGCTTCTAGTTGAAGCGAAACACGTGTCACAGTTACTGTTCCGAGTGTGTGTTCATTGCATTCCTTGCTTGGTGCTTGCGGGAGGTAGGGCGGTGAACCATCGCACGAAAATCCTGCATCACTAGTGCAAGTTCTATTCACGGTATTATCAAGGTAACTTAGTTAAAGTAGCGTAATACGGGTCTTAAACTCTTCGGACAATTTACGTTTATAGATAGCTATCTTCGTATTACATTGAGTCTTTGAAATGATAGTCTTAGGAGTTATCCCATATAAAATGTACCTACGCAATTCAAATTTTGAAGGTAGATTTTAGACCTATAGGCGATTCTTTTATTATTTAATTCAGAATGATGTGGCATCGACTTTAAATTAAACAGCCCTTTGTCAGATCAAAGAGCAACGAAACTTTTTCTCTTCTTTGAACTGTCCCTTTTCATATCACGTACTTGTTTGCCCAAGTACCGCCATCCGTCAAAAGACAATTGCCGACAAAAACATGTTGCCTCAAAGGGAAGAAATACGGTCATAATTTTTCAAATACGTACCTACCTATCATACGGAAAACGTTACCTTGGAAATGGGAATCATTTCCTTGAGTGGGCCCTTATTTGATATCATTTCATACAGCCTGGGTAGCAGAGCTATGATAAAGTATGTAAGCGCTTAATGGAACAGTAGAGTTGAAATATGAACAACACTATAAAAATACCCAAGTCTCACCTTAATGTAGACTTGGGTATTTTTGTGGGCATTTTTATGGTAAGTAATGTATGTATGTACTATAAACATTCGTAAGTATGACTGGAGACATGTAGGTTTGATTGAGAATAATTGAGATGAAATAATAGGAAAACACTTTACTTGAGAACAATTTATGCAACTTTAAAAGAATTATACAGGGTTGATTTGTAGTCACCAGCCAAATTTAAATGTTAGTTTATTTGATACGATATAAACGTACCTGTATATTTATTCAAGTATAGATCAGTACGAAAAAACAAAGATATGGCACCACAAAATTTTATGCAAATAATCGCTGTTGATGAACATAGCAACTACGACGCGGCATTTCTTTGATAAATAATACGACGTAGTACTACAAGATGTCGTCACTTCCCGTTTGCGTTCGCTCCCGAACGGTCGTGTCTGCGGCCGCTCCCGAGTGTTCGTATTGCGCTGCCCTTGTTCCCTCCCCCGCACTCGTGCGGGTCAGGTGCCAAGTTAAGCTCTTTCGGAAAGTTTTCTCTTGTGGAGGCTGAGTGGTGTCGGGGCTAATTCATCTGCCCTTTTCAGGGCGGACCCGACTGCTGCCGGCCGAAGCATCGCTGGTCAGGTGGATACGTAACCGTGCCAACGAAGCCTGATCGTCCGCCGTTCACCGGCAATAGGTCCGTACTAGGTCGTTCTCTTTTTCAGCGCAATTTGTGCAGCCCTCTCGCCGTTCACTGGCTTGCAAGATCGTCTAGGATAAACATTCTTTCAGCCCAGCATCATGAGTAGTCGTGGTAGGTGCGATGAAACCAACTGCGACAGAACAGTTCACAACAATGGCCAGCGACTTCATGGAGCAAAAGCATGAAGAAGCTCGTGTCAAATTTCTAGAGAGTTTTGAAGTCGAGAAAGCTAGCTTTCAGACTCAAATCAAGTCCTTACAAGATCAACTATCTCAGTTACAGGCCGCTCGTCCCCCTTCCCAATCGTCTAAAATCAGATAGTTGGCAGCACGACATGCATCTGAGAAGGAAGCCCTTCTCACCCAAATCGGTTCCTTGCAGGAGCAATTATCTGCTCGCCCCTCGTCTTCAGAATTCAGCCAGTTGTCTTCTGATTTCAGTCAGTTGTCCAGCATTAAACACTCACTGGAAGCCCAACATGCCGCCGAGAAGGAAGCCCTTCTCTCCGAGAAGGACGCCCTCCTCGCTCAAATCGAGTCCTTGCGAGAGCAATGGTCCGCTCGTCCTCAGGTCGCCTCCTCTTCACAGGGGTTCCCAACCGATTCTCCGGCGTCTCCAGATCCAACTGCGTTCGTCGATCCTTTTTCAGATTGCATGTCGGTAGATTCCACCGCATGCAAACGGAAAACTACCCCGCCAGGTAGCGATTCCGACTCCGCTCCTTTAGTTCCAGAATCTCCTGCTCCGTTCACCGAGGTTCGCAAAAAGTCCAAGTCTAAGAAGAAGAAGCAAGATGCCTCTTCAGTCTTACTTCCATCCGTTTCAGCTGCTCCAGCCGCTGTTCCTGCTCCGCAAAATGTCGCACCGGCGTCTGCTCCTGCGCCTTTTGCTTCAGCGATCCCGGCGTCACAGCCTGCGTCGCAATCAGATTCGGCTCCGCCGAAAGTCAAGTCTCCGCCCCCCGTCTTTCTACGGGACAAGAGCCGCTGGACCGAGGTCTCAGCTCTCTGCGGTAGACACAATCCCAAGATCCAGTATAGTAAAGCATCCAACGTGGGTGACTCTATTAAGGTCGTTGTCAATTCCATTCCCGATTTCAGGAATCTCACTCGGCTTCTTGCTGATCAAAAGCTCGAGTACCACACTTACGCCCTCCCTGAGGAGCGTAAGATTCGTGCCGTCCTCAGGAACGTGCCGTTCGAGCTCTCGAACGAGCAAATCCAAGAGGACTTGTCTTCTCAAGGCTTCCCCGTCGAATCTGTGCACAAAATGCACAGCCGCCGAGGCAAGCAGTTCCCACTTGCGCTAGTAATCCTAGCGAAGAGCCCGCAAGGGCAGTCCATTTTCAGAGGCAAGCCCACCGTGTGCGGTCTCTCCAACATCCGCGTCGAAACTCCACACAAGCGTGGTTTCCCAGGTCAGTGCCACCGCTGCCAATTATATGGTCATGCGGCGGCAAACTGTTTTGCTTCCCCTAGGTGCGTCAAGTGCCTAGATCCGCATGGGACTAAGGAGTGCTCTCGCACTCCCGAATCGCCCACCGCTCCGTCCTGCGTCTTGTGCGGCCAGTCAGGCCACACAGCAAACTTCCGCGGCTGCCCCAAGGCACCACGTGCTGCCAGGGCTACCGTGAAGCCCATCGAGAACTGGAGAGAGCGACCGCAGCCTAGCTCGGACGCCCCTCCAGTCAGTTCAAAGGCCCCTAAGGCCTTGACTTCTATCGTTCCAGGTCAGCGCAGCCGGGACGCGACTCAATCGCAACCGGCCGCCAAATCGGCTTCCCAGTGCCAGAACGCAAAAGGTTCTCAAGACCGCATGGCGTTCTGGATCCAGCTCGCTCCCATCGACGAGATCCTGGCTTTCGGCGCCGCTCTCGACGCCAGCCCAGAGGGTTTCAACGGTGCTCTTCCGGTCCTAACCAAGTTCGCTCCCCTTATTAGGAAACTCCAGCAAGCTCAACGTTTCTAAACGTAGTCCTTCTTTCCAGCATTCCTATCTCAGAGTGAGTCTGATCACTCTAGATAATCTCTTAGTTTCAGCTTTGTCATTTCTGCTAGTCTTAGCTTCTGAATTTCTCGCTTTCAGTTCCTTTTGGTGGCAGCCGTCCGGATGCCGCTCACTGCGCAGCCTCTCTCTCCAATTGGCTGTCGCTCCGATAAATGATCAATAACCTGAATCAAGGTAGGTCGTAAAGGGGGATGGTTAGTGGGTATGCTCGGCTTCACTGAGTGAGTCTCCACACTGTCTGGGCATTCTATTTTCCGTTAGCCACTGGGGTTAACAGCTTATAGAATGCCCATTCGTCCGTAATAGGATTCATCCTCCTCCCGCTAAAGCTTGCTTTACTGGTTAAAGCTTGTTTTAGGGGGTGCCAAAAATTTTCTGTGGCGGAAAAACAAAAAAAAAAAAAAACTACAAGATGTTTTGTAGTAGCGCGTAATTATCTTTATTTTAATGGTAATTTAAAGTGACCATGGTTTGCTTAATACGTTACCGGATATATTTATTTATTTGTAAAATAAATAAATATTTTTTTTACAAAAATCGTTTGTATAAATAATACTTATTCTGTAAAAAAATTTGGCCGGTGACTTTTTTTTCGCTAATGAAACGTTGGTACACCTACTAGACGCCCCTAAGGGTATCTCAGAAGGAGAGGAGGTGAATGCTTGATGCGCGAGAGGGGACCGTCGGGGGACTCATGCTCGTTAGAGACACATGACCCCGCCAGCTAATCCCTAACAGTGCGGGACTCACTGACTGAACCCAGCGATACCCGCTAAACACTCCGTTTGCTGGTAAATTCCGAGTAGGGCTTTTACTATCATCTGAATGACAGCCAATTGGAGTCAGAGGCTACGTATTGGCCGGTGGCTTTTTTTTTTCCTGCCAAAGAATGACACCCTACTGTGGCGCCCCAAAGGGCGTCCACAGATAGGGAGAGGGTGAATACTCCTAGTACGCACTAGGCCCTGCACGGGAACAAATCCCCGCCGACAGTAGCAACCGCTCGCCAACGGAATGCCACCTTATACCCAGCCAGTGTGAGACTTCTACTCACTAAACACCCCCTTCTCAGATCCTCAAGAGACTCAAGAGCTATTCCTAGATCGTGTGATGAGCTACCACCCCGTGGGTCCGGGGCGCGCATAACCGGTGGCTACAAATCAAACCTGTATATCTATTTTATTTATTACAGTTTTGCGCGATTTAATAGACCAGCAGCGCCATCTAGTGCGTTAAGTGGAACTAAACAAAGGCAACCATAAAGAGCTTCAATTACAACTACCGCCCCTGAATAACCGTTTTGTATAATGACCCTATTCCGAGCGACCCTTGATTGCCGTAAGATCCCTTCAGGGTTCGGCTAGGTAACGACCACGTATATAGCCACCAAATTTCACCACTCCAGCAAAATGTGGATTCTTAAGATTCCAACTAAGGGTTTTATTAAGCTTAGATATAAAGGACCTAATAAATTAACTTATTATTTAAAAATTTCCCCTAAATTATCCTATCATGAAAATACAGTCTTAACGGGTACAAAAACGACTGATCGATGAACTTATTTATTTATAGTACTTATTTTTATTTTTATTTATCACCTCCATTCCCCACATGCTCTGTGTTTCGAACCCATTTCAAATCTTTTGACAGATGGACAGAGCGAGAATCCTCTATGGATTGGTCATCGCGCCATACGAATCAAAGATCAAAATCTTACTTATTCGCTCTTTTACTTCGAACATTAGAAAATGTTTTATGTATCATGCTATCTCGAGACGCTGCTATCTGAGAATAGTAAAAAGAAAAGTAGTGCTGAGATTTTTCTTTTCTTTTAAATCGTTTGTTTTTTTTTTGTAAACTGGTCTGAAATCGAATTAGTGCTTGGCGGTAAGAAAGTTAGGATCAACCTTACACAATTGTTTATTTATGAAATCTTTCTATTTTCAAAAAAACACTTTTGAACCGGATTTGTCGCGTACAATTTATATTTTACATATTTACTTGACGTTTCGGTGTCTTTGAAGACCCCGTGGTCACGAGCAATTCATTTTAAATCATGAACCGTGAAAACTGAGTCAATTCAATTAAATATGTTGTCAAATAACCTGGTACCGTAAACGGGGTCTTGTGACATTCACTAATGTTTTCTAATAGGCTACCATAATTATATCAAATTCCTCGCAATTAAAAAACATGTAGTTCCCTGGAGTTGCCGGTATCCCAACCACAATCTAATTTGCCCCGTATTACAAAAAAATGAGTATCGACATACATTATTCATACATTTGTAAGGTTGCCTGTTAGAAATCGCTTTACAGCAATAAGCTGCCTGTTGCGCCTTTAAGACTGATTTTGATTGATTGTATTTTCAACCTACTTCCAAAAGGAGGAAGTTTGCAATTCGTGTGTATGTTTTTTGTATCTTTGTTACACGATTATTTGGACAATTATGAATCAATTTAAAAAATTATAGTTTCATATGATAGATAATATGAAACTTGATAATATGAAACTTAAGAGGTCGGCTGCACTAAGCTAGAACCAAGTATCTCGTTTATTTTTTAAATTTTTGATTTTCACACCGTTGGATTCCTTATCAAAAGACGCACATTTCTACGTTAAAAAAAAACACATATAACCTTTTGGTTTTAAAGCTATTAAGAAAAAAAGGATTCAAGTATCTCAATTTTGACAAGACAATAAAGCTTTTGCTTGGTGGTAGGATCCCTTCTGGGTCCGCCTGGTTTTTTTTTTTCCGCCACAGAAAGCTTTACTACCGACTTGACGCCCCTAAGGGAGCCACAGAAGGAGAGGAGAGCGACCACCCTTTATATAAAGTCTGCCGCCAAATGTTACCGCTCCGGCGGTAATGTGTTCCGGCAATATTGTATAGAGAGCCAGTTCCTTCCTAAACCCGTGTGCTTTCATCTTCGACCTCATCGTCACTTACCATCAGGTGAGATTGAGGTCAAACGCGGGTTTAGTCACTTATAAAAAAAAACCAAGTATTTCGACAGAAAAAAACTAAAATCAAGTATGTCAAACCAGACTTACATGGTTTTAGATATTTCATCTCCATTTGCTTGTTTTTAGGTTTGCCTAACCATTGATATACTTGCATTTAGCTTTGTGAAATACTCAAACAGATTCAAAGTCAATCCCAGCTACAGAGACAGCGTTTCGTTTTCACAATATTTCATAAAAATATAATTGTATAAATCATTCAAAAATTGACCTTTGAGTGAAAGTTTCAAAATTTATAAAAAACTTATTATAAAGAAACAATATTTTTATTATAATTATGTAAGGTCGTTTATATTTGAGTGATGAAATTTTATTATATTTTCGTTTCGTGACTATTAATTTGGAAGAAACTTAAAACTAAACGCATAATTAAGATTTTCGCGCATTATTTAACACATGATTGGATGCGTTGTCCATTATAAGAACAGTCTCAAAAAAGCTAAAAGAAGACACAACTAAATCTTTGACAGACAAAAGAGGTACCCATGAAAATCTTAAAATAGACACATCCATTATTGAGCACTTTATTAATTTATATAAGCCTTGCGTTATCTCATTATCGCCGCCATAACTCCCCAAATATGAGATACTTAGGACGAGATGTGACATTAGAAACACTCTTTTAAGAATTCAAACAACAATATCCTGAGTTCAAATGTTCCATAGAAATTATCAGGCGTTCACTAAAACAAATGAATATTTCGTTACATAGACCAAAAGGTGACAAATGTTACGACTGTTTATCTTATGAGACATGTATCGCAGGTTACGCAGCAGGAAATCAAGTAGGTACCCGGTTTAAAATTACTGTGCCAGAAAACAATCCATAAGCAAAATGCGAAGGAAGCAATTGACGCATATTCAATTAACGCGTCCAGAAATAAAATAT
Source organism: Stenoptilia bipunctidactyla (assembly GCA_944452665.1). NCBI lineage: Eukaryota > Metazoa > Arthropoda > Insecta > Lepidoptera > Pterophoridae > Stenoptilia > Stenoptilia bipunctidactyla. The sequence continues at coordinate 19,042,741 of OX101742.1, forward strand.
TAGGTGAAAATATATACTCGATGGATTTGCAAAAGTCAGTTCTTTTACCTGTGATGCCTGAAGTTAAAGACTGTTTTTTTACGAATAGGATGATTGTATTTAATTTGACGTTCTGTGGTTTGAGCAAGTCCGAACAGTCAAAGTGCATTATTTGTCATGAGGCAGATGGAGGAAGAGATGGTCGCAATATTGTAGATGCTATATACACATTTATACTGAATGAAAGTGAAGAAAAACATCTTGTTCTGTGGGCGGATAATTGTTGCGCCCAGAATAAAAATTGGATTTTATACACAGCATTAATAACTATAATCAATCAAATCAAGACAGAGAATCAATAACAATTAAATACTTAACTAAAGGCCATACTGATATGAGCGCAGATGGCATGCATGGAAATATTGAAAAAAGGTTTAAGAAAGTTAAAAATATTTACGATTTCACTGATTACAAGGAGTGCCTACGGGCAAGTCGTAAGGATAATGAAGTAATCCGGGTTGTTCCTGTAGAAAAACGTATATGGGAGAAAAAAAAAGATAAAAATGGAATCGATAATGCTGGCAGATCTTGTAGATGTGAAATTTTTAAAAAACAAAAGGATAATGTTGTATAAAAAAAGTTTGGCAGACCATTACCATGAACTCGATTTTCTCCAAAAGCAATATGAAACTGATCAGCTCCCAAAATTGATAACGAGAGTTCGTGGTATAAGCACTGCTAAAAAAGCCGAAATTCTCAAGAAGTTGGTTCCACTTATGCCATCAAACAGAAGGGCATTCTGGCAAGACTTACCGGAAAATGAAAGCTCCGTAGTTTTAATAACTGTAGATTTAATAACTCAATTCGACCAATGTTAAAAAAAGTTTGGATAACACTTAACATAAGGTGAATCTAATTTTCAATCGCTGATTTTTTAGAATTTTATTTTTTGTTTTACGTTTGCGTAAGTTTAAATTTTAAGTAAACTAAGTACTATGTTTTTTATATAAAGTTTCATAAAGACCTATTTTATGTTATTAAGTGTACTTTCCCTCAAGCAGTATTATTATGTGTTTTTATTGATTATAAATATCTAATAAAAACTTTTCATCATTCATTTTGTGTTTTTTTCTTGTCAAAATAATAAACCAGCTAATAATTCATGTATTATCATTAAAAGTTTAATAAACTAATTTGAATTTTACCCAAGCTAAATCGAAGTAAGTCGCGAGATACTTGGTTTGACGTTTAGTCAATATATAAAAAACCTTAAAAAATTTTGTCAAGTAAGTGACTTATTTGTTTTATTGGTGGCCAATCTTAAAAAAAATTATTAGTTTAATTAAGCTAAAACCATTTTTGTCTTACATTTCCAAAATACAGCAATATATAGGGTTTAAAACGTAAGTGGTGAATTACGCTATCAACTATAACATTTCAAAAAATCACTTCAATATATTCATTATTTGCTGAGATAATTCAGTTTTAAGAAAAAAAACATTATTTTGTTCTCCTGTAAAATTTGATAAAATGTAGATACTTGAATTCAGTTTAGAGCAGCCGAGGTGGTCTCATATAAATTTCATTAAAATCAATTGAGTTGAGTATATCTAGAAACAAAAATTTTTTTTTTATATATATGAGTACGGAGAATATTTACATTGACGAACTTGTACTTCCGCCAATGTTTTGACCCGAAGTCGGTTATTTTAATGCTCTGCATTCCTTCTGTTATTGTATGCAATGAAGTATTAATAAATAAAATACGTAGCACTTTAAACTGGCTTAACGTGTGGCTTAAAGTTGCTTCCAAAGCTTTCAAGTCATTATGATTAATTATTATTCAGCTCTCACCTATCCTTATACCTATCGTGTCGAGTTGTGTTACCTGCAATATCGAACGATATACGAATATAACAACAAACCGCTTCACGACAACTACCTAAACATATTTGTTTCTTTTATTGATTCAAAATTAAAAAAAAAAACAAGAACTATTATTCATTCAGGTTTCCAAAAAAAAACACTCAATGAAAGTCAAACGGTAGATGAGGGCTGCGCGACGTGGAGAATCTCGGGGGAGGCCTCTGTCCAGCAGTGTGCGTCTCTCGGCTCACGAAGATGATGATCACCCATTATCCTTCAATATAGCTACCTAATTTTTTGGCTTTAAGAAACGAACTGAAATTAGGACCCAAGGTAGACCGAGAGGAAAACAGTCGGCGGGAAAAAAAACTCTCGGCACTCTTTAATCAAAAGTGGTTATTATAGGTACAATTTGGCAAAAAACAACTCAGCTTTGACATGAATAAACAAACAGGTTCCGCGTTTGAACTTTGAAGATGAGGTCGAAGTTGATAGCACGACTGATCTGACGACCGGCTGGTGTAGCGGTAATATAAATGGCCTTCTATGCCAGAGGTCCTGGGTTCGAATCCCGGCGGCGGCGGATATTTGTGTGATGAACACAGATGTTAGTCGTCAAGTCATGGATGTTTATATGTTTATTTAAGTTTATTCTAATAAAAAAAATATGTATTTATTTAATATGTATGTTTATATATTTCTTAATTATATCAGTTATCTAGTATCCATAACACAAGTTCTTTAAGAAACTTAATTTGGGCTAGATAATGTTGTGTGAGTGTCAGAAATATTTATTATTTATTTATTATTATAGCACACGGGCTTAGAAAGGACCTGGCTCTTCATAAAATATTACTTCATCACCGCAGGAGCAGTGATATTTGAAGGCAGATTTCAAATGAAGGTTGGTCGTTAGCCAGGCGGGCCCTGAAGGGATCCTACCACCAAGCCAATTTAGTTACTTCGCTTATTCAGCGGTGGTAGGGCTATTTTAAGGGTGCGGTCTATTTGGTAGAAACTTGATACTCCGAAACCTATTTGGGATAACTGACTTCGCAGAAACTTCTTTAGTCGATCATTAATTAGGCATAAAAAATATTTGACATAAATATTTTTAGGCATAATGTGCTTATGACCGATTTTAGAATGGCATACATTTAAGATAGTAGAATTTTTATTGGCATATTTACCTTTGGCATAGTTAAAATTTTGTATAATATCATTTAGCATAACGTTCATTTAGAGTACAGATTATTTGGCATACTTTGACTAGGCATACTATGAAGATCATAGAATTTCAATTAGAATAATATAGATTGGGTAACTTTCTTCTTTAAAAATGCGTAGGTGTAGCCTAATCACAACCCCCTTAACCACGACCCCTTAACCTGGCTTTGCCATAGTTACCATCGACTCAAGAGTGTATATAAAAAGCCGAGCGTAGCGAGGCGACGATCATCCGAGCGCAGCCAGGTGATCGGCCACCACAACCCCGAAATGGATACACCTAGGTTTAACCACATGTGGCCGGCTGCACCTAGTTTTAGCCGGCTAAAAGTATAAAAGATGATTCTTGCTGTAAGCATTATGCGAAATGATGGTTCTACTTTTAAATTGTTATGGATAAGAAATATATGCCATAAGATGAATCTGGTTTTGAACTTTCTGCGATGTGATGATTATACATTGTGATTATTATGGATACCAAAATTATGCGTACAGATAATTCTGACTTACAGAATTATGGGTTTCAATGTATGCTAAATGAGTTAATGCCCAACGATATTCTGCGAAAAGAGGTTTATGCTATTAGTTGTTATGCAATAAAAAATTATTACTTAAAAAGTTCTACTATAATAGGTGTACCCCTATTTTAAGCCACTGCTAATATAAAATCATTTTATTTTTCTTTTAGAAGCGAGAGAGCAGTATAGTTTCTTCATACAATATACTTATAACATTACTGAAGAGTTGAGCATTTGTTTCCAATTCTACAAAAAACAAACTCTTTTACCTTTGTATAGGAAAAGATTAATGTAGTAAGGGTTCTCTGTGATATAAAGTTGTTGGAAACACCATGTTCACGGAGATTGGCAATCAATAATATGACGGCGTAAATATTTTTTACCGAGAATTCGTAGGGCTGCGCCGTGCTATCATAATATGCGTGTATCTAAACGAATTTTTAGTAAAAACGAGGTCTCAATTTGTCTAAGCTATTGAAACCATTTTTTTGTTCTGTAAAAAATACATTATCTTGCCATAAAGTTCACGAATCACTCTATTAACTATTTTGAGTGATACTAGTAGCACTCGTGGCCACGAGACCTGTTAAAGACTATTTTGTTTTATTAAAATCTCTTGCATATTACGTAAAATAATAATCCCCTTTAATTTATAATAATGAATATAATTCACTAAAAACAAAAAAAAAACTTAAATATTACTTTTTAAAATTGATATTAATTGGAGTACTAAGCAAGGTCATTCAATTTATTTTACAGAACTATGACACACTAAAATTAAAATTTCACTAACCTTTGAAGTTCACGGTCTCATTTCCAAAGTGACGTGTAATTTTAGAATAAGAAAGTTAACATTTAAAGGCTATAGCATGTTTGGAGCCCTTCGAGTGGACACGCAACTTTAACTTAGTTGTAAGTAATAAATAACTTTTTGAAGGTCAAGTTCAAGGATACTTTGAAACACGTTAGTAGTCTATTAAGCACTCGTTTCTGGTCCTATTTCCATCGGCTTGAAAGTCAATCAGAAGAAAATGTAGGCATCGTATATTCTTAAAAGAAATTGATGAAATAAGCTTTCTACTTCAAGCTTATCAAGTAAATTTGTTTTTTTTTATAAACTTGAAGTATTGAAGTAGTCTCGTTAAAACCAATCACACCTCATGGTTAGTGACTTCATAAAAAAATATTGTCGTAATACATAATCGTCAAAAAGATGTTATTTTTGTATGAAAGAAAAAAATTGTTCATACAAAAATTGAAAAGTAAATTTCGAATTTTTCTTTTTTTAATATTTTTTCTGTAATCCTTATGGGTACTAGAATACCTCCGTGAAGGTTGCCAAGACACTCTGTGTAAGGAGGATTGTCGCTAGCAAAGAGAACCTAAAATCAAGCAGTGGTCAGTCGGAAATGCCTTCTAATAGGACTATAAGCCTTAAATTTCATAATTTTCATAATGAAATGGCTTCTGATAAACCCTTACGACTACTGTAAACAAGTATACAGCAACTAGGAATGGCTTCTTAATGTGACCTTCAAAGCATTGATGTAAGTAACGGTCAACTATCCAATTTTCATTAATATTTTCTTTTGTCTCTTAACGTTACTTTCCTCCTTAAATAAATATTACAAATACTTTTTACTTTTTGTTAAAATATCATGTTTCGTCTCGTCATTAATGGCTTGTCTTTTCTTTTGTTTCTATAATTGAAATTACCAACTGAACAAGTTTTAATTTCACTTAACGTTTCAGTATCTTTTTAAAAGTTGTGGTTTTTAATTTGTGTTTTCCTTTAGGAATTGAAATTATCTTAATATTGAATTGAATATACATTTAAACATACACACAGTTGGATTTTATATTTAATTTCAATAGGTCATTGTCAGAAAGCTTCATTGTTCAAGTGTAACATAGGCAAGAAAATGAAATGAAATGATTAAATAGGTAAATCTAAACTGATAGTAAACAATAAATAACAATGTATTAAATGACTAGACCCAAAGTAAGGTTTAATAAGCATTTTTAACGGTGATCCACCCGGTATATCCACGATTGACCTTTAATCTCCCTTGACTGACGGTAAGTTAAGGGTCAAAGATTAACTTTCTTGAAGGATTTATTAAGAAACTGGCTGGGCTCCACTTATTCCACATGTTATACAAGGCATTTTTTTTGTCACAAGCCATTTTTTTTTCTACAAAATAAGTATCATTTATGGAAACGATTTTTACAAAAAGGTGTGTATTTATTTTACAAGGAAATTAATTTATTCGCAAAGCATGTACGCTGTAAATTATGAATGAAAGACGACTACGCGCTACAACAAAATATCTTTTAAATAGTACTACGTCGTAGTACTAACAAACGTAATGAATGAAATACCACGTCGTGGTATTTATGTTTAACAACAGTGACTATTTGTATAAAAAATTGTGGTGCCATATCTTGTGAGCGATCCTAAACAAATGAAGTCGTCGTGGCGCATTTGCTCCTGTTTTTATTAATCGATTACGCAGTGGTTAAGCAACGTTCGGCGCGTTGACCACCAACCATTCATTTCTGACACGACTTCCGTGCTTTGGAAGACACGTAAAGCAGTCGGTCTCGGTTGCTGTATACTTGTATTATAATATATTTTGGCGCCCTGAAAATTCTGACATCCACCCACCGTCCACCAACCAGCACTGGGCCAGCATGGCGGATTATCGCCTAAGCGTCATCGTCACCCAGGGAAGGAACTCAAAGCCCTTTGTGATGAGCCCACTGCAGGGCTTTGAGTCGAGTGAATAGGTTTCTCATGGATGGACGTGTACCACCTTAGTCTTCATGTTCACTTAACATCAGGTGGCATGGAAGACAAACGCCCTATCCATAATTTATAAAAAAAAAAAAAAAGCTGTGACAACGATGCTGGTGATTAAAATAAATATGCATGTAATATTGTCTTAAGTTTTCACGATTCACAATTTAAATTTAAAAAAAACGGTTAAAAAGTGTTTTATTTAAATATGCAGGTACATTTATATTGTATCAGAACAGTTAAACTTGACCTCTGGCTAAAAACTAGTCCTGAAATATTACACATATTCACGTTCAAATCAACCCGACCTCTCCCGCTTAGTGAAAAACTTAGAAAAAGTATAGGTTGTTCCCCAAACTCTAACTTTTATTATTCAAATCCAAGACCTCTTGCATCGTAGACGAACTCTACACCAATTGGTTGATTTGTAGTCACCAGCCAAATTTAAATGTTAGTTTCTTTGATATGATATATGTAAACGTACCTGCATATTTATTTTAGCTCTCAGTACAAAAATTTAGAAATATGGAACCAAAAACTTTTTTTAAAATAGTCGCTGTTGATGAACATAGTACTACGAAGCGGCATTTCATTGATAATACTATGACGTAGTACTACAAAATGTTTTGTAGTAGCGCGTAGTCATTTTTATTTTAATGGTAATTTAGAGTGACCATGGTTTGCTTAATATGTTAGCCGGTATATTAATTTCTTTGTAAAAAAAAATACTTTTTTGCAAAAATGGTTTCTATAAATGATACTTATTGTGTAAAAAAAATTTGCCCGCTGACTACCAATCAACCCCGTATAATAAACAGCAAAAGCAAGATAGCATCTTATAGACGACAGCTGGATATCAAAGAGTAACGTTTAACAGATTCGACCTACTTAAAACTCCGTTCTATACATCACAGTATATTCGATCTCGATTCTTCCTATCTGATGGTACGAGGCCGCTTTCTGATTCGCTTTTCCCCTTTGATCTATCGCACTAAGGCAAACTACTGATGATCTTCTATCTAGGTCCTTTATTTTTCAACGTTAATGCCTAAAGACAAAAATAGTACTTAATAATAGATATTCTTTACTTTCGTATAAAGTTTAAAAAAGGATAAACAAAGATAAATTTAAAAGACGACTTAGATGGCCTTTTGTGTTCTTAGATATTTTATAGATACATCTAGATTTTACAATTTTGGAATCCTTAAAATATATCACTAATGGCAGAATTTTTTGATTCAAAACAGCATTAATATATAAAACATAAATCAAAAAATCAAATCTTCCATGCTGGACTGGGAGCGAAAGAAAAACATAGAATGTGCCAGTTGCTTCTCTTCCCGGGCATACTGTAAAAGTCAGTTAAGGGACGGAAGTTTTATTGGCGTTTTTACGGGCGATAGGCTGACCCCCTATCACTGCAATAGTCTCTCCATCATAATAATACCTCCAAATTTGTGAAACGTCACATCAGATGGTTTTACAGCCTCTGGTGTTCTGCCTACCCCATTAGGGATACAGGCGTGAAGTAATGTATGTATGTATAAATCAAATACAAGAATATCTCAATAAAATATTATTCTCATAACTACATCTTTTTTTTTACCTTCACCGAATCAATGAACTAAAGTGAGAGCGGCAATTCACTTAACAGCAACATGTGCTGGATAATGACTTGCTCAAACATATCAATAATTTTGATATAAGAAATGGTAACATTCAGGAAAAGATTTGTACGACAAAACATCACTGATCGTTGGTATTTCATATTTAATACCAATTCTTTACTATTAATTATTGATTAATTAGACTAAACTACTGTTAAAAAGATATCGCTTAAAATCTCATTTTATTAAACATACTCAGACTGTAACTGAGCTTAAGTATAGATGTCTTAAGAGTTCTTTATGGAGAAATAACAGTGAATTTTCATACTACAGGCTTAAATATTCTTATGAACAATAGCTTTCAGGTTAAGGCAACTCAATTTCAAAATCGAAATCTTCAAAGTCCTTCTTGAGCCCATCTTAATTCCCTTTTTGCCAAATTGTATAGAAGTCTGGATCTATAATGTATATTAAATCAGTTTATAGTTATAGTTATTTTACCACTTAGTGAGTAAGTTTAACTAGTCTCGTGTTACTTTTAATACGTCAATATTTATTGTTTCAATGAAAAATAAAGTGTATGTACTTACTTTTCGTGTTTATGTGAACAGGGTTTGTAACAGAAGTGCGAGACTGAGTTAAATTTAAGTGCTTTTCCACGGCTACGAAGATATACTTCAAATGTTTGTAGTTGTCATTATTACTTATCTGTGCCGCTTCGTTTGTTGTTAACTTGATACATTTAATTCCGTAGCTGTGAAAAACATGTTATTCTTTCTTTCTATACATATAGGGGCTAAAATTCTTTGTCTAGCGTTATTTATTTTACATACTTATATCATTAGCAGTCGCACGTGTTTCTAACCGAGTGATTTTTGCACCAGCAAGAATTTTTGGATAAAATATAGACTAAGTATTTATCCTTCCTCAAGAGCTGGGTTATCGGAAGCAAAAACAAAATTAATTATACACGTAATTTTGACGTGGAGTTTTGATAAGCATTGTGTCACGAAGGCAATGATTTAGACGCCAGCGGCCGCTTATTAGACCTCCGCATGATGCAATAATTTATTTGCATGAACGTTTATTTTACCACCAAATATTTACATGACCGAAGCTCTAGTTTTCAATATATAAACCACAATCAGTAAAACCACATGACCGTGGAGTCTGTATGGGCAACGAAGCGTCTAGTCAAATAAAATTCGTTCAAATATGCCTTCAATATTGAGTGTTATTTATGTCCCGATCTACGCTTTTGAAGTACCTGTATCTTTGGGTAGAGGATTTTATATTTTTTAAAAGGCAAAAGTTTTTATTTAATATGCTTTTCTACGCGATATAATAAAATTCTATCACAGCATATGTTTCTAATAGAAATAAATATAGCTTAAATAGATTTTTAAGCATATTACTGGACAGCAAATTTCAATTTCAAAAACAAAAACATTCATACACAAAAACTATTGCATCGAGCCTGGATCGAACTCGTGACCACTGGCGTCAGAGGCAGATATTTCCCTATCGCCACAGTATCCTCTGTATAATACGTCATACGTGGGAATGACAATAAATATATTGCATTACGGTGGTGACAGCACAAAGCAAAGCACTAACCAGCCAACAGTTGGCAGTCTACGTATACTCAAATCCCATTCGTACACGGACCTTTAGATTACTATTTCAATAGTTATTTCAACATTTTTTGTAAGTGGATGTTATTATAGTCGTGGGTACTAGACTACACAAATATCATGAAGACAAAGATCTTTTATGGATTTCACAAATGAAACCGGAGAGCAAAAAGCCATCTAACCAACTCTTCATAGAGTCAATAATACACACATACGTAAAAAAGCATAATTGACTTGATTGTTAAAAGAAAAACAACCTTTTCAACTCTTCATAGAGTCCATAATAACCTAAATAAATATTGGTTTTGTCAATAAGGCTCGCAGTCTGCTGACTTAGCAGATTTTGAGGTCTTTTAAAATAAACAAACCTTATTCTCTTCAGATACACAAAAAGTGTCCGTCAGGATGGCCTGAGAGATGTCTGAATAGTCCCAAAATTTGCACGAAACAACTGTACCTAAACTGTACTAAACTGTACCTATGTGAAAAAAAACTGTACCTCAAGCAATTCAGTAAAAAAATAATAGTGATATAGACACGCCGTTCTGACGTCAGCTTGGCGCGCATAGTCGTGTATCGCTCCAACGTGTGGGAATTATGTTCTCGAACTTATTTCAATAAACTGTACCTAAACTGTACCTAATAAAACTGCCAATAAAAAAAATATTTCACACGCTGATATAGGTCAAATCCATAATTTTTTTTTTATTGTCCATTTTTTTTATAAGAATGTATTCATTATAAAGATTGGTCAAATTTATATCAAATATCATATTTATATTTATTATTTATTTATTTATTTAATAATTTATGTACACACATAGAAACTTAATTAAAGAAACATATAAATTTAAAAAAAAAAGTACAAAGGCAAAGCTTATTTCTATAAGAAATTTCAACCAGCAAGCCTGAGGCTGGAAAATGAGATTAAAAAGAACAAATTAAGTGCGTACAACTTACTTACAAGCAAATAAATATACATTACATACACTACATACTAAATACATAAATACAATTAAATATATAAATACATAAAATATATATCTATGAACTAGTGTTGAAATAATATCAATGAACGATCTATAATATAAAAATATATAATTATACGATTTAAAAACCTAAGTTAGAGAACATTATTCTCTAACTCTTTTTTTGAAAATATATAGTGATTTTGACTCACGAATTTTGAACGGTAAGGAGTTCCACAATCTGACAGCATGGACAGTGAATGAGTATGCAAAGAAATCGGTTCTATGGGACTTCATTTGTAGGAGTGTACGCTTATGTGCTCTACAAAGCGCATCTACAGGATTAGTAAAGGCAAACCGCTCACATAAATAAAGAGGAGAGGAAGGGTTAAACAGAACATTAAAAAGGAGACAGAGGATACGGGTATTTCTACGTAGACGGATCGGGAGCCATTGTAGTTTTTTGCGATATTCTGTAACATGGTCAAACTTTTTCAAACCGAAAATGAAGCGAATACACAAATTCTGTAGTCGTTCCAATTTATTTAACACCTCTTCTGTGGCATCTAAGTAACAAACATCTGCGTAGTCGATAATGGGTTGGATAAGTGTTTGTGCCAAAGAGATTTTCGTCTTTAAAGGTAAAAAGTTTTGGAGACACTTTAGCATATGAAAAGAGTGATGTACTTTTCGACTGATATTGTTCACGTTATCACTCCACGTAAGATTAGCATTTATTATTATGCCCAAGTTCTTTGCCGTATCAGTAAGTATGATGGGTGTGGTGTCGAACATAATTGGAGGCAAATTTTTAAAATCAAGACTGCTGCGCATGTGTCGACTGCCTATAATCATAGCCTGAGACTTAGAAGGATTTACACATAATCCATACGATTTAGCCCAGTCGCTTATGCGGGAAAGATCATCGTTGATCCTAGCAATAGCAGTATTAGCATTGGAAACTGTGAAGTGGTGATAAATTTGCAAGTCATCGGCATATAGATGAAATTTACTGGATAAAACTGTGGTAATGGTATTAATAAATACAGAGAAAAGTAATGGAGAGAGCACGCCACCTTGGGGTACGCCCGCAGTTAGGTCACACCACTCAGAGTAAGACTCATCAAGGCGAACCCGCTGAGACCGACCCCGAAGATAGGAATTAAACCAAGCGACTGCAGAAGAGGATACATTGATGGACTTTAATATAGCAAGAAGGATATCAAAATCGACGGAATTAAAGGCATTACTGAAGTCAAGCAAAACAAGTAATGTAAGGGACCTATTCTCCATAGCCCAGCGAATATCATCAGTCACATTTACCAGTGCAGACACTGTGCTGTGACCGGGACGAAACCCGGATTGATATTGACTGAGGACTTTATTCGTAGTCAGGAAAGTAGAGAGTTGATGATGAACAACATGCTCAAGGACTTTAGACAGGAAGGAAAGTATGGATATTGGACGAAAATGGGACAGTGAAGTAGGATTAGAAACTTTAGGCAGTGGGATTACGTGGGCTCGTTTCCAGGAGGTTGGGAACGTATAGGTTGTAAGCGAGTAATTAAAAATGTGGGTAAGAATGGGCAATAGTATGGGTAGAATCATAATGATCATCCTTGAGCACAGTTGATCATCACCAATGGCCACTGACGAGATAGAGAGAATAGCCTTTTTTACTTCGTCTTCAGTAATGCATGAGAAAGAAAAGGATGGATGCGAATTAGATATGTCCGATAAATTACGTAATGTTTCAGCTCTTAGATGTGAACTTATAGCTACTGGAGGTTTACTAAAGTGATTATTAATAGAATCTAAATCAAAATTATTATATGACGTTGGATTATATTTATTAATACCTACGGATTTTAAGAATTTCCAAACTTCTGCAGTGCTACGGTTGACGAGGGAATCGTGGAAGTAGCGTCTCTTAGCATCACGACACAAGCGGGAGCAACGATTTCGAAGATTTTTATAAGAGAGCAAATTACGTTCCGAAGGGCAGTGTTTGTACCGTCTTTTCGCCTTATCTCTGAATGACATAGCTTCTATAATTGAATCTGATAACCAAGGAGCAGGGTTGTGTTTAACTTTAATTTTTTTAATTGGAGCATGACGGTCGAAAAGTTCCAGAACCAGTTTGTTGAAGCCTTTACCTTATCTTCAATATTGTGTCCACCCAATACCGGTGACCAGTCTATAGCATTAGCATCATGTTGCAGAGTATCCAGGTTGATATTTTTGTAACTACGAAGGAATGAGGTGGGTGGTTTACGTTTGGGGATGCGGATGCGGTAGGATAGGAATATAAGATCATGGTAGGAAAAGGGTGCTGTTAGTTGACCATGATTTGCTACATTATGAGGAGATGACACTATCATAAGGTCGATCAAGGAAGGGACACAATTTGGAAAACTGTGGGTGGGGGATAGGGGTAACAAAGAAAGGTTATAAGAGGATAGGAGGGATTCAAGCTTGCGGGAACGGGTGTTGTTCTTAATTAAACATGTGTTGAAGTCACCTAACATAAGCAAATGATCATAGGAAGGCAAGAAATCATAAAATAGCTTATCAAGAGTATCAAAATAATCAACATACATGTTCGCGCTGTAGAAGACTGTAATCAGCAGTTTTGTGTGACGCACAGTGACTTCAATAGCTAAATATTCAGCAGACTCTGAGTAAAGAGAGGGGGAAGCGCTGATAACTCTGAACGGAATGACAGAACGAAGGTAAATAGCAACTCCGCCACCTCCCTTACCGGTTCTGTCATTGCGGATAAGAACAAACCCTGGAAGGGAGTATTGAGTGGAGAGGAGAGAAGGCTTGAGAAACGTTTCAGATATAAATAATGCATCTACATTATTCACACTGAAAGTAGTAAGAAGATCAGAATATTAGAAGATTATAGAAGATTATATACTATTATAATTAGAAGATTATAATAGTAAACGCTCTCAAAACTTGAACAAAAAACAAGATATAAAACCTAAAAAAAAAACCCCACCATAATATTAAGTTAAGCCTTTTTTGTGGACGGTACAAACATTTTCAATGATCAGGTTAAGTAAATAAAACCATTTTACTTTTTATAAATTATTATGTTATTAAATAAACAGTACTTTTACATATAAAATCTTAGAAATAGTAAATGAAATTTGTATTTTCTTAAAAGAATAATTAAACGGACGTAGTGGAGTATCTGCACGCGAAGAGAGGACTGTACATGAGGGTCGAGTGGTTGGAGTCCCGTCACAGATTCAGTTTTAACTCCTTTGTGGTGAGAATGCCGATCAAACAGTGAGCGTCAAAATTAAGGGATCAAGTCTCCTATGTGTGTACTATTTTAGCTACCTAAATAAGTACATAAAATTTTCACAAAAAAGATGGTCCCTCCATTATGACGTCAAGATAGGTCTTTCCTGGAATACCCTACGTACTTAGTATTCTAACACCTTAATTCTACTTTAAAAATATTAATGTTGACTGTCTGAAATATATATCGATTTAAAGATAATATTAATCTTGTATGTTGGTCCCTCCAAATTGACGATATTTTTTAATACCACGGGCAGATGGGCGGTTTATTTTAGATCTTCGAATGATAAATATTTAATACCTATTTGCTTCCTTCAAATCATGCAAAATGTATTCAATTCAATTCAATTCTTTGGTTATAATGGCAACCAGCCGTCGTTACTAGGCGACGTACTATTGAAAATGTTTGTACTGTCCACAAAAAAGGCTTAACTTAATGTTAAAGTGGGATTTTTTTTTAGGTTTTATATCTTGTTTTATGTTCAAGTTTTGAGAGCGTTTACTATTATAAATATGATATTTGATATAAATTTGACCAATCTTTATAATGAATACATTATTATAAAAAAAAATGGACAGTAAAAAAAAATATGGATTTGACCGATATCAGCGTGTGAAATATTTTTTTATTGGCAGTTTTATTAGGTACAGTTTATTGAAATAAGTTCGAGAACATAATTCCCACACGTTGGAGCGATACACGACTATGCGCGCCAAGCTGACGTCAGAACGGCGTGTCTATGTCACTTTTAATTTTTTATTGAATTGCTTGAAATACAGTTTTTTTTCACATAGGTACAGTTTAGTACAGTTTAGGTACAGTTGTTTGGTGCAAATTGTGGGACTATTCAGACATCTCTCACGCCATCCTGACGGACACCACAATTCATTCAAGAGTTGAACGTAGAATATATATTTGACTTTTATTGAAAAACAATTTGTTTTAATCTACTTAAATATTTATTACAGACACAACTCTTACAGAGAGCCGTGAAGTTTTCGTGATATTAACTATAAAATTTGTAAATACAATCTCACACTTAGTAATAGTTACAGCAAAGGTACACTTAAATATTTACATAAAAAATGTTTGTTATTAATCGATAAACTTATCCAAAAAAAACTTGAATCCGTTTTTTTTTAATTCCTTCTCATATACCTACACCATTACTCTAAATAGCTCGCAGAATGGATGGACGTTGGAGCAGTAAGGTTCTCGAGTGGCAGCCACGTACTGGGAGACGCAGCGTGGGTAGGTTCCCCGCAAGCTGGACCGACGACGATCTGGTCAAAGTCGCTGGTAAACGCTGGATAAGGTCAGGACTTGAGTGGGGAACCTCGATGATGATGACACCATTACTATGTTAAATGAAAGATTCGTGACTGAAGTGTCGAAGTATCGAGTAAAAGATTGGATTTTTGTGTCCTTTTAACTGAATTCAAAAACTACTGGTCTTAGCTGGAAAGCTATACCATTAGATGGAGCTACGTTAGCAATATAACGTAATAAAAAATGTGTTAAATGATTTCGAGGCGTACCGCCTGGCCTCGGTAGCTCAGTGGGAGAGCACTCGTCCGGCAAACGAGAGGTCCCAGGTTCGAGTCCTGGTCAGGTGATTTTTATTCAACACATTTTTCATTTATTTAAGAGTAATTAAGCATTTTAAATGCAATAGCTTTAAAATATTATTAACTACTCAACCAATTTACAAAATTATTTTAATATCTTTTTACACACGACTAGTAGTTGATGAGATTCATTCAATCATAAAAACATTTTATCCTACCCTTTATTATATTATCAGAGCTAACGAATCGTGAGAACTGGAGATTTAACATTTAACTATTGCTCCAATATTTGACTTATAGGACAAGATTTTATCTTCATACATTTTGGCCCATAAGTGTACCGCGAGCTAAATGGACACTAAATTGTAGGGCATAAACCGAGGAACTGTAAAATATAGAATATCTTTACATATTCATGATTAAATGCTGTAAAATAAATTATGTAAAGTTTTATAAAATAGCCGTTTCGGAACATAAGATCATTATTTTTTGACATATGTCAGCAAATGTTAATAATGACAGGATGAAACCACACCGTTAATCATTCAAATAAGGTCGTTTATCCAATAAATAAATAACATAATGACAAACTGTCAGTCTGAGTTCTAATATTTTTTTATGGGAGGCATTTTCTTGGTATGGATATCAGTCTTTTTACTGCATAGTACAGCAATATGGCTTGTGTACAAAGCCACAAGTAAGATTTTTTTTTCTCAGTTTAAAGTTCTACTTAGACCTAAACTGTTAATATAGTTTTATTTAGTGGAATCAAAGGTATTATAAAGCTGAGTGTACCTCGGTACTTCAAATGGGCCACTGGTACGGGGATTATTTAAATACAAGTTAAAAAAAAACTTTATTTCATAGGTACAGAAGGCAGCAGATCAAGCGATACATTACCTGTCTTTCCCCAACCAATTTGAACTTAATGTCGAGGGCATAGAGTTCAGGTTCAAGAAAAAAAAATTACAGATTTGTAACACTTGATGTGCTGCCTTCTGTACATAAAAACACTTAAAATAAATCAAATAATTCTTCGCGGACTCCCCCTTGAAAACCTCAAGAAAATATGTTGGTGTCGCGTGAAACATTTTGCAAGAATGCTAGGCATATATGGTTTGGCACGACGTGTCTCTTTGTATGGCAGGATTAGTGGGAAAGAATATACTGTCTTGAGTTTACACGATTCAATACTTAAAACACATTAAACTATAAACGGATTTGTCGCAAAAAAAAATATTACATTTTAACTCATAATATTTTACAAATAATAAATAATATTTTACACAACATTTTAACAAATTTCAATTCGTGTTTTTTTTTCAATTGAGTTGTTTGAGTATTTTTGTGTACTTTTGCCTGTTATCCACGTGTTTAAACTAAAGTTAAACAGTAAAAACATATGTTTCTGTTTATGTCTTATGTTTAACTCTCCATAAAGTGATTTGTGAGTGATTTCATTTTTTTTTCATGTTATGAACGTGATTGCTTGCTTAGCTTTAATGACCACTTTGGCCATGGGGCAAGCCTATCTGCCTCAGACGCTAGTGGTTGCGGGTTCGATTCCCGCACGGAACAAGAAAAAGAAATGTTCCGGGTCTGGGCGTTTATCTATATTATGTGTATTTTATATTGTGTAGTTCGTGTGATTGTCTTGAGATTTTATTTATTTATTTATAAGATACACGGCTTGTAATTTCATAAAGAATGACCTGGCAGAACACGTAGCATGTTCTTTAACCTGATATTGATACTTTTTTTGACGACCGGCTGGTGTAGCGGTAACATACATTGCCTTCTATGCCAGAGGTCCTGGGTTCGAATCCCGGCGGCGGCGGATATTTGTGTGATGAACACAGATATTAGTCAAGTCATGGATGTTTATATGTTTATTTAAGTTTATTCTAATAAAAAATATGTATTTATTCAATATGTGTGTTTATATATTTCTTAAGTATATCAGTTATCTAGTATCCATAACACAAGTTCTTTAAGAAACTTAATTTGGGCTAGATAATGTTGTGTAATGTCAGAAATATTTACATTTTATTTATTTATTTTTCCCCACGAAAACGAGTTCCGTCGCAGGGAAAAAAAGTATAAATATTCTTTTAATACTCAAACCTGAAATTGTCTAAAATTTTCACAATTAATTATCTTACTAATATTATAAATGTGAATGTTTGGATGTATAGATGTTTGTTCCTCAATAACGGCAAAACGGCTCAACGGATTTTAATGAAATTTGGCTTAGTAATATAGCACAATCTGGAATAGCACATAAGCTACTTTTTATCCTGAAATTCCCGCAGGAATCGAATTTGCGCGGGTAAAACCGCGCGCAAGAGCTAGTATTAAATAAAAGACAGTGACAGTGACAGTGACAGTGATTTGGGATTACGGGGTCTGGAAGACGCCTAAAATTCGAGATGAAAAGTAAAATATGATTGGAAAAGTTTTTATATTATCAAATCTTCGTTTATTCACATAAAAAACTTTTCTGTGAAGAAAGAGATCAAACTTTAAGGAAACGCCTCTTCTTTTATAGGTGATACAAACGGTTTAATGCCTCTACTTGACAAGTGACTTTGTATACACTGTTTGAATGTAGGAAAAATATAACTGAGTGGCTCTATACCGTAAGTTATTTTGGCGTAGAAGAAGTTCTAATCAGAAAAGCCTAATCTCCTACATAACCCTTACAAATCTCAAACAAGTAGGTAAATCATTACACATTCTCATTAGTACACCCACTCACACGCTCAATCACCCACTCACTCACTCATACATGCACACTCCCACACAACCGCTACACATTTTTTTCCCTCATATTAGTTGTATTTACTTTTTTAATCTTTAATAATTATTGTTACTAATTTTTTTTTCTTTTGTAGACCTGTGATTGTAAAGTTATCAAATCCAATAATCATAAATCTGTAAATAATAGGAAGAGCGAGGCTTTCGCAACACGAGTGTCTTCCGATAACTTTCTAGGAAGCCCCGGCAACTGATTTGTAAATAATTTACTGAAATAAACATACTTTTATTATACACTCCTGTAGTGAAATAAATTTATGCATAAGTGATAAATATTTATTAATATAACTACGCTAGTAAGCAACTTCATTTAGTTCAGTTTATAAGTAGGCTAAAGGTATGAAAGTTTGTATGTATTTTACCTACAACACTTAAACAAGGCCATGACGTCACAAATTTTCAGCCTTTGTCAAGGGTTTGGTTCGTAAATTATTTCAAAAATTTCTGCCAAGGTACAGTCGCATTTATTACGAAAAGGCTACTTTATTATTATAAATCTTCACCATTTATTTATTTAGGATTGCGAAGTTGAATGGGCAGGGCAAATAGCTCGCAGAACGGATGGTCGTTGGGTCAGTAAAGTTCTTGAATCGGTACACATATCGGTATACACATACAAAATGTACTTAAATAATGTCTTTTCATTAAAAAAGCTGAAAGTCGTGACTGAGGCATATTCAAAGGTTTTCACATAGAAAACAAGAGACAAAAGGAGGTTATGGATCGTTAAGTTCTTAAATTTCTTGTTTCTGTATTCATATTGGATTCTTCTTCAACAATAGTGCTATTTATAGAGTAATAACTTACACTAATGCGTGTAAAAATTGATTTCATATATTACACAGGAATACAATAATAGTACTTCATAATGTTTAACACAACTTTGTTTAACGCGTAACTTCTTGGCCATAAGGCTCTGCACTTAGTAATTTAGGCTGTGGTCCACCAAGCCAGCCCAATGTTTGAATTTCTAGAGCACGTAAGTGCAAATCCTACGACCACTGTATTCAAATTACTCGACCCGGAACTAACGTAACATGCCCGGCGAAGCATAGAAATAGTAATAATTAAATAATAGTCGTCAGTAAACCGTCTTGACTGGATCACTGGACGGACCGAACGTTGTTTACTTTGATATAGAACAATAATAGAGCCGAAATGACAAAAAGACTGCATAGGAAGTCGGAATTTTAACTCGATTTTACTGGATCTTTACCTATTATAAGCGTTACAAAGTCTGACTAACGAAAGTAGACACTGGGGATTTTTGCAATCTTTTCATATGGCAGTACTAGCATGAATTTCAAAATCTTTTTTCTTGTGTCACTGTTGTCAATAGAACGGTTGTTCGTAATTGAAAAAGAATAAAAAATATTAAAATTAAGATAGTTTCAAAATCAATGTAGGAAACAGCAATACCAGTGACTGACGATTCATTCCATATAGAATTGCTGGATAAAGATTTTTATGACAATGAATAAAAATAATTATTGTATTTTGTTGTTTTATTTTTAAACCTTGTTAATACAGGGTTTAATAATATACTTCTCATAATTTTTTACGATACTTTTATAAAAAAAAACGAGCGTTTGCCCGTGAATACGTACACGCATAAACTAAAAAGTCCTATATTTCAGGGAATGCCTTCCATTATATTAACACCAGACACACTTTGAAATACCCTTATGCAAAGTACCACATCCGTGCACTAAAGGAATAGATAAGATTTTTCATACAAATTTAAAAGTCCAATATTTCCCGTTCCCGTGGGAATTTAGGGAATTCCATCCTTACTGCTTTCCTACAACCCCTAAGGAATGTATGTTCCAAAATTCATCTCTACGCCCAGTAGTTATGGCTGAACGCTGTTAGTCACTCAGTCAGTAACGGAACATTTTTATATATTAAGATCAAGTATCAACTTTGTTGAATCCATGTATTTTGTACTATTGTCGGGGTTACCATGATGGTATTTTTCTTAATTAGCCAAATTTTTCCAGGCTCTACTTTCATTAGCCAGACTATAGGAAACAATTGAAAGAAACATTGAACTAAAAAGACAAAGGTATGGACAGTTTATTTCTTTATAAATTTCGTTTCGGCAGCAGTCCCAACGCTGGCGTATTTGGCTTACAATTTCGTATAAACTACTTGAATACTTATGAAAAATAACGTAACCTTGCATCGTTTAAATTATATCACTACTTATAAATTATCATGTATCACACACAACCCAGGGTTGCCTGCAAGAGACCATGTTTCGATGAAAAGGCCGCCTATTGTGCTCTGTATCTTAAAAATTGTTCTGTATAAATATTCCTTATCTTTGTGTACAATGAAGAATATATAAATAAACATATAAAAGTTACATACCAATACTTGCATGTTATAATAATATCTACTTCGAATACCAAAATCGCGTAGAGAAAAAAAAATATTCCAAAAGAAATTACTTTTCTCAAATAAGTATAACACAACTTATACTTTAAAGAAATGAAAAATGTTATAAAAAATCGAATCCTGGTCGGGTAATTTTTCATTTATTTAAAGAATAATTGAGCATTTTAAATGCAAAAACTTAAAAACATTATTACAACTTATACTTAGTTGAGAGAAGCAATTTTTAACTATATTTTCTCATACCTCCACAATAATAACTAGGCGTAAGTTA
This sequence comes from Stenoptilia bipunctidactyla, assembly GCA_944452665.1. NCBI lineage: Eukaryota > Metazoa > Arthropoda > Insecta > Lepidoptera > Pterophoridae > Stenoptilia > Stenoptilia bipunctidactyla. Next base: position 19,063,715 of record OX101742.1, read on the forward strand.
TGGTAAATTAAGCGTACATGTTTTAGTTAAAAGAAACGATCAGCTAGTTTATAAATAGAAATAATAGCCTTGACCAGCATAAAACTTGAGTCATCTTACAACATACATAATAAATTGTGTCCTTGGTCCTGTAAGCCATTCATCATCGAAAGGTATTAAGAATATTTATATGTATCAAATAATCTGTCAAATATGTAAAAGTTTGTTTATTTTATTGAAATTTATTAAAAGTACACATTAGTGTAGATTATCATTCTGAAATGATTTCATTTTTTGCGAAGGCGTATGCCTTTTAAAGCTGTCATAAATCCAATTATTCGACGACCCTTCACAAACTAAAATTTCAGCCGTATCTAGCATCATACCTTCAGTGTCATACAAAATTGAATAAAGTCCCAGGCTTGTAACAACAATTGAATAAAACCCCCTTAATACAAGTGTCTGTACGAGTATAGCACTCAGAGTTGCCACACTCTTTATAACTGAGTCAAGTTTTATAAGTTCACAAAGTTATCTGCCCGTTTCCATCGTAGCGCCTCTCTAACGCTAGTATTGGTCCTTGGCAACGCTTTTTGATATTATAAAAGCCGGCAAACGAGCTTTGGCTCAGTATATTCATTTATTTAGGTATTATATTCTTACGTGTCTTCCGCTCTGGACTTGGAGCAATGGAAAAAAGGTATGTGCTAGCTAGCTGCTTCTCTTCCCGGGCATTGTATAAAAGACAGTTAAGGGGCAGAGGTTTTATTGGAGATTTTTTGTGGGCCCTGCCACTTTAATAGTTCTCCACCATTATAATGCCTCCAAATTTGTCGAACGTGACATCAGATGGTTGTATAACCTCTAATTTTCTGCCTTTTTCTGTAAGGGATACGGGCGTGAAGCTATGTATGTATGTAATATTCTTTATTGTACACCAAAATATAATAAGGTAGTTTATTTTACATTTTGACTGTTCAACATAAAGTTTCGGCGTTTTTACAACGCATTTAAAACTGTTTAACCATCGCGCTTATATTTACAAAAATTTGTTGGCTTTACGGGATAGTATCAGGAAATTAAATAAGCTTCATATGTTTAATAGTTGTTTGAATTATTTTAATTTAAATTATATATTTTTCATTATTGCAAACCTTATTGAGTATGTAACTACATCAAACAATCTGTTAAGATATAAAAAAATCGTAAGGAAGATCGTTAAAACATAAAGTTGTATTCACATTTCTGAGTTTTACTCTCATTGGAACCTAAAAAAATGAACAACTTAGCCTTTTAATCTTAACTTTGTCTTATCACTTTGAAGCGATTTTTCCAGGCAACATATCAATAAATCTTAAAACTAATTAAATCTAATGAGCAAGCTGTGGCCATTAAAGGTACTGTACTAGGCTGCGGGAATTATGTGTCTACGGACCATTTTGCCAAATTTAAATTACCATGTAAACAACTCGGCTGCGGCACAACATACCTATCATGTGTTTGTTTTAGTCAAGCTGCGTATCTTTTAATTTAATTTGTGTTATGAGCACTTACGACAAAGTGCTGTGAGGTTTTTCCGCCGGCTCTTTCTCATTCAGTCACAAATTCAGTTAATTAAAACGGTCTTTTTCAAATAATTTGTTAGACTGTTCTAAATTATAAATACGGTAATTTTAATATTTGCCAGTATTTAAACTTTCTCAATGTTGATTAGCTTTTTTGATGATGAATCATCTATACTAATACATAAAGCCTAAGAGTTTATTTTTTTGTTTGAACGCGCTAATCTCAGAAACTACAAGTGGGATTTAAAAAATTCTTTTGCATTTGATAGCCCAACTCTTGAGAAAGCTTAAAGGCTATATATATACTTTATCCCGAAATTCCCACGGGATCAAAAGTTACGCGGGTAAAACCGCGTGCGGTGGCTAGTAAAAAAATAAATTTGAAAATAATTTTATCGCTAATAAATTATTTTATGATATCGCCCTTGGGACTGGTTACTGTAAAGACATATAAAAAAGTATCTCATTCTTATATATTTAAAAAAAAAAAAAAATTTTGAATAAAATTTCTGAAATTTAAGGTATACAACCTCATTCTTACACACTCGTTCAAAATAAAAATATAGCGAACTCTTTTCTAATTACAAATGAAAAAAGTTGTAAGTGTTGCCAAGCACCAAACAAAACTGAAACGCCCAGACTTTCAAAGCCAAGCCAGGAGCAGTGACGATAGCTTGTAAAGCGATAAAGTCCCCGCTTGGAATTGTAAAACTTGTTACTAGTTTTATTGGATGGCAGTTTACGAGCGTTTCATTCCGTCGCTGAAAAAACTTTGGATAGAGTTCGAGAACTAAAAATACAGTATTATGTCCTGAGTTTTTACGATGTATTATCTTCTTTCTATCTGTATTTATATACTTACAGGAAGCTGTGCGCGGTTTTACCGGCATAGCTTTTGATTCCAATTTATTTACTAAATATAAATAAATAAATACTTCTGACACTCACACAACATTATCGAGCCCAAATTAAGTTTCTTAAAGAACTTGTGTTATGGATACTAGATAACTGATATACTTGAGAAATATATTACATACATATTGAATAAATATGTCGGAAAACAAACACAAAACGAAAAGAAAAGCGTTACTCACAAAACGCGATAGAATTAATCACTGGACAGTTACTTAGTACCGAGTCTGTGGGCTTGGGTATAACCCTGGCTTAATTACAACAAAACCTTAATTCGCGAGTCCGTTCCGTCAGTTACTTTACAGTTACAATGCCAACTCAATTAATACCGAGCTACTATCGACCGTCAGTCCGAGATACGTCCGCGCACCTAGCCGTCCTAACCGTATCTGTGTCACTTGCATAGAACACATATACTCAAGAGAAGAAGTACAACTTCATACATTAAAAGTTAAGACTAGACGCCATCTGAAAACGGTCCACATAGCTAATATGGCGGGAATTTCAAACAGTTCAAACGACTTCGAGATTTCAATTTGCTCTGGTCTGAATAAAAATAAGCAAATACTTGCAAACTTGTTAGGTGAAATACCATATGTATCAGTTCTGTTAGGTTTGCTTATTTTTATTCCGACTGGCTAAATATAAGGTTAACTTGATGAACAATAAGTAAAACAATAAATAAGTTTTTGATATTTTTATTTTGTTTAAGGTAATACAACAAAAATTGTGGATAAATTGACACTCTTTCTTAAAAATACAAATTCACACTGACGCGAGTTTCTTCAAGCAATCAGGGGGAGAAAAGTCGATTAAATCACAAGAAAACTTAAAACACAAACACAATTTAAAAATATCGCAAAACCGCAATCTCGAAAAAATATTTTCATATTGTGAAGTAGACGTTAATTTTTGACATTTCTTTTTATGTCTGTGTTGCTATATTCAAATAACATCGATTCGCTAATTCATTCGATTACGTAATACGGTCCCTTTAAATATTTGTTAAATTATTTTAAAATGATGAAGAAGTCATGAAAAAGTTTTCGTTTAATGTTATTTCTAATAATGGCGAAGATTTTTTTAAAGAAAAATATGAATAAGTGTAAACTCAAAAAAATACTGCGATGTATTCGAACAATCGATTGAATATTTTTTTTCATGGGCTACACTGGTATCATTCTTGCTCTTTTCCTCTTATTGTGTTCTGTCTTCTTCACTCTGACTCCAGTATGTAGTCTGCACCATCTCCATACATTGTCGACGCCCCCTGGTCACTTGCCATCATCCTACTTCAAGATATAACCTATGGCGCTGCAATCGAATGTCAGTCAGTCATTGCATTTAGCGCCCTCTTTAACAGTGCTACCAACATACTTCCGTTACCATGAAGTCATACTAACATCTTAATATCGCCAACTTATCGTTAGCTCCGACACGGCCATCCTGCGATTGAGCACGTCCTCATGTGATATTCTGAAACAATCATACCAAAGTGGCGGCTCGGCCACTCCTGACAATGAAGTCAGGCAAATTCTGAAAAGAAAACACACAAGTTTGAATTTTTAATAACTGAAAATACCGTTTCAGTTAACCAAGTTCCAAGCACCAATGAGTAACAATTATCTCCAAATCAAACATTGAAATCCATTATTTTCATTATTAACAACAAGGTACATCGTTCGTGGTTAACAGCAATTACACCATTTCCCTACGGGAAACCTGAGTCAACCAATGACTCCTTCAACACACTACCCAGAATCCTTCTGGCGTAGTCACAAAACCAGCGAACGAGAACCTGTATCCACAACACATTAAATCTCTTCCAAACACCAAAAATAACATCTTTCTTTAAATCTACAATGGATACTTGTACTTTTGGCAACTTCAAAACTTTAACCGCTACAGATTTTTTTAATTTTACTTCAATTTAATATTTCCATCAAAATTCTAAATCCACGATTTAACAATTTCCGTAAAGCTACCACTGGTTCGGAAGATCCATCTACTGAGAAGAACCAGCAAGAAACTCAGTAGGAATCGGCTAACGTCAACGCATTGTACGAACTACAATACTTTCGATAAGAAAACCGCACATTAAACAATGAAATTTACTTTGAATGTAACATCAAACAATTTGACAGCGAACGAACAATAAACAAAGCAAGCATAAGCTGCTAGAACAACCCAATCAATTAGCAAACAATGCAAAGGCTACACACAGGCTACTCAATGCCACACAGGCTAGTCATTGCCACACAGGCTGTCATTGCCACACAGGCTAGTCATTGCCACACAGGCTGTCATTGCCACACAGGCTAGTCATTGCATTGTACTTCATAATTCACAACAACAAAGTATTAAAATTGTTCGACAACCGCAAACGGTTCGACATTAAAATCCAGCTCTTTTGTCAATCGCAACGAATTCAAAGTATTATTTAAACGTATTTTCAATTTTCAATCTTTTCAATCTCGACGTTATTACCTATCTCCGTGATTCATTAAACACACACTATCGTAGTATTACGTTTCAATTGTCAAAATAATAACAAGTTTACTGTTACCAAAACATAAGAAAACGTGTCTCCTAAGAATCGCAGCAAAATAATCGAAGATCGGCAAGATACAAAGCGATTTCTACCGAGTCACGGATACACGATAATCAGAAAGAAAATCTACAACTTCAATATTCAGACTACCTATTTAAAAAGGCATTATGAAGGCCGCTTAACCACAAAATTTCACCCGCTCAACCGTGATATCATTACTATCTACCAAGTAGGTACTAAAGGTTAAAAAAGAAACGCATTAAGCCACAGCAGCGCAAGCTATACAAAATTAACGCAAAATAAATCGATTGAAATTTAGTTGCCATGTTTCAAAAACTCGCACGCAATAGAAATGAACCAAGTAAAAACACGTTATGAAAATAACAAAATTAACGTATTGGATCCCTTTAAATCACACACTAAGTTATCACGAATTTAATTAACAACACATGGCAAATATTTTTACACAAACACGGCACACAAAATGGTGAACTCTCTAAGACACGTGAATTTACTCTAATCACAAACGAAAGTTAAGCTTGGTCAGATCCCGGAAGTCTATTCGCAAAATGAACCGAAACACTAATTATGCATGGGCTCATCCCACTTCTGATGTCGGAAAACAAACACAAAACGAAAAGAAAAGCGTTACTCACAAAACGCGATAGAATTAATCACTGGACAGTTACTTAGTACCGAGTCTGTGGGCTTGGGTATAACCCTGGCTTAATTACAACAAAACCTTAATTCGCGAGTCCGTTCCGTCAGTTACTTTACAGTTACAATGCCAACTCAATTAATACCGAGCTACTATCGACCGTCAGTCCGAGATACGTCCGCGCACCTAGCCGTCCTAACCGTATCTGTGTCACTTGCCATCATCCTACTTCAAGATATAACCTATGGCGCTGCAATCGAATGTCAGTCAGTCATTGCATTTAGCGCCCTCTTTAACAGTGCTACCAACATACTTCCGTTACCATGAAGTCATACTAACATCTTAATATCGCCAACTTATCGTTAGCTCCGACAAATACATATTTTTTTATTAGAATAAACTTAAATAAACATATAAATATCCATGACTTGACGAATAATATCTGTGTTCATCACACAAAATCCGCCGCCGCCGGGATTCGAACCCAGGACCTCTGGCATAGAAGGCAATGTATGTTACCGCTACACCAGCCAGTCGTCCGGTTATATAGGTGATTTCTACACATGTAGGGTCGGTTTAGAATAGCCTTTCAGCTTGGTGTCGTTAAAGGCGACAAATCTGAATAGCCTCCGTCAAATGAAAGGACCAGTTCAGGGTCCACCTAGCTTGGGACTCTACATATAAAATCTGCTGCCTTATATCACAGCTTCTGCGGTGATGTATTCCAGCAATATTAAGCTATTGCATAGGCCTTGAGCGTGGGGACCGAATCCAGAAATTCCGTAACGAAAAAAACTTAACACCCCCCACTCCGACCGGCACAGCGGTGATACTTTGATTTCATAACTTTACATGCGGGCTTTAATAAACAATCAGCGCCATCTACTAGGAACTTATGGAACTTCATATTAGATCAAACATTACTGCATTAATAAAATAAATAAATAATTATAATTGCATAAGTTGATAAAAAATGCTATGCTATAGCTATACCGCGGCAGTCTCCGAGTGCCACACGTCTTTTTTTTATGTAGAGCCAGGTTCTTCATAAACCCGTGTGCCATCTTTGACCTCATCTTCAAGTAGGTAAAATGCGGGTTTATTTACCAAAAAAATAGGCTATATTTAACCTTCATCCTTGCTCAGTAGCTTGCAAAAAGATTTACAAATCCAACTGGCAGTTTCATACATACTTCACGCCTTACAGCCCGTTCACACATGATCCGTTTTACTAGATACGTTTTACTGGATACCTTTTTTGTATCGTACATACGTATACTGAATACTGTGCCATATGTGAAGTCGCTAATGAAAAAATTAAGTGTCCGGTAAAACGTATCCAGTAAAACGGACCATGTGTGAATGAGCTGTTAACGCACGTTAGTAAGGCACGCGTGACGCAATTTCACTTGTAAAATTAGATTAGTTTGCTTTGCAGTAGTGTCAATGTAATACTAAACCTCTTACTATTTGTCCTTTAGTATTATAACTTCAATTATAATCGAAAAACTATGTAGGAATGTGTAGTATTCGCGCTAGCTAGCCCGTCCGCGCGTACGGTAATGACGTAGCAGTTTTATGTGGTTACGCGCGTAACACGAGTGACACAGCGTTGGCCCTTATTCCGTATAGGGTAAGCAGAACAACATAGGCTTAAAAACCAACTGATGTTACTTTTGAAAAATTTAGAGGTAAGTATTATGATGTTGGAGAGAAGCTATTGAGTGATATCAGCCCATCGCCCACTAAAACGCCACTGAAACCTCTGTCCCTTAATTGATTTTTATAGTATGCCCGGGAAGAGAAGCAGCTGGTATAATCTATGTTTTTCTTCTGCTCCCAGTCCAGCATTGCAGTTTCTAATCTTTTTCTTATTTTATCGATGAAAGCCCTTATAGAAAAATACTTTGCGCGCCCAGAAACTTGACTCCTTAATTGCATTGTCGGTGGTGAGTGCGCGGTACTCATTAGTGCAGCTTTTCGGGCACATATTTTTCGCTTTTCCAGACAGGACAAAAGGTTATATTGTTTATGGAGTCGTCTCGTACAAACAAGGGTTATCACCGTAAAATATCTGATAATAGCGCCTTCAAATAAATACTTTAGTTTAATTATATAAACTCCAAAGATGATTTTGTTTTTATCCGATACAGGCTTTAAAATCATTCAGCCATTGTACTTAAATGCAGTAAAAACGCCAGATTTAGACAGCTAAAAAGCATTGACCACGTTTCGTTTTTGGTAGCACACGCCGGATATTCACAATTATTAAACAAATGTGATCGTTTTTAAGGATGCTGGATTGGCTTGAAGGATTTAGTAGAAATTTAGCACACGGGTAGTTTATTACCTTGAATAAACACTAGGGAAAAAATATCTTGGTATTCCCTCAGATACAGGGAAAATACAAGTAAAGACGCGAGGAAAGCTAGTTATAAATACAGATGACCATTTATCGATTCATAAAAGACGATACATAGATGAAGATTAATTCATAAAAGGCACCATTATGATAAGAAAAGCTGTATACAATAACCACCCGAATAACTATTCCGGACCGAAATGCAAATGTAGTTTGTTTTTAATCCGTGTTACTTTTGATCTTGTTAATGTCTTGAAATAAAATTTCTTACATTATCTATAGTCTTTAAAGTATAGCTTTTCTCAAGAGTTGGGCTATTTATTCCAAAATATATTAGATAAGTCCAGATAAGTGCGTCCAAAAAAATTGATAGGTATCAAATAAATCCTTCAGTAAATAACTGAAAAAAAGTTTCATTGTATTACTTTAAATTTGATAAAGGTGATGAGATGAGTGTTGATATTACTTATACAAATGATCTTAACCGTTAGCAAAACTTAAAATAATAAAAATTTAAATAAAAAATATCACAAAACTGCATCGCTTTATACTCTGATTAAAGATTTAATTTTTCAATAAAATAACTCAGCGCCATATAATATATATTTAAAAAGATTTAAGTATAAAAACTTGATAAAATTTAAATATTACTGCCTCAGTTGGTATCGCAAACCATAGTAAAAATTCAAAATGTATTTACGTATATAAAAACGTATGAGCAATTACAGCGAAAAATAAAGATAATTAAAATAAATTGCAAATCCTGTTTCGCTCACACTAACAAAATTACCGAGTACATTGACCCATATTCTTCATCTAACTTGAAACTTAACTAACTTATGTAAAACTTACATGGCTTAAATCTGCACACTTTTAAATAGTCACTTTCACTCACTTTTGTTTATCACAATAGTTCTAAAACACAAATATTCATAAAAGAAAATAATGTTCGGATGAAATTCGTAGTAACGCTCGGTCGACTACGAGCGTAGCGCGCTACGGGCGTAGCGCGACTGGGAAGGCTACTCTCACAAATGTCGAGAACACAACCTATCATAATAAACAAAAAAACCTGCGAAAATGGCTCTTAAGCCTTTGTAATAAGGCTTTTGATTGAAAGTTAATGTTGACTTGGTATATAAATTTGATCGATGAGCCATCTCTGAGTTAAATACTAAATCTATGTTTATCTTCAAACAGGTTTACTGCAACTAAGGTTTTAATCTTATACTTTAGAACGAAAACCGTACTTTCTAAGCTTATTGAGAAAGGAATGCCGGGGCCTAATTCTTTTTATTCTTTAAAATAACTGAATATTTCAAGCATTCAAACAAGTATTACAGCATGCATTAGAAATTAAATTAGAGATTTCAAGTTGTTGGATGGATATTCTTTATGAAATTATGAATTGACAATTTGCATATTAAAAAAACTTAAATAAATAAATATTTGTATCACTCACACAACATTATCTAGCCCAAATAAAGTTTCTTTATTTGGGCTAGATAATGGTTTCTTCCATGCTGGACTGGGAGTGAAAGAAAAACATAGAATGTGTCAGCTGCTTCTCTTCCCGGGCATACTGTAAACGTCAGTTAAGGGACAGAGGTTTTGTTAGCGTTTTTACCGGCGATAGGCTGACCCCCTGTCTCTGTAATAGCCTCTATCCATCATTATAATACCTCCAAATTCGTCAAACGTGACATCAGATGGTTTGATAGCCTCTGGTGTTCGGCCTACCCCATAAGGGATACAGGCGTGAAGTTATGTGTTATGTATAAAGTTTTTTAAAGAACTTGTGTTATGGATACTAGATAACTGATATACTTAAGGAATATATAACCGCCGGGATTCAAACCGAGGACCTCCGGCATAGAAGGTAATGTATGTTACCACTACACCAGCCGGTCGTCTGAACAAACATTTTTATTATATTGAAAATCATATAGCTTGTCATAATTGAGGTGGAAATAATTCTAAAACATGGACGTAATTAAATATCCTTGCCTATAGGATATTTAATTACGTCCATGTTTAATTAATTAAATATACTTTTACATACAAATTGTATGTTATCTACATGGTATCACAATTATCTACATGGTAACACAAACTTTGCTTACTTTGAGGCCATGTCGCTGGTTTGATTGTCTGGGGCCTTTAATTTATTTTTATTTATTTATATTATCTGTAAACTACAAGGTCCAACCCACATCCACATCCACCCACATATATCTCGTATAAAAGGCGGTTTAGCTTCATTATATTTATTTATTGACGCAATCAAACGAAAACGTATAAAAAATATATTTATCATGATTTTTTGAATGTCAAATTGGGATTTTCTGCCCACGTAGATTCGATTTATAAGCGCCCACTTTACATGATACATGGAAAAACTGTCGTAAATGACGACTAACTGTAGTGGACCCTTCACGGTCTGCTTGGCAATGTGTGAAGAAGCACCTTTTAGAAAAGAAAAGAAATGCTATTTTGAACAAAAAATAAATTCCAATATAAACAATTCCAAGGTTTTATGGAAAAATCTCAAAACTTCAGTTCTGAAGTCTCACGAGAACAAAAATAATAACATTCCGACTCATTTGAAAGATCCCGAGTTAATAAACAAACATTTTCTCAGTGTCCCTGGAAACGCTCAAGTACCTATCTCAGCTCTAACCCGCTTTGAATTTGACAGGTACTGTGATAAAACCTTCTCCTTACAACCAGTAAATGAATCAACTGTTACTAAAATTCTGCTGTCGATCAAATCCAATGCGAAGGGTATAGATGGCATCAACATGGACATGATTCTTCTTACTCTGCCTAAGACTCTTAGTGTGATAACAGCTATAATAAATAATTCCATAACGACCTCAACGTTTCCAAAATCCTGGAAAGTAGCTGTTGTTAAACCCATACCTAAAATTGCAGATCCTGCGGAAATTAAAGATTTACGCCCCATCAGCGTGCTTCCTTATCTCTCCAAAATTTTAGAAAAGGTGGTACAGGAACAACTTGTTAGCTATTTGGAAAATAACTGTCTTCTACCTTATTTTCAGTCAGGTTTTCGTAAGGCGCACAGCACCACTACAGCTCTAGCTTATGTGGTTGATAACATTCTGGACTTTCAAGATAAAGGTTTAGGCACGTTTTTAACCCTCTTAGATTTTTCACGTGCATTTGACTCAATAAATATACCATTATTGTTATCAAAGTTGTCTTATTATGGGCTCAGTATCGATACAGTTAACTGGTTTGATAGTTACCTGAATAATCGTTATCAGACGGTTGAAATTACATCCAATTCTGGTTTGCCACAGAGATCGAATTTAAGTGCCGTGACAAGAGGCGTGCCCCAAGGATCAATTCTGGGACCGCTACTATTTATTTTGTATGGCGCTGACCTGGCCAAAGTTGTATACAAATGTAAATTTCATCTTTATGCTGATGACCTTCAAGTTTACATCCCCGTAAAAAAAGATGATGTTATGAGCGCTCTGAAGGATTTAAATGAGGACTTAGCCAGAATAAATGAATGGAGCATAAAAAACACACTAGTATTAAACCCAAAAAAATCGAAATTTATGATATTTGGTTCAGTTAAAGTTATTCGTTTCTTAAAAAATCATAATCCAACACCAAATATTAATGGTATTCTGATCGAAAGAGTCTCAGAGGCTCGTAATCTTGGAATTTTGATAGATGAACGTCTAAAGTTCAATGCCCATATCAAAGAAACCGTGTAAACCTGTTTTTACAGATTTAGTCTCCTGTACAGAGTACGTCATCTTTTAAGCATTGATCTCAGAATTCTTCTTTGCGAAGCCTTGGTACTATCGAAACTTAACTACTGTGATATTGTTTATGGCCCCTGTATTCTGAAATCCACAGAACGTCTTCTACAACGAGTACAAAACTCATGCATCCGTTTCTGCTATAATATACCTCGTAGAAGTCATGTTACACCGTTCATAAATAAGGCAAATATGTTGAAGCTGTCTGCACGGCGAGAGCTTCATTTGTCAGTACTAACTTATTCGATTGTCAAAAACAAAAAACCAATATACCTCTATGAAAAACTAGTTAAGCCTCAACATATGTATGCCACTAGAGGATCAGGGTTTATGTTTCTTTGTCAGAAACACAGTACTAGAGTATTCAGGGGAAGTTTTAGGTATATGGCGACTAAATGTTGGAACAATCTTCCACCACCACTCCGTTCATCTACATCAATTTATTCTCTGAAATTAAATCTAAATCAATATTTATTAAGCCTGCAAAATATGACCCCATGAAAACAAAATAAAATCTATGTATATATTATTATTATTATTTTCTATAATTATTATTATATTATATTTTTCTATAATATAATAATAACACTATTGAATTATTTATTTATTATTGCTATATTTATATGATTGTACCTAATGTGTAATATGATTCCCAATCCCAACCCACCTTTAGGCACCTGCTGAAAACCAGCGCTGCGCTCGGGCACTTGTGGCCTAAACGCAGCATTAAGCTGAGCTGGAGCCTTTTTGACACTGCAGCACTACCAACCTTATAAATCGTAAACTTTTATTATAATTAATACAAAATTTGTTATTTGTATTAATTATAATATTTTAAATCTTTGTACCAACTTTTTTTTTTATTTATTTTTTTGTATTTTCTTTTTATTTTTATTATTTGTGTCTTTGCTGCTATGTTAAATAAATGTTTTTCTTTCTTTCTTTTTTACCAAACTTGTTAACAAACCAGTTACCAAAACTTGCATACCACTTTCTTGGACCATTCTGCTAATAGTCAGTATATCACAATAAAGGGCAATCAATATAGATCATCATACATTCATTAGTTTAAATAAATAGTACTTCCTGCGGTTGAAAGATTTTTTTTATATATACATTTTCTTACATTTTTATGACTCACTTTAGGTAATTCATGTGAAAAAAGGACTGACGGATTTTTGATTGGCTGTTAGAAATATTTTCATAAAATACGAATTCTTTACATTTCTCCGGATCTCATAATATGGTTATCTACAGGCCCAGTGAATATACAGCGGAATCCGTTTATAATGACATCGAAGGGAAATAAGAAACAAGTCATACTAAACGGAGCATAGGTACTGCAAGAATAAATAAACTGTTTAAGTTAGTATGTGATTTATTTTAATAGAAAGGAATACAATAGAGATAAATCAAAGATATTAATAAGTAGACTCAATAAGTAAATCTACGCTCTGAGGCTCAAATCAAAAAAACCTTTTACGCGCCGAAAAGCTTTGGGTATAACGCGACTCTCCCGAACACTGCTAAAGGTGTTAGAAATCATAAGGTCGGTCACTATTAGCGGACAAAATTTGATAAAAAAGGGTCACAAAAAGCGATATGTCACTATAGGCGAAGTCATTATATCCGACTTAGTTATATAGTTTATATGAAAATCAAACTTCACTGTGTAAACACGTCATAATAAGCGGTTGGTCAATATAAGCGGAGTCATAATAAATGGATTCTACTGTAGTAATTAATAATAATAGATACCGCCAAGTTAATTAATACTTAGTTTTTTCTACTTTTGATACAGTCAAAAGAAAACCAAAATGGTGACCTAGATTGATTTTTCGTGAATTATTTGTTATGTTTTTACAAAATTTTTATATTTAAAATCAGGGACGTTTAAGGGGGAAAAGGTTACACATGAGTAAATCTTTTATGCATATTACTGACCATTAGCAGGACTGGGAGCGAAAAAAAAACATAGAATGTGCCAGCTGCTTCTCTTCCCAGGCATACTGTAAGTCAGTTAAGGGACAGAGGTTTAATTGGGGTTTTTTTGCGGGCGATAGGCTGACTCCCTGTCACTGCAATAGTCTCTTTCCATCATTATAATACCTCGGAATTTGTCAAACGTAACATCAGATGGTTTGATGGCCTCTGGTGTTCTGCCTACCCCATAAGGGATACATGCGTGAAGTTATGTGTAGCAGGTCAAATTCCCAAATGAATTATAAATTTGACCATTTCTTTAGCGGATATAAATAAAACTTTTGGAAGGCAGTTTTTTTTATATAATAAAGATGGGGCATTTGCCTTCCATGCCACCAAAGTTAACACGATTACTAAGGTCGTCCATGAGAAACCTATTCACTCAATGCCTAATAATACCAGGTTTGTCATGGTCAGGAAAAACAGGCAGAGACAGCTTTTTAAAGCTTTGCGACCTTTATCAAAACGCAAACTGTCATAGCGCTTTGTTCAACTTTTTGATATATTCACTGTTGATGGGAGTTCTGTCTGAGTTTGGCGAAGTTGACGTCAAAATATTGTATTTTTAAGAATCACTACTTCGATTGGTTTGTATAATCTATCTCATCATTTATTTCAGCCAGAGCCAAACTTTACATCAGAAAAATAAAGATTAAATTAAAGTAGGATTAAATAAATAATTAATAATAATTCATTAAATTAAGCACATACAATTGAAAACAATAATTACAATAAAAAAAGAACACTGTTAATAAATTTTGCAAGTAATGTGAGTAGGAATTAGATATATAATTATAAATGTCAGATTTAATAATTATTTAAAATATTTAAAAAAAACACTAAATTTATTAATAGTATAAGTATAAGTATAATTCCAACCCTTTTTTTTGTTTCAACCCTTTTGTTTCTACTCATCAACGATTATTTATTAATAGGTTTATAAACACTTATCTTATACCTATGCAACGATGCAAATAGAACTATAAAATAGATAAGTAGAAGATTGAGATGGCTACTTGAACCCCTTCGTAAACTGATTCTTAAGTCGCCTGTTACAAAATAATTACTTAAGTGGACCCCTCTGCAATGAGTTTCCCTTACTTTAGTATCAACTACCCTTGCGTTGAAATCTATGTATATCAATAACTAATACGTAACGTTGAAGAATAAGTACAAATTTCGAATCTACCGAATATTAACTACACTTTAGGTTATCTTAGAGTTATATTACATGAGTTCCATGTTCTAAAGCATATCGTAAATCAGATTTAAGTCTGGCGTATTGACAATGAAAATCCACCAAAACGCCGCAAAAAATATTTTTCATCAAGTAACTCTCGTCGTAGGAAAGCATGATGAGCTGGGCAACCTTTTTATATAATCACATCAAAATGGCATTCTAGTTCTCTATACATTCCTCCTTAGGGTGTTCGCTCAAGAATCAACTTTGATCGGATTTTTTCTCATAGTAAAGCGTCGACTTTTCCATTCGTCTGATCGATCGATGGTGTGGTAACAGCCTAAGACTCCTGTTTTCTTTACATTTTACTGTATCCAACTAGTTCTATTCCTATGCCGACAACTTTTAACACCCTCTGGCAATTAATTAAATTACTTTTTTCTATGTTGAGCTTCAATAAGTATAAAAATATTTTAGCTCTGGATCTTATTAGGTTAGTAAATCTTTTGAAAGGACATCCTTAGCTTGAATGGGCTAATAATTTTACCATTTCAAATTTCTGTGCACATGTTTACTTTGAGACAATATTGTGACTAACTCCACGTATGGAATGTAAATTTTCCACGTGTCTCTCATGCTGGTTGTGAAGGTTGATATTATCTTTCCTCGTCTATACAATAAGGAAATAGTGCATCAGAAACATAATTTCCTTGAAATTGAGTTTCCTGAAACAAAATGAAATCTTATTATTGATTTAAAAATATAAAATAATAAAATAAAATCCAAAGTAAGCATGGCCCCAAAGTAAGCATTGCTTGTCATGGGATACCATGTAGCGAACTAGGGGGGAACCTAGAATATAAATACACAAATAGATAAACACCCAGACACGGAACATTTTATTTTCTTGTTCCGGGCGGGAATTGAACCCGCAACCACTGGCATCTGAGGCAGAAAGGTTCACCCCATCGCCAGAGTGGTCGTCGGTTGATTTATAAACAACCTACCTAGTATTACATCATGTTTGATTTTTCCACCTCAATGTCTTCTGCTGGTAAGTGTAGATGAGGTCAAAAATCACAGTTCAGAGGTTTAGGAAGGAACTGGTGGCAGATTTTAAATTAAGGTTGGTAGCTAGCCAGGCGGATCCTGAAGACGTCAACCAAGTCGTCTTTTAAGCGGTCCTACATAGTTTTTTTAAACTATTGCATTGTTCTAGCTTCTATCGCGGACCTTGAGCGTGGGGACCAAATCCAGAAATTCCGTAACAAAAAAAACCTCACACCCCCCACTCCGACCGGCACAGCGGCGATACTTTGATTTCATAACTTTACATGCGGGCTTTAATAAACAATCAGCGCCACCTACTAGGAACTTGTGGAACTTCGTATTAGATCAAACATTACTGCATTAATAAAATAAATAAATAATTATAATTGCATAAGTTGATAAAAAATGCTATGCAATAGCTTTACCGCGGCAGTCTCCGAGTGCCACACGTCTTTTATTTAAAGGCAAATGTCAACATAGAAAAGTAAGCACAGAGACTCTTAAAGTTGATCGTTTTTGCATGGTTACTTTCAAACTAAGGCAGTATTGATCTGATGTTTTGAAAAGACTGTAGTTGACAAAAAAACTATCTAGGGTTATAGCAGAAAAAAAGGAGAAAAGAAAATAATTTTAGGCTGTACATTTCCTCAATCTGTTTGCAAATGCCCTTAAATGATATGGTTTAATGTATAATTCCTATGACTTAGGGTTAAAAATGTTTCCTTTAGGCCGGGTTTAAATATTCAATGGACTTTCATGAGTAAAATATACAACCAAAATAATTTTGAGTAAAAAATAGCGTTTCACATTCCTATGCCAGCTACAAAAATATGCATACATACATACATGCATAACTTCACGTCTCTGCCCATCCCTTATGGGGTAGGTTATAAAACTATCTGATGTCACGTTTGACAAATTCGAGAATTATAAGGATGGACAGAGACTATTGCAGTAACAAGGTGTCAGCCTATCGCCCGCAAAAAACGCCAATAAAACCTCTGTCCCTTAACTGACTATAACAGCATGCCTGGGAAGAGAAGCAGCTGGCACATTCTATGTTTTTCTTTCGTAGCCAGTCCAGCATGGAAGTAAATATCTTCAATTCGTTAGTAGTCATTTAAATGACAAGACGTTTAATATTGAAACGTCTTTTAGCTACGCTTTGTAGCTAATTATACTGTTCCTAGGCAAAGCGAACAGTTTGTTTGCTATTGAAACAGGGCATAAATCTTTTACCTCTTGGCCTGTCCCTTTCCTCTTTTTGGCTTGACATTGATTTACAGGACGCCCCGTTCAAACGTTCTATATATTTTTAAGTAAAGATGTTTCGACTCTCAATATGATTTCATCCAGGTAAAGATTCACTAAATATCTTAAACAAAATTGCTGTGTAATATATTCCTTTCTGTAGGTGACTGTACCTAAAAATAAAGACAAATGTGTGTATTTCAGCAGTTAAGAGAATTTGTATTTTCTGTGCCATCAGCGAAAAATCTCCATAAGCTGCGAGGTCGCTGGCTGTTCTTCAATAAATCAACCTCCAAATATGACCCTGGACATTTCAACTTATGTTATTCTTTACTCTCTGCCTCCATTTATAATGGAAATCATAAATATTGCAGTAGCTATTAGGAATTCGTCGTACGTATATGTTTCGTTTGAAAGGACAAAATAAAACAATTGATTTCTCGGTTTCGTTTAATTTTGTGAAGAAAAAGCGCCATACATTCTCCAATTTAAGTCTCTCTGGTGTAAAAGCTTCATAATCAGATCAGCAACTTTTGAATTTTAAGTCCGCTAATTCAAATGTAAAATTAAGCTCACACTTTATGTAAATGACAAATAGAACTTATTGGTACGTTGATAAAAGCGAGAGGCATTTAATGAAACCACGTATATTATAAGTGCCTAATTTTAATCCGAAACTATTAAAAAAAAGTTTACCAGAAGTATACGAAAAATGTTTTATTTTTCAAAGAACTTAATATACATACACATAACGTCACGCCTGTATCCCTTATGGCGTTGGCAGAATACCAGAAGATATGCAAACCATCGGATGTCACATTTGATAAATTTGGAGGTATTATAATGATGATGAGAGACTTGCAGTGATAGGGGGTCAGCCTATCGCCCACAAAAACGTCAATAAAACCTCCCCCCTTAACTGACTTTTACAGTATGCTCGGGAAGAGAAGCAGCAGGCACATTCTATATTTTTCTTTTGCTCCCATTCCAGCATGGAAGACTCAAAGTATAAATAGTTTAATAATTAAGTTAAATTGTAATCATCCTTTGTAAAGATTTGGACAGATAACTATGCCTATAGTACTTACGATCAGATGATCGGAAAGACTAAAATAAGGAGATTAAATTAATTACTAAATTATTGCTCACATTGATCTTTTTTTGTGTAGCCTGATATCATAATGTGTGGTTTCATTTAAAGCCTCAATTATCAACAATTAAGCCTGCTTTTATCAACGTTGTACATATAGCGAGGCATACATATGGGGATACACCAGGATACACAGATTCCCAAGAATTGAAAAAGTTTGTAAACTTTCATTATCCAATATGACCCTAATATGTCAATATACCAAAATATCCTAATATGTAATATCTAATATGACTTTAACTCTTAATATACGTTTGTTTTGAAGGTGTAAAGACATTTATAGTTGAATAAAAGTTTCAGTATATTCTCTGTAGGGGTTAATGTAGTAGAATGTATCGATGGAGTTATGATGGAGCAATTATTGTAAATGAACTCACCTTGTACAATCAATATCTCCCAAGTCCAGTCCAGGCTGACAATAATTCTTACCAAAATGGGTCAAATAATTCTTGGTGTGTCCTTAATCAATGTAATATTATTAATAAATATAAAAACAGTTCTTTAATGGGTTTCTGGTTGCATAATGGAAAGGATTCCTGAAATTCCCACAGACTTTTTATTTTATGCGCGTACGAATTCGTGGGAAAAAGCTCGTCCTTTATAAAAGGCAAGTCAGAACTCATGCTAATCTTTTTAAGGTAAAATCAAACTTTTAGCAGTTGGACAGTTCTGTGGTTCAGCTTATGTGGTTATGAACAGAAGTTGGGATACACTTTTGTAATAACTGTAGACGTAGACAAAACTTCCATCCCTACACCCTGTTTTTTTGCACACTAGGTATCATTTATAGAATCGATTTTTGAAAAAAAAAGTATGTATATTTTTACAAGGAAATAAATAAATTCGACAGGCGACAGACGTGAGGCTATGTGCGTGTATATGTATCAACAAAGAGGACTACGCGCTACTACAAAACATCTTGTAGTACTAGGTCGTAGTATTATAGTAGCTGTTTTCATCACAAACTATTATTTATAAGAAAATGTGGTGCCATATCTTTTTTTTTCTACTAAGCGGTACTAGAATAAATATGCTGGTACGTTTATATTGTATCAAAGAACATAATATTAAAATTTCGCAGGTGAAAATATTACAAAAAAAGCCCTGTACTTCTAAGCGTCAAACAGATGTTCAGATGTTCACATTTCAACAGATGTATGCAGTGACCTAAAATTTCGTAATGTTATTGAACTAAAGCCTAGAATATCACAAAAAATTATGCTGATTTAGGTACTTAACGGAAATATAAAAGAATAAATCCCCAGACAATCACGGACTCATAGAAAGCAAAGCTTGTGTTATGAGACATCATGTTATAAACTACGGGAAAAGTAGAATATAAAACACATATTACACAGAACATTATTTTTCTTGTTCCGTTCGGGAATCGAACTCGCGACTGGCGTAATAGCGTCTACACACAGAGACCGTCTTGATATAGATGGGCAACGCCCTGGGTAGCTATTAAAGAATCAAACTTACCAATCAATAAAAACAACCCGCCCTAAGCACATAATTCATTACCGCTCAACTTTACCCCTTAAATACTTAGACTTTTTCATTTAAACTTCCTTAAAACCCCATAAAACATGCACCGCAGTCATTGAATAAAATATTCTTCTTACAAAATTTTTTGTTCGCAACCTCTTAAAGTAACCGCAAAGTACTTAGTTAATCCTACCCCGAAGTTTATTGACCTTACAAGTTGATTCTTTAGTGACGCTAGCCGATTGACAAATAGCCTAGATAGTCCCGAAGGTTTTGGCAAAGATCCAATTTAGCCACAACGCTGGTAAAAGGATATTTTTAAGATTTACAATTGGTAATGAAAAAAGATACTTTTTGCAGTTTCATCCACTTAATTTTTATTCCAGGTCTATTTAAGGCAAATATTATATTTTAAATTACAAAAATAGCTGTCAGAGGCTAGTGCGATTACAAACAAGAGAATAGATAATAGGCATATTAAAGTTTTTTTTTTTTAACGCCTAAATATAGAAGCAAAAATACTAAACAAATTCGTCTCGACCGGGAAGCGAATTCGAGTCATGCAGGGCGCATGCTCTGACCTCTAAGCTACCGGGTACGGTCAGACGCAATCGAAATTGTTTAGTACTAGCTCTTTCGCACGGTTTTACCCGGGCAATTCCAAATCTCTTGGGAATATCGGGGTAAAAACTTATAGGCTATATGCTATTCCAGCGCTATCACTTATGAAAAATTTCAGGCGTTGAGCTGTTCTGCCGTGATTGAAAAAGAAACATCCATACACGTCCATCCATACTTTCACATTTATAATATTAGTAAGATATTGGAGTTTTTCGTTATCATGCTAACGTAACTCCATAACATTCTTGCCATAAGTTGTATAAAATATACGGTATAAGAGTATATGTTTAAAAATGTGGTGCGAGTACTGTTAAATTTAACATAAGATTTCCAAATGCAGGGCCTACATTGGTTTATGTGGCGCTTATTAAACAATCGCTCTCAATTTCAAGAGCGATCTTATGTATACCTAAGGTAGCAAACTGGACGACAGCGAGAGTGACAGCGAGAGTGACAGCGAGAGCGACAGCGGGAATCTGGGCCGTTCTCGACGCCAGAGGGCGCCCGAGCGATTTGTCGCGGTTTCATACAAACTCAATACTTTACATGGTGTCGCGGAAATCGCTGCCCCCGACGCTGCCCGCACCGCTGTAGCTCTCGCTGTCGCTGCCGCTGCCACCCAGTTCGCAGCCTTACGTATAAAAATCGCCAACTTAGTATCCACCCAGAGTTGAATGTATGTTTTTAATACGCGTCTGAAAATTATGTACGAGTAAAGTAAATGCAGGTTCAATCTTAAATTGGAGTACTTTTCTTTGTTAAATAAATGTTTCTTCATAAGTTAGCATTTTTTTTGTTATTTAGGTTTGACTGCGAGAAAATATGTTGCAATCAATGTAATTATGTTAAGTTTAATAGCAACACGGATTAATTAATCCATTTCTAGTTTCCGAACTTTGTTATTCGCTGGAAAAAAAATTGTTTGGTTTAAAATGTTTCCAAACATGCTATATTTTACTTAAAATGTTTGGCATAAGCCGCAAACAAATTTCGATGCCAAAATCAAACTCCCTGCATAGCTACATCAAACAATTTATGAAAAGTGATCGAGTATAGGCCTGCCATATGCCACGATTTATCGGCCTTAAACACCAGATGTTCCCGTAAACTGTTATAGAAGCGCTGTATTTTGTTAAGACACCGAAATTTCTAGGTAAGTATTAAATAAATATATACGATGCAATATCATTAAAGAGTATTTTATTTAGTAGCTCTAACCCACGAATTCGTTCCGAATTCCTATGAAATGCTACGCAAGCAATCCTTTAATTGTACACACATGTTTACGTGAATAATGCTAATTTAGCTTTCTAAAGTCATCCTTACAACTTTTCTAATTCGTTATTGTCAGAAGCAGTTAGCCCATTAAACGCGTAACATTTTGGTCAAATTAAATTTTAATCAGAAGTGAAATAAAGTGTTTTTTAATAAGGACCCGCAGGCTGCCTTTGTCATATAAATTTTCATCGTTTCATTGAACCACTGGGTTATCATATTTATTCCAAAATAAATTAAAATTGGTTAAGCGGTTTAAATTGCTTATATAACCTTTAGATACTGTACCTTCAAGTAAAGGCTCTCTTGCTCACTTTATTTTTTAAAATTACGTTTGTATTCTATGTTTGACCCGGGGTCTCCATATATTTTAATTCAGCATTTCTTGCAAATATGTGCTGTGGTTAAGCCGTGAATGCAAAAGTCAGACTTTTACATTAATAATATTAGCATGAATATGGTATGTACCAATGAATAATGTATCGCAAAAAGTTACACAATATTATGGCTTATTTGTTTCAATTAGCTAGAAAAGAGCTATTCTAAACAGATTTAAAACAGTTGTAGGTACTTAACTTAGGAAACAAAATCTTATTTTCAAACTGTTCTACAATACATTGATACAAAAGGGGGATGCCTTTTGTATCAATAAAATTTGATTCTTTCGCATTTTACACAAATGTTATCCTTAAATCGTTTCCTTCGGGTTTTGGGATGAGAACACGAAATATAAATTATCTGGGACAGGGGTCACATTCAATTATCGTTTAAATACTTAAAAGGTTATTTATGGAAACATCAAAGTGAGTGCTCCTTTTCAGTAAGACTGCGAATGATTTTGGGATTGAATTACTAATTTGGTACAAGTAACAACTCATTTGTTGTTTATAACAGGAGAGTGGAACAGAAGTGGTAAACAGAAATGTGTTTTTTAGCAATGTTTTAAGTAATATTCATTGCATTAACTCTAAAAGAAAACAATTAAATCTTAAATAGTAGCATGATATTGTTCTGTGACAACTTAACGTAGCATTTATAGTGACCACGAGTCTTTGTAAACTTAACACAATTTTTTAATTAACAATTTGTAAGACAAAGTTCGCAGATGTTATCACGTCCACATTTTAAAACTAAAGCTAAACAGCAAGAAATACATAAGTATACGACTTATTTTCCACCCTGTATATCATTAAACTTAATTACATTATAAGAAATTTATAGCTCCAACGTGCACTGCAGTAACAAAAGTACACACAACTCTGCTAGTGCTTTGTAGCTAGGTGCGCCAAAGCGCTGATTTCAGTCGCTCAAAAATTGAATAAATTGTGTATTTATTTATTTACTAGCTGTGTCCCGCGACTTCGTCCGCGTGGATACCGTTTGTTGCCAAACGGCTAAGCCAATATTAATGTAATTTGGTATAGTAGTTAACACATACGTTACTTTTTATTCCGAAGAAATCTACGGTTTCTGACTTCCAAGAGGCAGAAACGATCATGAAATAAACGAAACGTTGATTTCCATTTTATCTCTGTATGTACAGAAGGCAGTACATCAAGCGTTACAAATCTGTCAAATTTTTTTACTTGAATTTGAACTCTATGCCCTCGATAATAAGTTAAAATTGGTTGGGGAAATTTGACAGGCAATGTAACGCTTGTTGCTTCTGTACCTACCTATATTAAATCGCGCAAAAGCTTGCGCTCGCCTCCCGCCTTTTTATACCCTACCGCCGCGAGCCGCGTCGATCGCGGCAACCGTTACGCAAAAATAATCCCTATATCATTCAGTATTCACACGCGATGGGTTATTAGCGTATTTCATGTATAAGTTTGGTGTTTCTATACCGATTTCTATGATTATTTTTTTATTGAATAGGTAATAATGTTATTTTTTTTAATTAGGGATGAGTGAGAGTATTATAAACGTAAGAGTATACAAATATAATCAGAAAGCTCCGAACTGCTAAGCTATCGGGATTTGCACGTGTTATTGTGAGTCAACCATAAAATATAGACATATACTGTTGTGGGATTTTTTTTATATAATTTTATGTGAAATATTTCCGTCATACATAATTTCTATGTAGCTTTAACAATTAAGGCTGCACACGCGACGGAAGCTTAAAAAATGAAGTAACTTCTCCCGTTTTTCCAACATTTCCCTTCACTGCTCTGCTCCTATTGATTGTAGCGTGATAATAAGTATACATATACCTGCCTAGGAGTATGAAGAATAATTGTACCAAGTTTCGTTAAAATCCGTCCAGTAGTTTTTGTTTCTATAAGGACAAAAATTTTACTGATTGCATTTTTGGCATCAGTATCGATCACTAATCACCCCCTGATAGTTATTTTGAAAAAATATTTCATGTACAGAATTGACCTCTCTACAGATTTATTATAAGTATAGATTATCATTTTTGGGAAACATACAGCATATAAAACACTTAAAACTAAAAGAAAACATTAAAAGTACATAGGCCAGCAAAGTCTCCACTATTACATATTACCTAATGTGCAGTTATTTGAATATACTGAATAACGAACGAATACATAAGTTATATAACTTAAAATTATTTCAAATATTTACTTAAAATTATAACTTAAAATGAGGCTAGCTAAATATCTAAAATACAAAATAAGGGCGCGAAAATTCAAACCCAATAAAACTCAGGTAATTAAATTAAATTTGGGCAAAAGAAGAAAGAAAAATAAATCAATTATCGTTAAGATTTGTAGGGACATTATTTATATTTATACTCTGAGGTTCTCAAATGGTAATGTTACTAGATTTAGGTAAATAGTTAGAAGAATTTCACAGACAGAAAAAAATAAAAATCCACCTATATAGCAAACAATTGAATTCCTTTCTAACGTTAGGTGCTGTCATCTTCCACGACATCTTCACTTACCTTCAGGTGAGATGGTGTCAAACGTATTTTTCTCCGATAAGTAACAAAAAGAGAGCTAAGTAAATACCTACATACATAGCTTTACGCCTGTATAGGTAGGCAGAACACCAGATGCTATAAAACCATCTGATGTCACATTTGCCAAACACTTCCCGTTTGCGTTCGCTCCCGAACGGTCGTGTCTGCGGCCGCTCCCGAGTGTTCGTATTGCGGTGCCCTTGTTCCCTCCCCCGCACTCGTGCGGGTAAGGTGCCAAGTTAAGCTCTTTCGGAAAGTTTTCTCTTGTGGAGGCTGTGTGGTGTCGGGGCTAATTCATCTGCCCTTTTCAGGGCGGACCCGACTGCTGCCGGCCGAAGCATCGCTGGTCAGGTGGATACGTAACCGTGCCAACGAAGCCTGATCGTCCGCCGTTCACCGGCAATAGGTCCGTACTAGGTCGTTTTCTTTTCCAGCGCAGTTTGTCTTCGATAGACTTTCTTTCAGCCCAGCATTATGCCTCGTCACCCTGAGTGTACCGAGCATCAATGCGAAACGAATCGCCGTCGTATTCGTGAACTTAACCGAGAGGTTCAACTCTATTATCGTGAGTCCATAGATATTACTAAAAAGTATAACGACGAGACCAAAAAGCTGTATTCAGATTTCAGCCATTTCTCCAGCGAAAAACAATCACTGGAAGCCCAATATGCAGCCGAGAAGGAAGCTCTTCTCGCTCAAATCGAGTCCATGCGAGAGCAATTGTCAGCTCGTTCCCAGGTCGCCTCTTCTTCTCAGGGGTTCCAAACCGATTCTCCGGCGTCTCCAAACCCATCTGAGTTCGTCGATCCTTTTTCACATTGCATGTCGGTAGATTCCACCGCATGCAAACGGAAAACTACCCCGCCAGGTAGTGATTCCGACTCCGCTCCGTTAGTTTCAGAATCTCCTGCTCAGTTCACAGAGGTTCGCAAAAAGTCAAAGTCAAAGAAGAAGAAGCAAGATGCTTCTTCGATTTTATCTCCATCCGTTTCAGCTGCTCCAGCCGCTGTTCCTGCTCCGCAAAATGTCGCACCAGTGTCTGCTCCTGCGCCTTTTGTTTCAGCGATCCCGGCGTCACAGCCTGCGTCGCAATCAGATTCGGCTCCGCCGAAAGTCAAGTCTCCGCCCCCCGTCTTTCTACGGGACAAGAGCCGCTGGACCGAGGTCTCAGCTCTCTGCAGTAGACACAATCCCAAGATCCAGTATAGTAAGGCATCCAACGTGGGTGACTCTATTAAGGTCGTTGTCAATTCCATTCCCGATTTCAGGAATCTTACTCGGCTTCTTCTTACTGATCAAAAGCTCGAGTACCACACTTACGCCCTCCCTGAGCAGCTTGCACATTCTATGTTTTTCTTTCGCTCCCAGTCCAGCATGGAAGAACTAAGTCAATTAAGGTAGTAAATTAGTAAAATTCTTCTTCACTTAGAGCAATCAATTCAAATTCACATCAACGTTTTCCATGAAATTAAACTCTCAATAAAATTTGTTTTACAGAGTGTCAACAGTGGCTGTAAACATAATTTAAAGCGCTTTAATTAAACTTAGGTACCGTGGCGTGAATCCTACGTGTTACAGCGCTGCGAGGAAATTACACTATAATTGTGAAACTCTGTGAAACTAACTTGATATTCTGCGACATTAAACGTTTATTCATCGTTACTTCAAACGATAGATACTTCATCCTTACCATTTTTATCCTAGCCCAGCGGGGCCGTATCAACTTTGGTTCACTTATGAATCGTAGAAATGAGGAACTTCGCAGGCGAAACAAAGTTACAAGAAGAGTTGCAAAGCTGAAGTGACAATAAGAAGGGCACACAGATCGCAGAGCAGATGGCTTTGGGCAAGTACGGTTCTCGTATGGCGACCCCTTAATGGAGGACTCAGTGTAGGCAGGCTACCCGCTAGATGGACCTATGATCTAGTCAAGCTAATGCGCATGCGGATATGGAAAGCGCAGGACGGTGCAGTCTGTATAGAGAACCTTGGGGGGAGGCCAATATCCAGCTCTGGGCGTCGTCTCAATGTTGATGATGAACCTTTTTTATGTGCCCTTTATAGAATGAGTCTCTCACCTGTGTGACGAGGAAGATTAAGACATGAGTCAATACAATATCAACAAACACCAAGCTGACCAACTACTGGACTGTTTTCTTTTTGTTTGTATTTTTTTTTTGGATTAGTTGCGTAAAATAAATTCTTAACTTTTAAACGTTTTCTCTACAGGCATGCATTTCAACTATTTATAATTTTGTCCGGTAATAGTTTTCTCTAATAACATCAAAAGGACGATGGACTTATTTTTACTGCCAATTGTCTTGCAATCTAGCTTTGCAACTAAAGCTCACAACATTTTTTACAACTTTTTCTTCATAAAAACTTACAACCTCATTTCTTATACTTTTTATTTACTTTTTGGAGTTTTTTTTATATATTATAAGGATAGGACGTTTGTCTTCCATGCCACCTGATGAAAAGTGCGCATGAAGACTATGGTGTTACACGTCCATCCACGAGAAACCTATTCACTCGACACTTAAAAGTTCCAGGACTGTAGTGGTCAGGAAAAACAGATGCAGGCAGATTGTTCCACACCTTGGCAATCCGTACCAAAAAGGAACTATCGAAGCGTTTTGTTCGACTTCTTAGTAAATCCATAGATGGAAAATAAAGTTCTGTCGGCGTCCGGTAGTCCGCTGGTAAAAAGGAGTGGGTTCAATTTGGTCAAAAAGAGCACTCGCACACTCACCAAAATGTAGCCGATAAAAAACTGTCAAACAAGCAACCTTACGACGATGCTTTAGCGTCTGCAATTTTTTGTTTGTAAAGTTGTCGTTATTGATAAGTTTCCGGCTCTTCGGTCAACAGAGTCTAGTGCTTCGAGTTGGTATTTGGCAGAACCATCCCAAAGATGACTGCAGTATATTATTAAAGCATGATATTGAGGCGTAATATTCTGACTACGACAAAGGTGATAAAACTATATAAATTTGGTGGCATGGGGGATAAACGTCTCATCCTTCTTATGTAAAAAACCCCGTTATGTAGATTTTAATGGTCCGCTTCTTTTCGCGGTATACAGAGTTACTGGTTAAGTCGACCTAGATCCTTTAAGGGCGTGTAGTACCCGTCTTTTCTGACTTATTCCACTATGAAACACCTTACCCCAAACCTAACCATTTTCGAGAATAGATATTCGACTTTATTTTTTTGCCGATTTTCGCCATTTAATATCATACTTATAAATTATTGGTGCGCCTATTTGTTACTTATTTATTTTTCATGTAGATTAAGATGCTCTATGCGGATAAAGACCTAAGTTGACTTAACCTGAAATTCTCTGTATATTTGACTAAAAATACTGTATCCATATAAGATTCATACTTCTAAAATAATATCACCTCCAGCTCATTTGATGAAAAGTAAAAATAAAGACGAGAATGTTCCAAAACATCCCATAGAACTCTTTAATCTACGATTTAACGCACCGAAATTATATTCAGTCTAAATTTTATTCAGTAAAAACAGTCACTGACAACCCCTGTCAAATTAAAAATTAAATACTTTTAACGGGATTTATCGCATTTCATCACATTTTACATTTTAACTCGGCAGTTTTAACCCTTGTCATACCTTGACAGTTCGTATTAAAAAGTAGCCTTTAATCGTGTGGTTTGACTGTTACAACTACGCAACAGTTTAAGTGCAGCTTCAGTGGAAAATACTCCTTTCCTTTTAAGTAGTAAGAATAAAGTGACTTAAGGATAAAGTGAATTGCCAACTTCATGAGCTAAAATTTGGTTAACTTACGACTAAAATCTTCGACCTGGGTCCAGAGTCTGTTTAAGGACTTCCAAATTGGCCACGGCAAATAATATAGATATTAAATACCCGGTGTGCCTGTCGGCACGGCAATGTGTTTTATTGGAATTAGCCCTTAGGGCATTTGCATCGTAGTATTTATTTATTTTTAAAAAATAATAAATACTAAGATGTATTATTATTTTTAAAAAACAAATAAATACTACGCCCAGCCGGTCGTAGTATTTGACGACCGGCTGGTCTAGTGGTAACATACATTGCCTTCTATGCCAGAGGTCCTGGGTTCGAATCCCGGCGGCGGCGGATATCGGTGT
The DNA here is from genome assembly GCA_944452665.1 of Stenoptilia bipunctidactyla. Classification (NCBI taxonomy): domain Eukaryota; kingdom Metazoa; phylum Arthropoda; class Insecta; order Lepidoptera; family Pterophoridae; genus Stenoptilia; species Stenoptilia bipunctidactyla. Next base: position 19,092,608 of record OX101742.1, read on the forward strand.
GATGAACACAGATATTAGCCGTCAAGTCATGGATGTTTATATGTTTATTTAAGTTTATTCTAATAAAAAATATGTATTTATTCAATATGTATGTTTATATATTTCTTAAGTATATCAGTTATCTAGTATCCATAGCACAAGTTCTTTAAGAAACTTAATTTGGGCTAGATAATGTTGTGTGAGTGTTAGAAATTATTTACATTTTTTTTTTATTCCTCATTGTACACAAAGATAAGGAATCTTTTTATTACAATTTTATAGATACCTACAGAGTACAATAGCCGGCCCTATCATCGAAAGATGATCTCTTACAGACAACCCTGGGTTGTGATACAGGATAATTTATAAGTTACATACAACCTTACATTTTTAAACTACATACATAACATTAATACATGAATACATACACATTAAATAAATATAAATAAATAGATATATATGCATACACACATGCATAAACCTACATATAATAAATAGTCTGAACTATGAGATAGATTTTCCAAGAAAGTGTGTCTTGACCAGTCTTTTGAATTGGTGAATTGTTTGAGCCTTTTTTGATCTCAAGAGGCAGTTCGTTCCACAGTGACAAAGCTGAAACCGTAAAGGATTTTTTGTATAATTCGGTTTTATATAGAGGTGTGGCCAGCATATAGAAATGAAATGAAAATGAAAAATGAAATGAAAATTTTTATTCATCATAAGACCATCGAATGGCCGCTTAATGGCGTCACAATTTTGTACTTCGGCTTTAACAAGGTATTGATAGTTATTGAATAAGATATTACAGTAGACCAAGAGACAAAAAAAGCCGCGGAAAAAAACTCTTGGCACTCTTTTTAAGTCAAGATTATACGAATTAATACAAATATGCACAGTACAAATTCATCGTGACATGGCAAAAAAAAACAAACACAAGACAGGTAATTGTGAGAGCCAATGTCATGCCACAACCAAATTACTTACATAGTGGGTGCATTGAGCTATGCACAACACGAACATGACAAATTGGGACCAGAGTATTTAAACAAGAATGGAATAAAATGGTCGTAGTATCATCAGCAAAACGACCTGGCATCGCTAGAAGCCCGTTCACGAATATAACGCAAGCACCAGCCATCACCCTCCTCAACCATATTTTAGGGAAGAGAGTGACCCGATACCCGACGCTCTAACGCGATAGTTATCACTGGACCGTAGCTGTCTGTCGTGGTAAGTATGGCGATATGCGAATCTTGTTTTTAAATAGCTTGGTGCGGCAGGATTGAACAGCGAGCGATATAAAAGACAGAGAAGGTGAGTATTCCGGCGAAAATTTATTGGAAGCCAATTGAGCTTAGTGCGATATTCAGAGTAATTATCCGTTGTCTAGTATCCATAACAAAAGTTTATTCATTATTCATATTCACTAATAGTGAAATCCCTGCCAATGTTCCTGTAGTAGAAAAGCGACGATTTAACAATTTTTAAAGACGCACAAAACGAGGGCAAACCTCTATAAAACGCTATGAACCAGTGCTGGCTAGACGAACTACTTTACGATAATGTTCAAGGATTTACAGCTTTACATTATTCGTAAGTGCATTGTTCTTTATTAATTTTAGAATCTTATGTATTTTAAAAAAGTTTTGCATTTTATAATGCTTTATATTTAATTTTACAATCCCAGTAGCGATCAATTTAATTTAGTTTTTTATTCTATAAGATTTGCTTATGTTTTTACAAGCAAATCCAAAGTGTAAAATCAACCAACTTGATCATGGATATTCTTAAAACCCGGATTTAGAGTGGGTAGCCGTCATGCATTGAATACGTACAGTCGCTTCAAATAATATGTATAGATTCTCATTGAAATTTGAACCTTATGCACGTGACTGTACATTACCCTTTTCAACATTGCAGTCTGAAATTAATGTTTGGTACTTTTTCACGCAGACTTGACGGACCGAACCAATAATTTACTCCTACTCAGTTGAAGCTATTAAAAAATACTTTAGTCTCATATCTTTAGTACCAACGTGCATAATTTATGTCTAGTTTTAGCAGTTACACGAATATTGACTTTGCAAAAAAGAGATTTTTACGTCTTTATGGCAGTTAATGCAACTTTTATCTTGAATGGTTAATTGATGGTGAAATTTCGTATACAATTTTAGTAAACCATTGCTTATATTCTATCAAAAAAGGTTTTTGTAAAGTTTCGTCAGTTCATTTCGAAAATGGAGCACAAAAAGTCTGGATGAAAGTGGCTCTTTTTAAATTATTGTCAAAATAAATCGTCAAAGATTAATATGTAACGGGGTTGCTAGCTGGACGGATTCTGTTCTTGGATGGTTCACCTCTCATGAAAAGCCTGAAATGATAGTTGATTATTCTTCTTTTTGTTTTGTTTTCTAATTTAACATATAAGTAATAAGATGAAAAGTAGATAAGCTCTTACAGCATTTGAATCAAGTCAAATACATAAAATATATTTCTCTGACACTCACAACAACATTATCTAGCCCAAAATTAAGTTTCTTGAAGAATTTCATTTTCATTTAATTTTTTTATGGATAGTAGATAACTGATACATAAACAAAAGAAGTATTATAAACATACATACGTATATAAATGTTTTTTCGTCAGTTTCTATAAATATATATTTAATTTCTCTGCAGGGCCCTGCGGCTCCTTAATTATTATGCGTTTTACCTACTCCTAAATTTCTTAAATTATATACTTTTATTGTAAAATGTGTTTGCATCAGCCTTCCGGGCAGCGACTAAAAATCAGCGCTTTGTTACCTGATATGCTGAGTTGTCGCCTTTTGTTTTTTATTGTACATACATTATAGTTAGTGAATTAAGTTTACATTTTGTAAGAACCCTGTTATAAGTTTGTAATTGTAGTGTAGTGTAGTGTTTGTGCTAAAGAACTTTAAAACATTTTCTATTCTATTCTATATGTATTGAATAAATATTTTGAAAACTTAAATAAACATGTAATCATCCATGACTTGACGACTAATGTCTGTGTTGCAAACAATTCTCCGTGGTGCAGCGGTCTAGACGCCACTGCACCAATCGTTCGATGGTGCACGGAACATGAACAAAAATGGCCCGTTTATTATCTATATATGTATTTATATTCTAGGTTCCCCCCCTAGTTCACTACATGGTATCCCATATCACAAGCTCTGCTTATTTTGGGGCCATGTAGTTGGTATGATTGTTGGAGATTTCATTTGATTTATATACCATATATCAAATATTGCTTAAAAGTCTCTGGTCAGTTAACATTGATTTGTCGTTAACTGAACTAACAAAAGTGAAATCAAAATGTCATAATTCTCATAAATACTGATATTATTTGCTCAAAGATCGTATATTTCATCCAGTCAATGAATTGGAAGGATATATTGATAGTTTATGTTTTGTAAACAAACTCTCGACGCCAATGCTCATATACAATAATATGTTGAGTTAGCTTGACGTGTTCTCAATTTGGCTAATCGTTGCTTTCAGTTCACTGATTTTGTATTGTTCAAACACATTCATATACAGTGTGAGATCTGCATTACTTTTTTTATTCTTTAAACCAGCTATTTTTTAGCTACTGACACTGCTTTTATTGAGCAGTTATAGTGAAACAATGAAACATGTAGTTCCACTATGCTGACATTTTTTTTAATAATAATAATCATTTATTTGTACTTAAAAAAACACACACATTACAATAAATAAATTAATAAAAAGGAGAAAGCAAAAAAGACAATATTAAAAAACAATTGTTAAAAAGTATACTAATTCTTTTTCTTTTATACTATACCCAGGCATATGAAGAGTGTGCGTTACGGCAGTACTAAAAGGCCATGGCTCAGACAGAAGTATTACTCTTGCGAACAAATCACTGATAATTCTGCCATAGCCAAGGAACGTTCATAGGGAGATAAATAATACAACAGATGGTCAACATCTAGAAACATGTCATGAGCGTTATGTAATAAAAGTAGTTTAAACCTGGTACACCAGAATATACAAGACATATCGGCATTAAAAAATTGAGTTATTATAGACATTCTTTGTATAACTGAACATCTCTTACTGGACAACCAATTCATATTAAATTTTGCTCAGCACCAAGTTGCAAGTTCGTTACTTCGTACTGAGCGACGCTAAAATAAATATGCAGGTACGTTTATATCGTATCAAAGAAAATAACATTTTTAATTTGGCTGGTGACTACAAATCAACCCTGTATACAAACAATTATACAGTTTGTCAATTCTACACAGGATATTTCAATAGTTTGTTCAATAGATAGGCTCACTATGACAGTACGTTCCCTAAAATTTTAAGATAATAATATTCAATCTTATTAAAGAGCCCCCATGTATTGCAGTTTGTCTATAACTTTTGCATTCATATCTAAGTGATAGAATTCAGAAGGTTGAGATTAACCGGAAAACGTCGGCTGGGTCGGTTGTGAGAATGGGAGTAATAAGGTTCCCACAAATATTCCAGACTTACCACTTGATAAATTTAAGAAATTATGAAATAAAAATTGTGTAAATTGGCTTTTATACAATATCTCAATATATGGACGATAAAAGTCCTTGGTTGTAAATTGTTTTTCGAAAGTTCTCAATCTCCAACTCCATCTCCAACACCATCTCCATCTCCTTATCCAACGTCATCTCCATCTCCTTCCTATCCATACAACAGCAAGAACGTCATGCTCCCTCAGGCGGCATGGCTAGCGGTAGCATCGGGTCTGGTGCTTGCCTGGTCGTTTTGCTGAAGACTTTATGACTATGTTACTTTTTTGAATTTGACTCTGACTTTTCCATGTCCACGTCCGTGTTTGTGTCCCGTCTCTGTCCACGACTATTCCCATCTCCATCCACATTATCTGTATTATCTCTCACCTCTAACGCTACATCTATCTACTTCTATCTTTACCCCTATATCTATGTCGACGATTGTGTCTTATACTTGATTGCCTATTGTATAAATATAATAGTAGACTCCAGAAGATCACCAACTCGTTCATGGGTCAATGTGTACGCTTTTATTATATAATTCCAAAATATTTAAGATTAACCCTTCGATAGATTAAGGATAAGTGTTATATAAAGTTTTACTATAAGATATCCGGATCCAAGAAGATTGTTAATTCTTATTGTGTATTTTTAAAAGATGATTGCTGTTGAGTTTCTTGCCACTTCTTCTCAACAGATCGACTTTCCGAAGTGGTGGTAGATTCAGTTCAATTTGTAAATTGTGTGACTTATTTCAAATGTATTTAAATACTTACGAAATAAAGATTTTTTTGACTTTGACTTTGACTATGGCTAGTGTTAGCTTAGCGTCTGGTGTCGGGTCACCCTCTTCCCTAAAATATGGTTGAGGAGGGTGATGGCTGGTGCTTGCGTTATACTCGTGATAGTATGCTGCTAGCGATAAAAAAAGATTATAGGAAAAGGTGCTGCTAGCGATGCCAGGTCGTTTTGCTGATGATACTATGACTATTTTATTCCATTCTTGTTTAAATACTCTGTTCCCAGTTTGTCATGTGTTCGTGCTGTGCGTCCATAGCACAATGCACCTACTATGTAAGCAATTTCGTTTTGGCATGACATTGACTCTCACAATTAGCTGTCTTGTGTTTGTTTTATTTCATGCGATGGTCAATTTGTACTGTACCTATTTGTATTAATTCATATAATTCTGAATGAAAAAGCCGACTTCACGTCAAAACTTTGGCTGAAGTATGAGGTCGTCAAGGTAAATTTCAAGGTATTCTTGAAATGTTTCAAGAAGTACTCAACCGATTTCGAATATATATGGGACCAAATGGGAAATATCTTGTATCATATGCAACATGAATCATCAAAATCGGTTCACCCAGTCTAAAGTTATGAGGTAACAAACTTTTAAAAAAACATACAGACGAATTGTGTACCTCCTTCATTTCCTGAAGTCATAATAATATTTTGATAATACTTTACTTTAACGCAAGTAAAGAGCGATAATAATAATCCACCATATTTATAATCAGAGCCATATTAAATGTGTGGTTTATGTTCAAATTTTGGATACTTATAGTTTAGTTTTGAAAAGTTTGTTTAATTTAAACGTAACGAAGATTTGATGGGCTCTATTTTCCATCACGTTGCTAATTGGCTAAGCAAAGCACAGTAATACCAACATGGGCGCTTGAAATGAACATTTTCTATATTTCAAATTCTGAAAGTGTTGTCATAGTAGGCCATTTTCAAGCGCTAGAATAAAATTTTGTTCCTTTTTTCCGTTCACTGTAGGTAATCCATGTTCGTTTGCCCATCATGACAAAAACAAGAACAATCGTGACTATGTTGCGAACAAAACAAATATGTATATAAATTCCAATCCATAGAGCAAAGAATATAATCTAATTTCTGTACTTGCATCTAGATTACAGAGAATTCTGTCTAGTTTCTCGTCTAGACTCTTTGTCGTTATATTCTGTAAATGAAGGTAGGACGAACAAATTACAAGAAACAACGATTTATCATAAGACACAAGATACTCTTAATGTCTAATCATTCATAATCATGCTAAGTTACACTTGTACATCAAACAATTGGATATAAATGTAAAATCTTTGTCAAACGCTTTGCATAAATCGGTTACGCATTCAACTACCTGTGTGGTGGTTGGGAGATGAAAGAGAAGGCAATAGAATAGGTAACATGAAGAATAGAACGTGCAAAAAAGGGACAGAACGATGGTATCTCTCAAGTATTATTAGGCTTCAAATTAACGGTCAGGTTACTTAATTATCTGAACATAAAAGACTTTCAGTAGGTTCCTTCTTAAGAATCAATGTAAAGTAAATCCAAAAAATATTTCCACCAATCCACTTCACGACTCATCCCAACTTTGCTCAGTTCGAAACTTCTAAAACTTTTAGCAGAAATCTCCAAAGTTCACGCAAATCGGAAAAAAGCAATATTCATTTTAATACCAATGCCATAAGATGGCTTTTTATAGTTATGTCCATAAATGCGAAGCAATATCGCACCAGTTTATTTTTGAGGAAAATTGCTTCTGGCGTTTATAGCTTCGAGTTTGTAGGGGAGAGCACTATACAGTCGATGCGAACTTAATTCAACGACTAAAAGTTAATGTTTGCGGAGATGCTGTGCACTTGAAACTTTCTTCAAACAATCAATGTTGAATAAGTTTTGTTCTACTGCTACTTATATCTAGGTACGTATACTATCGACTGGCGTCCGATTATACGTTCAATATGTAGGTATACATATACTTATTGAGATGGAAGGAAAGAATAACGCATGAGCGAGTACTGAACAACGAGTAAATAATAATAATAATAAATACTCTTTATTGCCAAATAAAATACAATTTTACAATTAGGTACTATAAATAATAAATATATTGACAATACGGCGGCCTTATCGCTACAAGCAATTTCTACCAGGCAACCAATAAAGGCAGGTAAAATAGGCCTGAATAATTTTTCAAGCTATATCATTTGAAATGAAAGCCAGCAAACGGATATTGCATCCACCATGCTCATACACATCGCACCTCCAGTAATACTTATAAGGGCTTAAAACGAAAAAGTAGTTTTTTGGGTATACGAGTTTAAAGATTCTAGATTGTTAGGTTCCGCTTTATATTTCCAATAAAATCGTTTTTAACTCAGTTATTGACGTCAAATTTTATTGGTCCATTCTTCAATAAATATGCTATAAGTAGCTACAGGTAATACAGGGTGACTGGTGGGTCACTTTCAAAATTCTAGGATGTGATAGTTTAAGATCATACATGAATAGAAAAAATCAAATAAAAAATAGCTTTTAATTATTTACATACTTAGTAAACTTCGAAAGTTAAGGAATTCATTACGCAACCCATGGTTACACTGGTGTCTACTTACCACGGACGTACGCACAGCGCTATCAATACAGAATACGTAGGTAGATAGACGACTTCAAACCAAAATGAACTTTATTGAGAAAACATTGCGTGCGATATTGCGAGGTCACGCAATGAATTCGAATTGAGTACTTAGAGATCAAATTTGCCTGCACTTTTGAAATCCCTTGTGAATCGGTAAGATTCAATATGATTTTCGAATAGGTTTCGTCTATTGATATGGTAAGCCCTCAGTTGGGCTAGTAAGTAAAGTTCTGCTAGTAACAACTTGGAAGCGAAATACACAACGAAGAGAATGCGAATTTAGTGTGATTTGCACTTTTTAAAACGATTATGAATCAAATCGAATGGTTTGCGCTTTCTTTCTCTATCTGAGTAATAGCTAGTGACTGAGCGTTAACTCACATAGACCCGAAATGTTGTGGGGCGACTGTTGGACTCAGGCCCACTGTTATTAATAAGGCTGGAAACAACTTTTTAAAGCTTACGTAAACAAGGAATAGACACCGTGCAGCCCGCTGCCTAGGGAATACCGCCTAGGCCGTTCCTACCTACCTACAATGTTCACGCTAATACTTTACTAACGGCAACGCATGTTCCTTTTCCCTTCATACTTAAATCCTGGGTTACAGGCAAAAATACCTAGGTAGGTAATTAAATCACTCACTAAATCATTTGATATTTTGGCAGGTTGGTGTATTTGAATCGAACTTTAATAAATATGGAATTATTAAATTTTTATTTTTTTAATAATAAAATTTATTTAATCACCAAGAACAGGGATGATTATAATATTTTACAATAGGTGTGTATAATACCTATATATATTTTACATTTTAAATATTTTAACATTGAGGATTATCTTAAATAATAATCAGCGAATGCTTTTAAAGGTCGAAACCTATGAACGCATTAGAAGCATTAGCATTGGCTTCCTTCCTTTTGACCTGATATTATTTCAATATCTACCTATCTTGTTATTTTTGGCGTATTTAAAAAAGTGAATCATACTTATTTACAACGATTGAGCTTGATTTAAATAATATCTATTTACATAATTATTAACACTAACCTTAGCAAGTGTTCAAAATGCGCACCACCTCGCGTGATACACAGTTTGGCACGTTTACGCATATTGTCTTTGACACGATTCGAAACAAAAGGATCACTTTTAACAGTTTCAAAGGCACTTGTGATTTTCGATTTTAGTTCTACCCTGTTTGCATACTCTGTAGCGTACACAAGACGTTTCACCTCACCCCATAAATAAAAATCTAGCGGAGTGAGATCTGGAGAGCGAGCTGGCCACGGCGCAGGCCCAACGGGACCGATCCATCTTTCTTGAAGTTACTATCAAGGAACTCTCGTACTTGCCTCTGATAGTGCGCGGGCGCTCCGTTTTGTTGGTAAAACAAGTTTTGATGATAAGCCAACGGTATATTATGGAGCATGTCGTTCACTACACAGTTTAAAACTATTAAATATGATGCACCATTCAGTATTTCGTCTATAAAATACGGGCCTAATAACACCGGCCCACACATTAACATTGAATCTGTGTTGATACGAGTCGTGTCTCGTAACATACGGATTAGAAGCACTCCACAAATGTTCATTATGTACATTAAAAACACCAAGCTGTGTAAACGTAGCTTCGTCCGTGAATAATATGTTTTTGTCAGTGTTTCAAAAAGTTTTATTCATCTTGGGAATTTCACAAAACACTTGATGAAGTCAGTCATCACATACTTCGGCTTTAGCTAGTTGTTGATAGTTGTTAGATAAGATATGACAGTAGACCAAGAGACAAAAAAAGCCGGCGGAAAAAAACTCTTGGCACTCTTTTTCAGTCAGAATTATATAACACAAGACAGCTAATTGTGAGAGCCAATGTCATGCCACAACCAAATTGCTTACATAGCAGATGCAATGAGCTATGGATGCACAAAAACCGTTTTCTCAAAAACCGATCCACGGAATCCAACCTTATTTCTTGTGGTGAATTTCTCACGGATCATATGTCTAGGCCGGCACAGGTTGATGTGATTTACACGGTCTACAGCAAGTGCTTCGACCGTATAGATCACATCATCCTGCTGCGCAAGCTTCAGGTCATCGGCATCAGGGGTAATCTGTACCGCTGGTTTGCGTCGTATATTGAAAATCGATGTCAAACGGTTGTTTTAAATGGATTCATGTCCCAAACCAAACTAGTGCCGTCAGGATTGCCCCAGGGGTCATTGCTCGGGCCCCTGTTATTCATAATTTTTATAAATGACATTACTGCTTGTTTATCGTCATGTAAAATTTTATTATATGCCGATGACATGAAAATAGTTCACCCAATAATGAATATAAATGACTGTTTACACTTACAATTAAATCTAAATAACTTTTATAATTACTGCTCAATTAATAAATTAGAATTAAATATACAGAAATGTTATATCTGTTCTTTCACCAGGAAATCTAACATAATTTCATATAGTTACTCTATAAACGATATGCGGCTCACACGCGTTACGTCGATGATAGATCTGGGCGTAACTTTCGATTCGAAGCTCCTTTTTGACGAGCATATCAACAATATAGTTCGTAAGGCATCGAGAGCGCTAGGCTTTGTACTGAGATTAGGATCTGAATTTAACAATATTAAAACCTTTAAGATACTATACTGTGCTTACGTACGAAGTCACTTAGAATACGCATCCTCAGTATGGAACCCTTCCTACGATATATATATATCTCGTATTGAAAACATCCAAAAACGATTCTTAAGGTTTATACAGTTTAAATCTTACACATACGACAAGGACTATTTGGCTAGATGTCGGCGGCATCATATTCTGCCGTTACGCATACGTAGGCAAGTAGCGGACACTATAAATTTAATTAAAATAGCACAGGGCATACTTGACGTGCCCGAGCTCTTGACCATGATCGGTATTAATGCACATACGAAACTTTTTAGGAACCCAACTCTGTTACATAATCCTACTGCAAGCACTAACTACCGTCAAAATTCGTTTCTATATAGATCTAGCGCCCTGGTGAACAAATGGCATCGTGAACTAGACGGTTTTGACCTGTTTTGCAGCAGTGTCCCCAGCGTCAAGGCAGCTATTGCTAAGACATTCTTTTGTGCTTCTTAATATAGGTACCTACTTAGTTTAGCTTTTTTCTTATTTTTTGAATTTTATTTGTATGCTTTGCTTCTTTGTGTTACTATATTTATGAATCATTGTGATATTTTATTATTTTCTATCTCTATGTGTGTATAACTAACGTAATAAGTATTATTTTTTTGTGACTGTTTAATTTCTTTTCTGTTATTTATCCGTGGAAACTTTTAAATGGCCTTCTGCAACTCATTTTAACACTATCTTTTATAATACAGCTGTAAGTTTTCCGAATATTGTAAAATAAAATAAAATAAAATAAAAACAATACGAACATGACATACTGGGACCAGAGTATTTGAACAAGAATGGAATAAAATAGTCATAGTATCAAAATAGTCATAGTTTTGCAAAAACTATCGACAAAAATTTATTCGTGGCTCGTAAACGCGAACACTGAGCTCCTGGACAGGTTAAAAATGATAAGAGTGTAAGTTATTGCTGTGAAGTTGATTCCAGACACTCCACTGAGATACACCAAATCTTCTTGCAGCTTTTCGAGTACTCGCTTGTGGGTTGTAATTCAGGGCAACTGGACCTGTCGGCGCTTACGCTCGCACTTATTAGGGAATAGGCACGCCCGGGCGGCGGTGGCGAGGTCAAAGAAATAATGCGGCGCAACCCTACTACGCTACGATATTTTTTTGCGGTGGCTATACAACTATGTGACATGGGTGCTAAAAATACTTTATTTATGTATTGGGAATTGTAGTGAAAGAAATAAGTACTCATTTTTAATACATATTTATGATCAGAATCGAGTATAGAGTGCTCTCCTTTAATATTGCAAATTTGTCACCAGTCACCCTGTATATGAAAAAATCAAATATTCCTAAAATTCATAAATATATGCATTTGAAAAATAACTTTCAAGGTTATACCCTTATATTATAAAAATAAATAATAATAAAATCCCCAGACAATCACACCAACTACATGGCCCCAAAGTAAGCATAGCTTGTGTTATGGGATACCATATAGCGAACTAGGGGGGAACCTAGAATATAAATACATAAATAGATAAACACCCAGACACGAAACATTTTTTTTTTCTTGTTCCGTGCGGGGATCGAACCCGCAACCACTGGTGTCTGAGGCAGATAGGTTTACCCCATCGCCATAATGGTTACATGGACCTATTTAAGTTTGATCCTGTATAATATTGACATGACTATCATGGTTTAATTTTTAATCACAGTTGATGCTCTATATAACAAAATTAAACGGCCAATATCAGTCATATGTTTATTGATGATGATGAAATAAAACATTTACCTTGTGTTTCTTCCCAAAAATAGCAATGTACAGAAGGCAGCAGATCAAGCGTTCCTAACCTGTCAATAAATTGTAATTGAATCCGTACTCTATGCCCTGGATATTAAGTTAAAAATTGGTTGGAGAAAGACAGATTTTTAACTGCTGCCTTCTGTACATTACCATAACTTTTAGATATACTATCCGCTGTTGAGTCTTTTCCCGTGAATTTTATTATTAATTTTATAATTTTATTAAGTCATCGTAAAATATAACGTTTAAAAAATTAAAATTAAAAAGTTTAGATTTATAATAGAATACCGAAGAGTCACCATTAGGACTTTGCATGATGGTTTATACATACAGGCAAACGCAAATATTGCATTCATCAGCATTCCTATTTTTCAACTCTGCTTAATTATTTATTTTCTAAATTACTCTCATATTTATCTTTTGGTTCTTGCTTTTGTGACTTAGTAGAATTGTGGTACTGTATACACAGATCACACTGATCTTTTAATCATAAAAAGTGTGATACATTCCAGCAGGACGAGACCGTTCCTTTTGCTGAACGTAGAAATCTCTAAAAAGCTCTGCAATAATTCTACCACTGCTGATATACACTCTAGAAGTAGATTCTCTTAGGTAATGTGATGCAATGCGAGGTATAAAGTTGGTGATTTTGTTTATAATTTCATCACTTACAGTTTTATGATTATTAAGTTTTCCGCGTTGGTAATTTTTTTATGATGGGTGGTTTTGTTTTCCATCACTACAGTTCAAATCATCTCCTGTGATATACCGAGAGTATCTATAAAAAACTAGCTGTTGCGCGCGGTTTTACCCGCGCAATTTCGATTCCCGCGGGATTTTCAGGATAAAAAGTAGCCTATACGGATTCGGAAGATTCCCTCTAAGTATTGGTAAAAGAAATTTTGAAATCAGTCCAGTAGTTTTTGAGCCTATTCAATACAAACATACAAAAATACAAAGGTTTCCTCTTTATAATATTAGTATAGATGATTAACCTCACTTTTTCTGAATTTATTGTAAAATAGCATGCATGGTTTGGGTTACGTGGATTCTGGGCATTCGTGTACTTATGTTTAAGTGTTATCTTTGTACTAGTACTCAAATTGTACACACGTTGCAGCTGTCTATCTCCTGGATGGATTAAAATAAAATGTTCTTGGTTATTCAAATCATTTTAAAAACATGCTTGGTAATTATTCTTTCATGACAGTAGCAATTGTATAAATAAATTTTGTTTAAATAATTTAATCTGACATTTGCCTGAAGTAGTTCAGCATGATGCAATTGTTGCCCTACTCATCACATCTTGGCTGTAAGGGAACACTTAGAACACCTGTTTCCCGGATCGGCCGAGGTGAAACAATCCCTTGGCTTACCGAGTCGCCCTATCTAACACCCCTTGAAATGAAATGAAATGAAATGAAAAACTTTTATTCGCATTAGGTATTCTTATACACTTAGCAAACGCTGGATGAGGGCGGCGCGGGTCCGGACGACATGATGAATCCTGGGGGATGCCTCCGTCCAGAAGTGTGCGTCTCTCGGCTCATGAAGATAATGATCGCTCATTTATCCACCAATGTCTTGGTGTTGTCTACTGCTACATCTTCGGCTTTAAAAAACGAAATGAAAATAGAACCCTAGGTGCACCGAGAGGAAAAGAGCCGGCGGAAAAAAACTCTCGGCACTCTTTTGTATAAAGTACTTATTATAGGTACAATTTGGCAGGAATACAGCTCTGCTATGATATGAACAAACAAACAGAAGACAGCTATTCGTGCTTGCCAATATCATGTCGTTCCTTGTCCTTACAGAATAATTTTTATCATGATTATCTTTCAAAGTTTTAAATTTATTACTATTTTATAAATATACATAATGTATTGTGTCACAATAATAAATATATTGTGATGCAAGGGTCAAGATACCAATCTCTTTAAATTGTTCTCTTAGAGATTCTCTATTTCCAAGTTTATACTTTCCACGAATAGCCCTTTTCTGCAGTGTAAATATTGTGTCAATATCTGCGGCATTGCCCCAAAGTAGGATGCCGTAGGACATTCCTTGATTTTTATGTTTTAATGCACGGACCTCTTTCTTTGTGTGTAAAGCTTTATAGCTGTGACCCAAGTTTCGTTTGATTCTGAGTAATATTCATACCGGTAGGGCTCGGCGACCGTTGACGATGGTTTTGCTCTTACACGTTAGAGAGTACATCATCACTAAGTTCCACGTCACTTTCCCCCGAATGAATTGGAGAAATTATGTAATAAAGAACTGACGGCCGAGGTCTTATGAATGACACATCGTTCGAAATCTGTGTCAATATGGACCGTGAATTAAAAATATCTACCCAGCTGTGAGTCTTTTTCTTAAAAAATAACCTGAAAAAATATGCAAATTAAATCCAAAAACATAATTAAAAATATCAAAAAAGGCATAAGTCCATATATGTTCTTAGGTTCCGAAGCAAGATTATCCTCACTGTTGTAATACAAACTATGGTGATTTGGTGAATTCAATATTTTTCGTGATCATGATCCCATTTTTCTAAAAATTACACATAAAGACTTATATCAATAACATCTAAAAACAAAAAAAAACAACCTATCTATGAAAAACTCATGTATATTTCCATAATTTTGCCATAAGAGCAAAATGCTGGTTTAAAAGGCGCATTTAAAAAAAATGAGTGTTTTTCATGTTATGAGAGACCTTTTACAAAATACGTCATCATTCATTAAATAATTTAACGTCGTATAGGAGACCATTAAGATATAAGTATCTGTACTTATTGACAATATAGAGACCTGATATGGTTTAGATCCACAAAAAATATACGATTTGTACAATATAACAGCACAATTACAAATAGTTCTGTATAATGCAAAACATGAAAAGCAAAACTCATCTTTATATTTGTGAATAAGTAACAACTGAACGGTCTGTCTTCGAAAAGTATGGACACGTTACAGATTGCTGCCGTATAGGAGTAAAAACGGGGGCAGCGCTAGGAGAGTTAGAGAGAGGCACAAATATGGTTGCCGCGTTATTATCATCCTATTTTTTAAGCTATTGCATAGCTTATATCGCGGGCCTTGAGCGTGGGGACCGAATCCAGAAATTCCGTAACGAAAAAAAACCTAACACCCCCCACTCCGACCGGCACAGCGGTGATACTTTGATTTCATAACTTTACATGCGGGCTTTAATACACAATCAGCGCCATCTACTAGGAACTTGTGCTACTTCATATTAGATCAAACATTACTGCATTAATAAAATAAATAAATAATTATACTTAATTGCATAAGTTGATAAAAAATGCTATGCAATAGCTTTACCGCGGCAGTCTCCGAGTGCCACACGTCTTTTTTTTCTGTCAGCGGCAATTGGTAGATAATTTCTTTTTGTGCCCTCAGCATTCAAAAATTCATTTTGCCAAAATTTTGACTTGTGCCTTTATATTACTGAGGGTGCGACATCATCGTTCACATTATTTTTTTTCATTAATTTTTCATGCGGGTTACCTTTTCCCTTTTTTTAATAAGACACTAAGCCCACTCAATCTCACCTGATGGTAGATTCAGGAAGTGGAAGTTGAAGATGAACTCAATGATAACTAAAATTCAAAAAGTTTTATTCATCTTAGGAATTTCACAAAACACTTGATGAAGTCAGTTATCACATACTTCGGCTTTAACTAGTCGTTGATAGTTGTTAAATAAGATATCACAGTAGACCAAGAGACAAAAAAAGCCAGCGGAAAAAACTCTTGGCACTCTTTTTCAGTCAGAATTATCAAATTAATACAAATAGTACAAATTGACCGTGACATGAAAAAAAAACAAACACAAGACAGCTAATTGTGAGAGCCAATGTCATGCCACAACCAAATTGCTTACATAGCAGATGCAATGAGCTATGGATGCACAATACGAACATGACAAACTGGGACCAGAGTATTTGAACAAGAATGGGATAAAATAGTCATAGTATCATTAGCAAACTAGCACACGGTTTAGGAAAGAACTGGCTCTTCATAAATATTACCGGAAAACATTGCGAGAACGGTGATATTTGGCGGCATATTTGATATGAAGGTTGTTCGCTAGCCAGACAGACCTTGATTAGTCGCTCGGATAAGTCGCCTTTTACGACACGCTTTTACTTTCATAGGCCGTAGAGCCATTTTAAGCCGATCCTTAATTGCGTGTTTCTTAAAAGCTACCATCAAGGCTCGTCGATTGATCAGCACACTATAAACAGCAGTGAACACAACTGGACATCATATTTGACACATATGCTATGGTGCGTACAGATTGCTGTTAGGAACTTGTAATGTAACATTCTGCGCACTACACTTCCAAATACGCAACGTGCGCAGAATGTTACATTACAATTTGCATTACTAGCAACCTGTACGCACCATTAAGAAGTTGATATTTTTATAGATTCTTCAGTCTAAATAAAAAATAATGCATTGTTTTAGCGAAATCTAAGGATACCTAAAACACAATTATGTAAAGTATTATTATTAAAAAATCTAGCTAAAAAAGCCCTAGGGTGGTAAATAATAAAAAAAAGACACTTCTTTCTTTCAAAAAGTTCGCGTACATCCTAACCATCATACTGGCAATAGACATCATGCATTCAGCCCAATGACCAAAGAGGTCGCTTTGCTATTCAGTCTTGTCTTCGTGTGAAAATAATAGTCATCAATTTTAAATATCGAACGGCGAAGCTCAATTTTGATCTTGAAAAAAATAATTAAAAAGTTCTTTACTTGATCCTTTTTAATGAAAAAAAGGCGGGGATAGAAAACTTTAACTTTAAATATTGTTTGTTTTTGGGATTTACAATATCCAAACCAACAAAACCAAATAAACCAACAAAATAACGAAAACTATTCAGCTTTCAAAAATGAAACATCTTTTTGAAGAGATGATCCGCAACCATCAACTTCTGCTGAAGAAAGCTTAAATATTTCATAACTATGTAGCCATAAAAAAATATAAAAATTTAAGTGTAATGTCAACAATTTAATAGTGTAATTTTAATTAACAACTTAAAATAAGAAAAGACTCACCTCACCCAGATAAACCATAATGGTTTTCGTGGTGCGGTAACATCTGTTTTATAATGTATTTTTTTTCATTTTGAACATTAAACTAAAATTTTATTCTTGTAATGCCGGTTTTTTCTACTTACCTCACAATCGAGATGTAAAGCAGAATAGTTAGCTCGGGTAACTATACGACGAGCGTATAGTTCGTACGACGAGAGCGTAGAGCGTACGACGAGCGTACGAGCGCAGCGAGGCGCATATTTTTTTAAAAGATATTTCAAGTTTTTGTATTATTTAATTAGCTTATACAGGATTAGGCCAAGGAGCATAACCATATTGTATCATTGTAGAACATTTTATCTCGACGATGCATTATTAATAATAATAATAATAATAAATCTCAGAAGTGACAGCTAGGTCTCATAGCTGGAAATCCCCAGGCATTGATCAAGTACATAACTTTTGGTATAAGAAGCTAACTATTTTACACAACTCGCTGGCTAAAAATATATCAGAAATAATCGCAGGACACCAAAATATCCCAGAGTTTATAGCTACCGGAATAACATATATGTTACCGAAGAATAAATTTACCGCAGACCCATCTCAATTTCGACCAATCACGTGCCTACCTACTTTATATAAAATAATTACCTCTGCCATAACTCAAAAAATTAATAAACATGTAGAAAATAACAAAATAATAGCTGAAGAACAGAAAGGCTGCAGACGTGGTCACATGGGGTGCAGGGAGCAACTCACTATAGATGCAACTATAATGAAACAGGCTACATCCAAAAATAGAAACCTATACTGTACTTATATTGACTACAAAAAGGCCTTTGATAGCATCCCACACTCTTGGTTGATAAAGATACTGGAAATTTACAGAATAGATCCTAAAATAATTAATTTCTTAAAAAACGTAATGTCACATTGGAAGACAACACTACACTTAAATAGCCCAGACAACAACATAACAACTAGACAAATAGCTATTAGGAAAGGGATTTATCAAGGTGACTCTTTAAGTCCCCTGTGGTTTTGTTTAGCCTTAAACCCTCTATCAAACCTGTTGCAAAGTAAACGGGCCGGATATCGCCTTAAATTTGATAGTAAAGAAAAAATTGTTTCACATCTAATATACATGGATGATATCAAATTATATGCAAAAAGTCAAAAAGAAATGGAATTACTTATTAAAACTACCTCAGAATTTAGTACAGATATAAAAATGCAGTTTGGATTAGACAAATGTAGAGCAGTTAACATAATTAAAGGCCATATCCGACCTGGGGACTATGCTATTGATATAAATAATGTTATTACAGCAATGGATTCAAACGATTTATACAAGTATTTAGGTTTTCAGCAGCTCAAAGGGCTAGACCACACTAAAATTAAAGGATCGCTAGTTTTAGAATACACAAAGAGAGTAAACAATATTTGTAAAACGCACCTTTCGGGTAAAAATTTAATCAAAGCCATTAACACTTACGCAGTTCCAATATTGACATATTCCTTTGGTATTATTAAATGGACACACACTGACATTGAAAAAATAGAACGATCTACGCGCACTACACTCACAAAATATAATAATCATCATCCTAAATCCGCAATAGAAAGATTAACAATTAAACGGCAGAACGGAGGTAGAGGTCTTATAGACATACAACATCTGTGGAAAAAACAATTAAATAACTTGACTACATTCTTCATTGCTAAATCTCAAACCAGCGACTTGCACAAAGCCATAGCCCAAAACGACCACAGATATACTCCACTCAACTTAAGTCAACCAGTTTTTGATAATGTTACTGCTAATCCACAAGATAGGAAAATAGAAGACTGGAAGAAGAAAGTTTTACACGGCAGACATCCCAGTGACCTGGAACAATCTCATATTGATACATCAGCCTCAAATTTATGGCTTAGAACTGGTGGTCTGTTCCCTGAGACTGAAGGATATCTGGTAGCCATACAAGATCAGGTCATCAATACTAAAAACTATAGAAAATTCATTATCAAAGATCCAACAGTAGCTAACGATAAATGTCGCAAATGCCATACACAACCTGAAACAATACAACATATAACAGGAGCATGCGTAAACCTTACTCAGACGGACTATACTCATAGGCATAACCAACTTGCCAATATTATTCATCAAAATCTAGCACACAAACACAAACTTATATCAGATAATAAAATAGCTTATTACAAATACTCACCACAAACTATCTTAGAAAATACTCATTATAAACTTTATTTTGACCGAGCTATACTCACAGACAGAACCATTCACTATAATAGACCGGATATTACTCTACAAGATAAAATTAATAAAACCACGTACTTAATAGACATCGCAGTCCCAAACACCCACAACATTCAAAAGACAATAGCTGAGAAGATTAATAAATACTCCGATCTTAAAGATGAAATAATTCGAATCTGGAAACAGGATAAGGTTTACGTCGTCCCTATAGTAATCTCCACTACTGGTTTAGTTCCGAAATCCATCCACCAATATATAAAACTATTAGCTCTGGAATCAAATATTTTAAATAATTTACAAAAAGCCGCCATCTTAAACACCTGTCGAATAGTGCGAAAGTTCCTGCAGCTTGAAGAGTAGAATTTTTACCTATACCTACACACAAAACAACACATTCTGCAGTTACTTGGCGTATGCCCGTAACTACGGACTAAACCAGCGTTAGCTGAGAAAAAAAAAGGACTTGAATAAAAATAATAATAATAAAATAAGCTTATAGATTTAACATCAGATTTTAGTAAAGACATCAATATGTCGTTTGGGCTAGATAAATGCAAAACTCTTAAACTGCATAAAGGTAAAGTAAGCAATAGTTGCAATAAAGAAGAAAGTTGTTTTACGCTTATGGAAGAAAACGAAACTTACAAGTACTTAGGTCTTCAAGAAGGTAGAATTATAAATCATACACAGATAAAAGAACATTTAACGAAACAGTATTTCTATAGACTTAATAA
The DNA here is from genome assembly GCA_944452665.1 of Stenoptilia bipunctidactyla. Taxonomy (NCBI): domain Eukaryota; kingdom Metazoa; phylum Arthropoda; class Insecta; order Lepidoptera; family Pterophoridae; genus Stenoptilia; species Stenoptilia bipunctidactyla. Next base: position 19,113,082 of record OX101742.1, read on the forward strand.
ATTATGTAGAAAATATCTTTCATCCAAAAACTTAATTAAATCTATCAACACATATGCTATTCCCATATTAACGTATTCTTTCGGGGTAATCAAGTGGTCGCGTACAAACATAAATAATATAGAAATCAAAACTAGAACAACACTAACCAAACACAATTATCTGCATCCAAAGTCCGCCATAGAAAGAATGTCAATAAAAAGGCCTAAAGGAGGAAGAGGGTTAATCGATTTAAAAATGCTATGGGAGGGGCAAGAATGCAAACTACGACATTTCTTTTATAACAAGGCCTCATCTAGCAAAATTCATCTGGCTACAATAGAATCAGACCATAACTTTACACCTTTAAATTTAATCGACCGCACGAAGATTTTTACAACTACTGAAGATTCTCTTAACATTAAACTAAATACGTGGCGCCGCAAAGAATTACACGGAAGACATTTACACGATCTTGAACAAACGCACATTGACCCCATAGCATCAAACAAATGGCTAAAAATAGGTTGCCTTTTCCCGGAAACTGAAGGATTTATTATTGCGATCCAGGATCAAGTAATAAATACTAAAAATTATAAAAAGTTTATACTTAAGGACCCAAATGTAGTAAGTGACAAGTGTAGAAAATGTCAACGACAACCCGAATACAACACATTACAAGTGCCTGTCCAACACTCACCCAAACAGACTACACACATAGGCATAACCAAATAGCGCACTATTTACATCAAAAACTAGCTTTTAAACACTCTTTGATATCCGGAAAACCAGAACCTTACTACCAATACAATCCGAAACCTGTATTAGAGAGTCACGACCACAAAATATACTTTGATCGAGCTATATTGACAGATAAAACTATACATAATAATCGACCAGATATAACACTCATAGACAAGAAAAACAAAATAGCCTATATAATTGACATAGCAGTACCAAATACCCATAATTTGCAGAAAACAATAAATGAAAAAATCAACAAATATACTGAATTAAAAGAGGAAATTACCCGGATTTGGAAAATGAATCAAGTTTATATTGTGCCAATGGTGCTCTCTAGTACAGGTGTTATACCTAAAAGTTTATTCAACTCCATTAACATTTTAAATTTACCCCAAAATATATATATCACAATGCAAAAAGCAGCCATTTTGAATACGTGCCGAATTGTACGAAAATTTCTACAGGACGATCCCACCTTTAACCCAAACAATGATTTTCACTTGGCGTAGCCCGTGAATATCATGAAAACCGAGAACGAAAAAAACTCGAGAGTGTATGTTCAAAACACAAATAAATAATAATAATATCGTTTTATTTCAGACCATTATTTGTCCATATGATATTGTTAGAAACACTACTTAACACTATGTTAGTAAAATTAGAACATAAAATAATAAATGGAATACCTAATTAATTAAGACATGTCAGTTATAAAATCAAAACAAAATTAAAACTGAAATACTATCAAAAATTTACATTGACGAATTTAAATTTCAATAATTAGTATTTCATGAAAGTTATGTAAAATAATAAAAATAAGCAAAATGTCATAGATTTAAAAACAATATAGAATTTAAATTAAAATACTATTTCATTAAATAGGTAATATTAAGAGTTCCGATTTATCGGAGTAGGTACTTTCAAAAAAGTCGTGATTTTTGATGATTTGTAATAATGTGTTGCATATCGTTAGAAAAGGGGTAAACCGAAGAAGTTTTTAAAAGAAGTTTAAAATTCTCATCGTTTCTCTTTATTTTTTTATTGCAATGTATAAAAAATATCTGATATAATTAATTTGGCCTCGCCTTCGAGACTTTGTTACCTCATAATTTTTTTTTTCTCGAATTTTTGCCATCAAATATTAATTTAGTTATAATAAGACTGTATCTAAAATACGAATAAAATTTATTTTGAGAAGATACTCATACAAGATAAAAAGTTATTTAGGTTAGAAGGTGGGTATTTTTTTTAAATTATGAAAAATTATCATATTTACTAAACTATAAGAGATAGGCTAGTAGTACTGAAAGCAAGTATGTTCACAATAGGCTCACCTACCCCCCATTTCAATTTGGCCAACTGTGTACCAAACGCCCTGTATATCATGGCCAAGCTACCCGCCTCGTTGAAGAAAATTGACATAATGGCATTAGAGGCAGGCCTGCCGGGTCAAATTTTCCGCTCGAACTACCTTATTACATTAAGGTTAAGGTTTATTCCTTAACGGATATGCCACGTGTTCCTCTAATGCTTTACAGGGCCTTGCAAACACAAAAATATTTTGCCTTTGAAGTTTGACTCGTATGTTTACAAATCGGTATAGTAATGATTTCGCACTGCAGGCTAGTTAGGTTAGCTAATCCTCAGAGAGTTAGATTCTCAAACTAACCCGACTCAAACCTGGAAGCTCTTGAACTATTATTCATCATCATCATCATCACAACTCTTTGTAATGAGCCCACTGCAGGGCATGAGTCTTTCCCCTGGGTGACGAGGAGTTATAGGCCATAATCCACCAAGCTGGCCCAGAACTGGGTGGTGGATGCGCCGTTCACTGCGCCGAAATGGCTTCTGACAAACCCTAACTTCCACTGTATGTTAGTATATAGCACCCGGGACCGACTGCTTAAAGTGCCCTCCGAAGCACGGAAGTCGTCGTAAGAAATGAATGGTCGGCGGTCACCCATCCAAGTACGGACCGCGCCGAACTATCGTATGATACACACATTAACCATGGCGCCACGACGACTCTTATTAGCTTTTTCTTATTGATGACTAAACCACGATTGACCTCAATTTCATATAAGTGAAATGAGGTCGAACATGCCAGCACACAGGTTTAGGAAGGACCTGTCTCTTCATAAAATATTACTCGACAACATAACCGTAGGAGCAGTTTTTTGCGGCAGATTAGGTAGGTTTATATGATGGGTGGTCGCAAGCCAGGTGGACGAGGGTTGCCAACTTTTTTTTCTGAAAATAAAGTATATTTGAGTCTGAAAAGAATATCTAACAGTATTTTAGAAAAATAAAGAGTATTCAATTTATTTAATGCTTTAAACACATATTTTTAGAGCTTCTTGCACAAATTATCAATTTAAATCTAGCATATAGGAGAGGAGATGAGAGCGTTGAGAAGCATGTGTGGAGTGAAATTGAGTGATAGGGTGCGCAAGAAAGTAGTGAAGTAAGAAAGAGATGCGGATTGAAAGAAGATGTAGTGACTAAGATTGAAAAGGGTGGTTCGGACATTTGGAAAGAATGAGTGAAAGTAGATTTACGAAAGAGGTGTACAGAGCAAGAATGGATGGTGCTGTCGGAAGGGGCCGCCCTAGGCGAACGTACGCCGATCAAATTGGCGACGTTCTTTAAAAGGGCCTAGTTTAAAGTACCCGTAACCGGCGATCATGTATGAAAAGATTAATGAACGTGTAGGCAGCGAAAGAGGTATGTCTGGATCGAAGCAATTGGTGTTCCCTTGTCTCTGCCTACCCCAAAGGAAGACAGGCGTGAGGTTATGTATGTATGTATGTATCTAGCATATTTAAAGTGTTTAGCTTATGCTGAAAACAGTATTTGGTATACTTTATTTATGTTCAACAGTAAACAGTATAATGTTGTGACGAACAGTATAATACTGTTAAAAACAGTATTTATTTACACTTCAGTTTATAAAGGTACAGTAAAAGAAAAAAGAACACTTACATGAAACATAAAAACTTGGCGGTCTTATCGCTGAGTAGCGATTTCTACCAGACAACCATGTATAGTTGGCAACCCTAAAGTGGGCCCTGAAGAAATCCTACCACGATAGGGTATCACTCTGATTAGTCGCCTTTTACGACACGCTTATCCAATAAGACTATTCTAAGCCAACCCTATACTTACACGTGGGTTATATTAAAGTGCGGCCGTTGAGAGAATGCGTTCCTGACAGCTCCTTATGTCCACTGAATAAAGTTTATTTCCGATTCGAAAGTTAAAAAAGCTATGATTTTGACAGCTGTCAGGAACGCATTCTCGCAACGGCCGCACTTAAATACCTACGCTTAAGAAAATAAAGTTCAGTTCGAAACATCTTTTATTCAACATACTCTTTTTTCCTAAAAGAAAAGTTGCAAAGAAAAATAAGTCAACATAGTTTATAAGTTACGAAGGTCAGCAGAGGCAAAGATGTCCAAAACAGTTTGGTCAAAGCGGCACGTAATTCGTTTGTACAGATAAACTAGGACAAAAGATTTGTACAAAGGTTGTGTAAGGTATTCATTAGTAGAACGAATACAGAATACATATGGAACTAAGATAAATAATCTGGCTATAGAATCTACTAATTATGTTATGTTTTTTTTCTATTTCTATGTTTCTTTTCTATTTTATCCTAACTTATATTACATTGTTGCGCGCGGTTTTTCCCGCGCAATTTCGATTCCCGCGGATTTTTCGGGATAAAGTCGCCTATGTGCTATTTCAGATTGTACGCTATTACTATGCCAAATTTCATTAAAATCCGTTGAACCGTTTTGCCGTGATTGAGGAACAAACATCCATACATCCAAACTTTCACATTTATAATATTAGTAAGAAGTAAGATAGAATGATATGATATTGAATATAGTTTCCAGTTTCCACTATTTCATCTATTGATATAGTATGTTTTTTTTTCAATCGTTTCTCTGATCATCCTCAGTATGTTGAATTTTCCTTTGTTATTGTGGAGGTAATAACGCTGTCTTCAAAACCTGAGACCCCGAACTCAAACTTTGGTTCCGTATTTGTATTGTATGTAATATACAAATAATGCTCAGTCACGTCAAAATAAAAAACTGAGCACTTTAATGTTCATATTTTTGTCTGTCGGTCAAGGCCTTTTTAGCTAAGGAATGTGCTATAAAACTAAAACACTCAAATCTCCAAAAAAATTAACTTCTATTTAAAGTTAAGACACTGCAATTTTTAAGGCCCCCCAGATAAATCCAAAGCTTCAGTTTTTAATGAGTTCGTATTTGTTAAAGTTATTTAAGCACTTTTATAGTGACAGAGCGGATGTTGCGCGATTTCAGAAGAACGATTACAAAGTTACCTACTTTAAAATATGGTTATAAAGTTTATTTTATGATTGTTTAAAGTACTGTTTTGTGTTTACAATCCAAAATTTTGTAGAGTTGAAGTACTGCCTTAGATGTAAGTAATATTTATTTTCAACACACTTGCTCGTAAAGTGAGCGTTATTCTATTGAATTTAGAACTATAAACTGGGCTATAAGTCACGCGTGCATAATATATTATACCCTAGTGCATAATATAATGAATCCTACAAAGTTGAATTGTACCTTTGTGCAAATTACATGCGAGAAAACAGAGCATATTTTATTGGTCCGGGTTATACACTAAATATTTTCAGAAACAACAAAGAGGTTTTATACCACTTCAAATCCATATACATTTTTAAATGTTTGCGCCTTATATTAGTAAAATAAATTTGTATATTAAACAAATTATTCACAATTTACAATTATTTGTCATAAAATATTAAAATATTTGCATTTACCACTCCAAATTAAACATTTTCACTTAAAATAGGCTGTATATGCTATACAGACATTGACACATTTGACGGAAAAAAAAACCTACGCGCATGCGCGAGGTTCGGCGCCATTTTTCAATCACAATTCACAGCTTTGTTATCAAGTGTGTTTGTTATTTTATGACCACGTATGTCTGTCTTTTACTCACAAGTGTGTTGAAAAACGTCGTAACTCGTGAGCGTTGCTAATTACAGTCTCGGCTCATTATTAAACAGCCTCGACTGTAATTAGCAACTTCGCTCACTTGTTACATAATATACTATTATTTAATGACCTGCCATACTTAACATACAGCAAAAATATTAAGTAAAATCCTGTTAATAGTGCTGAATATCTTGTAGGTGAGTGACGGACGACTAAGTACTTCGATTTCCACCTATTTAAGTCTTCTCTGTCCATGCAGTCAGATTGTTGAATTCATTACTTCTGTAATTCGTGAGTCTAAAATTGGGTTAGTACCGGAGATCCACAGTCCTCGACGTACACGTACCGAAGAATCACAAATACTACTATAAATCTAATCACATTTTTATTTTTACTTTTTCCTACAGTTTTAAACTTGTACAGTCAACAGAAGATCTCAAATGTATTTCTTTGAAATAACTTAGTAATTCGAATCATACTTTCGTTGAGGATTTCATTTCAAAAAATAAATTATGTATAAATCATACCAAAATATTGAATTTTACTACATTATCAAACCATATCAAAAATAAATATATTTAACATTTTTTAAAACAATTTTTGTTTCAACTTGAGGCACGAAGAAGGTGAAAGGGGTTGTACTAACCAATGGAGACTATATTTCCGTCTCTGTTGACTTTGTTAAATTTCTCTGTGTTCTCTTTTACTCGAATTTTGCAAATAGCATAGCAAAAGATGTTTTTTGTAACTAATAAGCGAGGTCAGTGTGTCACTCAAACATGTCGGAAGCAGGACCTTCGAACGGACGCGAGCGCAATTCCGAATTTGCGAAAAACAGATTGGGAGGAAAGTGGTTGTTGCATGCCGGTCACGCCTACGTCTTTCATAGATAAAATATAAAAACAAGTGTTTGGCTATTTTTGTATATTTAAAAGACTCGTTGGCATGTATATATTTATTTTGACAAACTCGGATTATGTATATGAAGGGGCAGGAGGGCCTTCATCGGAACTCATCTTGTGTAATGTACGAGTATGTGGGTAAATAGTTAGGCACGTGGGCGCGAGCAGGGAAATCACGAGTCTTTGTCACAATCACAGTAATTTAATCAGCACGGGATTAATAATCGAAATATACAATCAAATGGGCAATGTACAGTCTAAGCAACACGACACCAACTTAATTATAGCACTAATTATAACTGTCACGTGGATGCAGAGCGATTCGCCACAAGCGTGGTGCGCGGGCGCCGTCTCGAACAACTGTGTGTTCAGATGGCTGCCCTCACAACCATCGACAATGACGCTTCGCTAGGCTGACTTTGACAGCTAAGAGTCAACCTGATGTTTTATGTTGACGGATGCGCCGACACCATCAGTCACTCTATCTTATCTCTATGATTTATCTTATCTATGGCTTTCTCTATGAACGCGCCGACACGGCCAGACTGACATGCGACCGTCCTCGGGCGCTAAAAGTTGGTAATCTGCAACAAACAGTTCAGAATCTATACGCTCGTTCATCCTGACATATCAATAGGTACCATCTAGTCAGAACTTGTGAAACCAAACCAGATGGATGTCACTTTCTGAACTAGGATCGACTCCTGAAACCATCTAGTGGGGGCCGATGAATCCGCACATATGGATGTCATCCCCTCCACTAGGGTAAACCACATAAAACCATCTAGTGAGGCCTGATGAAACCGCACATATGGATGTCATTTCCTCCACTAGGATAAACCACATAAAACCATCTAGTGAGGCCTGATGAATCCGACACTATGGATGTCATCTCCTCCATTAGGATAAACTTGCTATATCAAATACAATTTAAAAGTAACATTAAGCGTTAACGTACCTTGAAGTCTACCAACCCGTCCAGGGTAGTTCCCACCACCTATGCACACGAAGGCTAAGGTCTTTTCTTGATTTAGATGCTTTGGGGGACGTGACTATTAGACAAGCCAATCCTCAGTAGGATGTGACCCGGACGACGCATTTTCGTCTTACCGACATCGACATCAAAGACAAGCCACTCCTTGACTTGGACGACATTACGTCTGATGCCTCATAGACAAGCAAGCCCTATGGAAGGGTCTAACTCGGACGACAACTTACGTCTACACCACATTGACAAGCCAACTCAGTTTGACTCGGACGACAAAATTCGTCTTACCATCATCTGTAAAACATCCAGAACAAGTCAGTCAACTTACAGGACTCTGACTCGGACGACATCATTCGTCTTACCATCATCTGCAAAACATCAGAACAAGTCAGTCAACTTAAAGGACTCTGACTCGGACGACATCATTCGTCTAAACCATATTGACAAGCTATGACTAGTAGACGTAATGTTACTGTCGTACAACTATAACTGTCTCAGAATCAAAAAAGCGTGTGTCCTTTTGACCACTCATGGACCGGACGACACCTTTGTAATCACTTAACAAACAATGCAGTCTTTATCGGCATGTCCTATCTTTAGGATCACACAGCATCAATTTGGACCGGACGGGTGTGTCCTTTCGACCAGCCACACGTGCATGGCCCGGACGACACTGTCCTTTCAACCAAATGAACACTTAAGATTGGACTGGATGAATGTGTCCCTTCAACCAGCCGCTATCAGCTGCATGGCCCGGACGACATTATCCCTTCGACCACCTTCCACACACGACATTACTCTTCTCACTCAATGTGCCAACATAGACAATGTGCCAACAATAAATAGACTTCATGCAAACAATGCTTACAGATAACACCTACCTATAATAACAGGGCCCGCAAGGCAAGAGTCTGGTACTACATGAAATGTCAAGAGTTTTATAAAATTTCCAAGATTAACCTCACTCGAAATCTGTGACGTAGATTTTATTTCATCACTGCCAATGCCCTTAAGATACACAAGATCATTGTGCACAGTACCTGGGAACTTACTAGAAAAGCTCTCTTTTATCAACGAGCAAGATGATCCGCTATCAAACAAAATGGAACAGACTCACCGGAAGACGTTTCCAAAGCGCCCCTGGAAGGGCGGTGCTCGCAATTATGAACCTCCCTGACCGTAGCCCCGTCTACTGCATTCCCTTTCTGTGGGCAGCTAGTTGCGACATGCCCCCTTTATCCGCACGAACAACAGGATACAGACGATCCACTCTCCGTCGCACGTGATGAACTCGGCCAAGTGTCTTGCATTTTAAATCCCGATTCGTCTCGACGCTTCCGGCATTCGGCGAAACGACGTCCCGTGATACCTTAGAAGTTACATCTGCCACCAAATCTTTCATCATTCCGGAATCGCTTGGATTCAGGTTTATTGCTCTCAGCACTGTCTGACCGGCGCTTTAGAGAAACACGTCCCAGTATTTGAAATAATTGGATACGAGTCTTGATGTTATGAGCACTGAGTTCGCGACGAATCAATCCATCATTCGGAGATAGGACTGAAATAACAAATCCGGTTAGTGCTTCCTCGGGCATAAAATCTTTAGGTATTTTGTCGATTAAATTCCATAATCTAAGGGCGGCTTCCGATGCAGATTCTTTGCCAAGTTGAAATCATAAAATTTCATCAAAATAATCTTGGAATAATTTTGGTTTCGAAAACTTTGCTAGAAGTGCTTGCTTAACAACGCTCCAATTCATTTAAGTTTAATTTAGTGATACACGCAGCAGCTCGACCTTTTAAAGTACTGGTAAGATCCATGAGTAGGTCTATTCCATCCAAATATTTCTTCTCTACGATAGCTTCGGTTATTTTGCACCAACCCTCTATATCAGCGTCTGGATCTTCAGGATCAAACGGTAGTGATTGCGTAGTATGACTAAACCTCCCGGTTGGTGTGGGCTGAGCCGCAAGGATTCGAGACAATAGCTTCTCCATATTGCTGAATAATTTTTGGGCGTCTGTTTCTACGGTTTGGTTCTCGTTTTGTGCTCCAGGTAATCCCACTTCTGATGAAGGGGCAGGAGGGCCTTCATCGGAACTCATCTTGTGTAATGTACGAGTATGTGGGTAAATAGTTAGGCACGTGGGCGCGAGCAGGGAAATCACGAGTCTTTGTCACAATCACAGTAATTTAATCAGCACGGGATTAATAATCGAAATATACAATCAAATGGGCAATGTACAGTCTAAGCAACACGACACCAACTTAATTATAGCACTAATTATAACTGTCACGTGGATGCAGAGCGATTCGCCACAAGCGTGGTGCGCGGGCGCCGTCTCGAACAACTGTGTGTTCAGATGGCTGCCCTCACAACCATCGACAATGACGCTTCGCTAGGCTGACTTTGACAGCTAAGAGTCAACCTGATGTTTTATGTTGACGGATGCGCCGACACCATCAGTCACTCTATCTTATCTCTATGATTTATCTTATCTATGGCTTTCTCTATGAACGCGCCGACATATAAATACAAAAACTGTCATGACTTCCATTACATAATCATTATATTGCTATTAAGTGTTATTGTAGTAACTATTTTCATACTGTTCATTTTTTATATTAAAAAAAGTTTATTTTTTCAACAAAGGTTTTTCAATTAGTTTATAGTTAGAATACTGATATTTTTATAGGTTTCGTATTTTATAGTTATTCTTTTATTAGATGTTAAAATGATTATTAATCTATAATAAACATTGTTAATTATGTTTTTAAATGATAAAAGAACTTATCTATATTTTAATGTCACATAATATACGTCAAAATAACATAATTCTCCGACTTGTTTTTTTTTATCATAATGGAATGTAACCATTTTCGTATTCGTAAGATTAGGCATGCGTTTATTTTTAATTTATAATTAATTATGAAAATTATATTTTAAACTTGATTTGGTATTATTGTTAATTATTCCATTAATATTAGGCATTTTGATTTTCTGAATAAAAAAAAAACAATATAAAGAAACTAGGTATTGTAAAAATTATTATTATCTGTGATTGTTCTAGAGGTCTACACTGTTATGTGAACTTTTCTGTAATTATAATATAAACCCTGACTGAACAAGACTACATTTTTTACTTATCCTTTTTTAAGAATATTATACCTAAACAATCATCTGCTGACTGTACTTTTGAGCTTAATTGAATGTTGATTTAGTTTACTAAAATTAAAAGATTTTATGGTTCTCCGGTATTTGGACGTCCGGGGCTGTGGGCCTCCGGTACTAACCCCTAAATTTATATCTAGTTTTAGTAAAAATGTTCTAAAAAAATAAAACCGACTTCAAAATTGAACTAAACAATAAAAACGATATCTTCTGTCTTTAATTAACTCGCTTTAATATACCAACTAAGTATTTTATGAAGTCATACACTTGGTCCTGTGTGACGCTCATAGACGCTCATAGCCTGCTCGACGCAATCCGTGAATTGTCGGTTTTTTAGGCAAGATCAAAAGGATTCCGATTGCAAATTGGATAATTACGAGAGCAACTTGAAAATGTGAAACCTAAGGGCATAAAACCAATTTATCCATTTGAATCATGTAAATCAGTTTACTCGTTAAAGAGATAATTTAAGAATTAATTTGTATCGTAAAATTGTAAACATCCAGAACTTTTAAAGTTTTTTTTTTTATCATCTGTAAGCCGCTCTCCTTTTAAACAATTCTTGGCTGCAGTTTTTTCCTTTGGAGTATTTTCATGGGTACAACGATTAGCTTTTGCTCATGACTCCGTTGGCAAATAAACATTGTCTATCTAGTATCCATAGCATACGTTCCTAAGTAAACTTTATTTGGCCTAGATAATGTGGTGCGAATGTTGGAAATATTTATTTATTTTTAATTTACCTAACCAGACACCCATTGACCGAGTTTTCTGTTCCCGTGGGAATGTCAGGTTATTTCCTTGGTGCACTCCTACCCCTATATCTCCCTAGGAATGTATGTTTAAGCTTCAGCTCTCTACGCCTAGTAGTTATGGCTGTACGTTGTATATCAGTCACTAAGGCGAGTTTTAATTTAGGTATGTAGGTCTGACGAAGCTCTGATAAAAATTAGAGCCCGAATGAAGTCTTCGGAATCTAAGCCTCGTGTGATCTATTAATTTTGTGAAGTGTAGTGGAGAGACATATTATCAAATGCTGAGCATTAAAAAACCGACTTCCCTAAAATAAAGTAGGTATATATCCTCCAATTTATTATTAAGAAGGCCACATATATTTTTAAGAAGGTACTGAATTGATTTCCGTTAAACATCTATGGAATCAATTCAGTACCTTCTACCTTCTATCTAGGAAGTCGTCGTGGCGCCGTGGTTACTGTGTCTATCTTACGATATCACAGGTTAAGCAACATTCGGCGTGGTCGGTACATGGATGGGTGACCGCCGACCATTCGTTTCTCACGGCGACTTCCGTGCTTCGGAGGGCACGTTAAGCTGTCGGTCCCGGGTGCTGTATACTTGTATACAGTACTCGTTAGGGTTTGTCAGATGCCATATCGGCACCCTGAAAATTCTGACATCCACCACCCAGCATCCACCACCCACCACCCAGTGGATTATGGCCTAAACCTCCTCGTCACCCAGAGGAGAGACTCATGCCCTGCAGTGGGACCATTACACAGAGTTGTGATGATGATGATGATGAAACATCTATGGGCCACTTTTGAATTATTTTGATCTATCAAATGAAACAAGAATCATCAAAATCGATTCATAATTGACCAATTAATCAAGTAACAAACATACACACGATTTGATAACCTCTTCCTTATAGAAGTCGGTTGAAAAGAACGTGTGCGGCGACGGACCGTGCTCGCGACGAAATACGGAAAAAATCTTTCTCAGGATGCCCGTATTGATTGCTCAGTTCGTGCGCAATCAATACACTTCCAAATAGGCAGGCATCGAGCGCTGGATATTACATTACTAGTTCCATTACACCAATGTGTACCCGCCTTTACTGGATCATATCGATTTGTACACACTATGGTATGGCCCACGAGAGAAAAAATAAAACGGCATTGACTCGACTTCTACCAAGTTTTACACAAACTCATACGATAAGTACTCATTCTTCTACGATACTCATGTTTTAGTTGTTTACGACATATTTGCGATAATTTCCATACACTTTTTTTGTGTCGTTTTTACAGAAAGGGTACATTGGTAGAGAGACGTCAATGCCCTTTTATTTTTTTTCTCGTGGGCCAAACTTTAGACAAGAGAGTTTGGTTGAGATAACCAAACTCTCTTGTCTTGGGTCTGCCGGAAGAAATTTCATTATAGATGCACCTTTGTACTTAGTTTTGTTCAATGTGTTTCTTTATTGTTTCTAAATGTGTGTGGACATAAATTGTTAAATAAATAAACCATCGCGATAGACAAGACATTAGGTTAAAAAACCGTACTTTGAGAGCAAGACAGACACCCCTCTATGCGTTGAGGTTTAAAAATATAGTAAAAGTTAGAAATTCTCCTTTTATGAAGTAGTTTGAAAAGAAGATTTATATTTTTACTAACACAAACTAAAAAGTATAGTTGGCGTGCACATAAATATGAATCCAACAGAAATATCAAAGAAACTTGAATATAAAACGCGGGTCTTAATGCAAATACTTCTTGGAAATGTAGAAACTTTAAGTTTTATTCTTCAAGATACAATGAGCTAAAACTTATAGAGGCTTGAAATTGAAAAAGGTTATTTGCGAAGATTGTTTATTTTTATTAACCAAACTTGCATCTCAAACCTGAACGCAAGTGATAATAATGCCAACAACGGAGCACTGGTATTTTATTAAAGACTTTTGTTAATGTACAACGAGGTTCAGTAAAAAATCATATATCGTAAAAAAACACGAAATTTCCATATTCTACCCTTACCTAAGGCTCATAAGCAGAATTAACTAAAACCTATGTTTGATTCTAATTTCAAAACAATACATAGAAGCTTGATGAAAAACTTTATTCTCACATCACTTGTAGGTCCAATTTGTGAATCTGGTCGAAAAATAAAATAAAAAAGTTGAATAGTTACACCCGACACATTGGGAAGTATTTAAAAATTTGGAATACTCCAATATTGGCCGAGATCCTGTGAATTCCAATGATAACTGAATATCTTGGAGGCAATTCTTTGATCTAGCAAGAACATATGAATCGTCTCGTCTGAAAAGTTTTAAAAAAACAGCAACCAAGTCCAGATTTTCACCAATAGAAAATGCTAAAAAATATTTTCAAGCACCATTAAAAAAAAATTGCACATTTAAATAATCAAAGAATGCAGATTTTTACTCATATTATCTTCCTTCAAATGAAACAAGAATCATCAAAACCAATTCATAATTGAACAAACATTCGAGTAACACACATGAGAGTAACTCCTTTTGGAAGTTGGTTAAAACCTGTGGTTAAAACACATACCTAATCTGTCCAATCGTTTGAGCTTTGCGATGTCCTTAATTCCTTACGGCCTTATTAATAAACTCGGACTAAGGTCGGATTACAATTACGTTTATTTCTCAATTTTTCACCGACACTTATCATGCCCTTTAAATAATCCTCCTTGGCTTAATATAAAACAATTAAATATTTCAGATAAACGATCATTATTTGAATAAAAAATCTAAAATGAGTATTATGTAAAGGGCATGTTATGGCCCAGTGAAAATTTGAAAAATGAACGAAACTTTAATCCGACTCTAGTCCGAGTTTATTAATAAGGCTGTATATGATTAAACACACACATACATACACACAATATATTTAACTTACTACGACCCTTGCTTGCTTCGGTGGTCAATAATTACTTAGAGCGGTCAAATATTGGCTGTTACAAGGATCCCTTTTCTGCTGAAATTTAAATTCATTTTGGTAATTTCCCAGTTCCCAAACATTCTCAAGGGTTTCATAGGTGGAATTTAAAGGGAAATAAACAACAGGATAGATAACGGTTCAGTTATAACGTTATATGGAATCCTTTTAATCACAGGAATTCTAGGACAACGTGATAAAACTTACACAAAATTATTGAATGGCCACCTTTTAGTTTTTGGCAAAATCTTTTGCTGTACAAATTAAAAGTTATTGTCTATTACTATTCTTAAAAATATTATTGTGACAACCAGTTGCATGTCCCGTGGGCATTTCGTGATAAAAATACTTCAATAAAAAATATAAATTGTTTTTATTAAATAAACAGTGTTTTCCGCAGTAAAGAAAGTGGCTGGATATTAATTTTTTTTTTTATTGTAGAGGTTCTGTGTTTGGGAGGTTTGATTTTGTGTTCTTTTATATTTATTATTTAATTTATCTGAGGACAGTCACCAAATATTAGGACACAACTGAAAATCAGCGCTTTTTTGTCACACGCAATAAAGCACATGCTGAGTTGTGTGCCTTTGTTTCAGCAGTATTTTATATTTAATTTTTTTTATTTGACAATGTTTAAGCTCTTGTTACTATTTAACTTTAAATAGTAAAGTAGGACTTTTAACCACGGGGCCTATAAAAATAAATTTAATAAAATGAATCGTGACAACTATAGACAATATGATACTCCAATGTGTTATTATTATGATACTGCCCTGTGTATCATTTAATCACGGCATTTTAGTAAGTTTTATTTTTCCACCTAAAGAAGATTTCAGGTAGAAATCTCAAGTTGGGAGAAGCAGTTATGCATGACGAACAACCTGTAAGGTGTTCCTGACAGTGTGTGACTCGTCAAGAATGAGCATACCCCCTTTATTGACCGTTGTCGAAGTTTTTTCCGTTGGGAAAGTTAATTGGGCACGATCGAAGCTAAAGCCAATTTGAGTGTAAGTTCAGATTTCAGATAGGATGAGAAGCATCCTTATATTCAATTCAATTCAATTCAATCATTTTATTTCAGATCATGTACATATGTGTTAGTTACAAAAACCTTACTACCTATGTTAGTGCTACATGAAATTAAGAACAACAGGAAATAATTAAACCAATTAAATAATTCTTTGTAAAATACAAATCAATTTATACAAAGATGTAAATTCAATAGTTACCTATAGGTTGCGCGGATACAAGTCAAACAATTGGTAATAATTAAAATAAGATTTCAAATAAATTAAATTAATGTCGACAAATAATTTTATAAGCATTATATTTGGCATTGAATAAAAATTTACAATATTATTATGTAATAAGATAAGGAAAGACGTACATGCATTCTCATCCAGCTTTCAAGCATCAGTGAGTCCCAGCGGTGGGTCAGCGCGCAGGATGCGGTTGGGGCTGTCGCGGGCGCGCAGCAGCAGCGCGGCGCAGCATCCTCCCAATGACGATTAGTGTTTCGATATCTATACTAATACTAGCTGACCCGGCAAACGTTGTTTTGCCATATAAATAAAAAAAAATAGATGTTGGCCGTTTCTCATAGATCCGGATAAGCACAAAAAATTTCATCAAAATCGGTCAAGCCGGAGGAGTATGGCAACGAAAACTGTGACACGAGAATTTCATATATTAGACGAGAATTTTATATATTAGATTATAAAGAGGAAACCTTTATATTTTTGTATGTTTGTATTGAATAGGCTCAAAAACTACTGGACCGATTTCAAAATTTCTTTTACCATTACTTAGAGGGATTCTTCCGAAACCGTATAGGCTACTTTTTATCCCGAAAATCCCGCGGGAATCGAAATTGCGCGGGTAAAACCGCGCGCAACAGCTAGTTTACTATATTCATCATAATAATATTAAGACTCCATGTTCCTGCTTTAGATTTAACTTGAATAAAGTGGGTTGAATATTATTCTCCGCAAAGGTAAACTCGAAGAGTTAAGTAGGTAAAGTTTGTAACAAACCGAAACAGTTTGGCTTGTTCGGCCTATAGTTGTAATAATCTGGCGTATTTTAATGAAGTCATTGTTAACTTAGGACAGTAATAACTAAAACTTTACTAAAACTACTTTATAGAAACTTTCCTTATAAAATGAATAATACTGAACCAAGCTAAATAATAATATTGATGCACTGCTTGCCTCTTCAGTAATGGTGGGCGGTGTACCAACGCAGAAAAAATCTGCATGACTCGTAGTAGGTTACATAGCAGGTCGAATTTAAACCATTTTCAACGCCCCTACTTTCTAAGAGCCAACGCTGCGTAACCCGTAGGTAGGGTTGCCATGCCAACCATACTGTTTTAATCAGTATTATAGGTACTATACTGTTTTTCATTACATTATATTTCGTCGCTTCATTCTTCAGATATCATATAACAGGTAGTCCTTTTTAGGTACTAGGTAACTTCGCACAATTTAAAGTATCATAAAAAAAACACTGTGGTAGGGCGCCGCGTGGCATGATCCAACCGGTTCGCGTCAAGCCCTCATTCTTTTTTCGTGCGTGGTAACAAGCATACGTCATTTACTTTAATCGTTTACTTAAGTTTTTACAAAATGCCTAAACGTACAACAGAAGAACAGCTTCAACATTATAATATAAAGATAAAAAAGTTGGAACTAAAAAAAAATAAAAAACGGAAACAGCGAATTATTTCTTCCGATGAAGAAGAAATCTTACAAGGTAAGACCTACTTATTCGGTTTAAAAATGTTATTTAAAAAATCAGAGCAGAAAATGCGTGTAATCTATAATAGATATATCACGTTAACTGCTCAATATCGTAATGATGTAAACTTTAATAAATTTTATCTGATCTTATCGATCACCTTTTGTTTTCAATACGATTACAGAAAATGCGGGTAATCTCAAGGAGATTTATCTCGTTGTCTGTAATACGTTATGGGCGTTATATTAATATGAATTAGACATAAACATGTCGCCTCCAAGGTTATTTAAAAAATCAGAGCAGAAAATGCGTGTAATCTATAATAGATATATCACGTTATCCGCTCAATATCGTAATGATGTAAAATTTAATAAGTAAATTTTATTTGATCTTATCGATCACCTTTTGTTTTCAATACGATTACAGAAAATGCGGGTAATCTCAAGGAGATTTATCTCGTTGTCTGTAATACGTTATGGGCGTTATATTAATATGAATTAGACATAAACATGTCGCCTCCAAGGTTATTTAAAAAATCAGAGCAGAAAATGCGTGTAATCTATAATAGATATATCACGTTATCCGCTCAATATCGTAATGATGTAAAATTTAATAAATTTTATTTGATCTTATCGATCACCTTTTGTTTTCAATACGATTACAGCTGAAATAAATGCTGAAATCTCAGCAGCCATAACTGACATAGCACGAGCACGTGACAAAAAAAAAAAAACCCAAAACTTTCAGCTACAGCTGGGGTACGGTATTACCACCATAAATCGAGAGATGGACGTCCTCCCTGAGAAGGAAGGAAACAAAATGAAGGCCTTCCGTCACGTAAGTGATGGATGCTGCCTATTATCAGACCTCCACTTTATGTTCACCAAAGATAGGGTAAAACTGATTTTACCTAATTTGGATACAAACTTTAAACATGTTATACAAGACTCCGAAAGAGACGAAACTTTATTCGGAAGTTCGTTGCCGGAAAAAATAAAGGCAAGTAAAGCCATTGAAAAGTATAGCCCTAATTAAAAAAGGCCCAGCCAAAACAGTCTCCTCTCAAATATCAACGGTCAACCGGTCGTCTCAGCAGGGAAACTGGACAGGACCTCCTCGTTACCCGTCGTTCAGGGGGGGGCGGGGAGGTCAGAGGAAACTGATAGCAGCTCAAACACAGCGGCGCCCTCAATCGAACTCTGCGTTCAACGCCAAGTTCCAGCCGCAGACTTCGTCCAGGACGCGTGCTCCGACCCAACATTAATCAAGGTACATGCAGGTCGAAGTAATTTATTTTATGATTGTTGGACAAAAGTAACTAAAAACGAAGTTATATTGAAGTGGATAAATTATGGATTTAAAATACCATTTGATACTCAAATTTGTCAGTATTCTATTCCTAAAAATAATTTGTCATCATGTGAAAAAAGAGACATGAAAATAGCTATAAATAAATTATTAGACTTAGGGGCTATAAAACCTTGTTCTCCTTCAAATGATCAATTTATTTCAAATACATTTTTAGCTCCGAAACCTAACGGAGAAAAAAGGTTTACACTAAATTTAAAATCTTTAAACAAGTTCGTAAGAAAAGTACATTTTAAAATGGAATCTTATAAAACAGCCTCGAAATTAATTCCTCGTAATGGATACTTAGCCAACATAGATATGAAAGAATCATATCTACTTATGCCGTTTTTTGTTAGTGACAGAAAGTACCTACGATTCGAATTCCAAGAAAATGATTCGTCTGAGCCGATCACTTACGAGTTCACAGCAATGCTGTATGGATTATCGGTAGCTCCGTGGGTATTTACAAAAATTATGCGTGAAGTAATGAGTCATTTGAGAAAACAAGGTTTTTAAGTCCTACCTATTTAGGAGATACATATGAAGAATGCATGATTAATTGTAAGAGAAACTTTGAAGTTATTACATTGTCTAGGTTTTATTGTAAATTTCGATAAAAGTCACATTGTACCAAAAAAGTCAATCAAATTCTTAGGGTTTATGTTCAACACGAGAACAGATGTCTATTACGTTACCTGGAGATAAGCGGCATAATATTGCACAGTTAATAAATAGGTACATTAATCTTAAAACTTGTTCATTACGAAATTTCACTAAACTTATAGGTGTATTGATCGCAGCCTGTCCAGCCACAAAATATAGATTCTTATATACAAAAATATTAGAGAGACAAAAGTTTTTAGCCTTAAATAAGTTCGGAGGAAACTATGAGGTGAAAATGAATCTTAATAAGATATTACTAAAAGATTTATGGTAGTGGAAAAATAATATTAATATTATTTCTTGTCCAATCATTACTCAAAATTATAAGTCAGAAATTTACACCGACGCATCTAGGACAGGCTGGGGAGCAGTATGCAAGAATAATAAATATAGTGGTTCATGGACGAACAGTGAAAAAGAAAATCACATGAACTTTTTAGAATTACTCGCGGTTTTGTTAGGTCTCAAAAGTATAGCTAGTGAAGGAAAAGATTGTGCAATATTATTACGTATTGACAATACTACCGCCATTAGCTACATTAATAGGATGGGAGGTATTCAGTTCCCACATTTGAATATTTTAAGTAGAGAAATTTGGCAATGGTGTGAAAAACGCAATTTATGGATATTTGCTTCTTATGTTAACACCAAAGAAAATCGAGCAGATTTCGAGTCCAGAAATGGGCCCTCTCGGATAGCGCTTTCCAACTTATTGTAAATAGTTTCGGGCCCATTAAGATCGACTTGTTCTCAAGTCGAGCCAATGCCAAATGTTAATTATTTGTCACCTGGAAGCCTGAACCTGATGCAGTCGCAGTTGATGCATTTACAATAAGCTGGGCTGACTTGGATTTTTATGCATTTCCTCCCTTTTCTCTTGTATTAAAATGTATACGAAAAAGCATTGATGATAAAGCCGAAGGGGTACTTGTATTCCCCTTCTGGCCTTCCCAGCCATGGAGTCAGCACCCACTGCACTCCAGCCTTACCCTGGGTGCCACGAGGCTCTCCGGGCGTCGTTCAGCCGGCGCAGCTGCCCACCAGAGGCTCTCACGTTGATGCTCGCCTCGCTCGCAGACACTACTATTCGCCAGTACAACGTCTCATTGAAGTTATGGTTTCAAGAAGTGTGGTTATGAATTAATAGTTTCGAAAAATCCATTCCATTATTTCTTTGATTCTTAAACGAGCAATTTAATAAGGGATGTTCTTACGGTTCATTAAATACACATCTGCATTATCTCTTTTATTAGGAGAAGAGATAAGTGATAATAGTTGTGTTAAACGCCTCTTAAAAGGAGCCTATAAAACTAAACATATTAAGCCTAAATATTCATTTACTTGGGATCCAAATTTAGTACTAAATCAACTGTCTTCTTGGTATCCAAATATTAATTTATCATTAGAAAATATGACAAAAAAAAAAAACTCTTTACATTATTAGCTTTATGTACCGGTCAAAGAGTACAGACATTGTCTTTAATTAAATTAGAAAATATTGTTTTTCAATCTTATAAAGTAAATATTATTATAACAGATATAATCAAGACTTCCGCTCCAAATCGTGGACAGCCCTAATTATCTCTCCCAAACTTTGAAAGCAATATCAACATATGCCCAGTATCAACTTTAAAAGAATATATTTTTATTACAAAAAATATCTGAGGTTCAAACTCCGGGAATCTCTTCGTAACATTCAAAGCTCCCCACAGAACTGCATCAAGTCAGACGCTAAGTCGATGGATTAAGCAAACGCTCGCCACGAGCGGCATTGACATGAGCGTTTTAGTGCGCACAGCACACGACACGCGTCAACCTCAGCCGCGCGCACGGCCGGTATCAGTGTCGATGTCATTAGAAAAACGGCCGGGTGGACACAAAACTCACAGGTGTTCGCAAAGTTTTACCATCGGCCTTTAGATGATCAACAAAATAACTTTGCTTTGTCGATACTTAATCGAGACATGAACAATACTTAACCTAATTTTAAAAATAGTTATTGAATATTACGTATTTTCATATTAAGTAAATTACTACATTAAAAATTATGTGTCTATAAATAGACTATCACTAAGTTTCATTAATTTAAGCTGATTATAATTTCTAGCGACTCAAATAACGTAAGATTATTTGAAGCTCATTATGTAATAATACTAATTATTAAGTACTATAATAATAAAAAATGTAATTACATATTTATTTATATCTTTACTTATTTCAATTCCAAGTATATACCTAAACAAAACTTTCGATCTCTGAAAATCTACCTGTTATATAATATCTGAAGAATGAAGCGACGAAATATAATAGATGATTAAACGAACTTCTAAGTGAAGTTCTATCGCTATTATATGAGTCGCTTCATTCGAAGATATGACGTACCCACCCACCCCAGAACCCATTTAAAAGTTTCGTTTAGGGTCTCTAAAGAATGAGGGCTTGACGCGAACCGGTTGGATCATGCCACGCGGCGCCCTACCACAGTGTTTTTTTTATGATACTTTAAATTGTGCGAAGTTACCTAGTACCTAAAAAGGACTACCTGTTATATAATATCTTCGAATGAAGCGACTCATATAATAGCGATAGAACTTCACTTAGAAGTTCGTTTAATCATCTATTATACTGTTTACTGTTGAAGCAAAGAAAAGTATACAAAATACTGTTTTCAGCACAAAATGCTAAACTCTTTATAAGTAATATGCTTGACTTTAATTAATGATTTGTGCAAGAAGCTCTAAAAATATGCGTCTAATAAGTGTTTATTTTTTCTAAAATACTGTTTGATATTCTTTTCAGACTCAAATATACTTTATTTCTAGAAAAAAAAGTTGGCAGCCCTACTCGTAGGTACTGTACGTCCGTGTCGTATGGCACGGACGTGGTACGCGTGACGCAGTTCCGCTAGTAAAATTTCATTAGTGTGCTTGTACAGTCGTGTCAATGGAATACTTTACCTCTTACTATTTTGATTAAATTGGAAAAACGATGTAGGTACGCACTGTTAAAAATTTTTAGTGAAAATTACATAAAAGCTTGGGCAACTCTCGTTGCGCAAACATTTATGTCATCTTAAATGTTGATGTAGTTTTACATGAGAGATGTAATTTTACATTACATAATTGTGTATTTTTTCTATAATTTATGGAAATTCACGTATATTTCGGCAATTTTATACCTTTTTAATGTATAATTACACATTTTTTATGTATTGCTTCTGTAATAATCCCAGCTCATGTGTAAAAATACAAATTGTTCTGTCATTATACACGTTTATGTATAATTACATAAAAATAATCAAAAATCTGTAAAATTACCGAAAACTATTTTCTTTTCCATAATTTATTGAAATTTACAGCTGTTTTCGGGACATTTTACAGGTTTATGTACTTTTTTTGCATGTAAAATCACATAATTTTTAACAGTGCGGACGTGTAGTACACGTGGGAGCTAGCCACGGCACACGCGCGCGTAGCGCGTTCCGTACGTCCTTGTCGTACGCGCGTACGGTACGGACGTAGCAGTTTTGTACGAACACGCGCGCAGACTAGGGTTGCCAATCATACTGTTATATATACTGTTTTTCAAATTTCAAGTCCAGCCGATATTATACAGCTTACTGTTGAAAAATACGAAATACTGTTTTCAGCATAAAAAAGTTAAACACTTTATATGCCAGACTTTAATCAATAATTTGTGCAAGAAGTTCTAAAAATATGCGTTTAAAACATTAAATAAATTAAATACTGTTTAGTTTTCCCATATACTGTTTGATATTCTTTTCAAACTCAAATATACTTTAATTCTAGAATTAAAAGTTGGCAACCCTAGCGTGACACAACGTTGGCCCTAAGTCTGCATTCCGTCCGACCACACGCGCCCGCCTTGCGCACGCCACGCGCGTCTCTAAGATTGTATTCAGTGCCAGGGACTGCATATCGGTATGAATTTTTTAAATAGTGCTAGTAAAATTTCAGTACCCTTATTAGTGTACTGCTTCATCAAACACAATAACTGTACAAGTTATTAATATCTAAATTAATTATATCAGTACCCAAATAATGTATACCGGATTAATTTCTGTAGATGTTTTAAGTACAGAAATATTTTAACTTATTTAATTTCTGTACCGAAATGTATAGGTCAGCATACGTACCTACGCTTCATAGGCTTCATCTAAACTATCGAACATTCTACAGTTATTTAAAAATAAAATTTTAATATTAATATTAATACCGGAAAATTTCAGTTAACTATAATAATAATAATAATAATAAGCCTCCCAAACAACCACACGTCCTGATAGACCATCTTATCACGTGGGGGGCGGACACACGAACATGAAATTACTGGCGTGGCTAACGTGGCTCTGGATCTTTTATGATGATGGATACAGATAGGAATAAACGTTTAGGGCCGCTACCCGGGGGCCGCCGGGGCGCGTCTGGTGCTGGCGCTGGGCGCGGCAGCATGCGAGCCGCCAGCGCACAGAGACTGAGGCGACCACCAGCCCAGTCCTCACCACCATCATCGCCTTCAGGGAGCTTGGCACCGGCAGGGGTATCACAGCCTCCGCAATCGGTGCCCGCCCCTGAAGGACGGCGCATGAGATGGACGCAACAACAAAATGCCAACCTCATGCGAGCGTATTACGGGGCAAGAGAGACAGAAACGGGCAGAACGGGGTATCGAGCACGCATGCACCGCGCTTTCATGCTGCTGGAGCCTCATTTAACCGTCGCCGAACAAAACCTTGCGGATAGAGCTCGGTGGATTATGCGTTCCAACATCTTCGCTCCCACTGAGCTCGAACAACTGAGACACGAAGCCTTCTCAGTGGTGCCACCCCCAACCACTGCGAGTGTCGCCTCTCCAGTGCAAGAGCCTGCTTTAGAGCAGCGTGCAGGAGATGAGGCAGACCAAAATAACCCGGTGGAAGGGGGAGGCGCCACTGACATGGCTTCCCAGGATTTAGAGAACACGAGAAGACTACTAGAGGAGGCGATCGAGGAAGTACGTAATACTCCCCTGGTAGGAAGGCCGAAGCTTCCCAGACTACCATGCAGTTTTCGTAATAGGCAAGTCGTTGAGGCCGTTAATCAGATGCTGCCCCAACATTTGGAGAGCAGCTCTGATCTTGTCGAGACGAACTCAATCCTTTTTGGAGCGGCTATGGCGGTATGTCGGTTTACTGGCGCCATGGCTGCTCCAAGTCCAACTGCTGGACGTGCTACTCCTCGGAGTAACGCTGTACCAGCTTGGAGGAGGAGGATTGAGCGTCGTATCGAACAAGCCAGGATCCTCATCGGCAAGCTAACTTGCTTCAGCTCGGGCAACACCAGGCCAAGGATTGTGCGTTTTGTCAGGAGGGAGTTTTCCGGAATGGACATGTAGTAGGTGAATCATATCTATAATATATAATCGTTGACTTATCCTAATAAACTCAGTTATGATCCAGATTTCGGTTGTTTAACTTGTCTCCTCTAACACCCACCGTACATGGCGACCCTGCCACCGCGCGCTGCTCGAGCAGGCGCGCGTCGCGAATCCGATACGCTCTCCCATATATAGTGTGGAACATTTTAAACAATGATTAAGACTAAGTGAGTAATAACTTTGAATTCAATATAAAAATGTATTCGGTTTTAAGACTTTTACGAGTGAGTACATTTGGTGAAAGAACTAATTATTAACGCGAAAAATGGGCAAACAACAAAGTAAGGAGGAAACCCTAATAATTCAGAATGCGGCTGCTGGAAATAATTCTTCGGTTGAAGAAATTCGCTATCATTTGAGCGTAACTAATATTCTGCTAATAACCATTTTGACAAGTTTTCTTTTGATAATTACATTTGCTGCATACCGAATGTATAAAAAGTGCCACAAAAAGTGGATAGCAGAGGAGATACACCGGAATGCCATACGAAGGTCTATTTTTCGTCGACAACCACAGCCACCAGCTGGCTTAATGAATACCGCTGAAGGTCAACAAAGTGCAAAATATGTAGTGTAAAGTGTTGTGAAGTGTATTTTAAACGCGTATCTATGTACAATATACCTAATCGTCTTAATAACTATGTGTCATAAATAGAAACAATAAGTGGTTACTCGTTCGTACTTACGTATTAGTTTTATATGTAGATACCTAACTATATTTTTAAAAATGTGACACCGCGTTTTTGAACCTACGATTAAGTTTTTATACGATATATTTTATGTTTTAGTTAAATAGTAAAAGTACAGGTGTCTACGTAATCATAAATAAAAAGTGAACGTTGGTAAGTTATAAGGTATTTTATGAAAATGTATTCTAATCTACAGTTTGTTGGTAAGTCATGTCTATTGTTTTAGAAAAGTTATTTTTAGAATTAAAAGAAATAAGAACTTATTTAATTAAAATCGGTTCAGAAAGACGAAAAGGTCGTATTTTGCAAAGTAAATCTACGGAAGCTAATGCTATATTTAATAGTTATTCTAGCTGGTTATTAGAATTAGAGAAAGATTTAGATAAGGGAAAGATAAAAAGTGACGATTTATTATTAATAAAGAAATTGTGTAAGGATTTTGAGAAACTTCATTCTGAGATTTTATTATTGTGCAAAGAAGAAATTGTAAGTCAATCAAACATGGATTGTTTTGATTTAAAAACGGCTTTAACTTTATTGCCGGTAATGACCGATAGTGAAAGTAGTATTAAACAGTTAATTGATAATATTGAGTATTACGATTCAATTCTTAATAAACCTGAGTGTAAAATGAATTTGTTGAAGTTTATATTAAAAAGCAGATTATCTCAAGCTTCTAAATTAAAATTAAGGGACGAGTATAATTCTATCAGTGAGTTAATTACCGATATGACTAGGGAATTGCTACCTAAAAAGGGGGCAACTGCAATACAAAATAAATTGCAGCGAGTAAAACAGCATGAGAAATCTATAGCTGATTTTGGGAAGGAAATTACTGAATTATTTGTAGATTTAACGATATCGCAAGCTGACGGAAACACACAGTCTTATAATATATTAAAACCTATAAATGAAAAGTTAGCAATTAAACAGTTTTCCGACGGGTTGCGAAATCGTCGTTTAAGCACCATTATTTCGGCTAGGAATTATAGCTCTTTGAAGGACGCCGTGCAAGCCGCCCAGGACGAGGAGGTTTCCGGAGCGTCCACCAGTGGAGAAATAATGGGTATGAGTAAAAGATATTTTTCTAATTCACGTAATTTTCATGGAAATTTTAGAGGTTCACGTATAGGTTTTTCCGGACGTACAAATCCTAATCGTGGACGAAATTGGGGTTATTCTGGTCACCAGCAACGAGGATTTGGGGATCGTTCGTTGCAGCGAGGTCAAACGACCCAGAGACGTGCTAATAGAGGTACGTACTATAATAGGCAGCGTGGAAATCAAAGGATAAGCAGGCATAATGTTAATACTATTAGCGAATCGGAAAACCATATGCGTACAGAAAATGAACCAAAGTTTGAAACATTTTTTCGTGACTAACGATATGAATCATTCAATTTTAGCGAGTGATAGTGATTGTTTTATTCATTTACCGATAGTTCCAAGTAAGGTAACGTATTCATTTTTATTAGATTCGGGGGCATCATTATCCGCCCTAAAACTTTCGTGCGTCAGAGAGCTTAGATTACATGTTTATAAAGAAAACATTTTCATAAATGGAATCGGGGGCAAAGTTGAAACGTTTGAAAAGTTTTTTGATTGGAAATGATATCATTACTCATAAAGTATTTGTTTTTAATTCGCTACCAATTAAAGTGAATGGGATTTTAGGTCGAGACTTTTTAAATCGATTTAAGTGTCAATTGGATTTTAATTTAAATACTTTAACTTTTAATTCAGGTTTAAGTAACAATATTTTGTTACCATTGTCGAAGAACTTTAATAATAAGTCAAGTTACTTAAGCACTGATATTTTTGAGATTTCACCGCGATGTGAATCAATTCATTTTATTGAAACCGATATTCGTGAAGATTGTTTAGTTTGTTCAACTGAAATACAAAATGTGTGTTTTTAGCGAATTCTTTGGCAAAACCTATTAAAGGGAAAATTCCAATTAAAATTTTAAACGTTACTGAGGAGCCCGTCAGGCTGAAATATACAGAATTAATTCCAATTATACATAAGCTTAGCGATTACGAACTTTGCGTTTTTGATCAATCTAATATGAATTCAAAAAGGGTTAAGAAATTATTTTCTTTATTGCAACTTAATAATTTAAATTGCGAAGAGCATTCAAGTATTCAAAAGATATGCGCTAAATACGCGGATATTTTTTATTTGCCAGGAGATAAGTTGTGTACAACTGATATCTACACACATCAGATTTCAGTAAAAAATAATACCAACCCTATTTTTTCAAAACAATATAGAATACCTCATAGTCAGAAAAATGAAATTAAGAAGCAAATCGATAAGTTATTACAGGATGGAGTAATTGAACCAAGCAAAAGTAACTGGTCTAGTCCATTATTATTAGTGCCGAAAAAGAGTGATGCTACAGGTGAAAAGAAATGGCGTTTAGTAGTGGATTACCGTAAATTAAATAATGTGATTGAAGATGACAAATTTCCACTCCCTGACATCACAGAAATATTGGAATCACTTTCTGGTAGTCTTTATTTTACGCACTTAGATCTTTATCAAGGTTATTATAATGTGAATTTAGAAAAACAGTCTCGAAAATACACAGCTTTCTATTCGGGTCAATACCAAATGACTAGGATGCCTATGGGCCTTAAAACAAGTCCTAGTTCATTTTCACGCATGATGACCTTGGCAATGTCTGGATTAAATCATGAAAAGTGCCTAATATATCAAGACGATTTAATAATATTTGGTAGAAATTTAGAATCTCACAATAGGAATTTATTAGATGTTTTTGAAAGACTTAGAAAAGTTAATTTAAAATTAAATGCGTCAAAATGTTGTTTTTTGAAGAAAGAAATTTTATATTTAGGTCACTTGATTTCTAGTGAAGGTATTTCACCGGATCCAGATAAATTAAAAGTGGTTAAAAATTACCCACAACCTGAAAATGCAGATGAGGTCAAAAGATTCGTTGCATTTATCGGTTATTACAGGAAATTCATTTCAAATTTTGCTAAAATAGCTTTACCTTTAAATTATCTTTGCAAGAAAAATGTACCTTTTGTTTGGGATAATAGGTGTCAACAGTCATTTGAAACTTTAAAAGAGTGTATTATGTCACCTCCAATTTTACAGTATCCAGATTTTTCGGATAATAATTATTTCATACTACAGACAGATGCATCAAATAAAGCATTAGGTGCAATATTATCCAATAAAAATAATAAACCAATAGCTTTCGCAAGTAGAACTCTTAATAAAGCTGAATCTAACTATCCGGTAATACAAAAAGAATTGCTAGCAATAGTTTGGGCAGTTAAATATTTCCGACCGTATCTGTATGGACAACATTTTAAAATTAAAACTGACCACAAGCCATTAGTTTACCTTTTCGGTATGAAAGATCCTTCGAGCAGACTTTTAAAGTTTAGACTCTTATTAGAAGAGTATAATTTTGAAATAGAATACGTAAAAGGTTCAGATAATGCAGCTGCAGATGCCTTATCTCGAATCTGTATAACATCAAATGAACTGAAAGAGTTGCATGAAAATGCAATAACAGTACTTACTCGAGCGCAAACAAGAAAATTAAATAATGACGATTCTTCGGGAAATATTGAGCAAACGAACTTGAGGTCTGATCAGCCGAAAGTTGTGAGTTCATATATCAAACCGACAGAATCAGTTGAGCTAAAATTTCTTAAGAGTAGAGAAGAGTTAAATAAACTAAGGAAAAGTATGATATAAGTAAAGAGAGTAAAATACTATGTTATGTTCCAAAAAATAGAGTAATTTACATTAAATATTTAGACTCAGAGTCACAAATGTCGCGATGCGAATTCGTGTGTGAGCTAGATACGTTTTGTAAGTCTGTAAATGTTAGTGAAGTATGTATAATAAAGAAAAGCGATAATGCGATATTTATTAAAAAGTTAGTGGAACAAATAAAGAATATGAATAGATCCGGACCACGTCTATGTATTATAAATAATGTTGAAGTTATAGATAATAAAGATGATAAAAAAGTTATTCTAAATGACTTCCATCTCTTGCCTAGTAGTGGCCATGCTGGCATGAGAAGGATGTCTAATAATATTAAAAAATATTTTTATTGGCCAGGTATTGATAGTGATGTAAGAGAATATGTGCGCCGTTGCGATAAATGTCAGCGCCAAAAGCACTCTTTACCTGTTAAGGAACCAATGAATTTAACTACTACAGCCAATACTGCATTTGAAAAAATATTTCTAGATCTTATTGGTCCTATATAAACTGATAGTAATAATTATTCATATGCGTTAACGTTACAATGCGAGCTAACGAAATATGTCGAAGCCTATCCATTGATATCCAAGACGGCTGAAGAAGTAGCAAAATGCTTAGTTAATAATTTTATCCTTAGATATGGAATGCCGAAAGTAATTGCTACTGATCGAGGAAAGGAGTTCATGGCAACAACCTTCCAAGAGGTATGTAAATTATTAGAAATAAAACAAATATCTTCAACAGCCTATCACCATCAGTCGATTGGATCTTTGGAAGTCTCACATAAGAATTTAAATTCTTTTCTACGGATTCAGACGGATAACCATCCAGAGACATGGAGTAAGTGGCTACCATATTGGTCATTCTCTTATAATACCACTGTTCACTCCGAAACACATTTCACACCGTATGAACTTGTGTTTGGGAAAAGATGTTCACTTCCAAGTAATTTAACAAAACAAGTAGAACCACTGTACAATTATGACTCATATCCCTGTGAGTTAAGATATCGCTTACAATTAGCGCAAAAAGAAGCGAGAGACAATTTGCTTAAATCAAAGGAAAAAAGGAAAATTATGTATGACAAATGTATTAATCCTATTAAGTATAATATTGATGACTTAGTTTTAATTAAAAATGAAGTAGGTAATAAATTAGATCCTATATTTTGTGGACCATATAAAGTGATAAAAGATGTATCACCTAACATAGAAATACTTAAAAATGGAAAAATAGAATTAGTGCATAAAAATAGAACAAAATTATATACTCCTAATCAATAAATAAATATATTTTAGATCTGTAACTGTCTAGTAATAAGAATCATATAAAGGTATAGTGTTGTAAAAAAAAAAAAAAAAATGTATTGTAATGTTAATCATTTTTTTTTCTTCCGCATGGGAGATGTAGTAGGTGAATCATATCTATAATATATAATCGTTGACTTATCCTAATAAACTCAGTTATGATCCAGATTTCGGTTGTTTAACTTGTCTCCTCTAACACCCACCGTACAGACACTAACTTGACCAAACCGGACTTCACCCGAAAACTGACAGAGCGCATCGACGAGCTGAAGCAAAAGATCGCTGCATGGGCGAAGCGTATTCGGAGGTACTCCCAAAGGGTTGAGAGATACAACCAAAATCGCCTCTTCTCGAGTGACCAGAGGAAGTTCTATAAATCCCTGGAGAGTTCCGAACCCTGCTCGACTGGCCGCATACCGGATAAGGCCGAAGCTATTAACTTCTGGCGCGACCTGTGGGAGCGCCCAGTTGAGCACGGAGAGGGTCCTTGGATTGATAGGGTTGAGGAAGCGTGTGCGGGGGTGATCCCTATGAGTCAAGTCCTCATATCAGAGGAGGACGTAAGTGCTGCAATCCGCCGGAGCCCGAACTGGAAAAGTCCGGGCCCTGACGGATTGCAGAACTATTGGCTCAAGGGATTTTCTCTGTGCCATGCAACTTTGGCCCGTCAATTTCAGGAAGCCTTGGACACTGGAGCTCTCCCGAACTTCCTCACTACTGGGGTCACTCATTTAGTTCCTAAGTCCAACGATACCGCGGACCCATCGAAATACCGGCCCATAACGTGTCTATCTACCACCTACAAGACACTTACCTCCGTTCTGAGCACCAAGATTCGCCAGCATTTAGATGCTAATCGCGTTATATCTGATGCTCAGAACGGATGTAGGGCTGGTAGCCGCGGATCAAAGGAACTCCTTCTCGTGGACGCTGTCGTTGGCAAATTGGTCAAACGCAACCGTCGCAATTTCTCCGCAGCCTGGATTGACTATAAAAAAGCATTTGACTCCGTGCCTCATACATGGCTCTTGAGAGTTCTTGAACTGTACAAAATCGACGGTACAGTTCGAGTATTTCTCGAGCGATGTATGAGACAATGGAGCACAATGCTCAGTCTCCAAGGCAGGCGAATGACGGCTGCGGAAGACCGAATCCAGATTAGTAGGGGAATATTCCAGGGTGATTGTCTGAGCCCACTTTGGTTTTGCCTGGCTCTGAATCCTCTTAGCACATTGCTGGAGGGATCAGAGACAGGCTTTCAGTTTCGTAGAGGGGGCATACGGTTATCCCATCTTTTCTACATGGATGACCTCAAGCTGTTAGCTCCAACGGCTCCACGATTGGGGGAACTACTAAAAATCGTGACAGATTTTAGTAGCTCCATCAAAATGGAGTTTGGAGTGGACAAGTGTGCGGTTGTTCATGTGGAGAGGGGAAGGATTACTCGTTCTCAGAGGTTTGACCTAGGTCCCGTTAACCTGAGAGCTCTCTCCGAAAATGAAACATACCGGTATCTGGGTATGTCACAGAACATCGGTGTCGAAGAAGCGTGCGTAAAACAGTCTGCACGCGAAGTCTTTTTTGAGCGCTTGACAAAGGTACTAACTAGTTCTCTGTCAGGCCTCAACAAAGTCCGAGCGTTTAACGGATGGGTTATGCCCGTTCTTTCGTACACCTTTGGCGTACTCAGATGGACTCAGATGGACTCAGGCGAGTCCCTCAGACATGTGGTTTCGGGTTGTTCGGTTCTTGCTAACACTGAGTATCTGCATAGACACAACCAAGCAGCCAAGATTCTCCACCAAGAGCTCGCTCTGAAATACGGTCTCATAAATCAGAAACTGCCTTATTACCAGTACACGCCGGAGCCAGTTCTCGAAAACGGCAGCGCCAAGCTCTACTGGGATCGGCCCATTATCACGGACAGGACTATTCTAGCGAATAAACCTGATATCGTGTTAATGGACCGATCGTCGTCTAAGGTGTTTTTGGTGGACATAACTATACCACATAACGAGAACCTCGTGAAGGCCGAGACCGAAAAGCAACGCAAGTACTTGGACCTTGCACACGAGGTGACCGAAATGTGGGAAGTTATGTCCACCGAAATCATCCCGGTTGTATTATCCGCAAACGGTTTGACCCCAGCCACTTTGGTCAGAAACCTTGAAAGGCTGGGATTCGGCGGCGGTTCGCTTCCAGCACGCATGCAAAAAGCGGTGTTGCTCGAGACTGCCCGAATCGTTCACCGGTTTCTGTCTCTCTTGCCCTGATCCCCGACCGACTGGTCCGATTGTCGGGTCTTTTCCGCCGAAAGGCGAGTAGTTATAAGTATACAAAATAATAATAATAAAAATGTTAATTAATTTCAGAAAGCAAAAATTACAAATATTGGCTTAAATATACAAGGAAGGATAGAAAATTGGTGCCTGAACTAGGATAATCCTGTTTTTCAGGCTGTAGGGTGCTAAAATAACATTTAAAATTCATTCAAATAAAATATAACTTCTATAAAATAAAATAAAATATGGATCTTAAATACAAACATAGTAGAATCTATTTGACTATTCTTAAGAAAGAAAACTAAAATAGGAAATTGTGACAATTTTAAATTTAAGAGATTTACCTACATAACTATTTTATTTATTAAACCTAATTACACTTTTATGCTAACATTATCAAAAATTAAAAATCCTTAGAAAAACAATATTGAATTCTACGAGCATATAACACAAAATGGCGACTTGAAACTTCACTTCGTATTTTTTAAAGGAAATTTGTTTTCTAATTTAGTCATTTTACGTTTCGATGATGGATAAATAAATTGTCTATGGTTTAAAATATTTTTTAGGTGAACCTTACATACTACAAAATAGAGTTCTGAGTCGTTTAATTAAAAATCAAATTTGGCAACGATTGTTGCCAAGAGCAAAGTTGGAGAATTTGGATTGGAAACGATCGTTGCCATAAGCAAGCGAGTGGATATAATAGCATGATAAGTTTTGAATCCGCAATTGACCTGATTTTCTTAAAAACGAAAATCAGTTTACGGATTCTATTACTAAGAGCTTCAATGTGATATCTGAAGGAAAGAGTTTCATCAATAATCACACCGAGATATTTTATTTTATCTGTAACTGTAATAGTAGGACAAGCACATGCAATGTCAGCTAGGTTATTGCAGCAATGTGCATACAGTGGTCTATTAGTTAGTGCTACGTGTGATTTCCGCATTGTGAACATAATGTATTTTGTTTTGTCTGCGTTTAATGTAAGTAGGTGAAGTTTAAGCCAGTTATTCACAATATTGAGGCCATTCTGAGTAAGTTTAAAATTGTCTTGTTCGGAGTCAGCTGAAAAAAGTAAAAGTGTCGTCGGCGTATGAAATTATTTTACCTTGTACTAGTTGAAGATTACAAAGGTCATTTAAGTATATTAAAAATAATGTGGGGCCTAAAATACTACCCTGGGGGATACCGAAGGGGGTGGTTTTTTGTTCAGAACTAACTTTATTGCCTAGTTTAACGCATTGACTTCGATTACTAAGGTAACTAGTTAAAATATTTAGCTGATTACCTCTTATACCTACATTTTCTAATTTATTTAACAGGATGGGAATAGAGACGGAGTCAAAAGCCTTGGCTAGATCAAGGAACACCCCTATAGTCTGGTATCCCTTATCTAGTTCCTGTGCAATATAATCTACTAAGTCGTGCATAGCATCAGAAGTCGATAGGTTTGGCCTAAAGCCAAATTGTGACTTAGAGATGATAGACTTATTTTCCAAATATCGTACTAGCTGGTTGTTTATTATTTTCTCCAATATTTTAGATATTGAGGGTAGTATGGAAATAGGTCTATAGTTCGTTATTTGGTCTTTGTTACCAGATTTAAAGACAGGAACTACGAGGGCTTTTTTAAGACAAGTAGGAAAAATTCCTTCTGAGAGACATTTTTGAAATATAAAAGTTAAAGGAGGGATGAAGAAATGCTTAAACTTTTTCAATAACTTGCTAGGTATATTATCACAGCCAACAGCACAGTCATCCCTTAACCCCATTATAATTTTTTCAACCTCCGCTGCGTCTGTATTTAATAATACAAAAGAATTCAAAGATGAGTTATTGTAAGTATTAATAGTTTCATGTGTAATGGAGAATTGTCGAATCTTTTCTGTTAAAGTCTTTCCGATGTTATTGAAAAAGTCGTTAGCACTGTTTGCCGCCGATAGTGGGGAGGGATGGGATAGCAATAAACTCGAGGACGATTCAGTGTGTTTGGACGTATACGTGACTTTTTTTATGTATTTCCAAACTTTTTTACTGTCTTTTCCAGCTTTTGCTAGTTGATTTTTGTCATAGAGAGCTTTTACTTTTCTTAAAATACTATTACAAAAATTACGATAGCGCTTATAAGTTATTTGTAAAACTAAATTTCCCGGACAAGATTTGGCCCTCATGTGGAGTTTGTCCTTATTTTTCATGCAACGAATAAGCCCCGGCGTAATCCATGGTTTGATATTTAAGTTTCTACTACTAACTTTTACTTTTGATGTGTTATTAAGAATTGCTTGTTGAACAATATTAACTAAGTAGGTATGTCATGCTCGAGTCAGCGTCAGCAGAATTATAAACTGGACTAAGGTCAGTGTTACATAAATCGTCCTCAAGTTTATGCATGTTTAATTTAGAAATAAACCTTGCGTATTTTGTTTTAGTTACGTTTAGTTTAAGGGTTAGTAAAACAGCTTTGTGGTCCGTTACGGTGGAGTTAGTAACTACAGATGATAATACTTGAACTGAAAAAAATCAGTTATGCTACAATAATAAAAAAGGTACAAGAATTATTTCAGTATGAATTCCTGTACTGTTATTTTTAAATACACCTAATTTAACGGTATGACGTCATACAGAAAAAAAATGTACAGAAATTCATACCGTTATACAGTCCTAGATGCTGTGGGCTTTCCTACATTGGTCAAACCAAAAGAAACATATCAACCCGCGTAAAAGAACACATAGCTGATATTAAAAATTGAAGAGCTTCAAAATCTGCAGTTTGTGAGCATTCCATGGACAAGCCCAACCACTACTTAAGGTTTGACTCTGTGAAAATTTTAATGTTTTTCAGGATAGCGTCCCATGTCGGTGATAGTTTCCAACCATCTTCTCTATTGACATTAGGGTGTTTTTTTAATTTCAATCGCTTCTCTGATCATTCTAGGAATGTAATGCTTCTCTCTAGATAAAATTTTCACAGGGTCATACCGGTATGAATTTCTGTAATTTTTTTTCTGTATAACGTCATACCGCTAAATTAGGTGTATTTAAAAATAACTACAGGAATTCATACTGAAATAATTCTTGTACCTTTTTTATTATTGTAGCATAACTGATTTTTTTTCAGTTAACTGATTTTTTCCGGTATTAATATTAATATTAAAATTTTATTTTTAAATAACTGTAGAATGTTCGATAGTTTAGTTGAAGCCTATGAAGCGTAGGTACATATGCTGACCTATACATTTCGGTACAGAAATTAATTATGAATTACATATTATGTACCTACGCTTCATAGGCTTCAAACCAGTATACAGTCCTTGTTCAGTGCTAAGAGTCAAGACTAGTACACTGATACTTAAATTATGTACAGCAATATGATGATGAGGTGAGTGGCGTGTCCTGGGCGGAAGCATTTGTCTGAACGAGGCCTGAACAGGAAAGCTAACGCGTCTAATCTACCTATAAACTGCACGTATCGCGTTGATACATTCGACAAATCATAATAACAAGACGGAACTATGATGATCCACTCAAACGTCCAGGCGACTAGAGCAGCCCAAAAAAATTTCCGGTTGAACGTCCGAGCGACTAGAGCAGCCCAGCGTCATTGCCGACTTTGAAACTAACTTTTAGCTATGATACGTTCAGAAAAAGGTTCCTTGTTATTTTTGTAGATGACTCTGTATGAAAAAATGCGTCTACGGTAATTAAAAACCTTAGGCCTAGCCATAGAAAAAAATTAAATGCCAAGCGTCCGAATTTCAGGTGTCGCAAAATTGACTCGGTAATGGACCTTGCTGCGACGAGTTGAATATTTAAAATCAAAATAATACTGTTTTTATTATATTTCTGTGCAAGTATTATATATCAAAAGAATCCTTAAGATGTCATCTTTTCGTATTTTTATAAGTGATTTTAATCTAAAGTCTGTAAAAATGATTTTTTATGTGATTAATTCGACTCGCGAAAACTTCGCCTATGTATGTCAGTCTTAAGTTAGTTCTTAAATTAATCAACTTTTAAACCCATTACACATTAATTTAAAAAGTTGAAATTAATTTAATAAGATTCTGCATTTCATTGGCTTTCTACAGGCAGTTTTAATTCTAATATAGGCAAAGTAATCTTTCCGTATTAAGCGTTTTAGTCGAACTAGTCGCGGCCGAAACATAAAAAAATCTCGCTCGCGGGGTAGGGACGTTCAACGCTATTATGGCCGCGTCAGCTGGAAGTTTGAGTGGTGATATATGACTGCATTATACGATACGTGGACGAAAAGCTCTAAAAAGCTTAAGACACGGCAACCAACTTTGTATTCATATAAAGATGTTAACTCTAAACTCTATTCGAATTTCCGACTGCTTTCTTGGTGGTCACAATCTTGAGAACATATTGATATGATGATTGTTGTTTTAATACTGGTAAATAACTAGTATATAATCGTTTTTATAAATTCGAATAGCATTTAACTTGATTTTTTGGGGATTTTTTTGCATTTTCTATAACCGTCACGTCGGGGCTTTCTGATACCTACATTTTTTTTTAATTTTCTATCGATACTTTTATTATGGAGCTAGAATAAAACACTTCAATATTCATTAAAACAGTCTTTATTGTTATAATTTTAAGTAGACGACATATAACAAATTATAGTACATTCAATAAAAAAGTAAAAAGTGTAAATATACATAGGAATGTTCTATAGGAAAAATAGTTTTCATATACAATAACAAAAATCTCTTTTAAAGGCTAGTTTACACCATGAAACATTATTTTCTTTTGTTAAAATTAAGAATTATTTAAGCATTACGTAAAATTGACAATACATAATATGAACTTCAATTGAATTAATTTATTTGCAGGGCATAAAAAAAATGCTTCATGGTGTAAACAGGCCCTAAGCATTATAATACAGACTATATTATAAGCTTTTTCTATTAGTGTGTGACGACATTCGATATTTGAATTCATTGGTTATACAAAAATCGGTGAGTTTAGAGAAGCCTCATCTTATTAATAAATGAAACATTATAATAAAATGGATGTCAACAATTTATAATAATTGCATTATTTATCTTTTGTAAAACATGAATACAGTATTTTATCCTTACAAAGTTTTTACTATAGGGTTTGATTGAATTTGTTGCTTAGCTTCAATGAGCTTTCATTTCATTAAAAAAAAAGTTTTATTTAAAATCTAGAAATTAACAGCAACTAGAAATCAACAATCATGATAGTATGTTTAAGATTCATGTTTAACAAAATATTTAAATTAGAAAAGACAATTGATAATATAATTACTCTTATACAAAATTTCATCATAAAATCATTATTCTCTATTAAGCTACGAAAAGAAGTAGACTTGACTTTAAGACGAAAAATGTTATTTTATTTTGTTCATTCAGTATTTAATTCTTGGAAACATTTTAAAGTTTTTCAGTTGACAGCGACGCTTAATAAAAATACCTACATAGAAAGTAACATAAATCACAATTAAAAAAAAAAAACAATTTCAAAAGTAAAGAAATATTTTATCTAAAATTAATATTTATTGAATATAAAATTAATGCCATTAAACAACATTGTGAGTAGGAGTAAGAGATAATTATAAATTGAGAGGTAATTGAAAGTTTCACAAGCAAATAAAATAAGTCTACAATTCAATAACACAAATAAAACCACTATTTTTTAATTTCATAGTAATGTTAATATTATATTTGGCCTTCCCTCTTTCCTATGCTCACGAGGAGCTAAAGGTGTCTGAAAGAGACATCACTCTAATAGTCACTATTACTTAGCTACGCTTATAAGTACGTCTACTTCTTTTCATAGTAATATTGACGACAATAAAAAAGCATACTCAACATGAGTCAAGATAATCGTTGAAATAACATCTTCAACTGATATATAAATTTGAAAAATTGATAATTCATTATAAAACATTAAAATAGACATATATTTATATTTCTACACATTTTCAAGGCACCGTCTTTGTACTGATATTTTAGTGCAATGTTTGTATTTAATTACTTAATCGTATTTACAATATTATTATTTACATGGCACTTACTGGTTTCACTTACAGTTAAATATTCTCAATTAAACAAACAAATTTAATACATATATAATGGATCATTTTTCGTAGATAACATTAGAACTTATGGTCAATGAAATAAGAACTGTGCTTGGTTGCTAGTAATTTTATTCACAATATTCATACTGTGTATTCATGCACTCAATAAAGTAGTACCACACACTACTAAACAATTATTAGGTTCTGGACTCTGCTTGAAAATTATCTATATTGAATTTCTTTTATCTACCTATTTATAGTTCTGCCAATTAAATGTAAGCAATTGTTAATCATTTTATGGTTAATCAAATTATGTCAAGATGACAGCTGTCAAAATTCAACGCAAGCGGTTCTGCGCCCGCGCAGTCAGAATGTCATAAATATATCCGTTTAGCGTCCTTTAGACACAACTGATAACAGGCCATTGGTAGAATTAAATAGCTCAAAATTTATACCTATAGGGTAGTATTTCTGAATAGTTTATAAGCAACCGGTGCCTTTTCTAGTACGAAATAGAACCATTTTGTTTCGCTACAATTTTATTAAGAGAATAAAGTTATTTTAATATTTTCATTACTATTTCTTGATAAACAAGTGTGTCTTTATAAAACAAAATGACAATAATATTTTTAATTAAAATTTACTTATATAAAAAAATACTAAATGATCTGTGGACGCATGAGAAAATTTGTAAATGTAAAAACTATAGAAAAATAATGCCACACACTTATCAAGAAATAATAAATTTATTTAAGTATATTAAATTATAATAGTTAACAACTATACTTTGTCGGAATGGCACTTCATTTAAAATCTACCCAAATATTTTATCTATATTAATACATATATGTTTTTATACAATGCTAGCAAATATCAACTTATAACCTTTTCTTGGTTAAGATTGCACTTTTATTTCTTTTTAAGTACAGTTTTGTCAAAAAAAAAAAACATTTATAGTAA
The DNA here is from genome assembly GCA_944452665.1 of Stenoptilia bipunctidactyla. Taxonomy (NCBI): domain Eukaryota; kingdom Metazoa; phylum Arthropoda; class Insecta; order Lepidoptera; family Pterophoridae; genus Stenoptilia; species Stenoptilia bipunctidactyla. Next base: position 19,152,839 of record OX101742.1, read on the forward strand.
GCAAATAGTTTTTTCATAACAGCACAGCCTACTAACATTATAAGAAATACATTTGTATCGTAAACAATCTCTTTTTAAACTATACCTCTTCGGTGAGTCCTTTTTCAAATAACAAGTTGTTTTTCAAATTTTGGAGGGAATAAAAAAGTACATTCTATCTTCAAAATAAATTTGAAAAACGTATCTGATATTTTACATTTGGCACAACTCAAACAGTCACTCACTTTTTGGTAATTCTGTTACTTTTTGCACTAGAATTGTTTTTACCTATATTAAAAGTCACTTGGGAGTTCTTTTTGGATTCAAATGCCTCAAAATTGCTGTTCACTTATCACTTAAACTTACACATAGCTGACAGTTCAACATACATCGTTCAACAATTGAGATCAATTATTTAAAATCTCAACTTAACTGAGTCACATTACTTTTTCACAGTTTCAACTAAATTAGCACTTTAGTATTTGTAATACTTCACGAAAAAAAGTCGTTTTCACATTTAATTCCTCGTTCGAAATCACATATGATCACTTATAAAAGCACCATTACTTTCGATCATTCTAAATTCGTATTTAGATTAAGCGTAATATTTGCTGCAATTTTGTATATGCAAGTTCAAATAACGCTTCTCTTGTCTTAAAATCGGCATTTATTTATCACCGAACTTGCGATCGACACTATCATTAATTAGAACGAAACAGGCAGAAATGTATCATCAATCAATATTACATCGTGTTATCCATCTGTCAGGGTAAACTAAAATTAACGCCATTTGATATTCCGTCGATGAAATTGCAATCTATACGGAATATATATCTTTCTTTAGATGTTTTCTCTGATAGAAGTTATCTCTCGTCGTTTCACTTAGTTATATTGGCTTCCATCATTTCTATGATTGAAATTTCTAGTTCCGCGATGTGTTCTTCAAAACAATAGCTTGTATAAAATGGCGTACGTTGGGGCCACATACTCAATGTGTCAGTTTGAGTAGATCATTTCGTTATGTCTTCTATTCTTTAATAGACATTATCTTCTTCCATAGTTTCTCTATTATAACTTATTGTTTTCACAGTAATTAATTTCTTTGTTTCGTCTATTGTTTTTGAAATAGGCCTTATTTTTTTCTGTCTTTTCTCTAAAATACCTGACTTTCTTCCGTCTTTCTCTAATAAACCTTACTTTCCCAACATTTCTCTAATAAAACTTATCTTCTTCCAAATCCAGATTATTTTTTGGTTGATTGGAATATCGTCTCAAAGTGCCCATAGTATCGTACTCATTGGCGATAGCTTTAGGGTACAGTTTGGGGGTAGTCATAGCGTTATTTTGGTTGTTCGGGTTCGAGATGTTGTTGCTTTTTGAGAGCAGTATGCCACTTGTACTGCTGATTCCGCTGAAGGATGGCTGGCGTTTTGCTTTTCGGGGCTGGAAAGAAATATTATTTTAATTCAAAAAAATAAACAGAACAATAAAATATAAAAATATCTTTGTGTATTTAAATAAAAATAGTACATATTTGAGTAATCTAATCTGATCATCATTAGTGCCACGCTTAGTGGCGATAATGTTATTCGAAATCAAAGGAAAAATATGTGTTAAAAGTTGAAAAAATAAATTTAAAAGATCAAAAATTTGTTACAATGAAAATTAAAAAAAGCAAGTGATTAAATTAATTACCTAACCTTTTTTTGACTAAGTATTTCAATTTCAAATTAATTTTATTTTCGAATCGATTTACTATTGTAAACATACAAAGTGAATGTAGTACGTAATTTATGAACTTAAATAAATTCCTTTTCATTCGTTATTTAGGCACAATATGGTGAAGAGCGCCTTTGAAAATTTCAATGTGTTCATCAACTTTGATGCTGACCGTAATGGCACTAACTTTTATACTGAATTTTATAGTTGTAATATAGTTGTTTTATTATTACAACTAATCATAGAAGTCAGTCAATAGAAGTCGTTATTTAGGCACAATATGGTGAAGAGCGACTTTGAAAATTTCAATGTGTTTATCAACTTTTGATGCTGACTGTACTAGCGTGCCTATCTACTTAATGATTTTTAAATAACAACTTACCACATCTTTCAAAGGCACAGTAACATAGCTATTCTGCTTCGCAGTGATGTAGTGTGGACTCGACGGTACTCTAGGATTCTGTCGCCAGGGATAGCGACCGCGGCGTTGACAGAATATCACGGCACCCAAGCAGAGTAAACAACCTGATGAGGGAAAGAAAATAATCAATATTTTTTAAGATTATACACAACATTATCCAGTCAAAGTAGTTTTCTTTAAGAACTTGTGTTTTGGATATTAGATAACGGATAGTTAAATTAATTTTATAAAACTTAGAAATGTCGCTGCAAAATAAACTTATTTAAACATGCAAAATTGTATCCATGACTTGACGGTTACTATCTGCTATCATTGTTTATCTCACAAATATCTCCCAGCGGGATTGGAAGACTTTGTTTGTTACCACTATGCCTGTCGTCAAATTGGGTAAATATATATTATTATATTGTTATATAAATATTGTATAAATATTGTTTTTGCGTATGCATAATCAAAAACAATATTTATTAAATGTTATATAAAAATTGCTAGGGCTGAAAAATTGCTAACATACCTTCTGTGCCAGAGGTCCTGGGTTCGAATCCCGGCGGCGGCGGATATTTGTGTGATGAACACAGATATTAGTCGTCAAGTCATGGATGTTTATATGTTTATTTAAGTTTATTCTAAAAAAAATATGTATTTATTCAATATGTTTGTTTATATATTTCTTAAGTATATCAGTTATCTAGTATCCATAACACAAGTTCTTTAAGAAACTTAATTTGGGCTAGATAATGTTGTGTGAGTGTCAGAAATATTTATTATTATGATTTATAACTACAATAAGTAAGCCCAGATTTTGTACATTTTGGCGTATTTCATATCCTAATATTGAATTTAAAAGTACAATTAACAAATATGAGCGGTAGAAGTCATGAAGTGACATTTCCCAAGACGGTGGTTAGTTCCAATTTTTGTCACGCGCCAAAAGATCCTTGTCGGATTAAACTTGAGTAATGTCAAATTTAGCCAATTATTAATGAGAAATAATAAGTCCAGCTACAGAATATATTTTTTGGCCATGGGATCAAGCTTCTATTTTCTTAGCTTAGCTACGAATAACTTCTAATTGCGAAAAATGTGTCTCGAAGCAATTTAATTACTATAATTATACCATTATAATTTATACTAAGTAATATATTTATTAACATTGCGATGAAAAATATTATGCTACAAGAAGGGCTCCCGTTCCGGAAGACGTAGTCGGTACGGTTAGGTGCGACGACGAGCGCAGCGAGGAGTAGCAGTTAGGTTGCATATAGTTATACACGTGCGCGAGCCGAGCGAGCGAAGCGAGCGGTGCCGCGGCAGCGGCCGGCGAAGCGCCATAAACCCTAGAGTTTTTTTAAATAACCTCGACTTGGTTTGTAGCACAGATTGTGGCTGACATAGTAATTTAGAAGGCAACTTAGATTTTTAGAGGGGAATAATGCTATTTAAAAGAAGTCTGTTTAATTAGCACCCATTATTAATATACAGAATTAAATACCGATAAATGAGACAAAAGATTAAGCCCGCATAAACTGTTACCAGATTATGCGAGCTTTACTCTACCTCCAAATTTGGAAAAAAACTCGATCGATACAAACCGATCTATAATTCATGTGTTACACCATTGACAAGCATAGCGTTATTGTCTCTACTTGCAATACACATATTACGTCATACAAGAATGTTCTTATATGTTCAGTTTATTAAAAACTTTGGTAGCGCGAGCTACGATTTTGTTTCATTTCTATACTATTATAAGAAGAAATATCTATAGCAAATATAGTTTTAATAAATATAATTTCAATTATAATTAATAATATATCTACTTCGTGACCAAAACTTCAATAAATGAGTTAAATATGGAAATAAAAAGTATTTACGTAGTAAAGTATTAACAATGACATCTATACTCTTGGCTGAGAACTAAAACGAACTCACAGACTTCGGTCCATTTACAGAATAGGTTCACAAATATTATAACAGATGTCTCGCTAGTATTATGGCTTTTGAATAAAAATTACACATGAACAAGTCCCCGTTATCAATTATCAAAATCAAATTCATTTCCGACTAATAAAACAATAAATTCTAGACTAACGTTTTTAACCTTTTAGACGCCAACAATTTCTATAATAGTTATTCAATGTACACCTACTTCAATAAAATACATTTACAATACATAAAATTTTTGTTTCTTTTGTAATGTTGTAAGATGGACACAACTGAAGCCCTATTTATTTATTTTCCCAGGTAAAACAAGCCTTTTTGTGTATTAATATGGTTAAAAACAAAAACGCCTCATTTATTTGCATGACCGTACGCCAACAACTTCATATCAAGTAGGCTAGTGATGTGCCGAAAAAGTTGCATTCATTAAAATTCTTTGTTCACTTTGTATCATTTCACGCCAACGTCTTTGATTCTAGGATTGAAAATCAAATTCATAGTTGTTTACATTTGTTATTTGTAAGAAGTAATAAGTTTGTAATTGTAAGAATGTTACGTACTAAAGAACAATATAACATTTTCTATTCTATTATAAAATTAATTCCAATCATTAAATAACGTATTACATATTAAAATTAATTAAGTTTACTGAGGATTGTCGATATCGCAACACCTATCACTACTTAATGGCAAAATGTTGATGCTTCCAGCGCCACCGACTTCAATGCAAGTCAACCCGTGACGTCATAAGCGCACAAATGTCAAGGTCATTGCGTCATAGTGCCGGGCATTACTACACTTGCGTTTATTTCCTGCTTCGAAAACGAAGGTAATAAACAAGCAGTGCAAAATAAGTGGTAGTAAATGTGATACTAATGAGTTATTACGGATTTTACAAGGCGTGGAGCCTCTTACTTTTTAGCAATGCACATGTTTATTGATTTTTGATAATGAATAGGCACTTACATTCTTTACTAAAAATATTCATAAAATTAAAACCATTACCATTATATAATAAACTAGCCACCGCGCGCGGTTTTACCCGCGTAACTTTTGATCCCGTGGGAATTTCGGGATAAAATATAGCCTATAACCTTCCTCAAGAGTTGGGCTATCAAATGTAAAAAGAATTTTTCAAATCCCACTTGTAGTTTCTGAGATTAGCGCGTTCAAACAAACAAACAAAAAAAACAAACTCTTCAGCTTTATATATTAGTAAGTATAGATAAATAAATAAATATTTCTGACACTCACACAACATTATCTAGCCCAAATTAAGTTTCTTAAAGAACTTGTGTTATAGATACTAGTTAACTGATATACTTAAGAAATATATAAACATACATATTTTTATTAGAAAATAAACTTAAATAAACATATAAACGTCCATGACTTGACGACTAATATCTGTGTTCATCACACAAATATCCGTCGCCGCCGGGATTCGAATCCAGGACCTCTGGCATAGAAGGCAATGTACGTCACCCCTACATCAGCCGGTCGTCATATATGGTATCAATGTTTATTTATTTCAAAAACAAACTTAAATTTTCGTTTAATATATATTTTTTATCGAAATGACGTCATCCCCTCCTTGCTTACGTACTATATAATCAGTTATGCATATATACGTTTGCGTACAGAGAGACATTGCGAAATAGATAGCTTGGAGTCGAAAATGTTAAAGTAACAGTTCTAGATTTGTCTATAACTAGACTTGCTAGAATAAGTTGTTTTCCCTTATATTTTTTATAGTTTAAGTTGTTGGGGATATTACGAACTAAGGATTATTATAATTAATAATCACCTACTGGTGTAGTGATAAAAAAATTGTCTTCAAATCCCTTTGTGGACGAACATTGTTTGTGTCATGGATTTCTATATGTTTATTTAAGGTTTTTTCTATGTTTATATTTCTCATACATACAAAATACATAGCTTCACGCCTGTATCCTTTATGGGGTAGCCAGAACCAGTTATAAGACCATCTGATGTCACGTTTGACTTTGGGGGTATTATAATGATGGATAGAGACTATTGCAGTGACCGGGGTCAGCATATCGCCCACAAAAACGTCAATATAAATTCTGTCACTAAACTGGCTTTTATATACCGTGGCAAATCATTCAATGCAGTAAACTGACAGTTCGAAATGTCAAACAGAAAAATAATGATACTAGTTAAAAACTTCCTCGTGTAAGTACTGAATGAGAATGATTGAAAATAAATGAGTCTTGGTCATTAATTTGGCAAAAAAAATTAAAGTATTTTATAAATAACTAGCTGACCCGGCAAACGTTGTTTTGCCATATAAATAAAAAAAAATAAAAAAATAGATGTTGGCCGATTCTCATAGATACCGGATAAGCACAAAAAAATTCATCAAAATCGGTCAAGCCGTTTCGGAGGAGTATGGCAACGAAAACTGTGACACGAGAATTTTATATATTAGATTGAATTTAAAGTGTGTACTTTATCTTCAAAGAAACTTTAATGAAAATAATTAGGTACCAAACATACCTAGTGCTTTAAAACGGTAACAGTAGAAGTAAAATCAACTTGATAACTTCTATATTTATAAACTCCTTTTGTTTTTAAAACTGAAATTTCAAGATATGCCCTTTGAATTTGAATTTCTTGGATATCAGCCTGTATAAGCAGCATCTCTGTATAATTTGCTACTGTTATCTCCAACGGACGCGATATCGTGCAAATCGTCTTGTGGTGGCAAATGGGCCTAAGGATTCAGTACAGTTTGAAATTTTGTATCAGTGGTATGTCAAAGGTTAAAATCACATCACTATTTTTTTTCTTAAATAAATGAAAAATGTTATAAATAAAAATTACCGGCCAGGATTCGAACCTGGGACCTCTCGTTTGCCGGACGAGTGCTCTTCCACTGAGCTAAACCACCCGAGACCAATTTCTTTACAGAAATTGTGAATCCCCGTTAAAGTGAAGCATTGCAATGTTTTAATAATGTTTTTAAGTTGTTTTGCATTTAAAATGCTCAATTATTAAAAGGCCCCGGTAGCTCAGTGGAAGAGCACTCGTCCGGCAAACGAGAGGTCCCAGATTCGAATCCTGGTCGGGTAATTTTTATTTATCACATTTTTCATTTATTTAAGAATAATTGAGCATTATAAATGCAAAAAAACTTAAAAACATTTTTTTTTCTTCCCTAAAGTGGACACCCTGGAACTCTCATTTTACTGCATTGAATTATTTGCCAGGGTATATTTTGCCCGGGAAGAGAAGCAGCATTCTATGTTTTTCTTTCGCTCCCAGTCCAGCATGGAAGCTTTTTTTCATTCCGTTAGAATAAAAGTGCTATGAAACTAAACTTGGGATAGTCAATGCATGCATGTATTTATGATTATACATACATACATAACTTCACGCCTGTATCCCTTATGGGGTAGGCAGAACACCAGAGGTTATAAGACCATCTGAAGTCACGTTTGACAAATGAGGTATTAAATTGATGGAGAGAGGCTATTGCAGTGACAGGGGGTTAGCCTATCGTCCACAAAAATGCCAATAAAACCTCTGTCCCTTAACTGACTTTTACAGTATGCCCGGGAAGAGCAGCAGCTGGTACATTCTATGTTTTTCTTTCGCTCCCAGTCCAGCTGGATGATTATTACTATTTATTTAAATGAAATACGTACCCATAGCGAAAGCAGCAACGACGCAGCCGATAAGTCCGCCTGTTCCAAGCGAGTCGCTTCTTCCGGACGTCACGAACGAAGCCATTTCTATGTTCTGTGTGTAAGCCGGCATCGCGTATAGCTCTGTAAGGGAAATATTGTAAATATGTTTATTTTCAAATAACGTTAAAAAGCAGGAGGTTCTATATTAGGCGGTATGTTTTTGATGATTTTATTTTTGTTTGGTTAATCATGTGGCTTGATACTTTAGAGGTAAATTAAAAGATTTCGATTTCACTTTTAAAAAAACATTGGCGATGGAATGACATTGTCTGCCTCAGACAATGCAAATATTCATTATATTCATGTGCATATTTGTTTTCTGGTCTGGGTTTACTACCTATGTATGATTTGAATGTATTTACAAAAACAAATAGTATAAGTATGCATATCTGTTGTCTGGTTTCTATAACACAAGCTATATGCTTACGCTGTGTGAATTATAACCATATTTGTCCAGCAATATTTTAATAACTGACTCTTACAGTACGCACCCAGTCCAGCGTGGAAGTATTTATTATTATTATTTATTAATTAAGACAGTGTATTGTATAGTCACCATTGTCCAAGCCATCATCGCAGCCGGCCACCTGAACTTGCGGGCCTATACAAGCCCCTTTCTCGCAGCTCCGCTTGCGGAGTTTTTCGCCGTTTGTACAATCGCTCCAAGCGCCCCATTCGCCCCAACCTACTTCTGTGTCTGGAAAATAAAGACAAATTAGGAGAATAAAATAAATATTCATTTATATAGTAGAACTAACATAGTTGTAAGATTTTTGTAACTAACTCTTATATGGATCATGGGTCCGGAATAAAAACTTATTATTATTATTATTTATTTTTATTAAAAGCTACACGCCTTTCGGCGGAAAGACCCGAAAATTTGACCAGTCGGTCAGGGATCAGGGCAAAAAGGACAGAAACCGGCGAACTATTCGGGCAGTATCCAGCAAAACCGCTTTTTGCATGCGTGCTGGAAGCGAACCGCCGCCGTCGAATCCCAGCCTTTCAAGGTTTCTGCCCAAAGTGGCTGGGGTCAAACCGTTTGCGGATATTTCAACCGGGATGATTTCGGTGGACATATTATTATTATATTACACGTTATTCATATTAAGATTGTCATCCTACATTGCCACGATTTATAATTTAAATAAAACACTTTTTTACCGGATTCATTGCGTATAATTTATATTTTACATTTTAACTCGACGTTTCGGTGTCTTTGCAAACACCGTGGTCACGCGCGACCGAACCAGAATCAAATCATCTAAAGAATCAAGCGATATGTGTTTTTGTGAGGAAAGATAGATGTAGCTATCTTTCTGTTTTAAATATTCTTTTTAATTTTCGCACACAAGCGGCCTGGGATACACAACAGATACTTTTAATCTTTATATGTGCATAAAACATAGAGCCTGAGTTTTTGAAAATATATTTTTATTATTTTGTGGTTAGGTTATGTCCAAACGATATGGTTTCGAGGAAAAAAATTTTTATCACCGCTTATTTATTTATGTACTTTACCTAGCCATATGGCAACGCTAGGCTAAAACGCGAACAATTTTTTTATTTTCTATTTCCAATTTTCCCTTCAAATAGTTTCACAGTAAGCACCAGCACATCTGCGTTTCTTATCAATTGATTCTGGAAAGTGATTTACTCCATTATACCTCAACCCCTGTACAACCCTAGATATAATTTGATAGTAGGTGGCCAACCAACAGATTTAGGGGTTTGCTTTTCAAATATGTTTGAAATACTTCGAGACGGAAATTGAGTTGAGATATACCTTTTCCTGATTTACGCGTTAGTATCCAAGAGTTATCATGGTCTCATCTATTAGCGATGTAAAGATAATGGATGTACTTCCCATACCTCCCATTTACTGATTATACGCAAAAATAAGATTAGGTCGCAAGACTTTCACTTCTTGTTAGCATGCCTTAGAGTATAGAATGACTTTGTGAGCTGTAGAAATGACAACAAAGTTATCCATCCATCGGGCTACAACGATATCACCTTGAGTTGCATATTCATAAGACCCTATCTCTCTTTTTTTATGATTTCAACTTTAGAGATTTATTCTGATCTCAAACTATCACCTCCTTGGATTTCAAAAGTGACACACCAGTCACCCTATATAAAATAAAAGACGTGTGGCACTCGGAGACTGCCGCGGTAAAGCTATTGCATAGCATTTTTTATCAACTTATGCAATTATAATTATTTATTTATTTTATTAATGCAGTAATGTTTGATCTAATATGAAGTTCCACAAGTTCCTAGTAGATGGCGCTGATTGTTTATTAAAGCCCGCGTGTAAAGTTATGAAATCAAATTATCACCGCTGTGCCGGTCGGAGTGGGGGGTGTTAAGTTTTTTCGTTACGGAATTTCTGGATTCGGTCCCCACGCTCAAGGCCCGCGATAGAAGCTATGCAATAGCTTCAAAAAAACAAGATAAATACATACCAGTACAATGCGCGAGACACGGCCTCGTCTGCACAGTGGCGTCGGCGCAGGCTTCCGACAGACACGCGCGGGTTCGCGTGCTGCGGCCCACGCCCTTGCCGGCGCACCCGCCCGAACAATCGCTCCAGTCGCTCCAGCAAGACAGGTGGCCTGGGGGGAAAGTAAGACTTATAATAGGTGAAAATAAACAGATAAATTGAGAAACTTATTTTTGTTAAGTTGGTTAATAAACTAAAACCTTCTCCTAAACATGACAAATCTTTTCATGAAAACCGCATTCAAATCGGTTCAGCCAAACGCGAGAAAATCGCGGACAAACATACACACATACTAACAACATACTTACAGGTCAAACTGAGAACCTCTTTTTTTTTAATTCGGTTCAAAAAGTATGTAGTAACAACCCAAAACTAATAGCAAAATAACTATTATTGGTCTCATTTCATTTGTAAAACATGTTTAGGAATCGAGATAAAATAAAAATATTTTTTTAAGATTCATAAAATTCTCTTGTATTGGAATATGTTTATTAAAGGTAGCTTTTAATATTTTTAAGATTTTATTCTTTCAATTCTTTAATACTATGACTTTAAGAAAAAAACAAAATCAGAACACCGCTCAGACTTGACAAGGTACTTTACCAATTACCATTGAACCGTGTGACGCTTGTATTAAAGTCCGCTTTAGATTTTAACTTACCTTCACAAGGCTGCGTATTAGGTACAATTCCTAGATTCCTTCGAAGGTCCCAAACAGCCTTGTCTCTAACAACTTCTGCTTCGCCACTGTTTACCACCGCCGCAGTTGACGGAGCAAGGTCCCCAGTCAAACCATCACCCTAACTTTATTACTATTAGGAATAAAGTTTAAGTTACTTTGACAAACCTACACTACTAGCGTCGATTGATAGCGAAAACAAGCCAATAACCGCTTTGTTACTATCTAGAATATAGTTCAAACTACCATGACTAACACTTCTGCATACTACCTTCAATTATTTCGAAAGTGGTGCTGTTAAAATTTGAAAAGAAGAGAAGCGAAAAGCTGCTTAAAACTTTTTAGAATATAGGTAGTTCAAACTCGACCTGCGTTCACGAGCTTACAACAGTTCCTGTATTATTTCGAAAGTTAACTTAATAAATAAATAAAAGTTTTATAGTTTAGTTTGGAAAAGAAGCAAATAACTACTTTATTACTACAATATAATACTTTACTTCCATGCTGTACTAGGAGCGAAAGAAAAACATAGAATGTGCCAGCTGCTTCTTTTCCAGAGAATATTGTAAAAGTCAGTTATGGGACAGAGGTTTTATTGGAGATTTGTTTTGTGGGCGATAGGCTGACCCCCTGTCACTGCAAGAGTCTCTCTTCATCATTATAATGCCTCCAAATCTGTCAAACGTAACATCAGATAGTTTTATAATGTCTGGTGTTCTGCCTACCCCGTGAGGGATACAGGCGTGATGCTTCGTATGTATGTAACTTCTTCTTCTTCTTCGTGTCGATGCAACAACATAATAACTACTTTATTATTTTACGAATAGAATTCAATTTCAACCTACCTTTTTTCTCGCCGACTAACCTCCGCGTTTGATGATGAATGATTGAGAATGGACAAGAGTTAAGAAAAGACCTATTTAAATTATAATTACCTTCACAAGGCTGCGTATTACAATCCCTGGACTCCTTGGAGGGTCCCAAACAGCCTTGTCTCAGACAACTCCTGCTTCGCCACTGTTTGCCGCCGCCGCAGTTGACGGAGCAAGGTCCCCAGTCAGACCAGAGGCCCCAACTTATGTCTGATGGTGGAACTGAGGAGCAGGATCCTTGGCTGCAGTAGCGTTCCTCTTCGCGTGATAGGGATAGCTGTTTGGATAAAAGTAAATAATTTAACTACCCACACTTTAAAACCATTCATCCGGTGCCATCAACTAGTGACTGTATTAGTGGTTGATACATTACAAGAGATGATTTGTAAGGGTTGCTGATAAGTAATGTTTTCAATTAGTTTAACAAGTAAAGAGGCGTAGAAGATTAATTATTTATTTATTTGATCATAACTCTTTATAACGCTCAAAAATACAACTTCATTCCAAATATGAAGCTGTTTAGTAGACAGTGTTGTAGAATAATCAGCGAATGCAGAGCATCAAAAAAACTGACTTCACGTCAAAACTTTGGCTGATTTTTATTGTCATCCATGTGAACATTCTCCGAAATCACAAATATTTTTTTTTTTATTTCAAAAATTCAAATTCAATATTTTAACTTAACCGTTTTTGATTAAATTTATATGGGAACAACTCTGAATTATTTATATCATATGAAATAAGAATTCACATTTGTCCGAAATATCGTGTAACAGAGACACAAAAAAATACACACAGACCAATTGAGAACCTCCATTTTTAGAAGTTGGTTGAAAATACAGAAGATGACTCATAGCCCTGCAGTAGGCTCATTACATGGAGTTGTGATGATGAATATTAGTGTGATGCACTCAGAGTGTCAATTAAAATTAACATTCTCAACCGACTTCCAAAAAAGGAGGAGGTTCTCAATTCGTCTGTATGGTTTTTTATGTGTTTTTGTTACACGATATTTTGGACAATTATGAATTGATTTTGAAAATTGTTTCATATGATAGAGGATACTTCATTGTTGGTTCCGTTTAAATGTCATCGAAATCGGCTGAGTACTTCATTTTGGAGAATGTTTACGTTGATGACACTCTCAACTCAGCCAAAATTTTGACGTGAAGTCGGTTTTTGTAATGCTCTGTATTCGTTGATTATCGGTAACTTTAGTTGATTGAAAAGTAACATTTCATTTCTATACTAATATATAAAGCTGAAGAGTTTGTTTTTTTTTGTTTGTTTGTTTGTTTGTTTGTTTGAACGCGCTAATTTCAGAAACTAAAAGTGGGATTTGAAAAATTCTTTTTGCATTTGATAGCCCAACTCTTGAGGAAGGTTATAGGATATATTTTAACCCGAAATTCCCACGGGATCAAAAGTTACGCGGGTAAAACCGCGCGCGGTGGCTAGTCTAATTATAAGCTTACCCGTAATTGTTCCGGCGACGGAGCTTTACACAAGAATTTGAACCTTTTCTCAGTGTAGCTTCCATCTGAGATGTTACCTTTAACAAAAATGTTCTTTGTAAAACTACGATAAACTTGGTAAAGGTGAAATTCAAGTAAATTAATATATGATTAAATAAATAATTGAAGTCGTCGTGGCGCCGTGGTTACTGTGCATATCAAACGATATCGCAGGTTAAGCGCTCTTGGTGCGGCCGGTATTAGGATGGGTGACCGCCGCCGACCATTCATTTCTCACGACGACTTCCGTGCTTCGGAGGGCACGTTAAGCAGTCGGTCTCGGGTGCTGTATACTTGTATACAGTTGTCGTTAGGGTTTGTCAGAAGCCATTTTGGCACCCTGAAATATCTGACATCTACCAACCAGCACTGGTCCAGCTTGGTGAGACTCATAGCCCTGCAGTGGGCTCATTACACGGAGTTGTGATGATGATGATGAAATAAATAATTCTAACATTGCCTGCACAAATGAAGTTTTACTAGGATCTTTTGCCATAGAAACTATTTAAGAAAAAGAAAATATAAAAATAATATTATAAAGCATGGTTCCAGCTGCTTCTCTTCCCGGGCATACTGTAAAAGTTAGTTATGGGTCGGAGGTTTTATTGGCGTTTTTGCGGGCGACAGACTGACCCTCTGTCACTGCAATAGTCTCTCTCCATCATATTAATACCTCCAAATTTGTCAAACGTGACATCAGATGGTTTGATAGCCTCTGGTGCTCAGGCTACCCCATTAGGGATACAGGCGTGAAGTTATGTATATGTGTGTATGTAATATTATAAAAATAAAAAAACTTATTACTCATAAATAATCTTTGCTGACAATTAATATTATAGAAAAACCGTATAATGTCCAATGAGGATTCAATTACTCAAATAAACGACTAAAACAATGACTCGGCTTGTCTATGTAGGTACATAAATCTCAAAAATTGCAGACTTTGTTTCAATACCTTTTATTTTAATAAAAGCTAACAATGTACAAAACTACTTACTCGGAATTTGAACCCAAGGCGTCCAAGCCGTAGCTTTCTTAACCTCACACGGCTTCAAGTCACAGGGTACCCTCTCGATCTTATTCCCCTCGCAGTCTAACCCGCCGTTTCTCGGCGTCGGGTTGTTACAGACCCGTTTTCTTTCTTTCCAGCCAGCTGACTGTCCACAGCTAGGGCCGCCGACGGTTGGGGTACAAATGGACCATGGGCCCCAGTTGGACCATCCTCCGTCTACTACGTCTGGATCTGGCAATGGAATAGGTTTTTAAGTACGAATCTTTGTGCCCATCTGCACTAAAAACCGATCCCATGTCATAACTATAAGCAAGAACTTAAGCATAGCTACGACAGCGCCCGAAAAGTTATGCCAATTCACTACTTAAAAAAATATGTTTATTCTATTTATATTTTGCTAAGTCCATTTTTCTTTTTTAATAAAACATGAAACATCATCTCAAAAACGAAAATTCCTTTCCCCTTCACTAGTTGGTATATTGACGAAACCTGAGCTACACAAGTTCTCACAATACTTTATTAATAGCATTGTGATTACTTTTCGATCATGTCAAATCAACCGTCAGACCGGACAAATGACAATAAAAATCAATCAATAGGGAATATGCATGTGATTTAGAAATGGACAAAAAAAATTATGTGTAATCTTTATTGCTAAAGAAATATACACACATAATTATTTTTACAAATTATCATGTTTCTATTAATAAATTTAATTATTTAAAAGTAGTATTTTTTAAATTCCCTCTCAAATTTTCAAAACACAACGCTATTGGCGGAACGAAACGTGACGTCACCGTTCACTCGGGATGGGTCGTTTGTTTGTATTATTGTTGTTGTTGAAGGTAATTCGCATTGTTTTACCGCTGTTTATGATTAAATTATATGTGTTTTTTGGGAATTATTAACTGAAAGCAGAGACTAATTGTGAAAAAAGACTTGCCACAATGACTGAAAGCGGTTTTGTCAAGGCGCAGTCGGATAATCTGCCTAAAATTGATGTGTTCATGATGATTACGTACTTTGCAAATAATTCTGACTTTACTTCAGCTGAACTAAGAGGAGTAAAAGCTGCAAGGTAAATAAGTTTTAGATAGTCAATAAATTTTCATATTCCTTATTTTTATACTGGGTGAGATGAGTTAATCAAGTAATTATAACCTAAAATATACCTACCGCTAATTTTACTTTTTGTGCCAGATCTGAACGAGAATCTTATGGTGATTCAGCCGTTGGATATGTACAAGTAAAACGAGAGAAAGATATCTGCGTGGTAAAGGCTAAAATAACACCTGAGCACAATGTCCGTCAAAAATGTTACAATGTGATTACTACTTGCAATGAGAGCGAGGGAAATATTCTGTCTGTTCAATGTGATACATTATCTCTCCTCATCGCCTTACACCACTTTTTCCTTAAATTTGCATCTTTGGGCATATGAAAATATATTTTGTCAGGTGCATTTTTATTGTTATTTTCGCACATAGGGACAATACAATATTTATAATAAGCTTTTGTGTGCTCGTCCATTATAATAGTTGATATTTAATCACTTTAAGTTCAATCACTCACTTTAAACTGTGAATCAAATCAAACACTTCGTTGTTACCTATTAAATTCTAGTGGACGGTGACGTCACAAAATAAGCGCGCCAAAATGGTGCGTTTCAGTCGTCCGAAAATGATAGCAGTTTTAATTATTTTTTTTCAGCTTATTTAAAAAAATTGTGCAAGTGTTATATTTTTTTCTGGTTATATAATTACTCATAGAATAGTTTAAAAAATTAAAAAAAATACATGCATATACCCTATTCTCGTTGCACGTCAGACTACAGGCTTAATTATCAACTTAGGATCAAAGTTTAGTGCAGACGGATATAGTTCGGTATAGTTATCTCAATTGAGTATCTGTCACTAGTATTAAAAAGTATTAGTTTTGTATTGATGAAATTGAGTTTTAAAATCGGTCTGCTAGACTCAAGGCTGCCAGACCGATTTTAAAATATTTTACTTTTAAAACGCTAGAATATTCAGGGGTGACATAGGCCACAATTTACCATAAATCAAGCAGAAGAAAAATTATGTTAATTTTCCATCTACAAATCAATATTCCGTCTCAAATTATCTTGATATAGTGTATGTAAATTGACTGAAACACAACGGTTACAAAATAATCCAACATTAAAATTGTCAGGTGAACATATCGCCATAAGCAAATTTTTTCATTTTTTTTACGATCAATAAACCGACTTACCGTACAAATGCTCACAAAATCATTACGAATCATGTCATCTCATATCGCAGGTTTCAGACCTGTGTGTCTATCTATATACTTACAATTAATATCATTCTAGGCTAAAATAAATGAAAAATGTGATAAATGAAAATTACCCGACCAGGATACGAACCTGGGACCTCTCGTTTGCCGGACGATTGCTCTTCCACTGAGCTACCTTACCATATTTTTGTTTTTACATTATAATATTGCTAACGTAGCTCCATCTTATGGTATAGCTTTGCAGCTAAGACCACCCGAGACCAATTTCTTTACAGAAATTGTGAATCCCAGTTAAAGTGAAGCATTGCAATGTTTTAATAACGTTTTTAATTTTTTGTTTTAATAAAAATTTTAAAAAAATGGTCGGGTAATTTTTTTTATGTTTTTTTATTTATCACATTTTTAATTTATTTAAGAATAATTGAGCATTTTAAATGCAAAAACTTAAAAACATTATCATTCTAGGATCCCCAATTTCGCTATAATGGTATCCCATATCACAAGCTTTTCTAAGTTTAGAGCCAAGTAATGACTACGGGCTACGTTCGTAGACTACGGACGTAGTCGCTATGATTGACTGGTATTTTATTTATTTATTATTACATCAAAACACTTATATCTATCATTGCAGGAGACCTAATGCGACAGTAAAGTGCAACAAATTAACTAAAGTAGGGCCATATTAAGAAGTCACATTTGACGTTTCCTTATATCAGCCACATAAAGTTCATTTTTGGTTGTGTTTTAAGAAAATGTATGAGATTGACATCTGTCAAAAGTGACCTATTATCTTGTCCCTACTTTAATAGTCTTACACATCTTAAACTTATTATGATAGAAGATTATAAAATCTTAAAGAACATCTCACATACATTATAAAAAATTACAAACTATCTTAAAAACCATCTCCTGTAAATAATAACAAATTATAAACTATCTTATACATATAATAAAAAAATAAGAACACAAGCTATAAAGTATAGGAAGGTATTTATGTCAAGGTACCTGCGCAAGGCGGCAAACTACTGCAGTACATATCCTGTGTGTCCTGCCCCACGCAGGGCCGGCCGCCGTGCCGCGGCTCGGGGGAGGAGCAGCTCCGTCTGCGGGACTTGACGGCGATCCCACAGCTGGACGAGCACTGGCCCCACGACGACCAGGCCGACCAGCCGCCGTGGACTGTGCAGTTTGCTACGGAGATTCCTGCGCCTGGGCATTGGAGTTTTGTTACGTAATGTAGGATAGCGAAATTTTAGACAACAATGAAGATAATCAATGAATGCAGAGCATTAAAAAAACCGTCGAAACTTTGGCTGAATTATAATGTTGTCAAGCTGAACATTCTCCGAATTCATACAATTTTGAAATATTAATTTCCAAGAAGTACTTAATCGATTTCGATGAAATTTATATGGGACGAACTATGAGGTACCCTTTATCATATGAAACAAGAATTTTCAAAATCGATTCATAATTGTCCAAAATATCGTGTAACAACGAGAAAAAAAGAACGTATACACAAATAGAGTACCTCCTCCTTTTGGAAGTCGGTTGAAAAAGTACGTAGTATTGGCTTAAACTTGACTATGCAAAGTGAAACATGATTGGTAAATAAAGTTTTTGTTCATATAACAATAGTTTAAGGCAAATTCATCTGGACGAAGTTCTCGAAAAGTTCGGGAAGTTATAAATGTACAGATGGCTATAGAAACTGTGATAGAGCGATGTAGGAATTACGTCGTGTCGTCATTGTACTATGGAGTGTCGCTAGATGTCGCTACAGTGTCGTATAAGGCGACCTATCCTAGTAATCTCCGTTTTAGGGTTCGCCTGGTAGCGAACACGCTTCATATAAAGTCTACCGACATATATTACCTCTCCGGCAGTGATGTGTTTCGGCAATATTTTATGAAGAGCCAGTTCTTTCCTAAGCCCGAGTGCTTTCATCTTCGACCTCATCTTCACTTACCATCAGGTGAGATTGAGGTCAAACCTGGACTTAGTCTATAATTTAAAAAAAAAATATATAATAACTTACCAACACATTTCAATCCACCATTAGCAGGTTTAGGGTTGTCACAACTCCTATATCGACATTGGCACATGTCAGGTCGGTCATCGGTGTAAGAATGCGTGTTTTCTTGCATACAGGGTTCCCAATCTGACCAGGAAGTCCATCCACCGTCCACTGTAAATGTGAAAAGAGACGTATAACAACAATTTTGAATTTAGATTGTTACCTTCATAATGGGCATTGTTCTTTTTTTACCTATTATTTTTATTGTGTTATATTAATCTTTAACCTATTTTGAGAGACTAATTTGAACAGTTTTATTTTAAAGCGTATAATAAATTTAATAAAATCAATATAAATTTATATTGATTTTATTAAATTAGTACGTATTGACGTCATCAGTGACATTAACTTTATGAACATGTGTCAGTCAGTGAAATAACATTTACTGTGTCTGTGTGCTAAAGTCATGTAATGTCACCAAATGGATTGTAAACGAAAACATTTCAAAAATTGATTCAAATCAACATCTTAACAAGGTTAAATAAAGGTCAAATGTATTTTGTTAAAAATCTACAAAACCCGAATGTTTTTAAATGTTTTAAATCGACTTGAGTAATCAGAAACCTTATTCCAGGAAACGGTTAAAAAAGCAAATAATAAAAAGTAAACAATTTAAGTAAGCCCCCCATTAGGGGGCTAGTTTCGCTGGGTAGTCTCCACAACACAGGCTTATGCTTACTTTAGAGCCACGTGCATTGTGTGTCAGTTAGTGCAATTAATTTCTTGATTATTTGTAGTAATAAACTGTGTTGTCTATCAATTATCAAGGCTTTACATGTATAAGTAGTGTTTCAGTCGTTTTATAGTAATAGCTAAAGTCACTACGATTCAACACAATTTTAAACCTTTTTATTATTATTTCTTATAAAAAAGGATCGTGCGTTTATCTTCCACGTCTTATTGTGGGAAAGTTATTATGACGACTTAGGTGTAACATGTTCGTCCAAAAGAAATCTATTCGCTTGATGATTATAAATTACAGGATTGTTCCAAATTCGTACCAAAATTGTAACTAGCGAAGTGCTTTTTTCGATGTTTTTTTTACGTTTAAAAGTGAAAATACTGAATATTTAATATATTTCAATATGGAAAAACCTCACCTGACGTATTAACATTAGGGCACCGATCAGTGACCTGCACGTATTCGGGCTCAGAATTCGTTATTGACCACCTACGTTATGATTGACCGCCGACATTGACGGTACGTTATCATGAAGACTAAGGTATCAAAAGTTCATCCACAAGAAACTAATTTAATTGACGCTTCAAAATTACAGGACTATAATTTAATTCATTCCACACTTTGGCGACCCACTACCACTATTGTAGCCCTTTGTTCAACTTTTTCTTTATAAAACAACCATAGGTAAAAAGGTGCATCAAATTAATTCAAAAAGGATTATGCTGAAAATTACATACATAACTTCACGCCTGTATCCCGTATGGGTAGGCAGAACACCAGAGGTAATAAAACTATGTGATGTCACGTTTGACAAATTGGGAGGCATTATAATAGTGAAGAGAGACAATTGCAGTGACAGGGGGTCAGCCTATTGCCCACAAAAAAAGCCTCCCATAACACCTCGATCCCTTAACTGAGTTTTACAGTATGCCCGGGAAGAGAAGCAGCTGGCACATTCTATGTTTTTCTTTCGCTCCCAGTCCAGCATAGAAGCTGAAAATTGTATGTATTTTTAATTGTATCTGTCTTACCTGGCGTATTAGCATTAGGGCACCGATCAGTGACCTGCACGAATTCAGGCTCAGACATATGATTGACCGCCTTAACGCACATCTCGCGTGCGTTATGCCAGCCGCAGTATGGATCCACTGCGTTCACGCAGCTTGACCGGGTTTTATGTCTGTGACAGTGCTCGGCTCCGATACGAAGGACTGAGGTTTCGCTGCCTATGTATATTGACATCTGTGAAATAATTTTAATAGTTCAGATTTAGGTTAAAGGTCTGTAATGTAGGGTAAAATTAGAAAAAAAAAAGACTTGTGGCACTCGGAGACTGCCGCGGTAAAGCATTATTATCAACTTATGCAATTATAATTATTTATTTATTTTATTAATGCAGTAATGTTTGATCTAATATGAAGTTCCACAAGTTCCTAATAGATGGCGCTGATTGTTTATTAAAGCCCGCATGTAAAGTTATGAAATCAAAGTATCACCGCTGTGCCGGTCGAAGTGGATTCGGTACCCACGCTCAAGGCCCGCGATAGAAGCTATGCAATAGCTTAAAAATGGGAAAATAAGTTATCAAAATGTCAAATTTGTTTGTGGGTGCAAGTATATCTGATACAAATGATAAAATCATCAAAATTTTTAAAAAGGAATTTTGAAAGTTTTACTAAGAAATGAACAGCAGATTATTATTTTTTTAATAAAAGTTAAGCGCATTTATTAACAGTTTTAGTTACTGGTAGGCTTGCGTCGTTTTGCTCATTGATTTCTGACCATCTCAACAAACAGACAGACAGACAAACATTCTTTCTATTATATTTGCTCTGTAGCTTGTTTTGGGTGACAATGTCATAAATGACGCTAAATATATCAGAACCACTTAGACTTTAGAGTTCAAATAAATTTAATTTGTGGACCAAAACATTCTCATAATTTACCACAGTTATTGAATGAGTTAGTCAATGTGGTACAGCTGAAATACTAAGTCCTAATTTATTAATCGCGGCAATTTTTAGGAGTGAAAAGTGTCACCCGAAACATGCTACAGTCTGTATTTAAATGCAATAATCTGAATTTAAAAACCCACTTACCGTCTCCTTAACAAACTGCATAGTTTTAACCACCACGCGCTTCCCATTCCCCAACTTCCACCGTTCACTCAAACACGCTTCTGTCAACCCTTCGACAGCTGTCAGTTTCAAGACTTCGCTGTCAACGGTAGCGACGTAAATGACGAGTTGTTTTTCGAGCATTTTCGTATGGGTTATGTCAACGGTGATGTGAGTGAGGCGTTCGGGGGTAGTTTTGTATATGGGTTTTTGGGATATAGGTTGGATTGAGTCGTACATTAGATGGTAGCGATGGTATTCTATTGCTTGATGGGGCCTGTGAAAGAAGAATACGATTAAAATTAAAATAAAATAAAATAAAACCCCCAGACAATCACACCAACTACATGGCCTCAAAGTAAGCGAAGCTTGTGTTATGAGATACCATGTAGCGAACTAGGGGGAACCTAGAATATCAATACATATATAGATAAACACCCAGACCCGGAACATTTTTTTTTTCTTGTTCCGGGCGGGAATCAAACCCGCAACCACTGGCGTCTGAGGCAGACAGGTTTACCCCTTCGCCAAAGTGCTTTAGTCAAATATTTTTAATTATAATTTAAATTAATTAAAAATTACACTTAGGGTTCCTATTTGTGTAAACTTTTAATTGGCCATTTCTTAACTAAAGCATTTTGTATATATTTTTAACTAGCTGTAAGTTTTCCGAAAATAATAAAATAAATTTCAGTGGAAGTGGAAGTAGTCGAGAACGACTACAAAAATACGTATTTTATTAGTATAGGATCTATGCGCAGTTTTTCTATGCGGATTTTTAATAGATAGGTAATAAATGACCTAGTAACATTAAAACCTATTTTACAGTTATTTCCCTGTACACGAGTAAAGAAGAAGCTTCAATCTGCTTAATTTTTTAAATAAACACAAGAAAAAGTCATACTAAAGTAAACATTTTTTTTTTCTTTAAAAATGTCAAATTCAAATCAATTTATTGCTTAATGTATGGTAAGTACAGTACGGATGTTAACAAAATGGTTGTGTTCCACATACAAAACTGTTTAACAGCATGCAACATTATACAAAAATAAACATTCTCATTACTTACAAATGTCAGAGAAAAAAAGAAAGAACTTAAATTGTCAGCTTCATTAATTGATTATCTACAGTCCAAATTTACTAAAAAATATCGTAAAATGAATATCATGAACAAAATTTTAACCATATTAGATATTCTTTAAAATTTAATTCGTTTTCATTTTTGTTCACATTGTCATAATTTATGTTTACCTACATTTAAAATATTCATCTAATGTATAAAAGCACTTTTCTGTAAGCCAATGTCGAAAACATTTACTTTATACGTAAAGTCTCCAACCTTCTTTTGGCACCTACACATGTTTACACTACTACGCATATTAGGATTATACATCACCTCTTGCAGGCAGCCTCTCCACATCAATCCCAACAACATTTGTTCTACAACTTATTAAAATTAATAGTTTTAAAAAAATTACTTTCCCAAACAAAAAATATTTATAGCCCTGGTTTAGTGGCGTAGCTTTATTAACTCTTAGTGCAGGTATGCCACGCACCTTGCGTAATAAAATATCGCTTCAAAATAATAACAGGCATCTCTTACAAAATGTAGAGATAGGAAAAAAACGCTTTTCTTTATTAAATTTTTGTGTTATTTATCAAGATTTGTAAAAAGTCGTTAAACAAATGTTTTTGGGATTGATGTGGCGAGGCTGCATGCAAGAGGTGATGCGCTAATTAAAATTAACCCAGTATACTTTGATAAGCCGATAAATTCAAAATTAATCAAACATTATAAAAATCTTCATTAACCCATTGTATGCTGACTACGTATATTCTCGTAGTGTGGTTTTAGTGTCAGGTGCCGACTACGAGTTTTATCGTAGTACTTTGTATGCCTGGATTATTAAATTTATGTTAGCTAGCATCCTAAACTCCACAGAAAATTAAGGATTGGCGTCTAATAAAGAAGTCCGAATGAAAAAATAGTAACTTTAATTTGAATTTTTTACATAGAAACTAGCCTAAAATTACAAAGGTTGCGTAGAAATTTTGAGGTCTAGCTCATAATGTATTTTTTAATATAAAGTAACGAAATAGAAAGTTATTAAGTTATAATGAGAATAATACAATAAGTAACATAATATTAGTTTCATGTAAAACAAAAATAAGTACAATAATTAGAGGGTAAGTATCCAAAATTGTATCAAAAAAGACTCAATAATGCTAGTTCTTATGCGTGAATCTAGGATCAGTATGAAAAATCCTGTTGCAGTCTACAACACATAAGGCAGGTTTATCTGGACAGACTGAACAGAAATAAACAGTCTCTTTACGTTTTTTTATTTTTCGTACACACACGACACGGTTTTGAAGGGTTCTGCTTCTTTTCTGTGGGTGGTAACCTTGCTAGGTCATGAAATTCTGTCAAAGGACTACGAGCACTGCCGCCTACTAGTACCTGAGCAGGAGCTGTAGCCAAGACTGGTGCTGGAAGTCAGAACCCGGAGCTGTAGTTTGGGCATCATCTATGCCTAACATATGTAAGATGAACTTTTCTCTAAACTGTAGTAACCGCATTTTAGAAGTTCGTTTCTGGATGCGAAGTAATTTATGTGCGTTTTGCACATATACGTCAAATATGTGTAAGGCCAACTTCTTATGCCATCGCAGGGTTTTACGTAGACATGAGTAATAAGAAACCATTTGGTCGCCTTTATCTACTCCTGACATACCGATGTTATAATCAGCCACTATGTTAGGTTTTTCGGAAATTTTTCCTCTCTGGTTTCTAACGTTCACCACTTCTAGTTGATGTTTGTTTGAAATAACTAATACATCCCGTTTATCTTTCCATTTGCACACGGTTATATCGCCGCATACTTGGGCCGCCATCTCTCCTCTCTTCAATTTAGCATTCGTTACTGCTACCGGATTATTTTTACGGTTTTTTCGTAAAGTTCCACACACGTAAGTCTTTCTTTGACCTAAACGCCTTGTCAAATGTGCAGAATTGTAGAAATTGTCAGTGTACACGACGTGTCCTTTATCTAAATATCCATCAAGAAGATCTAAAACAACGGTTGAGCTGTGACTGGTACCCGGCGGAGGTCTCTCAGATTTTCCTTTATAAATACGTATCTTCATCACGATTCCTGAAGACTCACATAACTCGTAAAGTTTAATACCGTAGCGATGTTTCTTATTTTTCAGGTACTGACGAAAAATCAATCTCCCTCTCCACAGAACCATAGACTCGTCAATGCTTAGGTTTATATCAGGATAGTAAAGTTCAGCCATTATGTCACGAAATCTATCAAGAATAGGTGTAACTTTATGTAATCTGCATGTTGCTTGCCCATCATTCTCGGAGAAATGAAAGTTTCGAAGTAGAAGTTGAAATCGGTTGCGGCTCATTATAGTTCTAAAGAGTGGTAAGTTATAGAGTTTGTCCATTCGCCAATAGTGAGCTATAGTAGGTAATTGTGTAAGCCCCATATACAGTAACATGCCAATAAACTTCCGCATTTCATCATGATCAGTATTTTTCCAGTATCGAAAGCGAGAATGTTGTTGTAGTGGTCTAGCAGTACGTGCTGCATAGTTGTTTGTTGCTTGTACTAATGAGTTCACAAATTCTCTGGAGAAAAACAAGTCTGCAAGTACTGCTGGTGTCAAATTTTCGTTAGTTTTCAAACCTGGCTCTGGTATGAATGGGAACTGTTGAGGTCTCGCTGATCCCGTTTGCCATTGAAACTCAGGATCATGTGATGGCGCTTCTACAGTTGTGTCAGAGGATGAGTTGCTGAGGGTAGACTCGAAACTACTATCTTGGTTAGTTTCGTTAGCATCAGGAACATAGTTGTCACTCGATCCAGAAGAAAAGTCTTCATTGTCAGAATCTTCTTCATTTTGTAATTGAGAAATGATCTCAGCAAATTGTAATTGTCGCGATGTACGGGCTGCTTTACGCCGGCCATGTAAAATACGTCGCGATTGCATAGCAAAATTGTTCACGCATGTACGTATCAATCAGTGCGCGGGCGACGCGGTACTGAATTCCGAATAAAAAGTAATTACCTATAGCGACACGCATGGACTTGTCACGATACTAACAACAGTAGTCTATGATTGGATAATTCTCAGAACAAAGAGAGAAAAGGACAGTTTTCATTTATAGTACATATGAGTGAGATGTACAATCGTAAGTATTTGGCGCCAAAAACCAAAACGTATAGTAGGGTGCCAGAATACGAGTTTATTCGTAGAAAGAATACTACGAGTATTTTCGTAGCCTGGCCTCGTAAGATGAATTTATGTATGATATGCCAGCTACGTAAATATACGTAGGACACCATTAGTATGGTGGCAACCAGGGTTTGACTGAAATGAGAGCCTAGCATTCAATGGGTTAATCTAGACAAAAATATATGCATCCCTCACCTGCTATCTCCCTCGCACATGAAGTGTCTCCTTGCATGGTCACTAGGAGCTCTCGACTCCCACGTCGAAGTAGGCGTGTCTTGTATCTTGTACGGTCCGTCGAAAACTTTGTGTATTTCTGACATGTTGTATATGCATACTGCACTGCCGGGGATGCTGTTCCTGTAACAAGAGAGAAGTTTTTATTAATAATGGCTATTTAAGTCGTCGTGAGGCCGTGGTTACTGTGTATATTATACGATATCGCAGGTTAAGTTTTGCTTGGTGGTAGGATCCCTTCTGGGTCCGCCTGGCTAGCAACCTTTATATAAAGTCTGCCGCCAAATGTTACCGCTCCGGCGGTAATGTGTTCCGGCAATATTGTATAAAGAGCCAGTTCCTTCCTAAACCCGCGTGCTTTCATCTTCGACCTCATCTTCACTTACCATCAGGTGAGATTGAGTTCAAACGCGGGTTTAGTCACTTATAAAACAAAAAGCAACGTTCGGCGCGGTCGGTACTTGGATGGGTATCCGCCGACTATTTATTTCTCACGGCGACTTCCGTGCCTCGGAGGGCACGTTAAGAAATCGGTCCCGGGTACTGTATACTTGATACGCGTACACTCTACGCTTTGCACGTCGTCGTCTTAATAGAACGGCACGGACCCCGGGACCGAGCCGTGCTTTCAGGAACGCGCTCTAATTGTTCCTCATTACATAATTAAGAGCTGTAACGCACTACTTCCTTCTCTTATCCGATCTGAATCCGAGAAAATATGAATCTAAAAATTACGGAGCACGGACGAAGTATGACGGATGTAATGCGAAAGCTACCACAAAAATAGTCTACGGCTACGCCGGACTAGAGTTACCAACTTTTTTTTCTAGAAATACAGTATAATTTGAGTCTGAACACAATATCAAACAGTATTTTGGAAAAATAAACAGTATTCAATTTATTTAATGTTTTAAACACATATTTTTAGAGCTTCTTGCACAAATTATTAATTACACAAATTATTACTTAAAGTCTATAAAAAGTGTTTAGCTTCTTATGTTAAAAACAGTATTTTGTATACTTTATTTTTGTTCAACAGTAAACAGTATAATATAGTGAAAATAGTATTATACTGTTATAAACGGTATGGCTAATAATGTTTTTAAGTTTTTTGCATTTAAAATGCTCAATTATTCTTAAATAAATGAAAAATGTAATAAATAAAAATTACCCGACCAGGTAATTTTTATTTATCTCATATTTTTTTATTTTTTTTTATTTATCACATTTTTCATTTATTTAACAGTATGGTTAGCAACCTTACGCCGCACCGTCATTTCTTGGATTTAGGCCGGTTAAAAATCGCATATAGTGCGTCATCGCTCATAGTCACATAAAAAACACAGACAATTTCATATAATGTTGCTTGGTAGTTTCCTGCCTCAACCTCTTCACCATGCAGTGGAGAGATACCTAAAGTGAAATAAAGAAGTAATCTTAGACTGAATTCATCAGTAATACTCACTCGTGAGTAGTGAACACAGCTAGTAGCAGTCCTTCCTGCGGCAGATACTCTACGCTTTGCACGTCGTCGTAATAGAACGGCACGGACCCCGGCACCGCGCACTCGAGTCGCGCTTTAAGGAATGTGCTCCAATTGTTCTTCATCATCATATGACCGCCTGAATCGTTCTTACAGACGCGGGCGATTCGGGAGTAGATTGTCTGGAAAAAATATTGAAATGAGAAAGTTAGGAAACCCCCAATTTATGAGCTTTAAACTGCCACGGTCATTAACGTTAATATGTAGAAACGAAATGTTAACGGGACCGTCATAGCGCTAGCGAGAACTCGAAATAAATCAAAAATATGTTAAATATCCCGTTTGTAAGGCTGCAAACTGGACGGCAGTGACAGCGGCGCGGGGAATCGGGCCGTTCTCGACGCCAGCGGGTGTGAGAGCGATTTGTCGCGCTGCAATACAAACTCAATACTTTCTATCGTGTCATGGAAATCGCTGCCCGCGCCGCTGTCACTCTCGCTGCCGCTGTCGCTGCCGTCCAGTTTGCAACCTAAAGGTACTATGAAACATCAGTATAATTGGTAGTGATGAAAATGTTTCTGAGACTAAAATATGACCAAAATATTGAGTAAAAGCTTCAATATTGACTGAGATCACAAGTTCTGTTGAAAGATGAAAATCTTGTAGACTATTGCCTTTTTCTCACAAATAAAACTTAGAACCTTCTAGAAAAATAAGACTATCGATTTAAAACAAGCAAACAAACTGGTGCATTCGTTTGAGATACCTCTACAAACACACAGAATATGTACACATTTCAAACTTATAACACCTCCTTTGTTTGTCGAGATACTAAAGTTCGCAAATGGACACACCGACTATGCTAATATGTATGTTTTTTATTTGTTATTTGACCATCGATAAGACTTGAATCGACCAGATAAATATTAATTGTTTTAAACTATCGCGGTTATTTTCACTATGATTTAATGTATTTACGGGATTCTTACCACGATTTTCGATTTTATTTTCGCACGTCCGATATTTCGATGCTGTTACAAGCACCATGATCGCGGACTGGGATACCATGTAGTCCAGTCCGCGATCATGGTGCATGTTAGTGCACCAGTCCGCGATCATGGTGCTTGTAACAGCATCGAAATATCGGACGTGCGAAAATAAAATCGAAAATCGTGGTAAGAATCCCGTAAATACATTAAATCACAGATAAATATTATTTTATTTATTTGACAACCACTTTGGCGATGGGGTAAACCTGTCTACCTCAGACGCCAGTGGTTGCGGGTTCGATTCCCGCAAGAAACAAGAAAAAAAAATGTTCCGTGTCTGGGTGTTTATCTATTTATGTATTTATATTCTAGGTTCCCCACTAGTTCGCTACATGGTATCTCATAACACAAGCTATGCTTACTTTGGGGCCATGTAGTTATTTATTATTTATTTGTTTATCCTATCATGTTAGCTAACATGCGCGCCATAATAGATAGAATTACTCGATTCGATACCATGATTAAGCCCATAGAACCAAAGATGCCATATTCTAAGAAAATATCTATATAAAGGCCCGATTTATAGTTCTCGATGGTCGCATGCTAGTCCCGCTCACATGTTAAACGAAAAGTCTAACGGGAACACAGCAAACGTCTTGTGACGAGACATGGGTCAAGGGCATAAATGAGTTTAAATAAAGCTGATTCTTGCATATTATACCAAAAACACGTGTTTCTACTAGCTACATCATCAGGGCCAAAGGCCATAGATAGTTTGACTCATCGCTTGAGATTGAGTTTATAAATGTGTTTATATTGATATGATATATCATTTACCGCGTATAGGTCATATTTATTTATTTATTTATTATTAAAGAAACATACAGCCATTATATTTCTTATAAATACAACACAGTTTCCAACGTTAGGCATTAAATATATTGTAAATATTTAATTATGTGATATTACTAAGAATTAATCTAAGTTAAGAATAATTATTAAGAATATTTTGAAATAAACAATAAATTGAGCATTAAGAATTGAAATATTCAGAAAAATTACTATTTAAACTGTAAAACTTTATGGAAAATGTTATTTTACTTTTTTCACAGATGAAATGTATCCATTCAATGTACAATGGAATATATCAATATGATGGTAACATGTATTATGTATGTTGCAAGCTCTTACAAGGTATCGATTTTTCGAATAATTCTTACTACATTTAGGAACTGAAAATACTGCATTGGAGCGACTACTATTAGACCTCGGACATCTAAAAGAGATACGACTGAGAAGGAAGGGTTAATCAATATGTATACATTAATAACTTTAAATAAAAATATTTGATACACTAACTAAATAAACCTACAGTGCGATCACGGAACTTTATCGATTCGTATGTTTACGAATGTTTACCAGCAGGGCTAGTATGTAAACATCGAAAAAGACTCGAATCTACAATATAAATTTTACAGAATTATTTTATCCTACCATGTTAGCTAGCATGTGCACCATAATAGATAAACTTTATTCGATACCATGATTAAGCCCACGGAACAAAAACTGCCATATTCTGAAAAAATACATACTCTAAGTGCCATATTCTAAATAAAAAACACTGCCGCACGAGAATTGTATACATATATATATATAGGCCTTGTAAATTTTGTATGTTTGTGAATATGTTGTATAAATATCACGACAATATAATAACTAACCTTGCCACAATTCATAAACTCCACGGCAACTTCTCTGAACACGAAATATACGAAGGTTTCGTCTTCAAAACTCCCCACAAATTGGGGTTCGTTCAGCCAGTTCAAGTCATATTGCGTGGTGCGTAGTGTGTCGGTGTTCCGTAGGGAGGCGCCGCGACTCCTGAAATCGAAGGAATTTTAGAAGAGTATTTAATATTATACAGAATATTCTCTCATTACTAGATACTCGATCATTAGAGATGAAGTTAGGTAATAAATAGTCAATTTATAAAGATCTGCTCAAGGTCGTCGGTAAACGCTGGATGTCGGCAGTGCAGGACTGAGCGACGAGGAGAACATTTGGGGGGGCCTTTTTCCAGTAGTGAATGACGACAAAAAATTTGTAAATCTAAGGACGACAGAAGTTGGTGCAGCTGTTTCGGCTTGCTCCCTTTGTGAAGTTTCGGAGATTCCACATTCTGGTGAAATTGTAATAGATTGTTAACTACATCTAACTTTGTAACACCAAAGTAAGCTTAAATAAACTTGTATTTTGAAGACTAAAGCCCCTATTAGTAAATCGTTCTTAACTCCAAGACACATAAGACAATTATTTACCTTCCCCTAAATGTATGAAATTCGCCAACTTAACATCAGCCCTTATTTGAGAGCCTTTTATTAATATGCGCCTAGGTATCCTATGACAGCCGCATACTTCAAATAGTGTTCCGCGTTTATCTTCCTAACTGCTTCTTCCACCTGCGTCAATTGATATAAAGAGGACAAAACAAACTTTTCCTTCTTCTTAGGGTGCCTCTTCAACTAGTAAAGGTCAGCAATTAGATAGTCCTCTCTATTCTTTGCTCGACGAAACAGCTCAGCAGCTTTAGCTATGCCGGTCCACTCTAACATTTTGCAGCCACGACTTCTTTCTACGCCCCACTTTTCGTTTTTCGAAAACAAAACAAACACTTAGAAGCAAAATAAAACCAACCTGCAAATAGCAGTATCCGAGCTAGTAAAGTCAGTGGGCGTCCCCGCGTAGTACTCTCCCGAACTAGCCAAGATGGCCGTCACGTTAGATTGCGGGTTGTGAGGGCAACTGGCTACCCCGGGCACCCAGCTTGATACAGTGCTGATTGACTCGATCTGAAATGTTTTTGTGAATTAGTGAATAGGGAAACATGGAGGATTATAAAGTAAGTACGTGCTTGAAATACATAATGTGAATAATTGCGCGTTCACGGAAAGTAAAATTTCCATTTCCTTGAAATCATCGCGTAACCTAGATGATCCCATTGATCATGGAGTTTATTTTTTGGTTGACCGCAATACATTATCATGACAAACTCTGTACTTCAAATATAGTTACTTTGAGCCTCGTGATTAAACCAATTTACTGGTTCATATCAAAGCCCAAACAAAAAAATTATATTAAAAAACTATTCCTTCCATGCTGCTTCTCTTCCCGGGCATACTGTAAAAGTCAGGCAAGGCACGGAGGTTTTTTGACGTTTGCGTGGGCCATAGGCTGACCCTCTATCACTGCAAGTCTCTCTCCATCATTATAATACCTCCAAATTTGTCAAATGAGACATCAGATGGTTTATAGCTTCTGGTGTTCTGCCTACCCCATAAGGAATACAGACGTGACGTAACTATGTATGTACGATTGTCAAATAAAAATCTGTTTATGTTTGTACAAGAGTAATGAGAAAGTAAGTCTTTATCAACACTTTGGTCGAAAGGATAAGGTTTCCGGTCGTAGTGGATAAGGATGTTAAAATTTTTGTTTTGTTATTCGCTTTGAGTAAGTGAAAGATAGGCTCATATTCATTAAAAACAACTTTTACCGGATGATTGTACGTTGGTATGGATATATAAAATAAAAATGTACATCAAGGTACAGGATATACAAAGTTTGCTACCGAAAATACTACTGATATAACCTAAGCGAATATTGATTGTATTTTATCTTCGTAGACTTTTTTTGAGATGAAAATAGAATTTGCGTATAACCCCAATCACACACGACAGCAAGCGCATGTTAGGTCGAAAAGAAAGGCTGATAAAATTTCAAAATTCTAAATTAGTATCTTCGAAAGTGCCAGCCAAACAGAAGGGTACTAAACATTAATTAATTTGCCGACAAATAATATGTTTCACAGCTGTAATCAGGGCTATTTGATTATAATTCAGGACAACAGACTACAATTTTAGTGCAATAATGTTTTCTGGGAGCCTCCCATTATTTCGTTATTCGGCGTCGACATTGGAACACAAATTAGTTTGTGTTTTGTTTTTTTATCTGTCAGTACCTACAGTAGACCGATATTAACGGTAAGTGACAATAAGCCTCAAGTTGCACAAGAGTCACAAGAGTCTAAGAAGCATACTTGAGAAAACATCATTATTAAGCCAAGGGTTTTCACCTGAACGGTGCTGACTATGGCGGACGATGAATAGTACAACCTATAAAGCTTCCCTAGAATTTATCGACTTTTACGATACGCTGAAGTGATCCCCTCTTCTAACCCAATACCAATTCTACTCATCGTCTAATTATTCCGTGGGTACGATTCCTTATAGGTTTTTAGTAATTGTCTGTTATGTAAATATCGTCAATAATCTCCGCTTGTTTCATATTGTTTTGGATTATCGTTCTCTGAATTATTGTCTGCAATGGAGAATTGAATCCAACGACTGTATTCGTTTGTGAGAACTTTAATAGCTGTTTTGTTCACATAAAGAACTACGCTGAATTCCATGGACAGTGGTACTTAACAACTATGGTTAAATTGAAATGGCTTCTGACGACTACTGTGTATAAGTATAAAGCACCGAGAACTGATTGCTTAGTGTGCTCTAGAAAGCACAAAAATCGACGCGATAAAAATGACTGGAGACCTATCCTTGTACCGAACCGATCGTTGCTTTAAGCCCCAGCCAGACTGTTTAAAATGCGGTTATAAACTCGATATACTACGAGTTCTCGCCAATCCAGGTTAAATTTCGTTGCAAACAGCCGTCTACATTGTAAACTAGCAAAGAAACCTTGTTTTAAACAGTGTGGCTTAACCTACTATGTCGAATGAAATACACTGGAGCACCATGCCACAACAATGGTCCAGTAACATGACAACATTGATTTGCCTGCGCTACTAATCTTAGTAAAACGTAAGTACCCTTTAAAGGCTTTTGACCAGATTTCATATGAAGTCTGATATCAATCCAAATATCCAAATTCCTCTTCTGCTATGTTCAAGTAAACCATTTTTACTTACCATGAGTTGAAATTGAGAGTTAAAATTGGGGTAAAACACGTGATTAATCTATCCTCGGTACATTTTCAACTAAAGCTTGAAAAATAGCAGATGACGACTACTCAACGACAATATAAATACTAGTAAAGCTAAAGAGTACTCATTAAAATGACTACAAAGTATATGTATCATAACATCTAAACCAGTACAAAAACAGTTTCCCATGCTTCTTACACGGTATGCATTATTATTATCATTGAGGTTACTTACAGCCACTTATTACTGCAGGTATTTGCGGATCACGAACATCCTGTAAACCTACATCACGCACTAGCACTATCAAGGATATAGAGTAGAAATAACCGCAATATTATAAATGTTTTTATTCGAAATTGGAAAGTAAAATGTATTATTCAATTGAGATTTAGAAGTAATTTGAAAATGCAGCCAACGGACAAAGTTGAGGGGCTGAATTTTACTAAAAACTACATATAAAATAATAAATCGTGAGGTAGCGGGTTCTATCCCGTCAAGAAGAAAAATAATGCTCCGGGTCTGGGTGATTATTTCTGTATGTTTTTATGTTCTAGGTTTCCCCCAAGTTCGCTACATGGTATTCCATATACCCATATCCCAGGTACATGTATTTGGTGTGATTGTCTAGGGATTTTATGTAAAAACACGCCTTACCTCTCTCCAACTGCAAATAGGGCTGAACGCGTTAGTCCCACAAGCAAATAACTTATGTCCATAAGACAGAAGCACTTTGATATAATTGTGGCAGTCTTCCTCAGTCTGACCCTTGTCTTGGCAGAGCTTTATCTTCTCTATGGGAGCAGGCCAATCTGATCTCTCTATTGGACGCAAGCCACGGAGGGAGAGTCGGAGAAGTACGTCTCTGTAAGAAAAAAAAAGGAATGGTTAATCATTTAAAGTAAAGTATTGTTAAGAATCGTAAAATATCTGAAGTATCTTAAGTATTCGACTTCCAAAGGAGGAGTTTCTCAATTCAGGTTTATGTTATGTAGGTGTTTTTGTATGTTACGTTATTATATGGTCAGTCATGTATGAATAGCTTTTTAGGATTAATTCAATTAAATAGACTATACTTCAAATTTGTCAAATGTGACAGCAGATGGTTTAAATCTTCTGGTGTTCTGCCTACCCCATAAGGGATAAAGGCGTGACGTTATGTATGTATGTGTGTACTTCAGGGGTGCTTCCAGTGCCAAATTTAAAAAAAAAATGCAATTTTGGGAAAAGTAGTTATACGTAGGTAGACGGACGTTTCCCTTTAGCTAAAGTATTGACAAAAATACGGGTTTTAATGCATTGCATTCGTTGATTATCGATAGTGCGTTCTTTCTCGACAAAGTATAGTTTGTAGCTATGTCTTACTAAACATATATATATATGTATTGTTATTCGTTATCTGCTTCTCACACAATTATATACATAAGTTGCTATATCGTGCTATATTTAGTATAAGCTGTCTACCATATTTTTTAATTTTTTTACCATTTTCTTTGCATTCGTTGACTTATTTTTTGTACTATACCCACTCTGAACTTTCATGGTTTATGAATAAGCACACGCATTAGAGAGAACACTTAGCTTACGAGCACCAAACAAACCCTTTTGTTGCTACAAAACAATACATAACATTTAAACAGCGACAAATAATAAAGCACAAAGCGATACGAAGTAAGCTATTAAAAATATTTCTAAATAATAATAATAAACCGTTTACAATACTATCGGCCAGTTCTGTTTCTTCTGAAGTCTATTTCAAAGAAGGTAATCAAAAGTAGGGCCTACAGTCGTAACATGACAAAAGAAGGTAGAAACGCATGAACAATAAAATGAGGTGTTAAAACTTGGTTAGGACCATCGTGAAAGCATACGGAGTTAATTTTTTTTTTTTATTTGGACTAGCTAAGTAGCGAATATATAATCAACGAATGCAGAGCATTAAAAAACCGACTTCACGTCAAAACTTTGGTTGAATTATAATGTCGTCAATGTAAACATTCTCGGAATTCTTACATATTTTTTCAAAATTTTTAAATTATCCATGAAGTACCCAATCGATTTCGATGAAATTTATATGGGTCCAACTCTGAAGTATCTTATATCATATGAAACAAGAGTTTTCAAAATCGATTCATAATTGTCCAAAATATCGTGTAGCAAAGACACACAAAAAAAAAACATAAAATACACACGAAGAACCTCCTCCTTTTTTACTCGACTACGACGAAGCAAAAAGGAGGGTTATGAGTTTGACTTGTATGTACGAATGTGGGTGGATGTTCATCTGTTCCCTCAGAACTTCTAAAGTAGTAATCATAATTGGACAAATTAGGTGTTGTTGGAAGCCTCTTCACTGTCCGCTGGTTATAGGCTATATAAACTAAAGTATAATTGACTATAGCGCCCCTAGAGGACTTAAAGTGGAGAACTAAAAAAAATGTTTTTCTTTATATTTTCGTGCGGGGTTTCAAATGAAAGAGCTTCTTTGTAAGCACAGCTCAAATATGCAAAAATTATTACTCTAAAATAAGTGAAATAATAGGTATAGTAAAGAACTGAAAAAAAATTCTTGACTGTTTTGTGTAGGGTATCAAATAAAAGAAATATGTTCAAAAGATAGCAGTGGTCGTATTCCACCTTTTATAGCAAAACAGATTAATTTTAATAAATAAAATAAAATCAAAGTGGCATACGGTCACTGCTACCCTTTCACCAAACCAAACTCTTCGTTAACAAAAATCATTTCATTATCATCAACCATGTCATACAGGGTGACTTTTGAAATTCAAGGACGTGATAGTTTGCGATCATACATGAACAGAAAAAAGTTATAAAAAAATAATATGATTATTTACTGAGTAAACTTAACGGAAGTTAAAGAATTCATTACGCAACGCATGTTCACGCTAGCGTTGGGAACGGTCTGCGTGCAAGGTCACGTGCCGCGATTGACTCAGTTGTAAGTAAAGTAAATAGTAACATAGTAATATTTATTTATAGGGAATTTTAGTCAAAAATGAAGTAACTACTTTTATTACATAATTATGATCAGAATCGAGTACAGAGTGCTCTCCTTCGGTATCTAAAATTTGTCACCAGTCACCTTGTATAAAATTCAAATCTGCTGATCCGTTACTTAGGAATTGCGTTATAAGTTTTAGCATATTAATCCTAGAAAATATAGCATATTAATGCTAAAAGATTTTTTTAATACGATGTAGCATTAGAGTATTTGATACAAACAAAATTGTCCTTTCTAAATCATAACAATAGATTGAAACTTTCTTAAGCTACCAACTGAGAACGAAAACACTAGAATACATTCAATACTCCAACCATCACGTTCCACGCAACGCAAATTACAAAACTGATTCTAAACAAACATTAATTCAGATCCCTACAATCTAGACTGTTATTGGCAAACGCATACAAATCGAACGAACGTAAAACGAACGCTGAGTTTCACAACATTGATTTAATTTAATATGAAGCGAAATTAATATGGTCGTATCGTATGCACGTATAAGCTAATTGACGATCAAGTTTCGCGTAATAAAATGTGTAGGTAGCTTCGCGATAAGTGAACTGCAGTAGTGCAGTTTAATTTAACATGATGATAAAACATTAATGTTATCAGCTAATGAAACTCTGTTGCGACAGTTTTAAAACAGTCTAAAATGCATACAGTCATTTAAATTAAAAGACTACAATCTTTTAATTACTATTACAAGATATCCTATCCTTACAATATTAAAAAAAAAAAAAAAACAAGAGTAACCCGAGTATGAAATAGATGAACATATACCTAGCCCCCGGTACTCATATGCATAAAATATCCCTACATAAGTGGATACTAAAAAAAACAGCGTTTAATTTCCAATACTAACTTAACTCTTTAACTCGTTAAGGCTCTGTTCTCATTTAAATAAATAACGTATTAATACCGTCTTCGACTTTAACGAAATACTCGTAAATAGTTGCCAAATTGTCAAGATAATTAAGATCTAACTAATATAATTTAACGCTTCGTGTCTTTTAACCCGATTTTCATCAAATAGGTTTTTTAATATAGCATATAGGTAAATAGGTTCTGTGCTTTATCGACTATAAGAAAGCTTTCGATCGTGAGCATATTCTCATAGAACATTTAAATGATGATGGGTTGGATGGAAAAGACATCAGAATCATCAAAAATTTGTATTGGAACCAGAGGGCAACTATAAGAGTCGACAATTCAGAAACTGACCAGTTGGAAGTATGCCGTGGAGTCAGACTGGGCTGCATTTTGCACTCTCTGAACTCAGAGGCTATTATGTCTGAATCTCTGGAAGGGGTGGAAGTTGGATTTAAAGTCAACGGCATATTCGTGAATAACTTAAGATACGCCGATGACACAGTGTTAATATCCTCAACAGAACAGGGCATCCAGCCAGACACTACTTGATAAAGTGTACGAGTGCAGATTGAAAGCGGGGTTGAGCTTGAATGTATCCAAGACAAAGTTCCTAGTGGTGTCGAAATATGAATTGAACCCTACACTCAACGTTGCAGGAATAGACCTCGAACGAGTACGGAAGTACAAATACCACCCAAGCGGTGAATGAAAAATGGGACAGTGAACAAGAAATTCGAACCCGGATTGAAATCGTCCGAGCCACCCTAGAAAGAATGGAAAAGATGTTGTGTAACCGTAAGCTATCGATAAGGCTCCGTGTGAGAATGCTCCAGTGTTACGTGTGGCCTATGGTTTTATACGGTAGCGAAGCCTGGTCCTTAAAGGATAATACACAGAACTTTTTAGAGGCTTTCGATTTGTGATGCTACCGTAGAATGCTAAGTATAAACTGGTTTCAGAGAGTTTCCAATGCAAAATTACTTCAGCGCGTCGCGTCGACTTAAAACGAGAACTGTTGCAGATCATCAAACAGAGAAAAGTGGCATATATGGGACATGTCTTGCGATACGAGAAATATGATCTTCTCCAACTCATAATGATGGTAAACTTGAGGGCAAGCGACGTGTTGGAAGAAGGAAAAAGTCATGGTTGAGAAACATCAGGGAGTTGACCAACATAAAAGGCGTTGCAGAAGAAGAAGAATAATGGTACATACCTATAAATATTGCCTTCACCAGGGTGATGAATACGGTTGATCAAAGTGTTTCAATTAATAGCAATTACCTCCTACCAGAAATTGGACTATCATAATATGATAATCCAATTTCTGTATAAATGCATATTATGCATTATTACTTTTTCAAATTCGACTGGGAGTTTCATAAAAGAGCTTTTGAACAAACAAAAAGCCAAATTCTTCAGCTTCATTAAATCCGTACCTACATAGTTCGTATTACCTTGAGATAAACAAAATTTTACTACATTTCAAATTCATTGAAAATCTTTCGCTTTGAAACCTAGAGCTCGCTCCATCCAAACTTATCCAAAAGCTCGAGAATCGAATCACGCAAATCGAAGTCCATTAATCTCATAATAAAACACAATCACGTTATCTGTCAACCTGACATTTATTCTAAACTGATCAATACATCACTATTAATGGTCAATAGTTATTTGAACGAAAGTAGTCGTGCTGGCTGACTTTTATGATTCAAATTAATAGAATGTATTCAGTAGTAGCTAAGATTTGAGTCACGATATTTTAATTGCGGGCTAGAGATAACTGTCCGTCCAATTTCTATTGTTACCAAAAGACTTCTATACAGAGAGGCCCTACTAAATCGAAATATACAATACTAGCTGTTACGCTCGTTTTCGTCCGCGTCACAATTTGAAGAGAAAAAGCATAAAAAACTTACAGAACAAATTAAAATACGTACAACGCCATCTAGTGTCAAAGCATGCAAATAAATTCTTAGAACAAATCTATCCCGTTAGAACCAGTATTTTATCGGGATAAAAACTAGCCTATGTGCTAATCCAGACTGTTAACTATTTCCGTGCAATATTTCATCAAGTTCTGTTCAGCCATTCTGCCGTGATTGAGAAACAAAATACGGCCAATCAAACTTTCAAATTTATATTAGTAAGTAAGAGTTATTTAAAATAAGATAAAATACAAATAAAAAATATCCTATTCCCATAGTATGCCTCGTATCCTGCTCTTGAGTTAAAATTCTGCTTCAGACGGCGCCAGTGGTCGCGCGAACGTTCCTCACACAATGTAATAATTTGTATGCAAACACATGTTTGTTTGCATAGGGTGTTTATGCAAAAATATTATTTGTATATTTTCAACCGACTTCCAAAAAAGGTGGGGGTTCTCAATTCGCCTGTATGTTTTTTTGTGTCTTTGTTACAAGATATTTCGTACAATTATGAATAGATTTTGAAAATTCTTGTTTCATATGATAGAAGATACTTCATAGTTCGTCCCATATAAATTTCATCGAAATCGGTTAAATACTTCATTGAAACTTTCAAATAAAAATGTATGATTTCGAAGAATCTTTACATTGATGACATTAACTCAGCCAAAGTTTTGACGTGAAGTCGGTTTTTTTAATGCTTTGCATTCGTTGATCATTGTTTGTTTTCTAGTTGGTATGTGCCGAATTGGGAACTTGAAGATTTATTAATTTAGATATTTTTCATGTCTACCCGCGTTTGACCTTAATCTTACTTCATGGCAAGTGAAGTTAAGTTTTACGATGATAGCATACGAGTTTAGGAATAAATATAATGGTGCGTACAAATTGCTGTAATGTTACATTACAAGTTCCATTACAGCAATCTGCTCGCACCATTACATTACTAGTTCCATTACAGCATTCTGTACGCAAAATAAGACTTTTGAACTTGTTTTTATTTCGTTTTAACTATATTTTAACTCGAAATGACGTTCCTTGTTTTTGCAGACTTTATGGTCACTCATGACATCGAAGGTTTGGTATATTAAAAAATTTTTTTAACCTCAAAGATACGACACATTAAAAATAATAGTCCAAAATTATCAGCATAAAGCTGTTTTATCCAGGCAGCCCTACGCAACCTTAGGCAAAAATAATACATACGTATCATACAAAGCTGGTTCCTGCCAGAGTGTAACAAACTAATAGAAATAAAATCCCATGTTTATATTTCCAGTAAGGTCCACGCCTCACGAGATAATCCCAGCACTGATACCGTGAGTGGGCGGTTCCCAGAACAAAAGAAATTATTATCCTTTGAAGAGGATGTGAAGTTGAAAACGAGATTATTACAATATATGTTTGTTCAATCGTATGAAGTTTTTATGATTCATTGTAGTAAATAAAGTATTTTTTGTTGATATTTTTGTTTTCTTATCAAGTTGCAGTGGGATGGCTAATTAATTTTGGATCACAATTGAGTACAACCTACCAAAAATTTTACTGTTTTTTTACAATTTGAAGTTGTCGTGGCGCCGTGGTAACTGTGCATATCATACGATATCGCAGGTCAAGCGACGTTCAGCGCGGTCGGTACTTGGATGGGTGACCGCCGATCATTTATTTCTCACGGCGAATTCCGTGCTCCGGAGGGTAAGTTAAGTCGGTCCCGGGTACTGTATTATACAGTAGTCGTTAGGGTTTGTCAGAAGCCATTTCAGCACCTTGAAAATTCTGACATCCTCCAACCAGTACTGAGCCAGCTTGGTGGATTACGGCCTAAACCTCCTCGTCAACCAGAGGAGAGACTCATAGTAGTGGGCTCAATACACGGAGTTGTGATGATGAATACTATTTCTATTCAAGCTAAGATATTTATTGAAAACCAGCAAATACTTTTAGAGATTAGATCGTTCAATCAAACAAACTTATTACAAACTAGCTTTATTATATTCGTAAAGATATTGGGTCTTGAAATTTCAAGACAAACTTTCACTAGGTATTTGCATATTAGTGATTATTTAAGATGGGTACAATTATTAACTGTATATCTGCGTGTGCAGTCGAAATATTAGTGATTATTTAAGATGGATTTAATAAGCTGTACGTGTACAGTCTTGTCTAATAATACGTATACATTTTCATTGTAATTTGAACCTTATCACACCCGAACAAGTTGCGAATTGTATACATCTTATTACACGTGACTGTACAGTCGAAATTTTGAAAGTGTGAAACGGTGGTTTTTAAACCCTATTAGCTTTTTTGTTTACACAACCCAATCTTCAATTTCATATTGCATGCATTAACGTATGTATCATGTATCAAAATAGAGTACATAAAAAAAACTGTGGTGCAGTCGCAAACAACTTTTGATCAAGTCTTTAATTTCTAATTACTTTGACCGGAAATAAGAGTGAATGTCGAGTTTACACCGTGCCTTCATTTGTTAAATTTATTCATCACATCACATTTTTATAATTAAACTAAAACCGAGCGACGTGGAAGAACTTGGGGGATGCCTTTATCCAGCAGTGGACGTCTACAGGCTGTGGATGGATGATGAATTAAACTAATGCAAGGCCAGTGGATGACTAGGAGTTTTATTCCGTAAGCTACCAAGCTGGTTGGGGGATAAAGTGAGAATTTTTAGTGTCGAAAAGCCAGTGCCAGCAAAGCCTTACGACTATTGTTAAATAAATTTAAGGCGAGACATATTGAAAAAAAGCATTGACTTTCATCGCATAGGTACTATGAGGGTATGACAAGACAAACGCATCTGACATTTTGATATGCGTAAATTCATTATCTTTATCTATACTTTGGTTGCTCACAAACATGGCATTTTGACTCGATAGTTTTTATTTTCGACAATACGTCTAAAATAATACTTTTTCTTAAATTATCACGTAAATACGAAATCCATATGCCTAGAAATAACTTTAATACAATCTTGTTCAAACTTGATGAAAATTTACAAAGCATTTACTATTATTATCTTTTTAGATTTTTGAAATAATTTCAATACCCGAGCGATATTGATGGTCACGAATTCTGTGCAATACGCAACCTTATAGCAGCGTGTTAACGTGCTAACATTTCTAGTAAAAACATTTCAATGTGCCGTCTTAAAGCTTCCAGGACTGTGCTAAATGTGCCCTCCGAAGTCGTCGTTAACCTGCTGGACGAAATCAGAAGAATACTTTTTTTTAACTTTATTTTACTACAACCAATACACAAAAACATAAGGTTTACTTAAATGAGAGGTTGCAACTCAAACATATGTGAAATATGAGCTTGGTATTAGCACAAATGTTTGATGTATTCAAATAAGACATCATTATATTCAGGTGTTTTCAAAGAAAAGAACAGCATTAGAATACCGACAGCGGCTGAATGTTGTGGTAATAATTTCGTATCCCGAACCAAAGGAATTATATTAACAAATTTTCTAGTCCAAAACTATGTTTGCTTTAAATTCTATACCATGTTTGGTAATGTTTCAGTTTAAGCGTGATGAAGTGACGAATATGCGAAACGCTTTTAGATAGACATACTTTTTTCTTTTCTCACTTAAGATTTATAATATTAAGTGAGAAGTGTACACTTTATCGGGTTGCATCGCAACGAAAAAATCAGCGTGCGAGCCCCTCGTACCTACATTTTATATGAACTATCGCATACTATATAAAATGTATGAGAATGACGCAGGCGGATTATTGCGCTGCGATGCGCCCCGACATACTGTGTGCGTACAAGAGGTGTGCGCCGCGCCGGTGATCGCGCCGCCGCCGCCACCGATCTAGTCTTCACGCCGCTGACCGATCAATAAAATCGGCGTAAACGGCGCGAATACTAGACTGCAGATTTCAGGATTTTGGTGAAGTCGACAAATATTTAGATTTACATGAATGAATCGCGTATCATTTCCGGCGAGCTACACACGTTGCGTCGTTAAGAAATATCTGTTTGTCCCGCAATAGAAACAATCTCTACTCAAACAGAATATTCTTCACCCTCTCGAATATTACCTACAGCTCTTTTTAATATATGGAGCTACCAGTAGACAACTTGCTGAAGACTACTGCGATGATTCAATCGACACTGAGTGTTTGAAATACTTTGTTTGATGCGATTCACGTGACTGTTTTACAAGCGATGACATAAAGATCTTAAAATATTGGAAAGACCGACTCATCGTTCCCATATTTATCAACCTTGGCCAAAGGGAATTCATAAGTACCTACACAGGCAACTCCATAGTGAACGAGTTTTTCGGCTGCCTGACTCACTATAACAGCGAAAAGATCCCTCTTAACTGGACCCATGTCAAATCATTTTCATACACGACAATCACGAAAATTGTAAGAAAATAGCAAGCTTTGAACAGTAAACGAATTATTTTTATGTTTTTATTGAGTGATTTAACCCACGAAAGACGACGCCGATCACACCGCCATTTACACCGCCGCCGATCAGATTTTAGTTCTACGCCGCCGCCGCCGATTTTGTCTACGCCGCCGCCGCGCCGCCTCTGTCTAGTGCGCCATAGTTATGACTCACCTAAAACTTGTATATTTAATTGAAAACACTGAAAGTTTTTTATATAGCTGATTGCTACCGTTTACATCTTAAATGGGTCGAGGTATAATATTTCAAAGGCTTTTTTACTGCTTGGTGCATGTTTATCACCTCGGAATCAAAAGAAAGGTTACCGTTAAACTTCCTTTATCTTTATCTTTTATCCCTAAATGTAAGGAACGGGATTTTTTATGACTTACAATGTCGTGTTTACAATATCAACGTTACTCCTTTCTGTTGCTTAATTTTGTATGCTACGAGTACAAGATGCTTTATTTAAACAAGTGCCTGATCTGTACACTGATAACAATATCCCCAAGTTAATGTTTGTAATAGAAAATGCAGCTGAAACCTTTAAAAATCGCTTCTACCATTGCGTTTTTTTTTTAAGTTTTTTACAATTGGTTAGTGATTTAGGGTGACGGAT
Source organism: Stenoptilia bipunctidactyla (assembly GCA_944452665.1). Lineage (NCBI taxonomy): Eukaryota > Metazoa > Arthropoda > Insecta > Lepidoptera > Pterophoridae > Stenoptilia > Stenoptilia bipunctidactyla. The sequence goes on from OX101742.1 coordinate 19,197,171, forward strand.
CGTCTTAAATCGGATTTGCTTGGTGGTAGGATCCCTTCTGGGTCCGCCTGGCTAGCGACCACCCTTTATATAAAGTCTGCCGCCAAATGTTACCGCTCCGGCGGTAATGTGTTCCGGCAATATTGTATAAAGAGCCAGTTCCTTCCTAAACCCGTGTGCTTTCATCTTCGACCTCATCGTCACTTACCATCAGGTGAGATTGAGGTCAAACGCGGGTTTAGTCACTTATAAAAAATAAAATCCGGCGGTTTCAAGGTTGAATTCTTCGGCTTGCCCGTGATCCCGCCACTGGACGCGGTGGAGGAACACCTTGGGGTTTTAGTCGGTTACATACATACATACATACATAACCTCACGCCTGTCTCCCCTTGGGGTAGCTTTAAGTCCAGACATAACTTTGTCGCTCCCCCGAGCGTCATCGTATCCATGGAGGATTTCCCCAAGTTAAAAAAAGTTTAAGACAGGTTGAGTCACTGTTATAAACTATATACAAATTAAAAAAACTTGCAAGTTAATTAGAATTTCTCAGGTTACCAATGATAACCTTTACAAGATAAGTTATGTAAACATACATAATTACAAAGAACATATGAAGAACCGGCGATGAATATTCAAAAACGATATTAAGTCATAAAGCTTCTTAAATACGCTTATTGGAAATATGCTAATTACAAAATGACACATGAATACCCTTAAATTACTCTTGAGTTGGAGTTAACTTGTTTCTGAATAATTTAATTAAAAATGACATACATACCTACATAACTTCACGCCTAAATGAGATAGGCAGAATACCAGAGGCTATAGAAACATCTGATGTTACGGTTGACAAATTTGGAGGTATTATAATGATGGAGAGAGACTATTTCAGTGATAAGGGGTCCGCCTATTGCCAATAAAACCTCTGTCCCTTAACTGACTTTAACTATTTTTTTAAATAGTGGCAACCGACTGACCGCCTCTTTGATTGCGCTACGTAAGTTAACTTTGTATTTCTTGAAAACTATAATTTCTTGCTGCGTTTTGTCTGTCTGAACGCCATAAACTATGAAATCTTAACGGCTTTCATATACATATATATGGAATGATTTGTAAGGCAGGTTTATTTCTATAATTTATTGGAGGTATATTTAAATGACTGAAATATGACGATGATCTTTGGTCTTTATTCTGGTACAGTCACGTCTAATAAGATGTATACATTTTCAATTGAATTTAAACCTTATCACAACCGAATAAGTTGCGAGTACATCTTATTGCGCGTGACTGTACATACCTCAATAGAAATACAACATTCGGAAAGAAGACTAATTAAGTTTTTGACCTTTATCACAGTTCTACGTTGATGTATTCTGACCATACTTTAAGAGCTTGAGGTACCCTTCACATAGTCCATGTTGAGCCTCAAACGAGTTCGTTATTCTTCTTCACCTAGATATTTTTATAAGGAGTGAGAATTGAAATGTAAAAGCCTCGACTCTTGGAGTCCTATCTAATAAGACTTGAGTATTTTTGTGAAGACTCGAGTCTTAAAATAAAACTTTAAGCTCAGAACGCCGCCGGTTCGATTCTCGCACGGAACAAGAAAAAAATGTTCCGTGTCCGGGTGTTTATCTGTTTATGTATTTATATTCTAGGTTCCCCCTAGTTCGCTACATGGTAACCCATAACACAAGCTATGCTTACTTTGGGGCCATGTTCTTGGTATGATTGTCTGGGGATTTCATTTATTTATTTAAGTCCTTCAGAATTTGGACTCTTTAGTAAAAAGACTCGAGTCCTACCAAAAAGAACTCAATGTCTAACTCTTCTTAAAATACCTCATGACTGTGTCCTCCATATAGTTAAGCAATAAGACAGCTTAATAAAACTAAAAGACCAAATTAGAATGAAACAATGTTTCAACACAACTTTTACTTTAAGGTCAATTTAATATTATTTAATATTGTCTTAAGTTTTCGCGATTCATAAAAAAAAAGTGTTTTATTTAATTAATATTATTTGCTATAACTGGACTGAAGTTAGTATAGTAAATAGTTTTCGCGTGTTATGTACCAACAGGATGATGAATTTAGTAATCCTCTTTTTAACAGTGGTGCAAAAACCGCAAAACCTTTGATATTATAAAACACCAACTCAAGTTTACGACTCAGTCTAGCTCCCAGAACTTAAAAGACTCAAAAGACTCGGACTCAATGAGACTAACAAGTCCTAGTCTTGAAAAACGACTCAAGTCTCGAAATGAAGACTAAAAGACTCGAGTTTCCAACAACTCTTAGTGAGAATCTCCCAAATCAAAATTAATTTTCCCTATTATTGCTCCGAATCCAAAATTATTATCCATATTATTAAAAAAAAATGGAAATTGAAATGTCGGGCCTCCTGGTGTAGCGATAAAAGAAGGAGTTTCTTTATCCGTTAGTACCCCTAACCCACAGTACAATTATCTACAGTAATTCAACTCGGCCGCATCTTTGAAATAAATTCCTACAGCGCGCGCCGCAGTCCGTTCACATGTGATAGGGCTGCCCGCCTTCAGCATTTAAATTACAGGCAAATGTAGGTAATTTAAACGCTGAAGACTTTGTGTTTACTTCCATTTAGTTTTGTAAATGGAAGTAAACACAAGTAATATACTTACTTTATATAAACAAATAAAATACTTTATAAATTGAATAGGATATGTTCAAGAAAAATATGTTTTGAGTTAAAAAAACCATGTTTACGTTTGAATAACAAATCGGTCTTATAAATTAGCGACCGAAAAATACTTGTGCCTCGACTGAGACGCACGAAAAGATGTACTATTAAATTTTAAAGTATAAACAATCCGCATATTAACTTAAAGCTCAATCATGCCGAGATCGAGCTGCGTACGTATAGCTCGCGTTTTGTCCGTTTGTATGAAGTTGAATTACTGTAGATATCTGCACTGTGCCTCACCTAACACAAGTGGATAATCATATGTTAATGTTAAAAATATACACTCGAGAGCAAAGAATTAGGGTCGGAGACAAAACTCATGATATCTCTCAAACTATAAACGTTAGCTTATTCAAATAAAAAGCAATAGGAAGCCTCTTTAATGCCGAATATAAAAAGTAAATGTAAGTAATATCTTTTTTAAGAAATGACATAGAAAAAAACAAAAAACAAAAATTAGGATTTATTTTGAAAATTGAACTAACAATTCAAATCATTTGTATCGATTTTGTTTGTTTTGTGTCACAAAAAAATGTTATAAAAGGGTTTCCTGGTGTACAATATTCATTATGAAAGTACAAATCATGTCGCTCACACCTGAAGAATGTACAAGAATCCTCACTTTGCAGGAAGACGGGCGTAGTCAGCGTGATACAGCCAGGATGGTCGGCCTATCGTTATCTACGGTACAACGTGTTCTCCAACGGTTCCAGGGAACTGGGTCAAACCTTCGCCGGCTAGGAACTGGCAGAAAAGGATGCACAACACCTCGTGAAGATCGATACTTAGTCACAAAAATGCTTAGAAACCGATTTCTCACGGGTGTTGAACTGAGAAATCAACTTGTACGTCTTGGAGGAAGCAGCCCAAGTGCGTGGACAGTAAGGCGACGTCTTGACGAAGGTAATTTGAAGCCATCAAGACCAGCGAAAGGCCCTAAACTTGAACAGGAGCATCGTATTGCAAGACAGAGTTATGCACGTGAGCACTTGAATTTGACTCTAGAGGATTGGTCAAGAGTTTTGTTTACAGACGAGTCCAGATTCATGCTGTATAAGCACGACGGTAGACACAGAGTGTACAGAAGACCAGGAGAACGGCTTCAACAAGCCTGCATTGAAGAAAAAGTTGCATACGGCGGAGGATCCGTGCATGTTTGGGCCGGAATATCTGCAGAGAGCTGCACGGAGCTAGTCTTGATAGAAAATGGAACGTTGACCGCGAGAAGATACGTAGAAGAAATCTTAAATGAGTATGTCGGTCCGTCTATGGCCAATATGGGCGAGAATCAGGTGTTTATGCACGATAACGCCCGTCCCCATACTGCGGCTGTAGTGACTGCTGTTGTAGTCGATAGCTGTTGTCAAGATCTTTTAGTTATGTGTGAGTAAATAAGAGTTGGAACTCAATCTAAACAGAAAGGACAAAATAAGGGCAAGCGGGGAAATAGAGACTGAAAGACTTTACGGAACATTACAACGTTTTACGATGAAATTGAGTATTTTTGAAATACCTATATAGCACTATGACAGTGACACGATTAGGCTACATACAATTCAATACATTTAACATACAGGTGGATCTCAAGAAAATAATACCTACCCTCGAATCTTACCACTAAGATGCCATCTTTTACGACAAGCATACAAGGAAGACAGGGTAACTTAAAGCTTCGTAGAGTAAAGTTCCAGAATTATAATTATTATTTTATTTTATTTTATTAAATCCATATTTGACCTCAGTCACAATGTAAAACACGCAAACTGTCCCAAAACAAATAAAATATTGTAAAATCAAATGAACGAATATAGTAAATTGCCTACGCTATTTTATAATAACCTTTTCCAGTTGCAGATTACACATTATTATTTATTTAATGTAGGTGGTAACCCTAAAGTTACACCTACAATAATTTGCGGAGCTGTTACGAAATAACGTCGAACATGTGTTAGTAAAATATTTTATCACCTTTGTTTGGTTAAACTTGAAGAATTATCCATCTAATATATAAAATTCTCGTGTCACAGTTTTCGTTGCCATACTCCTCCGAAACGGCTTGACCGATTTTGATGAAATTTTTTGTGCTTATCCGGTATCTATGAGAATCGGCCAACATCTATTTTTTTTTTTTTATATGGCAAAACAACGTTTGCCGGGTCAGCTAGTTTATTTTATAAACTTAGGATATGTTTCCTATTGTCGGAAGACTTTACAGCTCCGTAGTTTACATGAAAATGTCACTGTTTTGCGTTTTTATTGTGTACCTACGATCAAACAGTAGGTAATGAGTGATCCCGTTAGCTTTCTTTGTAATATATCTGATACTGATTTTATAATTATAATTATTTTAACCTAACCTTAGATACGCCTCGGTTCGTAAGTTCTCGATGTTTTGTAAGCAAGCAAGTCAATAGTATTTTCTGAGTTTTGAAAAATATTAGGTAATTACACAGCAATCTCGCCCTTCTATCAAAACACGGCAAAGTTGATTTTAGGTTAATAATTACCACCTACGCAGACGGGTACGTTTCACAGAGCGTTAATACCCTTATAAAGGTAAGAGTAAATTTATTGTTAACAGCAGTAGGTACTCCTCATTAAGTCTTATTGCAGATATTTGTTAATATAATGGACACGCAACTCAGCATGTGCTTTGATGGCTTGGGGCGATGAAGTGCTGATTTTCAATTACGAGCTGCTGGTTTAGATCTTTTTCTAATGGTATCTAAGCGTACGTTATACTAGGTACTATTTTACAGCATGGTAAATGTCAATGAAGTTGAAGAAGGAAGCTTGATAGCTAAGCATCATGCCTTCCTTCTTTGTAAAAAAAAACAACTATCATTAATTCATTGTAACTTGCTGTAATTTGCTTCTATGCTGGACTGGGAGCGAAAGAAAAACATAGAATGTACCAGCTGCTTTTCTTCCCGGGCATACTGTAAAAGTCAGTTAAGGGACAGAGGTTTTTTTGGCGTTTTTGTGGGCGATAGGATGACCCCAGTCATTACAATAGTCTCTCTCCATCATTATAATACCTCCAAATTTGTCAAACGTGACATCAAATGGGTTTACAGCCTCTGGCGTTCTGCCTACCCCATAAGGGATACAGGCGTGAAGTTATGTATGTTGCTGTAAGTTTTCCTTTTAAAATAAAATAAGGAAAGAACTGGCTTTTCATGAAACTTTCCCGAAACACATCAGTCGCCTTTTACGAAACATTTATTCAAGGCCGATACAATTATTCCAAGCCAAGGTACCGAAATATCCGCAAATCTGCCTTCTACCTAAATAAAAGCGATTATGGTTTCTCTCTGCACATATTTTAACAGATCCATTATACACGCCACCACAAGAATTCCAACTTGAAAAACACTAACTTACAACCCGGCGCCAACACCACTACAGTTAAACACTAAAAACGCCGTAAATATTCCCTTCTCCGATTAAAATTCTCAACTAATTCCTCTTAGAATATTTAGTGCTTATTTTATTTTAAACTGTTGTACCAATAATGAATAAATTTGAATGATACGGCGATAAAACTCCCGATACAGAAGGCGCCTACGGCTAATGACAAGTAGCGACTGTGCCAATATGCATCAATAACTCAATAGAGTAATGAGTTTTCTGACCTTCAGGTGAAGTTAAAATAGCCTATGTTTATATTAGCCAAGGCTGTTGCTAATTATTGGAGCAAAGTTGCATTTGAGGGCTTTTTGTAACGCGGTGCGTACTTCCATACTTCCCGCCCAGTGAGGCTAGCATGCGACCGTCGACAACGATAAATCGGGCCTTTTATCGATATTTACTTAGAATTTGACAGTAACAGTATGTATTATTTTAAGAATATGGCATCTTCGATTCTGTGGGCTTAATCATAGTATCAAATCAAATCGAGTAATTCTATCTATTATGGAGCGCATTAAAGCTAACAAAATAGGATAAAATAGCAAAATAATATTTATCTTGTCGATTCGAGTAATTATCGATGGTTGCATGCTAGCCCTGCTGGTATCACTGGAAAATTCCGTTTTATTTATTTATTTATTTATTTATTTTAGGAAGACCAACAGCCATTATAACATTTATGTTTTTATGTAACTTTTATATCAATCTATTTCGTCATTTCGTAGCAATATCGGTTTGAAATGGTAAATTAGGTATGTTTGTGACTTTATTTTATCGAGCCAATTTTCATAAGTCAAGTTTCTATCTTTACACAGCGGTTGGTTATATGGTTAATTTTTGTGAATATTTTTTTCAGATACACATACTGTATATTACTGGGTATAATTACCGTTCAAAAAAGTGTAAAAACACTGCATCTCACCTTAAGAAAGTCAGATTAACCGGGGTTTTACCCCTCCAAAGAGATAAATTCGTTTTACGTTCACTAAGGTAATAATTCATAATTCCTTAAATTTCGACGAAAATTGATAACCCAATGAAACTAATATACATACTTACATATTTTTCAACCGAATTCCAAAAAAGGATGAGGTTCTCACTTCGTCTGTATTATTTTTGTGTCTTTGTTACACGAAATTTCGAACAATTATGAATCGATTTTGAAAATTCTTTTTTCATATGATATTAGATACTTCATAGTTGGCTCCATATAAATTTCATCGATTGAGTACTTCATTGAAAATTTCTAAAAAAAATGTATGATTTCGTAGAATGTTTACGTTGATGACATTATAACTCAGCCAAAGTTTAGATGTGAAGTCGGTTTTTTTTATGCATTCGTTGATTATTTTAAATTAAATTTATAACTATATTTTTATCGGTGAATAAATCCATTTTATCTCCATATTAAATGAAGATGACACACACGGGTTTAGGGAATATAAATTAAATTTGGATTAGATTACGTTCCCCAAAACGTAACTGTAATCTTGAACAATCTATTCATTATATTTTTAATGCTATTAGCTTCTACGTTAACATGCCAACGTAGTTTCGTCTCACGTCTTATGTTACCGAAGTATTTAATTACATTTCATATCCAGTTAATATAAAGCATAGTAATTTAAACGAAATCGTCATAGCGTTGTGGCTGCTGTGTATATCATTCGATATAACAGATTGAGTAACATTCGGCTCGATCTTTACAAGTATGGATGACCACCGAGCATTTATTTATCACGACGACTTTCGTGCTTTGGAGGCACGTTAAGCCAGCCGTGGTTTACTTTGTATGGAATCATGTTAGATACCTACCAGGGCTGAGTTTTTTGATCGATGTTACTATATAAATAAATAATCCCATTTTTAGTAATGGCAATAATGTTATCCTGACCGAACGAAACGAATGAAGATGAAGCAAATATAAACAATATGGCGTCCTGCAGTGCTAGCACGGATCTTTTGTCGATCGTAAGTTTACGAATGCTCGTATAGTATGGAGTCGGTTGCAAGTTTTTAGTAACAATGTAATTTTTTATTTTACAGTTATTTAAGAGTAGAACCTGTTAACAAACATTCAAAATTAACAAGGAACACATTTATTTAAGCTGACCGTGCGGCAATGGATAGATTTCAATTATTGCTTGCAAAACCGTCTCCATACTGTACGAGCATTCGTAAACTTACGATCGACAAAAGATCCGTGCTAGCACTTTTGCAATTTGTATTTCGCGCATTACATTGTCCGACCAGAATTCAGAAATACAATACTTTGTAGTGTATTTTCGTGAGATATTGAATCTGTGACCCCATTTATTTCGCACCTGTGACCTGTGGTTTTTCTCCTTGACTTTAACCAGTTAGGCAAAGAGTTAGGTTATTCATAAGTTTAGTGCAAACGGCCTTAAATGAATATAGCATCTTGGATACACTTTGTATTTATTGTTATACTTAATAGGTACATAAGAGCTAGTTTAGTCCCCGTTAACCAGACTGGGTGAGTGGTCTCGACAAGATAATCTCGAGGCTGCGCTCCTGGTCTGGATGTGCTTGCTAAAATTTACAACCTATCGTGAGCTAAAAATGATTCAAATTTCCCGCTACAAATAGTTTACCTTGGGGTGACTATAGATGGCAGTACTTCCAAACTAAACGACTAAAAATCGTTCCTATTCTTTTTATATGAAGTCGATCTTCTCCTAGAGTAATTGTGTTCTGTGCCTTAAGCAGTCCGACCCACCCGGGTAGGGTTGCCAACCATACTGTTTTAATAGTGTTATATTGTTTTTCGCTACATTATACTGTTTACTGTTGAGTATAAATAAAGTATACAATATACTGTTTTCAGCATAAAAAGCTAAACACTTTATGTGCTTGACTTTAATTAATCATTTGTGCAAGAAGCTCTTATACTGTTAATTTTTGAAAAATACTGTTTGATATTCTTTTCAGACTCAAATATACTTCTAGAAAAAAAGTTGTCAACCCTAGACCCGGGTGATGTAAAGTCGAGAGGGCCCTAAGCTATTTTGGTGACTTAAAAAGCTTATATCCTCCAACTAGCACTGGGCTAGCTGGTTGGTTTACGTCCCAAGCCTACTTGTCACCCAGAGGAATCAATGGCTTTGCAGCGTGCTCATTAAAAAGAGTTGTGATTATTACTCTTGTTTTATCTATAATATTTGGTTTTTAAAATGCTTTTATTTTAAGGAAATAGCGTTAGATGAAGAATGAGACAGTAGGTATATCTAATGTTAAAAGTACATAATCAACGAATGCAGAGCATTAAAAAAACCGATTTCACGTCAAAACTTTGGCTGAGTTGAGAATGTCATCAACGTAAACATTCTCCGTAAACATTTCCGAGTTTAAGATTTTCAAGTTCTCAACCGATTTCGATGAAATTTAAATGGGACCTACTATGAAGTTGTTACCAGGGTTGTCTGGAAGAGATTGTCTGTAGATGATAAGGCCGCCTATTGTGCACTGTACCTATAATATTTTTAATAAAGTTATGTCTTACTCCATGTGTACAATGAAGAATAAATAAATAAAAATAAATAAATATGAAGTATCCTCTATTATATGAAACAACAATTTTCAAAATCAATTCATAATTGTCCGAAATATCGTGTAACAAAGACACAAAAGAAATAAAAATACAGACGAATTGAAAACCATCTCCTTTTTTGGAAGTCGGTTGAAAAACATGAGGCCCGTTTTTAAAAGATCTCATTCTTCAGTTCAAATCCATCATTTTGAACATTGTAATTCCGAGATGACCGTTTTTTTTATAATTCAGTTCTTCTTTTTTTTAGTTAAGTTATTCCTTAAGTAGCTTATTCTAAAACATAATTTAAAATTAGTCCACTTGACTCACCTAGCTCCAACGAGAACTTGGTCCCTGGCTACGTCGAATAGAAGCTGCGAGAACGAAGATGTGCTGTTGTCTTCATAGATATCACTGTCTTCTGATAGGAGATCTGAAAGATAAGTTTACTTAGTTAATTAGCTAGGAATTTGTATGACTCCTAAATTGACTTGATTGGTCTGAACTGACACACTAAGTACCTGAACCACAGACATACATCTACATAGACAACGCAAATGCGTTGTACTTTGCGTGTCCGAACCCCGACTAAGGGTCAAGGTTGGTCGCCTGTAGATTCAGTCCCCGCGTATATATGTCATTAGAAAATCTATTTCACAATAATCGATTTCATCAGCGGCATCGATGTATTTGAATCGGTTTGTATTTCCCAGCAATAAATATCAGCTGTGACGTCACAAAAGGTGTTAAAAAGTCGGCACGCTTGGTTTGAATACAATTTTTTTTTATATTGTAAGGATAGGACGTTTGTCTTCCATGCCACCTGATGGAAAGTGCGCATGAAGACTATGGTGTTACACGCCCATCCACGAGAAACCTATTGTCAGTTAAATACAGTATAAACAGTATAAGTGTCAGTTAAATCGTGACACGCGTTGTCTCTGTGACCTGAACTTTATGTTATGGTAAACATAATGCGGAACTAGGAGATAGCTTAACACGCAGGTCTGAGTCAAATTAGCAGTCTATTATTTTTTAAAGTGTCCCAGATAGATAACTGAAAAAATGAGATAAATAAATAAAAAATCACCCGACCATTAGTTGGAACTACGTTAGCAAGTAAAAACGTTATAGTAAAACAAAAATGTGGTAAGTAATTTCGAGGCGTTCCGCCAAGCCCCGGTAGCTCAGTGGAAGAGTACTCGTCCGGGAAACGTGAGGTCCTATTCGGGTTCGGGTGATAGAGTCCCAGATAGAGCTTGAACCACATACATTATATCACATGCAAACTCGACCAATAAGTTTCGAGAAATCAAACAGTTTGTGTTGCGGGAACCACATTACGTAATTATGTATATTTTTATATTGTAACCGTACCACTTTCACGACCACTTTGAGGATGGGGTAACACTGTCTGCCTCAGACGCCAGTGGTCGCGGGTTTGATTCCCGCACGGAACAAGAAAAAAAAAAATTCCGGGTCTGGGCGTTTATGTATTTATATTCTAGGGGGGAACCCTAGTTCGCTACATGGTATCCCATATCACAAGCCCTGCTTAGTTTGGAGCCATATAGTTGTGTGATTGTCTGAGGATTTTATTTATTAACTTCAGCAAGGAAAGATGCAGTTCTCGCCACTAACCGCCAGGGGAAATCAAGGTCAAACGCTATATGAAAGATAATAAGTTAACATACCTATACGTTTCTAGATGTGTCATAAATCGTCCAATTTAATGTAAAATCATTAATTATAATTAATCACAACAAAGAGACTTTACGAGTATTCTTGAATAACAATTAAAATAAATTATACATCAGTTACCTTTATTTGATACATATTGCGGTATGCTACTCGTACAGCTTTCTATGACTAGTGGCTCTATAAAAGTAATTGATATGACCGGGCAATAACTCTCGGGTTTTAGAGTTACAACATCCGTTAGAAAGATATAATAAGCAATGAACTTTAGGTCATATTTGAAAATGACAAACAAATAGGACAAACACGGCAATTGCCATTATAATATGTTTCTTTAAAGCTGATTTTTGATTTTGGTTCAGGTAAAATCTTTTGTTTTTTCTTCTTCATTTATAACACTTTCATAAGAGTATCTAGGAGAGAATACTCACAATTTAATGATTACTTGAAACTGTAACAAATTAAGTAATAATCAACGAAAGCAGAGCATTAAAAAAACCGAATTCACGTCAAAACTTTTGTTGAATTATAATATCGTCTATGTAAACATTCTCCGAATTCATAGATATATTTTTTTAAAATTTCAAGATCAATTCAAAATCGTCCGAAATATCGTGTAACAAAGACACAAAAAAAACATACACACGAATTGAGAACCTCCTCCTGTTTTGGAAATCGGTTGAAAATTAAAGATGTTTATATAAAAATAATCAGGTTAGGGTCATCAGTAAACGCTGGACATGGGCAGTGAAGCATCACGCGTGATAAATAGGATCGCTTAGGGAACCTATGGGCCTTCTGGTAATTTATTTATTCAGGTAATGTACAGCGTTTCGTAAATATTATGTAAGTAACAATTTGTATAGCATAAGGCCAATTAAACATTACCAAAATTTGTACAAAATTAATAGCAAACCGATAAAAAAAAACAAATAATCATTGCCAATCTTCTCGAAATAAGAAACAATAAAAAAGAAAAAATATTAAAAAAGAAAAAAAATCTAATAAAAATAAAGACAATCGAGAACAATTATTATGTACATTTCATACAAACAAAAAAAAATGAGGCTGTATAAAGGTGTGGGTTTGTGTGTGTGGATGTGTACGTGCTTTGTTAGATATGTTTGTGTGGCTGTTTTATTTTGTTCATTACATAAATTGTTTAATAGATTCAAAGTGCGATTAGGAACTTGTAGCAATAATTTGTCTAAAAACAATTCACAATCAACTCGACCGGACCATAGCGAATGAAGAAGACCCATGTCATATTTACGACAGAACCATGTTTTTGAATTGAATTTAAATGATTATCTTCCTTAATCCTAGTTCCTTTAAATATTCCAGAGTCCAATTACTTGAATGCATAATGCAAGAAATGATTCGAATTTTAATTTTAAGCGTGTCATCGTTCTTACCAATGATAATAGCGATGTTGGTCTTTCTAAAAGAATACTAAGTAGCTGGCATGCAAGCATGGCGATTATCATAAAAAAAACTGGAATAACAGGGTACTACAAAGAGCAGGGCGATTTGTTGAGATAGATAGATAGCTACGTGTGTAGGCAACACATCATAACAAGGACATAATAAATAGACCAAATGTGCTTTAATATAAATTTGCGTGATGGAAAGCAGAACAAGGCTAATCTAGTAGGTACCGCAGGGTTTATGTGCGCCTTGTAGTTTGTGAATAAAAAGTTTATAAGCGCAAACCAACCTTATGGCAGATGTAAGAATTACATTTGGAAGATTAAAAGTAAATTTTATAAAAATGACGCGGGTTGTCCGTCAGAAAATATTTTAAATTTACGATCGTGTTTTTCCTCTACAACGTACAAAGGCCCTGGTTTTTCATATAATAATTTAACGCACACATTAATTTTAGTAAAATTCCGAACACTGATAAATTTGCTAGAAAGTAAATGCGCATTTCCATGTAAATTTCAAAAACAATAATTTCATTTAATTGCCACCAAAATACTTAAAAACCATTGACACAAACTTTGCACGAGTGTTTACTTACATCATATTCGAGTCCGGTATACCTAAACATTTTTCCTTAAACTTCATGGACGTTTATAAAAAATCGATGGTTAAACAAATACTTCGTTTTGAAGGGTCCAAAGTCTAGACAGAAAACTTTCTTTTGTGATTCATCGGTAAGCGTGTGGGCTGAATTCATTTATGATCTAAAAATTACTGAATCTTGAACTTTATATTAGACTAGCTGAACCGGCAAACGTAGTTTTGCCATATAAATAAAAAAAAATAGATCTTGGCCGATTCTCATAGATACCGGATAAGCATAAAAATTTCATCAAAATCGGTCAAGCCGTTTCGAAGGAGTATGGCAACGAAAACTGTGACACGAGAATTTTATATATTAGATAGTTCCTTTTTGGTACGGATTGCCAAGGTGTGGAACAATCTGCCTGCGTCTGTTTTTCCTGACCACTACAGTCCTGGAACTTTTAAGTGTCGAGAGAATAGGTTTCTCGTGGATGGACGTGTAACACCATAGTCTTCATGCGCACGTTTCATCAGGTGGCATGGAAGACAAACGTCCTATCCTTACAATATATAAAAAAAATACGGAACTCTCCGTCTCCTCTAAGCTTAATCTCGTCTGATTTAGTAGAAAATCTAAAAGTAATAAGTGATGTAGTGACCAAAGTCGTTCGCGAGTGGAGAAGAAAAAATGTGTTTTATAAGAGGTTTTACAAAGGGGAGGATCTAGACATGTGAACTGAAGGCACTTCCACAACATACTCTCCATGCCATTGGTGATTGAGGTAGATCTAGTAGACCTGTCGGTACTCCTCAGAGGGATCAACGAACTTTATAAACTTTTAAAGAACATTTGAATTACGAAGACTCCGCGCTCGCTAAACATGAGCACAATCAAATGCCAGATAGATCAGGATGCCTATCCTAGCTACTGGAATTGGGACTTAACATCTAACATCCCAGGGTTGACAATACACTTGTAGTTCCCATGGTATGCAGATCCACCCTTGGTAACCCTTATGTCCGTTATCCTATGTTATAATTATGCGGATTTTCCTTCAAAATGAAATGAGACAAAGTGAATAAACTCAAGTTTAAACTGTCAATAGTTCTACGAAAAATACCAGCTTAACAGCTACGATGTGAAACTGACTGAACTTAGTATGAACTTATCACTTCCTACGATGTAGGAATTAAATCGAATGTGTCGTTAAATGCACAGGTTAAGGTTAAAGGTTTTGAAGCATCCAATGTATCGGAATGCATGCGTCTTAACGTAAAGAACATATAGGCTGACTGGCGTAGATTTTTATAAGAAAATGTCCATACAATACTTTTTATTCAGCGAAAAAATTAACTAAACTTGGAAGCTAACTAAATTCGAATCCATTATTTTTGGCGAACCATACAAAACAACCAAAAAGTAATCTTAACAGCACAAATCAGCAAGAGATAAAATCCCGCTCAATTCTACGAATACATTTCTAATAGGTAATAAAATAAAAACCTTTAACATACAAACTATGAGAACAACCCAATAATTACAAGAGTAAACTCTCATAAACGCTACAATAATGACTGATCAATCGTCCCAGTTAAGACGACACATCGAAATGTTTTTTCTTGAAATCGTAGCACCTTAACACGCCGACATAAGGTCGCGTATTGCATAGAAATCGCCACCATCGACATCGCTCAGACACTGAAATCGTTTCAAAAATCGATAAAAAAATAACGGTAAATGCTACGTAAATTTTGAGCAACCAAAGTCCGAACAATAATGTGAAGATTGAATTTAAGTAAATTCTAAGCATAGGGATTGCATAACTACGTAGTAATTTTAACAAAAGTATGTTTTTAGACGTGTTTTCGAAAAATAAAACTATCGAGTCAAAATCATCAAATCATGTTTTTGAGCAGGCAAAGTATAGGTAAAGATATGAATTTACACATATCAAAATGTCAGATCGACTCGTCATGTCATATTCTCATAGTTTGCGATGAAAGTCAATGCATTTTTTCAATATGTCGCCTTAAATAAAGAAGCGCGCATAACCGCGCACCAATGCTAACTGTCACTGTCAACCGCTATTTCAAAGAAACCTGCGCGAGAGCAATCTGCAAGGCTATTTAAGGCACTGCCATAAACTGAAATACAGCCTACTTATTTATTAGATAGCTCACATAGCTGTAGGTTTTCCAAGTAGGTTCATAACGGTTGTGGAAATTCTGCTTGGCGTGTGCCAAATTGGTTGGTCTATAGGTGATCAGCTCCGACAAAGGTAAGGCGGATATTTGGCTGCTTTTCTATGGACAATGCATTCATTCAAAAAACGATTGGCATTATCTACTTTTAGTAATTTGCAAGCAAACATAATCAAACTATTATTATTATGTTTTTTTTTGTATTTCAAAGTCTACCTTTTTGGGAAGGTATAGGTTTCATTTTATCAAAACAATTCCTACAGAATCCAATATTACGCGAGGAAAAACACGCGAAGCCGCTTGTTTTAATAAAAGTATTTTTGAATCTGCGCTACAGCAACATCCTGTATTTTTATACCCAGCAGCAGCTTCACAATGTGAACTGAAAGTTAAATTTAATTTAACCCATTATCTGCCTGCGTCTGTTTTTCCTGACCACTACAGTCCTGGAACTTTTAAGTGTCGAGTGAATAGGTTTCTCGTGGATGGACGTGTAACACCATACTCTTTATGCGCACTTTCCATCAGGTGGCATGGCAGACAAACGTCCTATCCTTACAATATAAAAAAATGAATTCTTACACCTAGCGCACAAACGCGAACCTTCAGTAGAGCATATCTTTCTCTAAATAAAGTAAAGTTTTGTTTTGAACGTGTTGATATTATAAAAGAATGAACATATTATTACTATTATTCTAGGTTATCGCTGTTGCAATTACAAATGAGGATATGTTTAATAGGCACTTATCAAATAAAGTGGACAATTCGCTGTGTATGACACTGCCTAGGTGCACTTTACGATAGGAGATTCCGACTAGAACACGTCAGCAAATATTAAAGTGTCGTAACCTAAACCAAGTTTCTTACGAGTATGTTATGAACTGAACGACTGCACCTATGTTCCATATGTAATGTTTAAATTTTAAATAAATTGTAAGCTAATGACGACCACTTTGGCGTTGGGGTAAACCTATCTGCCTCAGACGCCAGTGGTTGCGGGTTCGATCCCCGCACGGAACCAGAAAAAAAAATCCGTGTCTGAGTGTTTATCTATTTATGTATTTATATTCTAGGTACCCCCCTAGTTCGCTATATGGTATCCCATAACACAAGCTATGCTTACTTTGGGGCCATGTAGTTGGTGTGATTGTCTGGAGATTTTATTTTTATTTATATTATTTATCATAAGCTTGCATAAGGAAATGGCATTGAACGTTTATGGGTTAAATTCAGAAGTAGGATTTTACTATTTCTTAATATTATCTGCTAAGTGTTGAAAAGGAGTGAAGCAGTAGGCATTTGATGGTGTGACGGATAATAAGTTCAAAGATGGAGAAAAAAGAAATGGCGAACATTGAGTCTACCCAAGTTTCACAAGAAGTATGTGGATCTAAAGCTGTCCCGCCACGAGGCAGGAGTCAGTTGGCAATTGGCACCTACGGCTACGGAATAAGCGTATAATAGTATGATTTTACCTGCAATATCTTTATTTTTATTGTTTTATCTGTATTCAATTACCAATGAACTATTTCAGATAATAAGATTAGCATTAACATGGTCAAAGTCGCCGGTAAACGCTGGATGTGGGCAGTGCAGGACCGATCAGTGTAGAGAACCTTGGGCGACGACTTTGTGGGCATCTCCTGGGTGACCCTTTCGTGACGACTAATCCGAGCGAGCCACGTTTGGTGATAGGATGCCGTCAGCGTTCAACTCGCTAGCGACCACAATTCGGGGGATACGCTGTTTCATACCAGTGGTATGAATCGCCGAATAGCGTTTTTGAATGGGTCGTTTCCGTCGCTAGCAGCAACCTCCTCAACCATATTTTAGGGAAGAGGGTGACCGCCATGCCGCCATGCCATGCATGACGTACTTGCTGTTGTACGGGCAAGAAGGAGATGGAGATGAAAATGGAGAAGGAGATGAAGATAAAGACGGGGATGAAGTTGGAGATAGATCTTTTGAAAAACAATTTACAACCAAGAACTTTTATCATCCATATATTCAGATGTCAATATTACCTCACCGTGATATTATGTTCCGAATCTATTTGATGAAGAGCCAGATCCTTCCTAAGCTCGAGTGCGTCCATCTTCAACCTCATCTTCACTTACCATCAGGTGAGATTGGGGTCAAACGCGGGCTAAGTCTAAAATAAAAAATAAATAAAGAAAACAGTTGCTATAGCTACACTGACCTTTGGTATTGACTATCCTAAAGTCATCTTCTAGCGGATCTCCCTTGCTGAGTGCTATCAGCAACACGAGCATCGCAACCTTCAGCACACTGGGTGCCATGGTTACTGGGCTGTCGAGTTTATCTGTAAGAAAACATTTTATATTAATTAATTAATAAGATTTTATTAATTGGAAAAAAAAACAATTGCTCATTTGAACAAAAGAAAGACGTGCGGCACTCGGAGACTGCCGCGGTAAAGCTATTGCATAGCATTTTTATCAACTTATGCAATTATAATTATTTATTTATTTTATTAGGTAATGCAGTAATGTTTGATCTAATATGAAGTTCCACAAGTTCCTAGTAGATGGCGCTGTTTATTAAAGCCCGCATGTAAAGTTATGAAATCAAAGTATCACCGCTGTGCCGGTCGGAGTGGATTCGGTACCCACGCTCAAGGCCCGCGATAGAAGCAAAGTAAGTCCTAACAAAAGATATGTGTTCCAGTTTTATTTATATATTTTTAATTAAATAATATTGAAGTGTATTTGTATTTAGAGTAAAAAGTAAAAAATGAAAGGAAGAAAATTTTGTTGGTTGTTAGTTTTATCGCAGTACAGATATCTACAGTAATTCAAATCGGCCGCATCTTTGAAATAAATGCAGTCGCGTCGCGTTGTCTCGGTTGTTATTCGCATAGATCCTAGGACAACGGGTTGCCCTAACTGACACACTAACTATGTACCCTAAAAGGAAGCTTATAAAAACTTGTTTCTTATACAGTTGCATACTAGCATCGGAATACACTAGCAGACTCGACCCCGAACCAGTTTCGGATCTGAATCTTTCCGGTATGTAATTTCTTAGACGTCTTAGCCTTATAATTAATAAAAAGTTTATTGCTTATTTATTAAGTATACTTTCGCGGCATAGCGCACAAGTAGTACAGAATAAATCTCTGCTGCATGACCAATTAGTGTTGTAAAACTGTTCCGAGTCGGCGCTAAAACGTTCGGTTCGACGCTAGAGCAGTTTTAAAACGTTCAGTTTTAAAAGTCTGGCTCCGAGTCAGTTCCAATGCTTGGAAAGTTTAAATCAAGAACTCGACTCGGGCTCGAGCGTGAGCGTCTACGAAGTATATGAAGAATAAACGTTAACGCTTCGATGCTCCAGCTTCGAAGCGCGAGTCTTGAACGCTCGCGAGCCGCTGCAAACTGGACGGCAGCGACAGCGAGAGCGACAGCGGCGCGGGGAATTTGGCCCTTCTCGACGCCAGCGGGCATCGGAGTGATTTGTCGCGGTTACATACAAACTCAATACTTTCTATCGGGTCGCGGAAATCGCAACCCGCTGTCGCTGCCGTCCAGTTTGCAACCTTAAAGGCTCATCGCTCGAGCTCAAAAGCGTCGACTCGGTGCTCAACGCTCAACTCAAAGCGCTCATTTTTACAACACTATGACCAATGTTCTTAAGATAAGATCTGCAAATATTTTTCGAGACATCGTTCAGATCTTCGATCATATATTTCTGCTTTTTTCGTTATACCTCAAGTGAAATACATGTATCTAAGTACGTATAGAAGCGTGGACAGTATTTTGTTTAATTTTGTATGGAACTGTGCATCTACAGAAATATATGATCGAAGGTTCAGATAGCTAACCTAATAATTTACATAAAGAATTACACGTCGTATACCTGCATTATAGAATTCCTCATAAATCACTCCATTTCTCGTTTGAATCCATACTTTAGTTTCTGAGTAACTAGGTCACATTCAGACAGACATGGCGAGGGACTTTGTTTAATAATATGTATAGATTTTATCATAACCTTGATGTTAACCGTTCCCTTCTAGGAAGCGTTTATCAAATTAATATTTCGCGAAAATAATTAAACACATTTTGAGTTGTGTTAAGTTAGTATTGATTATTATAACAAAGGTCTAAAAGTTGATAAAAAGGTCAAGGGTTGTTTACTGGATAGTTTTAAGTGCTACTTTTGGTTTTGTTTTTAATACCTATTTAATATTTAATTTATTCATTTACAACTGTTTTTCTTGACGTTTAATAGGTTTCTTCCATGCTGGACTGGGAGTAAAAGAAAAACATAGAATGTGCCAGCTGCTTCTCTTCCCGAGCATACTGTAAAAGACACTTAAGGGACCGAGGTTCTATTAGCGTTTTTGCGGGCTTATAGGCTGACTCCCTGTCACTGCAATAGTTTCTCACCATCATTATAATACCTCCAAATTTGTCAAATGTGACATCAGATGATTTTACAGCCTTTGGTGTTTTGCCTACCCCATAAGGGATGCAGGCGTGAAGTTATGTACCTATGTATGTATGTACATAAAGCACTTTTTAGGAACATTATGTTATCATGTGACATTTTGTCAATATTCTGCTAATACAACGGTGAATAACATGCACAAAGTAACAGTGTCGAGCCCCAGGTGTCATGGAAGACAAACGGCTTATACGTATCCTCATAAAAAAATAGAAACAATGCAAAACTAAAATAAATTCTAAGCTTGCAGTTCTACTTAATATTAAAATTTTCCAGAACGTACTTTAGTTTCATGAAGTTATGACCTTAATAGACAATTTGTCGACGAATTTCTGTAGTTAGATTGATGCATCACTGGTAAAGCCAATGGCGGTACCGTGAGCTCCAGTTATGGCGGATGAGGTACGCCTGGAGGTTTTTAGTGGGTGTGTCCGGCCTTCTGTCGGATCATCCCCAATCCCTTGCGCGGTCGTTGACGTGATAGCACGTTTTCCTCCAGTCAAATAAAAAAGATAGATTGATACAGCTCATGGAAACTAATACGAATCGGCACATCGTTGATAAAGACAACTGCTAAAATCATCTCCTTTGTGATGCTATAAGGCAACGTTTTTCGTCTTGATCAACATTACGAAAATGAGCAGGTACTGAAACTGAATCATAACCCACAACAAGCTCATTTTGGAAAATCGCCTAAATGCGACTATGTTCAAATTTGCTTGAAGATAGGTTTCCTTGGTGACGAACTTGTTATCATTTCATTCGACACTGACATTTAATGAGTACAGAATTCGTACAGAACCTAAAAAGTCATACGTGCATTAGGAAACGCGATAGACCTTACAAGTTTTACAGTTTCAAGCGAATTTTCAGCAAAATGGGTCATGATTCAGTTGGTGCGATGGTACTTGATGGTTATTATAGCTAAAAAAATCTAATTTTCCATCAATACTATGCATAGAAGGTGTTATTGTCCTAGAGTGCGGCCGTTGCGAGAATGCGTTCCTGACAGCTCCTATGTCCACTGAATAAAGTTTATTTCCGATTCGAAAGTTAAAAAAGCTATGATTTTGACAGCTGTCAGGATCGCAAACTCTCACCGGTCGCACTATAGTGATAGATATGGCAAATAAGGCTGATCAAGCTATATTTTCAAAGATATTCACTGTATTTATTTTGCACCTAAGTATTTACTTTTAATATCATTTTGCGTTTGATAACATTGCCCAACCAGACACTGCGGTACCGAAACTAGGAGCAAGATAACACAATATTTATGATACACTTGTGGAGCTTAAATACACCGTACTTCAAGTAGTTCGACCTATAATCTATGATTAATATATTTATCTAAGATAGCGATGCGTGGCGCAACAAACGATAGGCTACCGATTTTTTAGATCAAGTGCCCATTAGATTGGGTAAGGTAGGGTTAATATAATCAAATAAATAATAATATTCGTTTATTTCAGGCAATATTTACAAGAAAAAGTTAACAATTGAAAACACAGGCAGTCGGAAACACTTGTAAAAAGTAGGAGCTGTTTCCGTGTCTATGAAACCCCAAAATATAATGTTCGATTTGAATTAAATTTGAATTATTACATTTTTATTATATTACTTAGCTGTGTAATACACAATATTACAGTAAATAAAAAACGTGCGTACTTTTCTACTTATGCCTTCTCATAAAACCGATTTTTATTCCTTCTCTTTCTCCGTCCATGCAGTCAGGTTGTGGAATTCACTACCTCATGTAATTCGTGAGTGTAAAACTATATCTAATTTTAAAAAGAAAGTCAAAGAGCACTACTTTTCTCAACTGTAAGTTATGAATTTAAACAATATTATTATGATATATTGTATATGTATTTATGTAAATTATATAATATTATATATGTATATAAGTATTTATATTCATAAGTATTTTAAGCAGTTTATACGATATCATAGATTTGTGCACACTATCATTGCATCCTAAACAAACTCTCCAGTCCTAGGTCTGCTGGAAGAGATCTCATTAGAGATAAGCTGTACCTTTGTACTTATTTTTGATCCATGTATCTTTAAATTGTGTCCAAACTTATGTGTACCTAAATTGTTAAATAAATAAATAAATATAATGTATATTTTTGCATCTAATACGCTTCCAAAAAAATACGCTTTCATGCTGGACTAGGAGCGAAAGAAAAACATAGAATGTGCCCGCTGCTTCTCTTCCCGGGCATACTGTAAAAGTCAGTTAAGGGACAGAGGTTTTATTGGCGTTTTTGCGGGCGATAGGCTGACTCCCTGTCACTGCAATAGTCTCTCTCCATCATTATAATTCCTCGAAATTTGTCAAACGTGACATCAAATGGTTTGATGGCCTCTGGTGTTCTGCCTATCCCATAAGGGATACAGGCGTGAAATTATGTATGTATGTATAAAAATACGTAAGTATAGTATCTCAAATTGGGCAGTAACTAGATATTCCTTTAAATAAGCACGTTAAACACAAAACCATAAAACTTAGAAATAGAGAAAGGTTGTTATATTTATAGACACAATAGTACAGTAATAAATATATGTTTATTCAATGAGAATAATTAGTATGATTTACGATACATAGTTAAATTATAAATAGATGAAATGTATGAAGCAGTACTTGTCAGTCGACCTAAAATCATTATTTTATGACAATAAGACAGTTTTGTGTTTTATGCACACCAGCACGAAACGAGAGAGTGCCTAGTTATTCATAAATGTAAGTACACCTATTTATTTATACTGCTAATATATGTTTTCTCTCTTTCATTTCGTTAAGCAGTGAAAGGGACAGAACACTTAATAAAACTGTTGACTTCACTCGTTACAAAGGCTCATATTATAAGCTTACCTATTCATTGATCATGATTCATGACTCAAGCATAGGTTCGCTATCAATTCTCCATAATACTATTAAAAAATCTATGCTTACTTCAAGTCTTCCATAAGAACCAGGGAACTTTACTTAGGGGAAGTATAAAGCATACGAAAGGTAATCAACGAAAGCAGAGCATTAACATTTTTAAATACCTACTATAAGTAGGTATTAGGGCAATTCACAGTATTAGAACATAGTTTTTTCGAAAGTTTCAAATTTTCAAAATTACTATATCGATTTCGATGAAATACTATTTGCGGAATAGCGTTTTAGACCACTGCGCCACGGAATCGAACCCGTAACCTCACTTTTTGCGGAATAGCGTCTTCATCATCATCATCATCATCACAACTCTTTGTAATGAGCCCACTGCAGGGCATGAGTCTCTCCCCTGGGTGAAGAGGAGGTATAGGCCATAATCCACCAAGCTGGCCCAGTGCTGGGTGGTGGATGCCAGAATTTTTAGGGCGCCTAGATGGCTTCTGACAAACCCTAACGACTACTGTATAGAAGTATACAGCACCCGGGACCGACTGCTTAACGTGCCCTTCGAAGCACGGAAGTCGTCGTGAGATATGAATGGTCGGCGGTCACCCATCTAAGTAACGACCGCGCCGAACGTTGCTTAACTTGTGATATCGTATGATACACACAGTAACCATAGATAGCGTCTTAGACCACTGAAGTCGGTTGTTTATATTGGGATAGACCACTGCGCCACGGAGGCTGTGTAATGGAGTGGAGGTTAATGTAATTACACTTAACAACGACAGAATTACTATTCCTATTATCATTTGGCTTCAACAGACCAAGCACAACTATTAAGCTTACAAAGCATCCTCCATATTTAATCTTATCATACTCTAATTCTGCTACAATTAATGCTTTTACAGTGTCGAACAGTATAAACATCTATTAAAATTAAAATAAAACCGGCCATGTGCGAGTCGGTTCGCACGAATGGTTCCGTACCTATGAAAATTACATATTTTTTAAATATTTCAGTTGCTTCCTGTTGCCGAGCAACATCGAGCTAAATGATTTATTTTTTATAACTGACATCAGTTATTTTAAATTACAGGTACAGGTAAAAGAAAAAAGAACAGTTTCATTAGATATTAAAACTTGACGGCCTTATCGCTGAAGAGCGATTCCTACCAGACAACCATGTTTGTTGTATGGAAAACCCTTTAAAATTTTATTTTATTCTGTTTTTAATAAGTAAGTATTTGCTGTTATAGCGGTAACAGCCATGCACAATCTTTGTAAATGTCAACTGTCTATCACGGTCCATGAGATACAGCCTCCTGACAGACGGACAGCGATGCTCAGTAAGGCTGTAAACTGGACGACAGCGACAGCAACAGCGAGACCGACAGTAATAGTATTATTACCGTGGTAAAGGGGTCCCGTATCACCATTTGGGTATAGAACCCTAATAAAAACCGGATGTATTTTAAACGTTAACCTTTAAAATACGTGGAAAAGAATTGAATTTCGGTGGCTGTTAAAATTAACGTTTCATTTCATCGATATCGGCTCATCACAGTAATTGTCTGGCTATTAAAACCTCCGAAACTTGAAAACAAGGCGACATCTGGTGAAAACGACTTTCTTTTAACACTTAGCAAGTATCGGTGGTTATGAGTTATGACGTAAGTAGGGTGGAACAACGAATAGTGGGCAGAAGCCTAGTAATTGTTCAAATACGACGTTAACAGAAATAATTGCACAAATACTTGGCGGTTAGGTAATAGTTTCACAGTATTTAGTGAAACTATTTGGTAATGTAACGATTTGTAAAATTTTTAAGGTTCTCCTAGTAACTCCTTCGTATTACAGCCGTCTTTTAAACGTTTGTTGTGACGAAATAATGTAAAATAAATAGTTGTAAATTGTTACCAAGACTTCCTATAGGCGTTTACTGTCCCCAAGCGTTAAATTACCCGATGTGTCCGAACATAAGAACAATGTGACCCCAAGGCGTTTTATACATATAATACTTAATATATTATTTACTTTATAATGCTACCCAAGCTTGTGTTATGATATGACGTCTACATAGCGAAACTAGGTAGGGGTTTCCTAAACAGGAGCCAGTTAAGAAAACTTCGTATCCTAAATTGGCCCCGCAGCTGCCCGGATTCGCACCCAGAATCTCGCATGCGCCGAACTACACTTACTTACATAACGTCACGCCTGTATCCCTTATGGGGTAGGCAGAACACCGAGGTTACAAGACCATCTGATGTCACGTTTGACAAATTTGGAGGTAAAGGTGGAGAGAGAGTATTGTAGTGACAGGGAGTCAGCCTATCGCCCACAAAAACGCCTTTAAAACCTCTGTCCCTTAACTGACTTTTACCGTATGCCCGGGAAGAGAAGCAGCTGGAACATTCTATGATTTTCTTTCGCGCCCAGTCCAGCATGGAAGCGCCGAACTCTCAATATCAAAGCCGTCAATATGAGTTGCAGCATTTTTTTTATGATATAGGATCATTTACTTTATTGTCTGGTGTACTTCTGATCTTCTGGATCATATATCTAATTCTCTAGGCATGGTACAGATATCTACAGTAATTCTCGGTCGATAGGCCTGGCCCCCTTCAGCATTTAAATTACATTAACCTGCTTTGTGTTTGTTTCCATTTAAATTTGTGACTGCAAATAAACTTTTTTATACATGTAAACAAATAAAATACTTTGTAAATTGAATAGGAAGTGTCCAACAAAAATACGTTTTGTGTAAATAAAAAACCATGTTTAAGTTTGGATAACAAATCGGTCTAATAAATTAGCAGCCGAAAAATACTTGTGCCTCGACAGAGACGTATGAAAAGATTAAATTTTGAAGTATAAGCAATCCACATATTAACTTAAAGCTTAATCAACAATTGTTTCGGCATGCAAACACTCGCAACTGGACACGCGTAGGTATAGTTCGCGTTTCGTCCGTTTGTATGAAGTTGAATTACTGTAGATATCTGTACCGTGCTCTAGGTACCTACTGTACATAATAAATACGCCATGCTGAGCCTAGAGGTAAATAACTACTAGTTCCGTGGTGTTTCCATAATAAACGCTCGTAACAGCTCACTTTGCATTTTAGTATGTAATTTATTCTATATAATTAATATACCTACGAATTGTATACTAAATGTCACACGTATGCTATTTTAATCACACAAATATAGGATATTTCCTATTCTGATTTATAATCAACAACGTAGCAAAATTACGTCAACATCCGTTCATTAGTTTTTGCGTGATTGTGTAACAAACATTTACAGATAAACTTTCCAAATATACTTTAAAGTGCAAAGTAATATTTTAAAGTGCATACTTTGGTAGATTTGTATTGAAGAGGTTGCTCCGATGCGCCGGACTTTTACTAAAAATTAAAAAAAAAATTTGAAGTATAAGTTAGATCTTTGAATTCATTAAATACTAAGAAAAATGCTATCGTCGCGTAGTTTTTAAGCTGAGATCGACGTCCATGTAAGAATAAAATCCAACTTAAATAACACGTTTCATTTTAGTATGGACGTCTGGCCAGCACCTGTGCCAAAGAAAATAGTTGTGGAATACCATTATGAAAACACTTAAAATAACTGTTAATTAAATTGTTAGTTACTTTTCCTGTACATTAAGAAAAACTACTTGAATCGACAATGACCACAGGTGACTGACGACGCCATATTGAAATCATATTTTTACTGACATTCCTATATTTTTGATTTCTGCCCGGACGTTAAATATGATTTCAATAATAGAAAAAAACTAGAAAAGCAAACTGAATTCATAACATATTGTGTATTTTTGATAGATATTAGTAGTGGCGAAAGGTCACTTCCGTACGTTAAGTATTTCCTAACCCTAAGTATAATTATCTATATTTACCTTTCAAGATCATCTCTCATTAACCGTTTTCTAACTTTTTGTTTTAAAACTCGAATGCTTCTAAGTAATACTATATATTTTTTAAGTTTTTGTTATTTTTTTATACATTCTAAGAACAAAAGACAAATCTCTATAATAAATCTCTATAATAAGTTTGGAACACATTTTATTGATAGATTGAGTACGTACATACAGTAAGTACTTCCGGCCATTTTGAATAACTGTGGAGATTTATGGCAATACCGTCGTTTTGTTTTTTCGTTTATACACCTAAATTACTGGTTTAACTTTAAATGTTGTATTTTTGTTTGATTTGTGAATAATTTCCACGATCCTAAAATTTGGCACAGGTTGCGGCCAGGAATGCAACGGAACCTTTTAATGCAGGTTGTACCTATCACCATTAAAAAATGTAAACTATGAAGAAAATAAAGTTATCAAACCAAGCCGGAAAACCTCTTAATTAAAATCCAAACTTGCTCAACTATTAATAAGCAAGTAAATACGTCTCGCGACATATTTACGAATAGCATTTTCTTAAGGTCCGAACTAGGGATGCAACGATACCGATGCCGATAATCGTAAACCGCAGGTTATCGTTATTTTTGACGATCATCGGTATCGTAAAAAGTATTACGATTTATAACGATTCTTAAAACTAGATTGAAATAAAAAAAAACGTGAAAAGGAATGCAAGACAGCATAGATGTTTGCGCTGGCAACACTAATGGCAGTATCTTTCATATTTTAATGCACCCAATGCATAGATGGATACAAGCTATTCAAGTTATTGGAGAAAAAATACTGTATTTCCTAATTTAAATAAATTGGCAAGTATTTGTCCATCAAATCAGCAACAGTGGAATCAGGAAGATTGTTTTCCACAGCCACCGGTTTAATCCGGTTTAAAGATAATTTAAAAAAAATATATCTTTTCTTAACAAGAATTTAAAATAAATTGATTTTAATAAAGACATTTAGGTGGTAAATTGTCCTTAAAACTTAAGTAAAGTTGATTTTACTCAATTGATTGTTTTATTAGATGTAAATTAAATAATCGTAATGCATTCATTATCGTATTCCCTATTACGATACATTCGTCATTCGTATCGGCATCGTAATAGCCATATCGTTGCATCCCTACTCCGAACACTGTTCACGTTCAGCCAGTCTGACTAGAAAGTTACTGTAGATATTATCAACTTCCCTTGCCAAATCCGGCGAGCGATCGATCGATATGAGAAAGCTTATATTAGCTATGCGAATTAGACAATATCTGGAACACGATAGTTGTAGGTAACTCTATGCTCTGACGGTTTGTTTACAATGCGAATAAAGTTAGCTATAAATCTTTGTAAATGAATAATGATGGAGATTATTTTCATATTAACCAATGTAGCTTCCAACGGAGTTTAAGATGTATACTTAGATATTTTTTTTGTAAGTATGTAAAGGATATTTAAGTTACAGTTTCAACACATCAAAACACACAGAAAAATGACAAAAAGCTTGAGACTCTTTTTAATAATTAATTACAAATATTTGTCATGCAGCGAGGTTCCAACACGGAACGACTCGCCTATCAGCCGGCTATTTTCCACTGCGCCATGGAGGCAATATATGTACACGTGCCCAGCGGGACTAGCATACTACCGTCGACAACGATAAATAAAGCCTTAGTATAATTATGTATTAACGTAGGTATGTAACGTCCAATTTGTATTTAAGGGAAACCTATAATTAGCCTTATTTTTAGTATTTATCAAACTTTGTATTATTGTATTATGTAACGCTGTTGGTTTTCTAAATAAAGTAAAATAAAATAAAATAAAATAAAAAAATTATGGTGCGTATATTAGCTTACATAATAGGATAAAATAACAAAATAATATTTATCTTGTCGATTCGACTATTTATCGATGGCTGCATGCTAGTAGTCGCAGATAGTCGGTAGTCGGCGCGTCGCGCAAGGTATCACTCATTTTTGTTACATCGCCGGCTTTAATCTAAACCAGCGGATAGTTCCATAGTAAAGCCGGCGATGTAGTACAAACACCTGGCTTTAAACGTGCCCTATGGCGTACACAATCTTTATGTCCTACTCCTAAGCGGGGTTGACTGGAATTAGTCGCCTTTGACGATATTCTTATGCATGGACTATTCTTTGCTTACCCTACGCATTAAATAGTTTATTTATTTCTTATCTCAGAATAATCAATAAAACAATAGATAAGATAAAGGTCATACAGTTATTACTCGATTTCTACACTGAAGCAGGACCATTACAATATCGATCCATACCGCTTAGCCCATATGTTATTCACTTTTTTTTATTCAATGACCATCATCTCCCTAAAATTTCACTCAGTTTACTCTTATTCAGTGATTCTTATTCGACGATAAGGCATTTTGATGCCTTATCTTCGACCGCAGAGAATGAGGAAATTAAAATCTAATTAAATAACTTTACAGGAAAAGGATCCGGAAAGTAGGTAATATACAAATACAAATGTTAATAAGTGAAACGAAATGCACATATTGACAGGTTTAGAATGTTGTCATTCTTCGTAGCCGGGATAGATTTTTGATATTTATTATAAAAATCGGATTATTTCGAACCCTGGTCTAGACCATAAAACCGCTGCCACTAAGTATTCATATTTGGAACACAAAATACAAGATCATACAATACGAAGCATAAAAATTAGGTGAAACGTTAGGTAGGTATATTAAGTTTTTACCAGGACTTTGTCGTGTTTAATTTAATTTTAAATTAAAATTCGCCGTTTCAGTTTGTCTTTACAGTCACTATAGTCACTTGAGACAATTTTAGGGGTAAAAATTTTGTCGGACTTATTTCATGTCCACCATTGAGTACCATTGCTACAAATGTTTGCTGAAGAGCAAATTCCTCTGCAAGACCTTTAACTACTTTCCCGACCCTGTCTTTACGAACCTTAAGGTTAGATTTTACTCATACTACGTGAAATCCGTAACCAATGAAAAAAGTGGCATCTCGCTTTGCCAGCCCAGCTCGGGCTTTGGAGTCCCCCAGGTTTTATACCCCTATAGCAAATAAATGGATAAAATAACCCCTTAAGATGCCAGTTAGTCTGCTATTGTATGCCCTTCTACCCGAAGTTAAGATTTATCCAAAAGGAAGCCTTTGCTTTCAGAGGATATAAAATAACAAGACATGAAATGTAGTCCTGTTCCCGGGTTTCGTATATCCTCGTTCCGTTCCAGAGTGGCCTTAAGTGCAGCCGGATGTGGTACTAGCGACGGTATGGATTGAAGCAAGGACATTATTTAAACATTTTACAATCAACAAGTATTTTTAGGGTTCTGCGCTCAAAGAGTAAAACCAGATCCTATTATACTACTAAGTAAGATTCCGCTGCACTCAGCCTCCAGCGGGGCTAGCATGCTACCGTCGACAACGATAAATCGGGCCTTTTATCGATATTTCCTATAGAATATGGTATTAAGTGTATTAATTTATTAAGATTATGACATATTTGGTTCTGTGTGCTTAATCATGGTCTCAAATCGAGTAATTTTATCTATTATGGTGCGCATATTAGCGTACATAATAGGATAAAATAACAAAATAATATTTATCTTGTCGATTCGACTATTTGTCGATGGTTGCATGCTCGCCCTACAGGCTGTATCTTATTAACCTAATAGCAAATGCCTGATAGAACCAAAACAGAAAAAATAAATGCCAAACGGGGTCTTATACAACACACACGTTTTTTCCCGTTTTTTATAAATGGTACGGCTCCTTTCGAGCGCGCGACCAACAGGCACTTGACCGATTTTTATAAAGTACTATCTCTTCAAAACCTTATCAGTATAATTGCGCACACACCCATCCTGAGTGCTTGAAATCTTATCAGCTAAGGAGTTTTACTACTACCATTTGAGTAAACATTACACCCAGAATTTGGGTCAATCAGCTAGAGAAGGATTTCGGTTATCAGTTAATGTTTTAAAATTCTTCGATAATGTAAGTTATTTGGACTTCAACTTTGTGGGTTACAGTTTTTGAATCATTAGGTAAATGCGTGTTTTATACATAGTCTATGTTTAATTTAAAGTGATTTGATTGATACTAACAACGTTTTACATGATAAGGCTGTAATTTTTTTTTACTTAATTTAATAAATGTCGCTATGGCATCGTTTCCGAATTGTCAATTGAGGTTATTTGTGGACACTAGTGATTTTCATAGAGCTTTTTTTTTATCAATAAACATAGAGTCCCCAAAAAGCCGTAGACGGCAATAGGTTAATTTATAGAATATTTTGTGAACATCAAAAATAACAAATAAGTAGGTACTTGATTATGTTATTTTCATAACTAATATGAAATCAAATGTAAAAACTCGACACCTCTTTGCCCCAGACTACAGTACAATTTCGAGTAAAGAATGCATGTTCCAAGATGTAGATTATTTTCATTTAATTGGGACTCTACATAAAAGACGTTAGTTTGACGGTAAATATGTAGCCCCGAGTCAAAGTAGTGTCCAGCATTTATAACCTATCTATATGCATTTTTATATAATAATATGTTAACGTCATAAGTTACAGGCCCATAAATCTTCAGACATTAAATAACCGAAAAAATGTGATAAAAAAAAATTACCCGGCCAGGACTCGAACTACCCGATCTCAATCCGAACTACAGAAATCGAGCTACCGGGGCCTGGCGGTACGCCTCGAAATTACTTACCACATTTTTATTTTTACGTTATATTGCTAATGCAGCTAAGACCGGGTCCTGACCGGGTCATTTTTATTTATCACATTTTTTCGGTTATTTAAGAATAATTGAGCATTATAAATGCAAAAACTTAAAAACATTATTGATCTTCAGACATGCTCGATCTTCTATAATTTACGCCTTGTTAACACCAAAAGTGATCAATTTTGTGCCTCGACAGATAGAATTCATTGACGATTTAAAAAAGTAGCTGTTAGTTAATTGATCAACAACAGCAAATTTTGTACTGTGGTATTATTTAAGGCCTTAAATTTTATCAGAACCATGCCAGATATTAATGAAATGTTTATGAATGTTATAATGAAAATATAGAATATATAAGATAATATAGAGTTTTTAATAGTCTATTTAGGTAAATGAAAGAAAACCGTACTATAAAATTACAGCTTAGTGACAAATACTAGAAAAAAAAACTTAAAAGAAGAAAAAACTTTTATAACCAAAGGTAGGTAACCTTTTTTTCTTTTTTTTTATAATACCAAATATTCCAGTTCTGAGTGAAGCTAAAACTAATTTTGCAACCTATCTTTTCTGAGAATCAAACATAAAATATCCAGCTTTTTACTCAACCAACAGTGGATATCAAAAGCAAATGGAGTTAATTATCAGAGTACTATAAGTATCTTTATCAGTCTAGATAACAAACACTCCAAATAGAACTGCTACGTGCCTTCAAACATGTTCACCACTGAACTCCACATAATATAGTTAGTACTTACCTTTTAATAATATAAACAAGAAGGTAACAATGGAATGAACCCTAAGCTTCTGAGTACAGTCTCCAGTTCATAAACAAACCAGTTGTACAGTCTCCAGGTTGGTATTCAGTGATTATATCATTGTACTGTGTATCATGTAAATGAGAACAAATCAGCTTCTGTTCTAAGAAAAGGTTAGGTAGTGTTTTACTGGTCAAATGAATTAAACAAGTGTTCAGTCTGGGTTGTATCTTAGAATGAAGTTGAGATAAAGATATTTTTATCAGGTTTTGTGCTGTGTAGTTATAGTTAAGTTCTGGTTGATTGAATTAATAAGTTAGAAATACTAATTTCACTGATCAGTTTATTTATTAATATAATATTTTAGACTGGTTCAAAATAATTTAAAAATATATTATTATGAACCAGTCTCTTTATTCTTCATAATATGAATCTATTATTATAGTTAATTTTTGTTGCCGACTACCCCGAGTATTTAACTATGTGTACACAGCAGATTAAAAAAATATAATATCTAAGTTTTCTCACATATCAATGCAGTCAACATAAAGATATAATTTTCAATATGTTATTTCAACATTTGGAAATAAAAATACTTTTACTCTCCACTATGGTTTACTTTCTTAGCAATTCCACAACATAACTTTAATTATATAAGAATGAATGGTATATTTTTCAGATAAGAGTTATTATTGTAAACAAGGTTGCTGATAACAGACTCACATTTACTATGACAATGATTTTATTGATAATTTGATTATAAGAGAAACTGAACAGTTAAAATATAGATCCTATTCAATTTATTTTTCAATTGAACTGTAGTTAGCTGAATACTTAATGATAGTTATTTTTCCCTAAAACAATATTTCTAATTAGTCAAATAGAGTAGAGATATTTTGACAAGAGCCATGCAGTTAAACAATATTATTAAGAACACACTAAACCTACATATCATCTGCTAGTATTTACAGAATGGCATGTTTATCAAAAAAGTTACCAATGCCTATAAGAATAAGGCCGCCTTAGTTGTCTTCATATTATTTTTTGTTAACTGTACTAGTTATTAGGAGAGTAAAGTTTTTTCTTATCAACTATTATTTATCATTAAGTATATTCAGAGGAGAATCTTTTCTACAAATATAAACATCATTTAATATTGAATTATACTTAATCCATAGGCAGGCATCTATATTTAGAGTTCAAGTACCTACCCAAGGAGAGTGCAACATGTTCCATATTGCATACATACACTTTACAGCCATACAAGTATGCAAATGAGTAATTGCTGCAAATACAACAGAGCAATTCAGACAAATTATTGTTCATACAGTACATGTAATCCATTTGCATATTCTAAAGGGAATGTATGCACATGACAAAATATCAAAACATGTGTGGGTGTCATCCTTTCAAATTAATGACTATAGAGTTTCTGATATTGATTAAGAAAAATTAACACAACTTTTTCTGATTCCAGACTCTAAGTACCTATAAATTAGGGATGGCGATCTGAGATTGATTAATGGAAAAATCAATTTTTTGGAGCAAAAAAATTGGCCCTATGCATTGGATCGATCTCAGATATCCAGAAATCGAGATATGATTTTTCCGGTTTTGGTATAAACCATACAATTAGAAAGAAGGTCAGGGCTTAAAGGAAGAATTCAAACATTATTTATGGCAGGCAGTTATACACTAAAGTATGATCCTATACTTTACTGGCAAGAACAAAAAAACTCTATTTATCGACACATTCACTCAATAGCCATGACATAATTATATGAGTATTGTGAGATCATCTGTTCCTTGTGAGCGCCTGTTTTCAATTTCCGGAAACATCGCAAGTGATGAGCGGAACTGCTTGGATCCCAGTAGACTAGACTGATTGTTGTTTTTAAAAGTTTGGATATTAAGCATTGGGAACTATACGATAAATTCTCTATTTGCTTTGTGATAAAAAAAATTGAAAATAAATGTTATGTTCTCTACCTGATCTGATACTTTGATTATAATGGTAATAAAAATAATTGTTATTAAATAATTCCCTTGTCTTAAACATTTGTCTTGTTTTTTATGATTTATACTTACATTGTAAAAACTAATTTGAAAAAAGATCAATATTTTGGAAATCAATCTTTTAGACATCAATTTTTTGTGCATTGATTCATCAGGTCTACCGATTTAAAAACCGATCTTTTTTTGGTAAGAATCGCCATCCCTATTACCTACCAACCTAGTTGCTGAAGTTTAAAAAGAGAATAGTTTTTTTTTCAGTTGCTACATACCTACCTTAGCAGAGAGTTTGAATACCTATGAAGGTAACATAAAAAAATGCTATTTTATTTACTACATGAGCTAAAATTAAACTGTGGGAGTATTTAATACTATTTAGTCCTCTGGGGCATTGGGTATGTGTAGGTAGGTACACAGGTGCTAAAATTTCCATAATATGAATTTTAATAAAGTGTAAGGCTCTAGGTATGTACTTTTTTTGTATGAATGGTCATGAATAACGACTTTATTAATACAAACATATTTAAAAGGGAGGCACAAGGTAAATTATAAGTGTTGAGTTTGAAAACAATATGTAATATCCAAACTAAAATTTTACAGAAAATTATAGTATAAATTATATTTAACGTAAGTATCCTGTTTGATCTAATATATTCAGTACCTTAATATTTACCTACGTACCTACCTACTTGTTTTTATTTGCGGCTTCGGAATTATATTGCATAATATAAAATACTTTGAACAGGATTTTACAAACTTTAAAAACTATGTTACCCACTACCCGAACCTTATACATACGATCCCTTGCAAAATGCAAAATATAAGGGCATTTAACGCAAAAAAAAAACAAATGAATCAACAAACAACTGAGCTTTTGCATCATTATTTTACAATCTTAAACACTTAAACAGTAGTTACTCTACCTAAGTATCACTCTGAAGGCCCCATAGCAAATTATTCCAAATTTGTAACAAGAAAATAATTTTGGAGGCAAACGTTACAACACAAAAACATGAAACTTTTTACTTACCATAAACGATAAGTAGGTGAAGTCGCACCAAAATTCAGGTTCCAATAAAAGTGAACGAATCCCATTCTCGTGCTGTATTTCCAGTTTAGACTATTGTTTAATTCATCACATTACTTTTTGTTATTTTCTGCCATCCAGAATAACAAAGCTTTAACACAAATCATTTGTTGACACAAAACGAGGTTATTGTCGTTGGTTTAAACATCTGAGATTGCTTAGATTTCACTTTGAACTTTAAGATTGTTTTATAAAGTTTTCAACACTGGTTAACACCTATTTATGCAGAAACACTAGTGTAAACACGGGAGAATAAAACAGAATAAGAATAATAAGTCAAGCAAGTTGCTTGGGCAGGCTGAGCAGGGCGATAAAAAAAAAACATAAAATCACGCGCGGTCGACGCACACAGCATCCGCTACGACTGAGTACAACAGTGTGCGTGAATGAAACGAATGTTGCTGGCTGCGCGCGCGATCCCTCCCTTCCTTCCTAAAATTAAAGTTGCCGAGTTATAGAATGTATTTCGCGCTACTTTTTTTTAAATGATTTTTATTTTTTAATACGAAATAATTTTAAACTACTATGAATGCTACCTTATCACCACTGTGAATTATTATGGTATGTTTGTATTTCTTGCTTGTTTGGATTATTAGTTTTTTTTATTGGATTTTAAATTAGGTTGTTACTTATTTTAATATGTAATACACCATTTTTTTCCAACTTATCGGATTTTTCCACACTTTAAATCTTCATCGTAATTATTGTTTGAAACCTTAATAATATTGTGAGCAACGATTTAATTAAAATCATAGGTATGTATTTTTCTAAGTCACCATGTGCATGCTTTGTACCTTTACGTCATAATAAAACAATTACTACAAAGTAATAACTTTAAACTTTTCTTCATAACAGTAATTTAATCAAACAAAGCTAGGTTCCTACGTAGCTATGCAATCACATGGAAATTCCATACATACAATTTATACAGTAAATTATATTCCTTTATATTCGATCTTTTAGGATTTATGATGACACTCGTAAATAATACTTTTCGCAATAATAAAAAAATCAAATTTACTACAGCAAATTCGTTAAAATCTCAACTTCTATTAAATCGGCAACCCAAACTTTAAACTTATCAGCGAAGATACCCGAAGCGAGGCCGAAGATTACCGAAGAAACACGCACACATACGCACATGTACCGTCGTACGTTTACACCCACCCGCCCGCGCGCCTACGGCCTTGCGGTGCGGCCAGCGACCGCTGGTAGTGGCTTTTGGTTTCCTACCTGCCCTCTTTCACTGATTATGGCTCCATTTTACAATGTTGGTCATATAATTTTGATTATACTGATATGTCAGGTTGTGTTTACTTAGTTACTCGTAGATATTTATTACTTACGGCACTTAGATTATGGGTATAAATAAGGAAGGTGGGGAGTTTCTTGTTTTTAATTTAACTTTAAAAAGATAAGGACACTTTTTGTAAGTAATTTAGGTAAAATAAGTTTTTGCATGTTAGTAAGTAGAACCTGTAAGAGGACTTAGATATCTAAGCGGGTACGAAGGAAGTTTTTAAAAGCTAATTTACCTACGCTTTATTTACGTAGGTAAGAGTCTAACGCTTTGAATTTTGATACTATTTAAGCGTAGATAAGTTAGCGTAGTAAGTACATGGGATATAACGAATGGAAAGCATCAAAAAACTGACTCTACCTACATTTTAAATTCCTAATATTCCGTATAGTATCGAGAACCTCCCTTTTATAATCGGTTACAAATAAGTAAGCAAAGATCCTTTTAACCTCAACACGAATAATTTTATTCAAATAAGTAGGCAGGTAGGTACCTAAACAGAAAGAAATAGAGAACTGTTAAGCGCAGATGCTAAAATTAAATCTAACTAAAAAGGCTATCTTAATCACTAATCTAAGTAAATTTACTTAAAGTTTACCTTGTAATTCGCGTTAAAGTCACAATATAGCACCTTTAACTTTAACTTACCTATGCTTACCTACCACGCGGCTCACAAAACTGCACACAACGATATTTTTATGCAGAAATAATGATCAAACTGTTCTGTTTAAGAGGGCCGCCAGACTGTTGAAAACACGTTGAAAACCAATGCTTCCAACCAAGGTTAAGGAAGGTTAACTTGTTGACAACCAATTCCGAGTCATCCACACTGTTACAAACGGTGGTTTCCAACAAGGAGACAAACAAGAACACAAGCCAAGGTCACGCCAGGCCACGCCCCTTGATCGTCAGTGTGCTCTGATCTCTCGCGTTGATAACATCTTCGCGATGGCAGTTTTGTATGCAATTGAGGATACAAAGAAGGAAAGGTTGAAACGCAGGATAAAAAGCTACAAAACTCGAGTCATTTATAGTTATAGTTACATAGTAAAATATACAATAACAAGCGTACACAGTCCTAAACACAGACATACATCTACATAGATAACGCAAATGCATGTCCTTTGCGTGTCCGAACCCCAACCAAATGTCAAGGTTGGTCGCCTCTAGATTTAATATGTATTGTAATATGCGTGTATGTATGTCTGTTAGAAAATCGAGTCAAGAATATCAATATCGGTCTTAATAATCGATTTCATCGGCGGTATCGGTGTCTCTGAATCTTTTTGTATTTTCCAGTAATAAATATCAGCTGTGACGTCACAACAGGTCTTAAAAAGTCGGCACGCTTGGTTCGAATACAAATCGTGGCACTTGCGTTGTCTATGTAGATGTATGTCTGTGATTCTAAACACCGCCGTTTCCAACCCGCCAAGGTCATGTAATTTGGTTGTCAACAGCCATCTTCACTGTTGGAAACACGTTGTAAACTAGCAAGGTCACCTTGGTTTGATGTTTTGTTTCCAACAGTCTATTTGGGCCTTAAGTTTATCGCTTGCACTTCGTGTGGGTGGCTTGCTAAAATATGATATTCCTACGCATTCAATAATATAGTACCTACTGAAAATATGTAAATTATTGCTTTGGCTGCATTTGCCTCCAGGTTGGGTTGGGACGTACCTATCAAATTCTTCGTAATGAGTGAGATTATGCGGTAAAAGCGGTGTTTTGGATCCGCATGTTAAGTAATATCACACGCAGTTCAACAACCGACATTCACATCAACGGCCGGTCGTCTTTTAAGTAAAGAGACAGTTTATTATCCTAGAGATGTGTCATCACAGGAAAAAGGGCACTAATGGTGCGTACAGATTGCTAGTAATGCAACTAGTAATGTAACATTCTGCGCACGTTGCGTATTTGAACGTGTGGTGCGCAGAATGTTACATTACAAGTTCCATTACAGCAATCTGTATGCACCATTACGCTGACTACAGCCATTCATAAGAAAGAAATATTACCTACCTATATGAAGTAATGGAATACGAGCAGACTGCATGCGGACCAGAACCGCAACATCAACATCAGAACCGTAATCCGCAACACAGGAGAAGAGCAATAAGAATCAAACTGCCATGCTTCGATCATATATTGATCAGAAATATATGATCGAAGCTGCCATGCCATGCAAGTGCCATGCTTGTTATTGGGACCTTTTTAAGTTCGTCCTGGTTAGCTACTAACCTATCATCTCCTACTTGAAGGACGACTTACGTAAAAGCCTAAGTTATTAGTAAAACCCTTTCAACATCTTCAAAGGTAGCCTGTGTAAATACAGAACAAATTTCGGCCAATTCACTTGGATTTATACAAGCCTTTCCCATATAGGTTTATTAACATGTTATTTAAACTTAGTGGGACCATTTCGGCATTTAGGAGGACGAAGTCGCGGGTGACAAATTGTCTTTTTTATATAGGGTTGATTTTTAGTATATATAGTACAGTATGTAACCCTTTCCATCAGCAATATATTATAAAGAACCAGTTACTATCTAAATCAATACTATCAGTTGAGATTAAGCTCAGTAAGTTTAAAATAAAATAATATAATATACCTAATGCTGGACATTATTTTCACAAAACGTTATCTAGCCCCAAGCTATGCGGGATATTAATACTTATACTTAATTAAATACATTAGTTATACTTTTATATAGTCATAGAAAACAGTCAGTTTTTTATAGTCATAGAAAACATGGGTCTGGCCCATGACAAATATCTACAGATGTTAAAAAATAATATGTCATACACATCTAACACGCAACCTTTCGCTCTTATATTGCAGGGCCATTCATTGGTGCTAATTTTCACACTTGCCTGTTTTATAGATTGAACTCTTCCTTGCGCTTTCCATGGTTTTCCCGCGCAACTTTACTTGACATATAAGCTATGAAATACAAAAGATTTTTTAAAAACGCGTTTGAAGCATTCAGATTGCCGTGATAAAACAAACTTTTCAGCCTTATTATAATAGTGTTCACAAAACAATTTTTAAACACAAATATCTATCTCTAAACAAATAATCCGACCTTGGTAATCAATAGTCTAAAATATAATATCAATCAAATGTACGTCACGAAGCGTAAAAAATCGGATGAGGTTTCTCGGGACAGTTTATACTTGACTGGCTACCTGCTCATAACACTATACAGTGTAAGCAATTCAAGTGGTGTGATGGTATGCACCCACAAAACATATTTAGTTACCAGTAGACGTCGTGGTGCAGTGACTTCTGTGTGTATCAATAAAGTAAAGCAACGCTGCGCGCGGTCAATACTAGGATGGGTGACCGCCGATCTTCATTTCTCACGGCGACTTCTGAACTTCGGAGGGCACGTTAAGCAGTTGGGCCTAGGCACAAGTGCCGCACAAGTGTATGCAGTTATCGTTAGGGTCTAACAGGGTTCATTTCAGCGCCTTGAAAATTCTGACATCCACCAAAATACTCAGGACCAGCTGGTTGGTTGACGGCCTCCCTCGTCACCCATAACAACCCGTCCCGACTTTGCTTGGATAGTATAAAACGCCAAGACTGTTCTGATTATCTCAATTTGCAAACTTGGTTTGGGGCCATATAGCTGGTTAGGTAGTTTGGGTGCTTAATTAATTTATTATTTAAAGAAACCACACAATTGGGGCGAAAGATTTT
Organism: Stenoptilia bipunctidactyla; assembly: GCA_944452665.1. Classification (NCBI taxonomy): domain Eukaryota; kingdom Metazoa; phylum Arthropoda; class Insecta; order Lepidoptera; family Pterophoridae; genus Stenoptilia; species Stenoptilia bipunctidactyla. The sequence continues at coordinate 19,237,636 of OX101742.1, forward strand.
CGATCTGCTCGAAAGACCTCAAATTAAACGTACAGCTGCACGCACCGAAGTGGACAGATAACAAATAAATTAAAATGTCGTAAAAGAAACACATGTTAAAACAAACCTTTGTCTTCAAAGTCTCCAACAGCTCAAATTCGATCCATGCAATAATTCTTTTTTCAAAATTTCAAAAATATAATTAGGATCCTTAACCGCATTTTGTTATAGAAGTTGACAAAAGAATTATAACAAAAGCTAGCGCTTTATTGTACAGCTATTCGTACAGTCTCACCAAAAAAATAAAAGTTTGCTGCGCAAATATCAGTCTTTCTCTAGTTACATAAGAGCGATATCACATTTTTTGTAAAGATGCTTTTTATATTATTGTGTAACACTTGATTTACAGTTTTCATCGCATTGCATTTTAAACTAATAAGATCAGTACAACAGCATATAAAGTGCAACGTCGTTTTAAGTTTAGAATACTCCTGTAAATGATAGAGTAAAAAAACATAATAATTGTGTAGACACTGTAAAAATAATCATCTAAGTAGACTCTGCATCCGAAATTTCTTTTCCGCTTGTCTGGAAGAAATCGCTCGTCAGCCATAAGACCACTGTATACATTTTATTAAATCAAGTTTTTAAGCTATTGCATAAAAAAACCTAACACCCCCCACTCCGACCGGCACAGCGGTGATACTTTGATTTCATAACTTTACACTTTTAACTTTACTTAATAAACAATCAGCGCCATCTACTAGGAACTTGTGGAACTTCATATTAGATCAAGCATTACTGCATTAATAAAATAAATAAATAATTATAATTGCATAAGTTGATAAAAAATGCTATGCAATAGCTTTACCGCGGCAGTCTCCGAGTGCCACACGTCTTTTTATTTGTAGGTACCTTTTTACCATTACTTGGTGTAAAATAAATAATAAGTATGTTTTTTTATCTTTACGAAGAACGAATTTCTTGAGTTCGGACGTTACAGTACTTCACATCTTATAAAAGTATTGTATAAAGTTTGTGCGTGATATTTTAAATAAATGTATTTTCGTGAAAGCTCTGTGACCTATTTGAAGAACCTACCTATAGGTACCCTTAGACCAGTACATTTTGACAAAGTGTGGGTGTTAACTACAATAAAAAAAAAACAAAAACAATAGAATATCGTTTTTTTTCTAACCAGCCTTCAGCCTTTTTTTTTCTACTAAAAAAAAAGAGATTATTTACCTAAGATTTTTTAAATTTTATGCTTGTTGCTTAGACTTTTTTGATGTATTTCAAGTTAAATAGTCATATGTCAACGTTATAATAGCTGTGATAATAGTCCTGACTATTTTAATCGCATTTTTATAAAAAAACACATTTACAAGGATAATGCCTCCTACGTAATTTACAATGTAGACTTTACAATGACAATAAACATCAAATTTAACAACTTAAAACACGGAGTTTTACAAGAAAAAGTAAGATTTTATGTCTTATTTAGGTATTTGGCAGACAATGTAGGTGTTGTTTTATGGTAGTTTCGTTGTTGAGTTTCATAATAAGTAAAAGCTTCGATCGTTACTTAATTCGCAGAAATTAAAAATGTAATCTTTGAAACAAATTACTTTCGAAATCGATGATACCTTTTTTGTCGAACTGAGTTGTTCCTCGACGTCATCATTTAAATATTCTTCAATAAATGAAAAATGTCGAGGCGTACCGCCAGGCCCCGGTAGCTCAGTGGAAGAGCACTCGTCCGGCAAACAAGAGGTCCCAGGTTCGAATCCTGGTCGGGTAATTTTTATTTATCACATTTTTCATTTATTTGAGAATAATTGAGCATTTTAAATGCAAAAACTTAAAAAAAAAAACATTGTAAAATATTTGGCACATATACCTAATTCAATTCCCAGTTCAATCCTGAATTAGCCACACAAAACTATAGATAAGACCACATTATTTAGTCTAGTAAATGTACATTGGCCTAGTGTTCCCTTACCTTTGAAGTCTGAAGTTCCGAGGTTTTTCTTAGTCAAGTCAGTAAATCCTTGACTATGATACAGCTATGTGCCCTGCCAAGCACAAACTTGAACAATATTTTCTGTCCAAAAAGACAAAATTGAACTGTAATACATTTTAAGTATTACATGTTAGTAACTTACGGAAATGTTAGTGCTTCCATGCTGGACTGGGAGCGAAAGAAAAACATAGAATATGCCAGATGCTTCTCTTCCCGGGCATACTGTAAAAGTCAGTTAAGAGACAGAGGTTTTAAAGGCGTTTTTGTGGGCGATAGGCTGACCCCCTGTCACTGCAATAGTCTTTCTCCATCTTTATAACACCTCCAAATTTGTCAAACCTTACATCAGATGGTCCTATAACCTCTGGTGTTCTGCCTACCCCATAAGGGATACAGGCGTGACGTTTTGTATGTATGTTTGTACCTAATATAATTGGAACAATTGATTGGTTGATTGACATGAATCTACCAACACTTCTTAATGTCGATACGTACAGAAGCTGGTGAGAAAATCAAAGGCAATCTGTAAAAAGATAGTTTACATTCAAGGACTTTTATCTTCCATGTATTTTTAACAGATTGTTAACCAAGGGCTGTATGACATCAATTGCATACGAGGTTTTTTCGCTAATTAGGCCGAGTATGCAATTGATGCTTACATCCGAGGTAAACACTCTGCTTTACATATCGACTGTGAGGTAAGTAAAAAAACAAGATAGAAGGTTTCTATAAACATTTACTAAAGATAAACATATGTATTTAATTAAAATGAATAGTGAAATTAAAACAATTTGTAAAAAATATGGTCAAATTCTTTTTAGGAATATTAACAGTTTGAGTATGAGTTTGTGATGATAATACTTGAGTATGAGTGACTTGAGGCTTTTGCATCGTAAATGGCGGCAGTTGACTGGTAGATAATATTTTCTTCAGTAAAAAATGGCTCAGATGATGTGCTTTGACGAAGCGATTTCAAGTTTATATTTTCTGTTATTTTAGATACAATTTTCCTTTTGTTTTCCACCGAATCTTCGATGTAACCTTCGGCCACTAAGCTGGACTTTCAACCGCCGTGCCTTTTCAAAACTTTTGAGAAAGAACTCCAAAACACGAAAAAAATTTACTTTCGCGCCTAGCTAGTCGACTGCCTTTTTTACTTTTTTACAAGCGCGTCAAATCGTGCTGGCCAGTTTGATATTTAAATCGATTCAAACTAACATACGATGTGACTGCGAAACAAATAGTTCGATATTTAAAATAAAAACTTCATAAATTCTAATATAAATTGTCTCGATGCCGATTTGAATAAATAATCGATACCGAGAAAAAATAATTCACTTTAAAAAGTATACTTCTTGCAGTATGAGTATGACAGTTCTTTTTTCAAATTCCAAAACCTATGATGTAATGTTAACATTACATGGTAGGTTTTGAAACCTATGCTGTAATGATATCCATACACCCCGGCATTCAGGGAAGTAAGTGACTACTTACAGAGCAGGAGATATGTAATAGTATATATAGTCTCGGCTCATTATTAAGCCCTCGCCTGCGGCTCGGGCTCAAATCACAACCTCGACTGTAATTAGCAACGCTCACGTTGCTATACACGACATACGACGTTTTTCAACACACTTGTGAGTAAGACAGACATACGTGGTCATAAAATCTCTTTGTTGTTTCTGAAAATATTTTATAGTTGTCTTTGCTAGTTCCACTTAACGCACTAGACGGCGTTGATTGTCTTTTAAATCGCGCATAAACTGAAATAAATAAAATTATGTATACTAGTTTTAAGGTTGTTAAATTGTTTTCAGATAAAGAAAGCGGTTTCATTCATTAGTGGTGTAATAGTATATAATGTATAACCCGGATCAATAAAATATGCTCTGTTTGTTTACTCGCATGTAATTTGCACTAAGGTACAATTCAACTTTGAAGGATTCATTATTATATTATTCACTAGGGTATAATATATTATGCACACGTGACTTACAGCCCAGTTTATAGTTCTAAATTCAATAGAATAAGGCTCACTTTACGAGCAAGTGTGTTGAAAAATATTTTATAAGTAGTAGCCTTTTTACACAACTTTTGTTTAACTCTGGTGCGTTCTAGCGTGAATGAATAAGTGCATCATGGATGCTCATTGAACAGTTTTATTTCATATCACTCTCTTCTCAGAATACGGTCGGGTTGTAAAGTACCAAGCTTAAAACCAGTGCTGATTAATTAACGTCAATATTTTTCAGTACCCCGAAGATAACTTCGGGCTATCCCTGGCCTTCTAAAGTCGCGCCAGATCCTATCAAACCGAATATTCTTAACCTGTATACGTGAGTGTAGTATCGGCTTAGAATATCTATGTATAAGCGTGTTGTAAAAGGCGACTAATTCGACTGCCTCCTTTCTTGGTGGTAGATCCCTCCAGGGTCCAACTGCCTGGCGACCACCCCTCATATGAAATCTGCCGCCAAATATCAGCACTCCGACGATCATTCTGGAAATATTTTTCCGACGATTTTTGCAATAATTGACGACCGGCTGGTGTAGTGGCGGCGGCGCGCAAATATTGGTGTGATGAACACATATATTATCCGTCAAGTCATGGATGTTTATATGTTTAATTAAGTTTATTGTATGCCTTACAAAAAATACAAAAAATTGAAACACATAAAAAAAAAGATATAAAATTGGCGGCCTTATCGCTGTGAAGCGATCTCTACCAGACCACCATGTATTTATTCAATATGTATGTTTGTATATTTCTTAAGTATATCAGTTATCTAGTATTCATAACACAAGTTCTTTAAGAAACTTAATTTGGGCTAGATAATGTTGTGTGAGTGTCAGAAATATTTATTTATTAAAAAAAAAAACAAAACAAAGTTCTAAGCCATGGTGCTCTTATTTTGGACCTCATCTTCACTTCCCATCAGGTGAGATTGAGGTCAATCGCGGGCTTAGTCTATTCCCTTATTTAGTAAATGCGGATATCTTTATAAGATGTTTTCCAATTAACGGCTAATTCATTATTTGCTTTATGATGACCAGCCGGTGTAGCGGTAATATGCATTGCCGTCTATGCCAGAGGTCCTGGGTTCGAATCCCGGCGGCGACGGATATTTGTGTGATGAACACAGATGTTAGTCGTCAAGTCATGGATGTTTATATGTTTATTTAAGTTTATTCTTATAAAAAATATTTATTTATTCAATATATATGTGTATATGTATATTTCTAAAGTATGTCAGTTATCTAGTATCCATAACATAGGTTCTTTAAGAAACTTAATTTGGGCTAGATAATGTTGTGTGAGTTTCAGAAATATTTATTTATGACTGACGTAATTGTTTATATCTGAACCACAAGAAATATAGAGCAATAAATCTTACAATATCTGTGTTACTATCAGCGTATACACATCTCATTATCAGCCGTGTCTTATCATTATGATATTGATAAACACAACAAACAATGATCTCACTGATTGCGCCTGCTCTGACGTCCTGCTCTCATGACGCATGCTGTGGTTTTTTAATCTTTATTAATATTGTGCAGAGAAACTATTTTTAGGTGTTTTAAATAAACACAAAAACGACTGCGTCGGTTTTAATTTTTTTACCCAACTACGGCGAAGCAAAGAGAGGGTTATGGTTTTCACCTGTATGTTTATGTATGTGGGTATGGATGTTCATCTGCAGGCCTATTACTGTTCTTTCATGACATGACGTGGTAAACAAGATTTCTATCTTAGAGTTCTATCTTACACGAGCTTTTTCCCGCAACTTCGTACGCGCATAAACATAAAAGTCTTATTTTTCCCGACCCCGTGGGAATTTCGGGAATTCCTTTTATAATACAATCAGATTCCTATTGAAGAACCTTTATACCAAGTATCACATCTATGCACTTAAGGAGAATATTTTTTTCATACAAAGTAAAACATCGTATATTTCCTGTTCCCGTGTGAATTTCAGGAATTCCTTTTATAACACAACCAGACACACATTGAAAAACCTTTACACCAAGTTTCACATCGGTGCACTCAAGGAATAAGATTTTTCATACAAACTAAAAAGTCCTATATTTCCCGTTCCCTTGGGAATTTCGGGAATTACTTCCTTAATGCACCCCTACATCCTCAAAAGAATATATGTTCCAAATTTCAGCTCTCTACGCCTAGTAGTTACGGCTGTACGTTGTCTGTCAGTCACTCAGTAACTCAGTAACGGAACAGTTTTATATATATACAAAGTAAAACATCGTATATTTCCCGTTCCCGTGGGAATTTCAGGAATTCTTTTTATAACACAACCAGACACACATTGAAAAACCTTTACACCAAGTTTCACATCGGTGCACTCAAGGAATAAGATTTTTCATACAAACTATAAAGTCCTATATTTCCCGTTCCCGTGGGAATTTCGGGAATTACTTCCTTAATGCACCCCTAAATCCCCTAAAGAAAATATGCTCCAAATTTCATCTCTCTACGCCTAGTAGTTACGGCTGTACGTTGTCTGTCAGTCACTCAGTCACTCAGTAACTCAGTCAGTAGCGGAACAGTTTTATATATATTGATTATTCTTACTTTACTTAATTATTCTTACTCTATAATATAGGTACTTTATTCTTACTCTAAGATTTGTAGGATAAAATTATGATATAATGAATAAACGAATTCCCTATACATACATACATTGCAATTCATTGCATGCAAGAGGCATTTCCTTTTGCCATGACAGTTTCAATGATATCATCTATGACTTATGAATTGAAAATGGTGAGATCTCACCCACCTCTATGATATGTTTGTTTCTTCATTTGTGTTTTTCCGTTTCGTATAATTTGATAAATAAAAACTATATTATTATATATTGGGATTATTGTATTCAGTCTACATGGCAAGAGCTTAGCTAAGAGATTTCGCCGAGGAGTAAAACCGAATAATGATCGCATTATATGTTTTACGCAAAAACTATTGCATGATATTTTTCCGTTACGTGTGCTTTCATAAATCAAGACTATATTATTATACAGGAGGTTTGGTCCATCGCCGGCCAAATTAATATGGCTAGTAAAGCTACAAAGAACTAAAAAATAAGTAAAAAAAAATAAAGCTTAACAACTAAACCCCGACTACTAAAACAAGCTCTAAAAAGTAGGAAACAAGTAGAAGTCTCCGCTGAAATATTTATATATTTTTATAGGTCATACTAATAGAGATGTTTACAGGATATCCTTGGTCGTATTCCACCTATTACAGCAAAACAGATTCATTAAAATACCTACTAAAAAAAATTCAAAGTCGCATACGATCACGGCTGTCCTGTAAACATCTCCATCAGTATGAAGTACCCATAAAAATACATAAATATTTCAGCATTTCAATAGTCAATATTCATCACCTACTTACTTGTTTTTCTTCTTTTTAGAGCGTGTTTTAGTAGAAGTTTTATTTTTGTCTTAATTAGAAAGCCACAATAACCAAGATGTCAAAATAACGCGTCCCCTCTGAGGTTGTTGCAAGATGTTTCGCGCAGGTGTATTATGGTGCGTACAGGTTGCTGTAATGGAACAAGTAATGTAGCAGTAGTGCGCAGAATGTTATGGTGCACGTCCAAATACGCAACGTGCGCAGAATGTTATATTACAAGTTGCATTACTAGCAATCTGTACGCACCCTTACATTACTAGTTCCATTACAGCAAACTGTACGCAGTTTAATTTTTTGACCGTGAAAACAAAAGATCGCGTGATAATGATGTAGTACAGAGTACTTGGAGAAAGGTTTCGTTCACACACAAAAAACATAAGCCAATCAACTTAAGGGAACAAATTGCCTTACATTGTTTAACATAACCATGTGAATGATCATTTAGTTAGTGAGGGCCCTATCAATGGTGGCGAAACAAGTTTAAAACATTGTACCTTCCTATAGTTTTTTTATTTTCTTCTTCCTATTATGTCTTACTTGTACGGTTAATTATTTATTATACTTAGTCGATATTTTGTCATACTGGTCTTACCAATATGGTCCTTTAGCTTTACAAATAACAACTTTTTAAAATCTACATTGTTCAATCAAAGGTGTACCAACGCACCTTACATTTTTTTAAATTCACTCTGTATGTGCTTAATATTTGTTACCATAGAACCTCGTAATATAAAAATTATATTTCACATAATATTTTGATTCCAAATTCAAAAATTCGCGTTGATTAGTCATCAAGACCGGTCGTAGTGTACGCGCTCAGTTAAATCTCCATTTTCTACGAGTTACCCTCATTTTGTAAAAGTGACTAATAATGGAATCAGATTTTATGTTTTAGTTGTATAAGTGCTATAAGTGAACTGTTTTGCCGTTTCTGACTACAGGAACAAATATGACCACCCAAACGTTAAATAATACCCCGAGTTACGCAACTGTGACACAAAGCACCATGTTTCCCAAAAAAGACCAGGCTATTGTTATTGATGCATTAGACAACATACAGATCAAGGATTATGCTCAAGCCCTCGGAAGTATAATAGACCCCTCTCAGATTCGTTTTTTATCAAGAATATCGAACAACAGAGTTTGTATTTATCTATCTTCGAAATTGATTGCCGATGACATTGTGGAAAATAAGAAATTTATAATTATTAAAAATCACCAATTACCTATCAGACCGCTCATCAATAGAAATAAACGTATAATTATATCCAACGTATGTCCCATTATACCACACAGCGAAATTGAAAAACGATTACTAGAAATGCAAATAAAACCAATGTCACCCATTTCTTTCCTTCGCGCCGGTATCAACGAAACGGGTTACAATCACATTTTAAGTTTTCGGCGTCAACTTTATGTAACCCCCGAAGATTTCAATCGACTTCCTGAAAAAATATCCATAGATTTTGATGACACTACCTATTGGATTTATTTTTCTTCAGACACCATGACATGTTTTATATGTAAAAATGACGGCCACGTAGCATCTAAATGTCCAGAAATTGGTGAGATGAGCACGAATAATACCAATTTAGAGATACAGAAATCGGAAATTTCCAAACCTAAACGTCCACATCCACCCACTGAATCTTCAACCATACACGAATCAATGGAATCCGAAGTTTTGAAGGAAGACGCCACATTTCCTACCGACAACAGTGGTGATGATTGTGACAGTTTCTCTCTTTCCAGTACAGATGAGACATTCATAGCTAGAAGTGGAAAGAAACTGAAAAGAACACCTCATAGTGACCTAGAATCAATCAACTGGGATCAAATTAACAGTCTTATCTGTAACTCCTCTAAAAAGTACCCACTATCAGGAAATCAAGTCAAAGAATACCTCATTCAAACATATGGAGCTAAAAATATCAAAGATCTAACTTACGGATATACAGAAGAAATCGACGCCTTAGTTGAACTACTTACAGATTTATTACCAAACGTTCCGTGTCGTAGTGTAAAAAACAGAATAACCCGTATTGTAAGTAAGCTTAAACTAATACTTAAAACTAAACACAATATCGAAGACCAAAATTTTTGTAACCTTAGTGACTAAATAGTTTTACTCCTTTAAATATAAAATATAAGTAATAATTTAAAATGGCTCATAAGATAGATTTCAAGCTTAATATTATTCAATGGAACTGTCAAAGTTTAATGCCAAAACTTAATGATTTAGACTCGTACTTACGTAAGGAAAGTGTACATATTTGCATTCTCGCTGAAAGTTGGTTAGATTGTAACAAACAATTAAATGTAACTGGTTTCAATATCTTTAGAAAAGATAGAGCAGACGGATATGGAGGCTTGGTTATTCTAGTCCACCAATCTATCAGTAGCACTCTTAAGAATTTGCCCATTGGTAATAATAATTTGGAAACAATATGTATTGAGATCCTTAACAGTAGTAAACTTCAATATATAATTGGTGTATACTCCCCATCAAATATTCATATAGGTGCGGAAGACTATGACGACCTTTTCAGCCATTTTTCCGAGAAAACCTTTATAGTAGGAGACTTTAACGCACATCATTCGGCTTGGTCATACACAACTGACACACGGGGTAGACTTCTTTCAAATGCCAGTTCAAAACATAATTACATTTTCCTTAATAATGGAGACTTTACCCGATGTGTCAAACACAATGATAGAGTAGTGTGTTCATCGCCAGATATTTCATTCTGCAGCGCTGATCTAGCCTTGGATTTTGATTGGAACGTCACCAATGAGTCGTTAGGTAGTGACCACCTATTAATCATTATCCAAATGTTCGATTCAATTCCAAATAGTACAGAACTAAAAAGAAATATTAAAAAGGCTAACTGGGTAGACTATACAAACCATATTATGCTGGGATGTCAGGACATAGATTTAAAAGCTGATCCACTTGTTAACTATACTCAACTAATAAACATAATTGAAAAAAGTGCTGATATAAATATACCCTTTATCAAATATAGTCCACATAATAGAAATTTTAAACCTAAAACTTGGTGGAATTCTGAGTTATCTAAAGCTGTTGCAGAAAGAAGGTTAGCATTAAAATATTTTAGAAAAAATCGTTCTGTAGAAAACTATTTTAAATACCGAGAAAAAATTGTTTGCACTCGAAAATTAATTAAACAAGCGAAACGAAATTCTTGGCAGGCTTTTTGTGATAGTATTGATTCTAATATGCCAGCGCGTGAAGTTTGGAGGAAACTCAGATGGCTTAAAGGATATCGTAGTCACAAAGAATATTTACAGGAGAACGCTGCAGTTTCCTTTTTAAAAAATCTTTCACCTGATAGTGTAACTTTACAGCCCTTTCAGATTAATTTCGAAAATTCTTGCCATTTCCAACCTTTTACATTATCAGAACTCGAAGTCATTCTAAAGAGGACAGATACTGCGGCTGGTATAGATAACATAACGTACTCCATGATTTACAATTTGCCGATTAATGCGAAAGAACTATTATTAAACATATTTAATTCTATATACAAGGGAGGAGAGATACCGCATCAGTGGCGCGAGATCAAGCTGCTGGCCATTCCTAAAAGAGATCCTAATTCAATTATACATCGTCCTATCTCCATGATCAATTGTCTTTGTAAAATTTTTCATTTAATGATCACCCGCCGCCTTGAATTTCACTTTGAACACAATCAACTCTTTAATTACAGTACCTACGTTAGGTTTTCGAAAGGGATTTTCTTGCCAAGATAATTTGAACAGATTTATTTTAGATTCAGAAATTGCATTTATGAATAAAGAATACGTTTTATGTGCATTCGGAGACATCAGTAACGCCTATAATAACGTATCTATAGAGTCTCTTGTCTCATCGCTTGTGGAATTTGGTGTTGATATGTTTCTATGCAGATATATTAAAGAATTCCTTAAAGAAAGAATCTTGATTTATAAACTCCGGGATGGTACAGAAATCAAAAGAATGTGCAGACAGGGTTTGGCTCAGGGTGATCCTATGTCACCAATTTTGTTTAATATCGTTACTATTAATATATGCAACACCCTCGTTACTACTGTTAAGGTGTCTCAGTACGCTGATGATTTTGCGTTATATTGTAGTAACCAAAACATTAATATTTGTGTTGAAGTCATTCAGTCAACTCTAAATATCTTTAAATCCATGTTAGAAAAAATTGGCCTAGAATTATCGCTTCCTAAAACGAAATTATGTATCTTAACCAGAAAGTATAAAGTTCCTACTATTAATATTAATATTAATGGCATAAACATCGATGTTTCAAACTGTGTTAAGTTTTTGGGTCTTTGGGTTGACAGTCGTCTGAATTGGACTAGGCACATCACTGAAACTGCTCAGAAATGTACAACTTACGTAAATATTTTCAATGCTCTAAGTAGCTCAAAATGGGGTGTACACCCAGTCCAACTTAGACGACTATATTTCACATTGGTACGTTCTAGACTTGATTACGGAAGTATAACTTATGGTAACACAAGTTCACAACTCCTCAAAAAGTTGGATGTAATTCAAAATCAATGTCTTCTATTATGCGGCGGTTTTATAAAAGATACACCTATTTTTGCCATGGAGAGTGAACTTTGCATCCCACATCTAAGCCATAGAAGAACTTTTCTGAGTCACAAATATTTTCTGAAGGTGTCAGTGAGACAATCTGACTATTTGATAAAACAATTAGAACTTTTAGATAGCATCTTAAAAGCGAACATAAGCTATTGGCGTAAAAATCAGTTACCACTGCTACTACAGAGCCTCAGAAAATATTCCAAATTATCTATGTCAAAATTTGAAGTCTTGCCCCAATTCCAGCTTCCTTCCTTGATTAAAGCATTACCTTGGGACAAAATTATAACTACCGAGATAAATACTATTAATGATCCTAAAGCTAAAATATCCATTCACAATCTTAAACAACATAGTGAGAACATAATTTGTCAAAAATATGAACATTTTTCTCAAATATACACGGATGGCTCTAAAGATACAGTCAGTTCAAGTTGCGCTTTTTACGATCAGGATGCTGAATTTGAGGCAAAATTTCTTATTACTAACTTATGTATACCCATTATGGGAATAGAACTGGCAGCTATAAATGAGGCAGTACACTATCTAGAGTCCACAACCTACCGCAAAGTTGTAATACTTTCAGACTCAAAGAGTAGTCTTCAACATTTACTTAGATGTTCTAAAGGCGATTGCATTGGGAGAAAGGAAGCTTACCTTGTTATTAAATGTATCTATAGATTGATACGTAGCGGGGTTGAAGTTCGCTTACAATGGATCCCTTCTCATGTTGGTGTTAGGGGAAATGAGAGAGCCGACATGTTGTCATCAGATGCGTTACAAAATGGTATACCTCTCAATCTAGAACCACATTACATGGACCATCTCCCAGGTATAAAGAGAGACAACTATAAACAAATTAAATCACATTACAATGATTGTTCTCAAACTAAAGGAATCTGGTACCGGACCATTGTAAGCGAACCTCCTCGCATCCCATGGTTCATCTCAAAAAATTATAACAGAAAAAAGTAAGTTACATGTTTCAGAATTCGCACCTCTCACTTGCCTCTCAATAAATTTAGTTTCACTATGAAAAAAAGAGAAAACCCAAACTGTAGCCTGTGTGACAGGGAAGAAGATCTCCTGCATTTAGTTTTAGAATGTAAAATCAATGATCAATTGCGATTGGAGCTTTTGAAAGATACTCAGTGTTGTGCTGGGGAACTCTTCTTCCTTTTCCACAGAATTCTTAGTTCTAACTTTTCTGTTAATCACAGTGATCGTTTTCTAAGTTTTGTTATTCAATCTTTGGCCTCAAGACATGACTACTACAAATCTTTACTTACAGTTCCATTTTCATAATTTGCATGTTACTGCTATTTATTTCTATGTGTTATATGTAACAAATGTTTCTCTATTGTTTCTTTTTAAGCCGGCTTAATCATATGATGTATATGGCTTATAAAATAAATAAGAATAAAAAAAAAATCAAAGGTGTACCAACGCACCTTACATTTTTTTAAATTCACTCTGTATGTGCTTAATATTTGTTACCATAGAACCTCGTAATATAAAAATTATATTTCACATAATATTTTGATTCCAAATTCAAAAATAGTTATGCGATTTAAATGAAAATAGGAACGTCAATGACCTCTGACAGATCAAAGTCAATAGAAGGTCGGCAAAAAAATTATTTTTTTTTCAATAAAAATAATGACTAGGTATTTATATTATTTTTATCAGAGTATAATATGTAATAGAAATAAACACTTTATATTATTATTTTTGTTATATTATTTAATTCGTTTTTAAACTTAAAGAGATGCATAGTGAAAAAGCTCGGGAGCCATGCCAACATCATACGACGACGATGACTATTCAGAAAATCAATTTTCATTATTAAGTGGAATGGAAGAAATTGAGAACGTGGAATAGTTTTTGTATCTAATTGTAAATAAATTCTATATTAAATAATATTTTTCTGCTTAAACTACCTAACGAGTTCGAATTGACAGCTATGACGTCACAATATGGCGCTAAGTCAGTCCTATTCTCATTTAAAATTGTACCTGTGAATTATATCAATCGCGCAGATTGAAATTTTTTTCAAACTCTTCTCACCTCTACCACATCAACCAATAAAATCTTTCATGTAAAATACATATTAGGTAGCATTAGGTTGGTACACCTGATATTAAGCAGTCTATGGTCACGCACCGATGCATTGTAACCTGAGAGATAATTAGTTAAATATAACACGTTCGTAACATGATTTTATCGGCTTTAATTACACTACCTATACATTTCAACTCCACGCTTTGGCGCAGCTACTAAACTACGTTCATTTTGGTAAGTAAGTATATCTTATTTCGGTAAATTTAACAAGTAAAAACTGTGCTAGAAAGAGATATTCTATTTCAATTGTTTGCGTTATATTTATTGTTATATGTATATCAATACATACTTTAGATCTTTCGTCTCGTAATCTTTGGAAATATGCTTCCGATTTGTTTAAGACATCATTTTCTTAAAATTTTCCAAAAATAATGCGAAGTAGCATAAAAATTCTCCTCCTTTTTTATCTTTTACTAGCAGTTGCGCGCGGTTTTACCCGCGCAATTTCGATTCCCGCGGGATTTTCGGGATAAAAAGTAGCCTATACGGATTCGGAAGAATCCCTCTAAGTATTGGTAAAAGAAATTTTGAAATCGGTCCAGTAGTTTTTGAGCCTATTCAATACAAACATACAAAAATACAAAGGTTTCCTCTTTATAATATTAGTATAGATTACCTTCCTATATTTTTTTCGTCACCTGCGATTGACCTCAACCTCACCTGATGGGAAGTGAAGATGAGGTCAAAGTACACGGGTTTGGGAAGGCCTATACATTGTTAATTTTAATTAACGCATCACCTCTTGCAGGCAGCCTCTCCACATCAATCCCAACAACGTATTCTACGACTTTTTACAAATCTTGATAAATAACACAAAAAATAAAAACAAAAATCTTTTGCTCCTTACTCTACATTTTGTAAGAAGTGCCTATTATTATTATGAAGCGATATTTTACTTCGCAAGGGTCGTGGCATATCTGAGTACCAGAGTAAATAGAGTTACGCCTCTAAACAGAGGCTAAAAATATTTTTTGTATGGGATAACTAAAATTTTAAAAACTATTAATTTTAAAAAGTTGTAGAACAAATGTTGTTGGGATTGATGTGGAGAAGCTGCCTGCGAGAGGTGATACCCTAATTCAAATTAACCCTGTATAATTTCGAATCCCTATATGTATAAGCCAACATTGTAAAAAAAAGTATAAGGCTGCAAACTGTACGGCAGCGATAGCGATAGCGAGAGCGGCAGCGGCGCAGGCAGCGATTTCCGCGGCACGATAGAAAGTATTGAGTTTGTATGAAACCGCGACAAATTGCTCCGTTGCCTGCTGGCGTCGAGAACGCCCCGTCGTCACTGCCCGCGCTGCTGTCGCTGCCGTCCAGTTTGAAGCCCAAAGCACTTTTTCAAACTAAGAACCTAGTTATTTGAAATTGGAGTAAAGTCATTAAGCTGTACTTACCGAGGCATGACGCAGTGTATTAGGCAGAAGACGCTTTTTTACAATTTTGATACAAGCAGTAATTTATCTAAAACACAAACCCGTGGTAGAATTATACATACCTCTCTACATTGATAGTAAACAGCTTGTCAATTACGAATGACACGCAATGACGCCTCAAGTCAAAATTATTACATACTTACCTGTTAGAAGATTTGAAAATAACTAGAAATTTTGTTTCGTAAACAAGGCGAGACCGTGGGAGTTTCACACAAGTATATTATGGTAAACTCTGTAAATCTATAAATGTTTATGTTTCTTAACAATAATATGTCACTATTAATCATTATTACACGCAGGTGCCGCGCTGTCTTTCCTTTTAGTTGTTTTAAAAACATCATTCTTTGGGTTAGTTGAAACCAAGGACTGCATACCGGTATGAATTTCTGTACATTTTTTTTCTGTATGACGTCATACCGTTAAATTAGGTGTATTTCTGATTTTTTTCCGTTAACTGAAATTTTCCGGTATTAATATTAATATTAATATAATATTAATATATTCGTTTTTGCGGGCGATAGGCTGACCCCCTGTCACTGCAATAGTCTCACTCCATCATAAGAATGCCTCCGAATTTGTCGAACGTGACATCAGATGGTTTTATAGCCTCTGTTGTTCTGCCTACCCCATTAGGGATACAGGCGTGAAGTTATGTATGTATGTATGTATATAATATTAATATTGATATTAATTTTTTTTTTTTAATAACTGTACAATGTTCGAAAGTTTAGTTCAAGCCTATGAAGCGTAGGGAAATATGCTGACCTATACATTTCGGTACAGATTTTTTTTTTTTACGTCAAATTCGTTTGCATTTATTTACAAAACAAAGAAAATAATAATAAAATGTTACAAAAATGTCATACGGAGAAACTAGAAAACTAAATTAAAACGTTAAACTAAGTTCTTAATTACATAAAATTAAATTAATATTAGAAATTCATTATTTTCTAATTATTATTAGAAATTAAATAGGTTAAAATATTTCTGTACATAAAACATCTACAGAAAATAGTGGGTGTACATTATTTGGGCGATATAATTAAGTTAGATTTTAATAACTTGTACAGGTATTGTGTTTGATGAAGCAGTACACTAACAAGGGTAAGTACTGAAATTTAACTAGTACTTTTTATAAAAATTATATCGATATGCAGTCCCTGACTGAAACTGAAACAATTATAGGCTTATTTGCAAGCCGATATAACATGATGTTATACGCTGTCACACGATGTTACTCGTTGCAAGAGCGTAACCTGAGGATAGCAGTATAATCTGAAATTCGTTAAGTAGGTAGGTTTATATCATATCCATATTGAATTTAAAAAATGTCATATTGTCTTAAGTTTTCGTGATTTATACTATGAAATAAATAACAAACCCCATGACCACGCTCGTGACCACGGGGTCTGCAAAGACACCGAAACGTCGAGTTATTTAAAATGTAAAAGATAAATGAAATGCGAGAAATCCGGTTAAAAATTGTTTTATAAAAAAAATGTCAATACGTTCATATTAAGTACAGTCTATTGCAGAAAATCCGATCCACCCGTGATGTAGAATTAAAGTAATTGATTGAATCAGGCGTTACTTTGCGGAAATCCACGACAACTACTTTAACAAAGTTACCTTAACGATAGTTCGGTGGTGGTCGTTGTACCCTGAAGACGCTTCTGGTTGAAGCGAAACACGAGTCGGTGATAGCTAGTGGCGTGGGTTACAGTATTCCAAGTGCGTGTTCATTGCTTTTCTTGCCTTTTGTTTGAGGGAGGGAGGGCGGTGAACCAACGCAAGGAATTCCTGCATCACTAGTGCAAGTACAAGTCGCGGAATTAGCAAGGTAACTTTGTTAAAGTAGTAGAATTAAAGGTTTTTAATAAGTTCTTTATATATTTCTTTGAAAGTAGGAGCAAACATAGATTTTAGTTAATGCTGCGAATATGCAAAATTTTAGACCGTGAAATTGTCAAATTTTATAAAAAAAACTTTATTCGTACGAATTATGGGGAGCCCGGTGTTACTGAAACTGTTCGTTTGTTTTGTGCAAAACCAGAACCCATGACACGTGTCTAAGGATATTACCGTCATCTGTAGAACGGGAATAGAACCCACACTCGTTTAAGTCATAAGTGTAAGGTCGGTTTAAAATAGCCTTATCGCCCCTGGACAAGGGGTTCGATAGGCAACTTAGCACACCCATGTATTGGTAGTTGAACCACATATTGGTAGGTGACCCACTTATTGGTAGGTCCCCTCCAGGGCGCACTTGGCTAACAACCAACATTCATATAAAGACCGCCGCCAAATAATTAGTTCCAGCAATGTTTTCTGAAGATCTATCTCCTTTCTGAACCCTTTCATCATCACTTAATAGATCTTCAATGCTACTGTTAAGCTACTGTTACACATGCTTATTTCAAGCACGAAAGCATGCTTCAATTGAGAACTTGCTTCAATTGAGCATGTGTGTCGGAATGTTGCTCAAAATAAGCATGCTCTTTTCGCGCACGCTCATGAATCGATTTTCGAGCATGCTACCAGCGGCGCGGATGGAAGAGGGTGTGCTTTAAGCGCGTCTTAACAGGTTTGCTTATTGGGCATGCTACTAGTAGTATCGATCAGTTGTTCATACTTAAGCATACTTAAAACTAGCATGCTTATTGCTAGCAAATGTAAACTGCTCCTAAGCCTGCTTGTATTGAGCTTACTAAACAGCAAGCTTTTAAGCATGCCCTTTTAGAGTATGTGTAACAGTAGCATAACTTTCCATCCGGTGATATTGAGATCAAACGCGACTGTATTAATGAATGAATGAATAAATTAATAAATGATTTATTCAAAAGTAACAAAGATTCACTTTGCTACGTATAAGTGCTAATAAACTATGTTAATTAAACTTTAACTATACATACATAACGTCACGCCTGTATCCCTTATAGGGTAGACAGAACACCAGAGGTTACAAGACCATCTTATGTCACGTTTGACAAATTTGGAGGTATGATAAAGGTGGAGAGAGACTATTGTAGTGACAGGCGGTCAGCCTATCGCCCACAAAAACGCCTTTAAAATCTCTGTCCCTTAACTGACGTTTACAGTATGCCCGGGAAGAGAAGCAGCTGGCACATTCTATGTTTTTCTTTCGCTCCCAGTCCAGCATGCATGGAAGCACTTTAACTTTACTATAAAAAACTTTAAAACAAAATAATTTACTGCACATTCCTGCACTGCTACCCGATAAAAAACTTTCTGATTTCCTATTGTCCACTACGACGACCACTTTGGCGATGGGGTAAACCGCCAGAAGGTTGCGCCAAGTGACGACGCCAGAGGTTGTAGGTTCCATTCCCGCACGGATCAAGAAAAAAAAATGTTCTGAGTCTGGGCGTTTATACTTATATGTATTTTATATTCTAGGTTCTCCTCTAGTTCGCTACATAATAAATAAATAAATATTTCTGACACACA
This sequence comes from Stenoptilia bipunctidactyla, assembly GCA_944452665.1. NCBI lineage: Eukaryota > Metazoa > Arthropoda > Insecta > Lepidoptera > Pterophoridae > Stenoptilia > Stenoptilia bipunctidactyla. The sequence continues at coordinate 19,256,724 of OX101742.1, forward strand.
ACATTATCTAGCCCAAATTAAGTTTCTTAAAGAACTTGTGTTATGGATACTAGATAACTGATATACTTAAGAAATATATCGACGGCAGAAAGCGGAAATGCCGTATCTCAAAATATCCAATTTTACAGTAGAGCCAAAAAACAATTTAAAAAAATAATAACTCATAAATTAATAAAGATAGAAAGTTGAAATCTGGAACATATTTCTATTAATCTAAACACAATCTAATTTACTTAACTCGAATTTCCTAAAGTTACTACTACATTACTTTTTAACAAGTTACAGCAATTGATGTTTCAGTATCGAGTAGCGGAAATGCTGTATCTCCAAGGTGAAATGTTTGAATAATTGAAATATAAACAAGTTTTTATGCAACGGATCTGTTGTATCTCAAATGTGAACTGCATGAAACATGACTATTTCGCTGTATGTTATTTTAATCAAAATGGTTTATAACAACAAAATGTTTTAAATGCAGTCATAATTATAGATGTTTTAAAAATAAAATGCTGTATCTTTCACTTAATGTTTTTATTGTAACTTTAATCATGTAGGTAATTACCTAATAGTTATGAAACAAAAATTTAATCTACTGTACTTCATTATCTTCATTATTTTCACCAATCAGTACGCTATAGTTCATCTTCTTCATCAGATTCACCCAACATATCTTTTACTTTTTTATCGTGTCTAAATTGCAAATATTCATGAGAATAACATTTAGGTATTATCTGTTTGTCAACCAATTTTTTGAGGTCCTTATATTTTTGCATTGAAACAGAGAGTTTCGATGAATACAAATTAAGCTTTGGTGAGTAGTGTTCAAACTACAAAAGAGCACTGAAGTAGTTTCAGCATCTGAGAGCATGGATGTTTTTATGAACATAATATCGGGATTTGTCTTTTTTAAAGTTGCAACGAAATTTCTGATTCTTAAAAGTTTTGCCTAAAACTTCGTCAAATCCCAAAAAGTCTTTGCCCTCCATAATATGCACTTGATATGGGTTTGGTTTTTTTCGCGCCAGTTCTATGACAGAAGCCTATTAAGTAGGTGCCCACACGGTAGTTTTCTTTACAGCGCGTTCTATGGTAGCATGCATGCTGTCAACTGGCATGAATGTATGCCCTGGTATAAGGTAATTTATTTGGATTGTCTCCAAATTCAGAGCAATGGACAAAAAATATCTCAACATTCTCAACATAGTTTTATTTTTGTTTTGTCCGAAGCATGAACCGGTGTACAAAAATACAGTTCTTACATTTCCATGATTATCTACCTCTTGAAGGTAATTGTATAAGCATGTATCTCATTAGCCCCAAGATGGGCATCAACTCTGTCCATAGATTAGAAAATCCCATCTGAGTGTTAATTTCATAAATATAAGATTGTATACAGCTATCTTTCTAGAGTAGTATAATGCCATATTATCACCATGTGGTGTATTAAGGACTTTTTGCATATCAAAGCTAGCACATATTACACTGGCATCCACAGAATTCAGTTGTTGGTGACATTGGAACCTTTTGTAGGATTCGTCTTTTTCTCGAATGTGATTATCATATTTAATCATCTCATCACAATGTTTGATATCATATGTCTGTGTCATAAACAAAACACACTTATCCTTTCTGGGAACATGGAATCCTATATTATAATTCTCCTTTAGCCAATTTGAGAAAACCTTGAATGACATACTCTTCAAGTCTTCTTCGTGACAGTTTTATCGTAAATACGAGGGTGGATTGAAAAGTTCGCGGCCTAGTCAAGAAAACAGAATAAAGTACGTACAAAAATATTTTTATTTTTCGACGTAATCTCCATTTAGCTCTATGCACTTCTTCCATCTGCTTTCCAGAGCTTCCATACCGGTTTTAAAAAAAGATTCCTCAAGGTCTTCAAAATACAGGTTAACAACGGCTTCGACCTCTTCATTCGTTAAAAATTTCTGCCCACCGAGGTGCTTTTTCAGGTTTGGAAACAGATGAAAGTCCGAAGGTGCCAAATCAGGAGAATAAGCTGGATGTGGCAACAATTCGAAACCACAATCACGAATTTGAGCCATAGACTCGACAGACGTGTGGACTCGGGCGTTGTCCTGGTGAAACAACACTTTCTTTCTCAGTAATCCTGGGCGTTTCTGTTTAATTTCTTCACGTAAACGGCGCAGAAGGGTGCTATAGTACGCAGAGTTTATTTTTTCGCCTTTTAGAAGGTAGTCCACCATAATGACACACTTAGCATCCCAAAAAACCGATGCCATCACTTTGCCAGCCGACAGAATTGCCTTTGCTTTTTTCGGAGTTGGTTCACCTGATTTTTTCCATTGTTTGGATTGTTGTTTTGATTCTGGGGTATAGTGGTGAACCCAGGTTTCATCCATTGTCACAAATCTGTCAAGAAAACCTTGTGGATCAGCCTCGAACATCTCCAAACAGTCGCGAGAAATCGTGAGTCGAATTCGCTTTTGCTCTACTGAAAGCAATCTGGGGACCCACCTAGCCGAAACCTTAGAAAAGCCGAGTTCATGGACAATGATATTTTGCGTTCGTTCATATGAGATGCCTATAGTGTCTGCAATTTCTCTGATAGTCAATCTACGGTCTTTCAATGTGAGATCACACACTTTATTGATGTTTTCTTCGGTCGTAGACGTCATTGGCCTGCCGGAGCGAGGGTCATCTTCGATGTTCTCTCGTCCACGTCTAAATTCTGCAATCCATTTTTTCACAGTGGTATAAGACGGGCCAGATTCCCCTAATGTTGTTTGCATGTCATCATGGATCTCCTTTGGTGTTGATCTTTTTTTAAACAAATATTTAATCACAGCACGTTGTTCAAATTTCTCCATTAGTGAAAATTTGTTCTACACACGTATTTATATTGTTCGTAAAATTTTATTTAAACAAGATATCAAATTGAAAATTCGCGGGCTGACAATTGAATAATGACAGTTCAAAATGACGGCAGAAAAAATAACAAAAGTTTTTTTTTAATGGCCAGGCCGCGAACTTTTCAACCAATGTAGTACGATATAAGTTTGAAATATTTTTGAATGATCTGGTAAATAAATCTTGTTAGAATCCTTTCTAAATAATGAGATGGAACCAAAGGTAAGGACGTCATAAATTGTTTTGCATGGTTTATTGTGTTTTCAGCAGTTCTGTTACCACCACAATTTTTTCCTCATTCACCTTTTTTTGCAAACCCTTCGACTGTGTTTGCAAGGGTATACAATATAAACCTTTACGAAATATTCTGCGTATTTATTAAAAAATTTTGGAACACTTGTCTCCTTCCATCTCCCTCACTTATGTAATACTCAAATGTAGAACTTCCTCTGGATGATTCACCTTTATCTGTAGTATGTTGAGAGATATTCTTTTTTATTGCGCATTTAAATACCCAATCTCTTTGGCATTGAGAACTGCCAAGATTCCAATAAAAAGTAAATAATTGTTGACGTCTTGTATCTGGAATGTCACCACACTTTCGCTTACAAACAACTTCTTTGCAGGGATTACTTTTCATACATTTAAACCTTTTTCAGTAGTATAAGTTTTACCTAGATTTTTTTTTCTTTTTTAATAGATTTCTTTGGCTAGATGTTTTACTTCACCATAAGAGCATCGGTTGGTAAAACAACTAATGTAAATACTTAACTCAGAAAAAACATTGGTACATGGCATCCGGCATGAGGATCTAACCCACCCCCTATCGTTAAAGATTCCGACCCGATCGCCACTAGACCACCAGGGCTCCCGTTAACTATTTATTTTTGAAGTGTTGGTTGCCAAGTGGCCCACGGTTTGAACTCGTAATTGAGAAGACTCGGGTTCGATCACCGAATACAATACACCAAATACAATAGAGAAGTAATTTTCTCTATCATAAAAGTAATATTTATCCAATGAAATATTGAATAGGTACTGATTATCTCTCAATTAACTACAAGAATATATATAATATTATTTAGTTTGCTTTTCACCCGAACTCCTGATTTATTGTTTTTATTTTTATTACGGTAATAACACGTAAACAAACTTAAATAACGAATATTTTTTATAAAAACAAATACAAATACAACAAATACGCTTTCCCACTGTCGGCGCTCACGCACTAACTGACCCGCGATCAAAATGGCGTACCCAGGGAATAAAACGGGGTAGGGGGAGGAGGCGGGTCCATCTAGAATGGCGTAAATGATCACCGTACACAAAACAATGCTCTATTCTTAAGGTGTAATTATAATTTTAGCTATTATTGAAATGTTTAAAATGTAGTATCTGTTCGATGAACGCAAACCAGCCCGGAATGTATTGCTGTATCTTACATTAAAAAATTGCAACGTAAAAAACGGAGGCGGCAGAAATGCTGTATCTCTTTAGAATGATTTTCTTTAATAAAAACATATTGCTGTATCTGTATTTTTATATTGAACACATTGTCGTATCTATTTTATTTTAAAAAGTTGCGATTTTTCGTCTATTTACATCATTTTTTTTCTGTACGTAGTAAAAAACTAGAAAAAAGTCAATGGTGTATCTTATTTTTTTTTTATCGTAGAAAGACGAGACATAGACCCTTCGACGCAGTTTTTTTTTCTGATTAAGAATATGGTCTTAAGTAATTTAGCCCAGTTATTGAGATACGCCATTTCCGCTTTCTGCCGTCGATATACACATACATATTGAATAAATACATATTTTTTATTAGAATAAACTTAAATAAACATATAAACATCCACGACTTGACGACTAATATCTGTGTTCATCACACAATCCGCCGCCGCCGGGATTCGAATCTAGGACCTCGTCATAGAAGGCAATGTAATATGTTACCGCTACACCAGCCGGTCGTCTCATCATTTTACATTTCATAGTTTTACCCAACATTCGCAATTAGTTCATCAAACATTGCCTAACGAACACTAATTTATAAATCCATTAAGTTTTTGTTAACTAAGCAAATATAACGATTAACCTGAGCGAATGGAATATCCATAAACAATTTATCCGCTTTGTGGTCAGGGCCAAACGCATTGCCCTCGCTTCCTGCAGTCGGTAAAAACTTTATAAAACCACGTTCACACTGCAACATTTAGAAGAAGTAATTTTCGTTGGAACTTACTTTACGATTTATTATCGCTAGTATGGACCTATGTATATTTCTTTAGTGTTTTTTAATCTTAGTTTGAATATACTGTTTTTGTTAATATGCTTTTTTAATTTCAATTGATTTCTTATAAAGTACTTCCTTAATTTTTTATTTTATATACCGTATGACCTTTAATTTTCCCAATCACACTATTATTTTTGATTATTACTGTTTTTGGCGTTTGATCTTTCAATAACAATGAAATTTTAAAAATAAAGTCTGTTTATTCTCCTATAAAAAACATATGTTTTCTTCAGTAATTCAGCTATCAACTTATACAGCTTAAGATATTTTATACACAGGTTATTCTTCATGCGTAAATTAAGCCACAATTCACTATTACGTTCTCTAAGGACGACGCATAACTTTGGTTTGGTTACCTGAGATCTGGTACCCGCTTCAATAGACATGTGTGATATATCGTTGAAAAGAGTTCATCTTCTAGAACAAGAATTAGAATGGCGCCTGTCTTGATTCTGAGTCCAAGCTGATAACCAACCAATAATTAAATAAAATCTCCGAATGAAAAATTTAAAACAAAAATTAGCTGCGCCACAATCCTGGTCGGCAGTGTCGCTTACTATCTATGCTATAGGTGACCCGTCTGCTATTTTAGCTCTGAAAGGACTAACGATCGGAACTCTGCGCTATAGTAACTTTGATTCGAGTTACTAAGACCTATCCAACGGCGCATCTTACATGGCCATGGAAGTGGTTACCAAAATTATAGTCTGACATTTAGGATCTTATAAATGGGCTAACGATCGGAATTTGGCGCTTTAGTAACTTTGATTCAAGTTCACTAAGAGCTATCCAACGGCGTATCCTACATGGCTATTGGAGGTGGGGTACCAAAATTATGCATCGTCCTTTAAAGTATGTTTAATGTCAAACTTAGGGGCACTAGAAATAACCGCCGAGTGTTATGCGGCAAATTTTAAGGCGTTCTAAGATATCAGAGAAAAATACTTTGTACCTAGTTGTTAATGACAAATTAGACCCAATTATAATTTTTTTAGAAAAATTGTGTAGTTTCAGCATTTTCAGCATATTCCGCCACGGTCACGCCTATAAGAGTAACTTACCCATATAATGTATCCTCATAATCTTTGAAGTTTATAATACAAAATCAATAGCTCCTTGTAAATCGGCCTTAAGAAATTGGCAATAATAGTTATAAGTACGTCATAGAATCAATACTGTAATTACCATATGTTTGTACATGCGGTTGAAATTGCATCTAGCAAAATGCGGAACTTGCTATAAAATAACATTAGCTAAGAGAATAACATATATCATAGAACGAGTAAAAAATATATCCTGTATTGTATCATTTTCACGATTGATTTGAAGTGTGTTTAAAATATATAGGGTTGCCTAATAATATTCAATAATATTTTAATAGCAGATTAAGACTATTGAGTGGGTCATAATAACGAAAAAAAATTTTTTTTTTAAATATATTTTTCATAAATTAAAATTTCAAAATTCTTCTAAGTGATCAAAATTTATGTTTGATCTGTAGTTTATGACTACTCAGCACGTAATAAAATCGTGTCAATACAATTGTTTGTAGTCATAAAATGTAGACTAATCATAAATTTTACTTACAGAGAAGAATTTTGAAATATTAATTTATGATTAATATTGAAAAAAAAAATTTTTTTTCGATATTCAGACACACTCGTCATTCCCAATCTACTATTAAAATATAATTGACTATTATATGTGGACCCTGTATATGTATGTATACAGTCCGGTTTAAAAGTATTTTGCGAAATAAAATGTATTGTGAAAACTTAGGACGAAATTTTGTAATAAATTTCCGACTTCCAAAAGGAGATGGTTCTAAATTCGTGGGTATGTTTTTTTTTTGTATCTTTGTTACTCGATTTTTTGGACAATAATGAATCAATTTTGAATATTCTTATTTCATATGATAAAGGACACTTTAGTCGTGGTCCCATGTACATTTCATCGCAATTGATTAAAACTTCTTGAAAAAATATGTATGAATACGGAGAATGTTTACATTGGCGACCTTATACATCAGCCAAAGTTTTTATGCGAAGTCGGTTTTTTTAATGCTCTGCATTCGTTGATTATAACTCAACGACTCTCAGTGCGGCACTCAATATTACAGTAGAGTTTACTGGCAAGGAACTGAGTCTTTATTTTTATTTTCTTCATTTTTAATTTCTCTGTCGACAAGGCCGGGGTACAGCATAGTCGGAGCAGTGATTTTTTGCAGCCTACCGACAATTATTCGCCTTTTAAAGCACGCTAATCCAGGTACAATAGGGCAAAGCTAAGGTCACGTTTAGGGACAGGCGGCGCGTGGCGCGGAGCGTCGTGCGTTTTTACTACATCGCCGGCTTTACTATGGAACTATCCGCTGGTTTAGAGTAAATAATAAATAAATAATAATCAATAAATATTGCTGACACTCACACAACATTATCTAGAACAAAATTAAGTTTCTTAAAGAAGTTGTGTTATGGAAACTAGTTAACTGATATACTTAAGAAATATATAAACATACATATTGAATAAATACATATTTTTTATCAGAATAAACTTAAATAAACATATAAACATCCATGACTTGACGACTAATATCTGTGTTCATCACACAAATATCCGCCGCCGCCGGGATTCGAACCCAGGACCTCTGGCATAGTAGGCAATGTATGTTACCGCTACACCAGCCGGTCGTCATATCACAGCTAATCCAGGTACAATATGGCAAAGCTAAGGGCACGTTTAAGGGCAGGCGGCGCGTCGCGCGGGGCGTCGCGTGTTTTTACTACATCGCCGGCTTTACTTTGGAACTATCTGCTGGTTTAGAGTAAAGCCGGCCATGTAACGAAAACGCGGAAAGCCCCGCGCGACGCTCCGCTGTGCTTAAACGTGCCCCCAGCCGACCGCGGGTAAAAATAATTGTAGTCTAAAAAAACGCCAGGCCCCAACCAAGTCTTTAATTTCGCATGTTTTTGTTTTGTATATTAAACCTACATCTCTACAATGTGTAACAAAATAGAGAGATAAAACTTATGGGTTAGCTTCTATATCATACGTAGAATATACAGTAAAAGAATTAGCATGATTAGTGCTGGTATAGACTTTCATACAAATTTATTTATTTATTTTTCAACAAAATATTTTGACAACCCTAGACAACTTAATAAGCTAAAACAAGACTTGTGCCGCAGTCAGTGTCCTTATGACCTTTCCCGCACCGGCTCAACTTTGTAGTATCTGTCTTAGTTACCCATCACTTTATTTTTACTCCATCTGTTATCGAATAGATTTCATCAAAAGCTAACAGCTGTTTTTAGGGTTGACACTTAGATATTTTGATCTAAACTTTGAACTTGTTTTTCGGTCTAACCGTAAGAATAACAAATTTATGTTACTGTTACTTTTAAACTACATCGCAAAACATACAATCCCCTTAAGTTTTATCTCTTCATTATGTTACACGTTGTATAAACGTACCTAGTTACCAGTAAAAATATAGGTACGAGTTCTTTTTATACAACATCATAAACTTTTCGTCCACCCATTACTGTTGTCTTAAACCTTTTCACCTTATCTTAATAAAACGATTTTATTGTAGAATTAAGTTTATACCCTTGGTCACAGACCCACCTTATTTAATAGTTGCCAGAACATAAAAATAAAGTTAAAGATAATTTTACACATAAAATAATATAAACACATAATAAAGTTAATACAAAAACTAGTTACTCGTACAATTTTTATTTATACGCCAATAAAGTCTTAAGGTTTTAAATATATAAAATAAGATATCTTTTAATAAAGACTCTCTTAAGGAAACAGAGGTGAGCTGAGGTGAAATCCTATGCAACGCCCAGCTTACGTAGAACTATGCATCTTGCACAAACTGGGATATTGTGAAGTTAATCATAAAGATCACTATAATACCGGAGTTCAAGCTTAAATTGGTTTACGTGTCTATAGAAAGTGGTAAAGACACCATATTGAGAAGGTGGTTCGACTTGCAAACGCGCCCGCGCCGGTACGATATCCATATTTCAATATGAAATTCTTATTTTAAATAAAGCATATACATTCTTAGTTATCAATTTATGCAGAATTCCACGCGTTTGGTGTGGTGTAGTACCTACGTTGAGGCACGCTATAAATAAACAAATGAAGGTTATTTGAGACATTGTAATAATAGAATCGTAATTAAAATGTGTTCTTTAAACGTCTCCGTGATGCAGTGGTCTTGATGCCACTACGCCAATCGTAAAGTCGCGGCTGCGAGTCCCGTATGGAAAAAAAAATCTGTGAAATGTGAAAAATGTGTCTGGGCATTTATCAATATATTTATTTATATTCTAGATCCCCCCCAGTTTGCTACACGGTATCTCATAACACAAGCTTAGCTTACTTTAAGGCTATGCAGTTGGTTTGATTTTATTTATGTTATTATCTTCATTTAATGAAATAAGTGCTTATTAAAGCTTTTTTTTATTTATCTATACGTCTTATAAAAATAAGCGCCTTTCTATGTTCAAGGCATTCATTGGAACTACAGAACAGATTTCATATATTCTTGTACCAGCTTAATTGTAGTTTACGGGGCTCACTTTAGTGCTTTAAACACCACGATATATTAGCTATATATTAGCCGAATTATCTCAGTTTTTAACAATGAAGTCGTCAGAATTACCGATTTGACTTCAACTGCATAGACAGATACTAATTCAGTGCAGTAAAATTATAGTTCCATTGTGCCCACTTTAGGGAATTACACTATAGGAAGTAGGAAGTACATTTTGCTTTAAAATTTTTTGCTAAATGAATGAAATAATCAACAAATGCAGAGCATTAAAAAATCAACTTCACATCAAAACTTTGGCTAAAGTATAAAGTCATCAAGGTAAACATCCTCCAAATTCATACATATTTAAAAAAACAAAACATGAAGTACTCAATCGATGTCGAGTTATGAGGTAACAAACATAAAAAAAAGAAACATACAGACGAATTGAGCACCTCCTCCTTTTTTTGAAGTCGGGTGAAAATACCATTCAATTTCAATGTTTCCCATTCCGTGCCTTACACTACAAAGATTTTAAATGGTATCATTATTTTTCTTTTTGAAATTTCTCTCTGTTTACTGCAAAAAAAATATTTGCCAAAGGTATTATAGTATTCAGAGCATAGCCAATTTAGAATAGTTCGTTTTCCAAACTGTCACGGCTGGGACTCTAGCCCTGGACCATGCCGCAGGCGAAAACAACATCACTTATTATGAATCCGTTTTTATAAGTTACTAAATTACCGGATGTAGTTCAGTTCTGTCTGACTGTGGCTAAGTCCATTGCCCCGGACTTACAAAAAACGAATGAACTTATAGAGTACATTGTTTTTGCAAACCTTTCTGTTACAAAGGATACAGTATTCAATTATACATTAAGGTTATTTATTTATTCAAATCACCATATACTTATTAAAATATTGCTGTTGAGCACCGAAGCGTTGAATAAAATGTTGAACATAATGAAACGCGTCCAGTCAAAACTTCTCTTATTTATGCTTTTGTATTTTTTTTTACAAATAGATGTAATTTGTACACCTTAATCTTAGAAACTACCGCTTAGATTTGTTTTTTTTTTATCACTATTTCAACTTCATACAAACGGAGCTTCACGAGCTATACCTATGCGGCTCGATCTCAGCGATCCCAGTCGCGACTGTCTGCTTGCCGAAAAAAATTGACGGCTTGACGACCAGCTGGTGTAGAGGTAACATACATTGCCTTCTATGCCAGAGGTCCTGGGTTCGAATCCCGGCGGCAGCGGATATTTGTGTGATGAACACACAGATATTAGTCGTCAAGTCGTGGATGTTTATATGTTTATTTTAGTTTATTCTAATAAAAATATGTATTTATTCAATATGTTTGTTTATATATCTCGTAAGTATATCAGTTGTCTAGTATCCATAACACAAGTTCTTTAAGAAACTTAATTTGGGCTAGACAATGTTGTGTAAGTGTCAGAAATATTTATTTATTTAATTTGGCCCAGCTCTTGGGAATGGTGATAGGCTATCGTTAAATTTCTACGAGTGCAATAGTTACGGATATAAAAAGCTTTTCCTACTTTAACATAACAAGTCAAATTCATTGTTATTGAAGACGTATTTTGGCTAGACTTAAATTATAATTCTCAACCAGTACATCCATCGCAGACAAACTTTAAAACTGAAAACAAGAATGGAATAAATATCGATAAATTAATATTTGAATCGCCATTAAACTTCCCAAATATACTTTATTGAAATTCTGCGAACGTGTTTTTGCGATAACGAGCGTGGTTTTTTTGTACAACTTAACAATTATTATTTACGACGCGTTTAAGTATTTAAAATATTTACGTGTTTCTCGTGGTGGTAATCAGTCTTGTAATTCGGTTATGGTATACGAGTAGTTTATTTATTATTGAGAAATAATAAGTCCAGACACAGAATAGTTTTTTGGCCACGTGGTTAAGCTTCTGTTTTCATAACTTAGCCACGAGACAATAACTTTTGCGAAAAAAGTGTCTTGAAGCACATTTTTGAAACACTTTTTAACCGGATTTATCGCGTATATTTACATTTTAAATTTTAACTCGAAGTTTCGGTGTCTTTGCAGACCCCAGTCACTCGTGACCACGCGATAAATCCGGTTAAAAAGTGTTTTATTCAACTTAGATTTTTAGAGAGGAATAATGCTATTTAAATGAAGTCTTTTTAATTAGCACCCTTTATTATTCAAAAGATACTAATATGTAACATATTGAAAATTGATGGTTCTTTCCTGTTTTTCCCCCACGTCTGTTCGGATAGCCCTACCGCCCCTCGGTAAACGTGTCGTAAAGGCAACTCATGAAAGTGGTCCTCGCTTGGTCCGCCTGGCTCGCAACCACCCTTCAAATAAAATCTGCTGCCAAATTTTGGTGCATTGGCTTTGTGGATTACGGCCTAAGCCTCCTCGTCACTCAGATGAGAGATCCATAGCCCTGCAATGGGCTCATTGCAAAGAGTTGTGATGACTAAAGTTTTAAAGAGTCTATTATTTATTTATTTCTACTTTTTTTTTATTCTGTATTCGTTATTTAAGGAGGTTAGAGTCGTAATCGACTATGTCAGCCCCATTATATTTATTTCTACTTTAACTAAAGATATTTTTAAGTATTTGAATTGATCAACGATCACTGAGCCATCGATTCGCCACTGGTTTTATCATAGTGATGTTCATGACAACGCTTATACATTGTATTCCAAATCTAAAATTCAGATTTAATATTTATAGAAACTCGCCATAAAAGGGAATATTAACATTTTCGCAGCACCACTGACCAGATCATAAATCTTAGCTGCTTTGCATACTAACAGTAATGCGAGCTGATATCAATTGAAGGTAACTGGTAATAGACTAGGACGGTTACATTTAAGTCAATTCCGAATGATCTGCCGCACTTAGATAGAAGGCACTCGTATGGCTCATTGATCTCAATTCGAGAGCACGCTACTTCACTTTCCATTTAAAATTCGTGGTAGGGTCAGCAAATAAAAGTTTGATTTTGTTATTTTTTTTTAATTCAAAGATTAATGTCAGGTCGATATAGTCTCTGACCTGTCAAGCTACTTTTTGTTAGGTATGTGAATGTATAAAAATGATATTGTCATTGAAATGCTGCCTAGTTATGTCTGAACTATTGGTGCAGACTTGATTAAATTTTTCTTAGAAACGATATCGGGATTTTCATTCAAAGTTTTCATACGTTAGTCTATTGTGTAATTTGAGAGGGTGAAATATTAAAATCCTTGGTTTCTAATATGAGTAAATGATCTGGGATTAACCGAAAATGAGCTATTATTTGCACTATATGTTGTTTTAATACATTTCATGAGTTGTCAAAAATCTAACAGATCAGCTATGAAAATTACTCTTTCAGTTTTAGGATTAACTATATTTTATTCCTTTTAGATTAAATACTATACAAATTTGAATGATTATTGGAACGGATTGGTATAGTAAAACTAGTTTGACAAATATTAAGTTCTTTATCGAGAATTGACAGCCAATCTTACAGTCTTGAGTCATGCTAAGGAAACTTTCATAATAAGGTAAAGTACTGCAATAAAATACCTTAAAGTACTGAAAATAATATCTTAGTGTAACTTGCCATAACATAATATTTTCGTGACACCTATTAAATTCTGTTTTATCCCGTATTTAGAGCTATGAAAAACTTGTTTACTGTAATAGTAGAAAAGCATTACAACAGGTTGGTTTAACTGTCGTAATATGGTAGATTAGTTTTATTTTATTACATACGGACTTAAGTATAAAAAGATACTTGCGACTGGATTTACTGCAGCTTTCTAAATTGATTGCCTACTTTTCTAAGCTTTTCTAATAAAGGTAAAAATAAAAATCTGGAATAAAGAAATAAATGGCTCTGTTTATAAAGGAATTAGTATATTTAACTTAATAGAAGTTTTTAATTAAACAACTTGGTAATACAAAAACTACCAAATTAGGTACTTTCTGAACCGGCCTACTTGTGTAGGCTACTCCGCTATACATATATGCCTCAAATGTCAGTAGTGATGGGTTTGTTCCCCGTGTAATGCAGTTTTTTGTGCATTCGAACATTTTCGCTTGTATCACAAAAAAGTATAATATGAACTTAAGAAAATCCCTTATTTAGGATCAATGACCCAAGCTATGTAGGTATGTACCTTAAATACTAGATGACATAATATCAACTATTTATATTTAAATTTTTAAATTACCTAACTTTTCTTTAAATTTACCGAACGAGGTAGTAGGCGAGTAGTAGGTTGAGTAGTATATAAAACACTTAGGTATGCACTAGGCGGTGATGTTTGAATGCAGAATCAATAAATTTATTTAATCCATTTCGGAAAACTCACAGCTAGTAACATTGATATTTTATTACATAGAAAAATAAGGCCAACACCTAATTGGTTTTCACAAACAAGTAAAAATAATAAAATAAACTGTCCTCATGCCCTGAATCCCGACCGACTGGCCAGTATAAAGGCGTGTTGTTTTTAAAATGCCCAATAATAATAAAACTGTTTGTGCTGTCTGTACATTAGTAAATCGTGCGTATCTACACTCCGTCGAGAGAACGTCTCATGTAACAGAGTGAACCAGTCGCATAATGATTTGAAAAGTTATTCTAACCAACCGAATGAAAAGCTTCAAATAAATTAAACACGTCCATGATAATACCATCATGATCTGAATATTTAATACTTTAACGTTTTTTTTGCAAACTATACGAACGTCTTTTAAAGGAAATGTATTAAGACATTTTGGTAGCCAAACTTCTTATTTAAATTGAAAAAGAAAATTAAAAGTACTTTTTAGATTTTGGTTTGTTTATAAAAAGTTAATGGAGATAACTTTAGTTAGGGTATTTCTTTCAGTCATCATTCATTCACAGTCATTTCTTTCATTCTTTGAATCATCTGTAATTAATAAGTTTTAACATGGATGTTACGTATCATCAGAAGATCCAGTGATGCTTAATCAGAAAGAAATTCTTGTATTAGATCACTAAAAAAAAACTTAGCTTTTTATGTATTTATATAATATATATAACTAAAATAAATTCAAAACTATTTGTAAACACACATTTTTATTAGCAGCAGTTCAAAATGTAGAGTCTAGTGCTTTTTTGCGTTTATATTTTCTTGACTAAGGTAATAACCGTTGTCATTGTAAATACCTATTGAACATAAACTAATAAGGGTAAACATGACGATCCTGAGAACTACCGACCAATTACCTTATTATCTTCACTCAACAAAATAGTTGAAAAGTATGTTTGTGAACTAATACACAACTTTTATCGAAAGCACGACATAATCAGTAAAAATCAGTTTGGCTTTCAGAAAGGAAAAAGTACAACTTCCCTTCTGAGCCAATTCACAGATGAGGTAAATGGCCATTTAAACGATAAAAAAAAATGTTCTTGTTTTGTTTATTGATTTTTCGCGAGCTTTCGACACGCTTAATCACAACACGATTTTTAAAAAACTAGACAACAATGGAGTCCGTGGACCATTACTACGATGGTGCACTGATTACTTCCAAAGTCGCACTTACAATGTCAAAGTAGAAAATAGCTTGAGTGACACCATACATGTAACAGAGGGCACGGCGCAAGGATCAGTGCTCGGACCGCTACATTTTCTTACATATGTTAATGACATCAAGAACTCTGTTACTAACTGCAACATTTACCAATTCGCAGACGATACCTGTCTTGTGATTGCCAATAAGGATGCACATATAGCACTCACTCACCTACAACAGGACTTTGACAACTTAACCAAATGGTGTCACGACTCTGGGCTTGTACTGAATTCTAACAAAACTAAAATGATGCATATTCACTCTCCATACATAACAACCTCATTAACAAAACATCTTACTGCTCACAGTCATGATTGTATCCACAAAATATGTACACAAAAATCCAGCTGCAAATGTCCAAATATAGAAGTTGTCGATACACACACCTACTTGGGGCTTATTATTGATCACAGACTTAATTGGCAAGCTCACATTAATCATGTATGTGACAAACTCCGTGCATTCTTAGCGTCACTTACCATTGTCAAAAATCGCATACCTTTCAAAACAAAAATAATGTTGTATAATGCCTTGGCGGATTCAATCATATCCTACGGGGTAAGTAGCTACGGTCGCACATATAAATCCTACCTAGACAGCATTTCCCAACTACAAATAAGAATAATAAAAAACATTGTGCCTCTGAAATTAAAAAACCAATTTTATCATGATGTTAGCCAGCTTTTCAAACATTGTAATATCGTTCCAGTTCATACTAAAGTAACACTAAGTCTTTTAAAAGAAAATTATTTCAACACTAACTTCCAAACAAAAATTTCTCACTCTTATTCAACTAGATCAATAACAAATAACAAACTAGAAACCACCAGAGCTCAAAATATGTATGGCCAGCGTACATGTGCATATCTTGTCCCTAGAATGATTAATGAACTGAAAAACTCAATCCGATCTACACTATCTACTAAAAACATTAAATTTTTACTTAAAAAATACTTTATAACTCTTTTGTAAAGTACAATACAGACACACATACACAAATATTTTTACATAAAAAATATGATGGTTTACCGTGGTAAAGGGTCGTTTTAGTAATACTTAAATAAATGATAGAAATTCAATATTCTCTGTAACCTAAAATGCAACTGATTTAGCTAACTGTTGTTCTCAATTTAACTGTGTACCTATAGTTTTCTAAATATGTATAATTTATTAAAATCCATTGTAAACTAGACCTAACTATGCTCCATCTAGACAAACCCTAGGTTTTTAGATGGCAAGCACTTCAGATATGTAATTTTTTTTTCTATTCAAATAATAAATAAAAAAAAAAAAAAAATGCGAAAAAAGTCAATAAATAATGCTTAAAAGGATTCTAAATCCTTTGAACACTAGATCCTAAATTGCGAAGATATATTTTGTGTGGGTTAAACATCCCGCGTTTGATATTTCATGAATTGATGACTTAGAAGTATTTGCATTCATCACAAACTTATCCACCAATACCGAAAATCGGAACCCCCTAGTCAAAGTCAAAGTCAAAGTCGAAATATTCTTTATTTCGTAAGTATTTAAATACATTTGAAATAAGTCAAACAATTTACAAATTGAACTGAATCTACCACCACTTCGGAAAGTCGATCTGTTGAGAAGAAGTGGCAAGAAACTCAACAGCAATCATCTTTTAAAAATACACAATTACAATTTACAGCCAGGGAATCCCATCTTCTTGCATCCGGATATCTTATAGTAAATCTTTCACATAACACTTTTCCTTAAATCTATTGAAGGGTTATATTTTGGAATTTTATTATGGACGCCTGACAATGTATATTATCATTACCTTTTTTTTTTTACTTGAGGAAAACGTGCTATCACGTCCCCGACCGCCCAAGGGGGAGCGACGGGGTATGTGGGGATGATCCGGCGGAGGGCCAGACCTACCCACTAAAAACCTCAAGGTGTAGGTACCTCATCTGCCATAGATGGAGCTCACGGTACCGCCATTGGCATTACCCGCGAGCCCCGCTCAGCCTTAGCCGAGCGCCCCTCACGTGGGAAATGGTCCAGCACACGAGACCATTTCCCCACACATAGCCCTAATAGCCGCAGCAGGTCCCCTCACCCGCTACGGCGGCTGGATATTATCATTACCTACACCAGCCGGTCACTAAAAAACTTAGCGACAAGTGACGATGAGGTTTGACGATATGAGGTTGTAATTGGATCTTCATGTAGATTATTCGCCTCTCGAAACAGTGTTGAAGGTATTTTTCCAGATGTTTTGTCTAGATATACCATTAATATGATTTAAATTCGAAACACACTTACAAAATTCTAACAATCCATTTACTGTGATGCTTTCACGATCTTTTGGTAGCCGCAATTCTTATCTTAATGACCGCTGAGTAATATAAGACTAGTTCTTTGAATTGCTTTTTCTATCTATGTATACTATGTTGTCCGATTAATCTTATCACAAATGCAGTCAAACTTCATAACCTTGAAGGTTTTACGAATATAGGCCTTGGTTTAATAGGGATAGTCATATAAATATTTGTTCTCTTCTCACTTCCCCTGCTTTTTTCTCAACTTTATTTCATGAGAAAGGAAGTGTGCCGATAGTAATCTACAAAGGTGTGATTCGCACGAAAATCAATAGTCTAAACCGAGAATCAACCACAAAAAAGTACATTTCTCCCCAGTTCAATTAGTAAGAGCTAGTGCGAAAGTACCCTCACTTTATATGTTTAAAGATAGTATAAAAACTTCTCACACTTAAGTCCACACCTAACCACAGATGACAAAAAAAGTTGCACAACTCCGAGATAGCTTTACATATAATATCCGTTTTTATTACAGATAAAATATGTCATTATCTTCCTATACACAGGGACTTGTTGGAAATAGAAATAGTATTTATACTCTGTTGTAAACATTTGTTTCAGGGTAATAATGGCGGCTAATGTCAGCAATGGATGTCGAAGTGCGCAGTTCCCTTTTGTACCGATTTACGGCCTTACAGCACGTGCTGTTTTTATACAAATATGTAAGTACCTACCTACTTAAATTAACTCCCTTATTGTAAATTATTAGTTTCGGGCAATATAAGTAACAATAAGAAGAATACACACATAATTATTTGCATTACTGATATTAATGAATAAGAAAAACATAGGTACCTATTCATAAGTACCTACCTAGAAAAAGAAGTGAAAGAATTTTTTGCAGGAATATCCAGCAGAACTTACAGACAACTCACTTCCAAGAATCTATCTTTTTCAACAACCTCCTATTAATAAATAAAACACTTTTTAACCGGATTTATCGCGTATATTTACATTTTAAATTTTTTGACTCGACGTTTCGGTGTCTTTGCAGACCCCGTGGTCACTGCAGACTGACTGCGACTGACAGTCGCTCGTGACCACGGGGTCTGCAAAGACACCGAAACGTCGAGTCAAAAAAATTTAAAATGTAAACAAACGCGATAAATCCGGTTAAAAAGTGTTTTATTTAATAGTATGAATCGCGAAAACTTAAGACAATATTATTAACCTCCTATTAAGACTACCTTTCTATCAATATAAAATCTACCACCAAGAACTTTGGCTCAGACAGTTAAAAGCTAAACCAGCATCAATAATTATCAGTCAAATAAAATATTATCTATCAAACAACATTAAAATCATATAAAATTCAATCAAAAAACAAAACGGATCCAAAGAGATCGCACCACTGACGTAAGAAGCATCATTCATACGTGACCAGTCGCTCAATGAACTGCGCGGACGCATCGTTAAGCTGAAAAGGACATTATTATCCGCACAAAATGGCGGCCACTCGTTATTCCACACATAAACAATGTAGCGATGACGGTGACCGGTTTGTTGTAGATGCGGTTACGGGAGATAAAAAGTAGATCGTGGTTTAGTGATGTTTAGTTGGTGTCATCTATACGTATAGGTAATAAAATATCTTTATTTAAAATGTAGAGTACCTACGTATTTCCTTATTGCGATGAAGAGTAATGCCCTAAACTAAGCAGACATTTGGTAAAATCTAAATACCAAAACCGAAAAATATGAGCCGTTTTTTTATTAATACCCAGGAAAAAACCGCCTCATGTCGAATAGCGAATACTTAGGTTTCTCACGGATGGACGTGTACCAACCTTGGTACACGTCTTCATGCGCACTTTACATCAGGTGGCACGAAGACAAAAGTCCTTTCCATACTAAATAAAAACTTATTTGACTTTGAGACAGACACATAATTTTTATCGGGCTCTACTGCACTGTGTCACACTATTACATTATCACACAGTACCTAATTCAACTTTATACAAACGGACGAAACGCGAGCTACACCTGCGCGGCTCGGTCTCAGCATGAGCTCGGCATGCGACCAGTCGCGAGTGTCTGCATGCCGAAACAATTGTTGATTGAGCTTTACGTTAAAACGCGGAGTTTTTATACTTTATTTAACAATACATTATTTCGTACGTCTCAGTCTCATTGACTCTCATGTGCTCTCATGCATGACATTGACATTGAGTCTCAGTCAGTATTGATAGAGATATTTTTAAAGGATATCCGTGGTCGTTTCCACCTTTTATAGCAAAGCAGATTCATTTTAATAATAAAATAAAATCAAAATGGCGTACGATCACGGCTACCCTTTCAACATATCTCTAGTAATACGACGTAATACATAAATATTTCAGCGGAGACTAATACTTGTTTCCTACTTTTTAGAGCGTCTTTTTAGTAGTCGGGTCTTAGGTTTTAAACTTCTTTTTTTTTATTTAAACGTAAAGATGGTATTTTGACACAAAAGCATTTTTGATGAACACTTCCTATTCAAAAAAAAATATTTTATTTTTTTATTTAAAAAAAATATCTTTACAGTCACAAAACTAAATGGAAGTAAACACAAAGTAGGCAAATGTAAAAGGCGGGTGTAAAAATGTAAAAGCCCTATCACATGTGAACGGACTGCGGCGCTGTAGGCATGTATTTTAAAGATGCGGCCGAGTGAAATACTGTAGTTACCTGTACCGTGACTGTTTTTTTCTTATTGTATAACAATAAGATGAGCTCAATAAACAATAGTTTTTAATCGGGTTGGCTTATAATTCCCTATCGCCCTGGACAAGCGTGTCGTGAAGGGTGATTGATCCGAGTGGACCTCAGTGGACTTTATTTCTTGGACCTCATCTTCACTTTCTTTCAGTTGAGATTGAGGCCAAACGCGGGCTTCGTCCATAAAAATTGACAAAAAAAAAACATATAGGTATAGGTCTGCCAGGATCTGATGGCAAAACAAAGTTTAAAAAAATAGCGATTTTCATTGAGCAACAAAAAAAAATGCCATCTGTCAACTGAAATTTCGAGGAATTGTTTTTGGTTTGGCTTAAAAGGACAATGGCCACGTAGTATGAAAATGTAACCCAGGCCCGGTGCAAAAGAAATTTATTTCAAAATACTGTCAATGTTGAGTAATTAATTACTGCATATAGGGTAGGACTGAAATATTTTTCTAAATGTTTATTTATTTTTTAACTTTTTTCCGCTTTTTCATCTGAACGACTCAATTGATTTGAATAAAACTTGGTACATAGATAGATAAGGGCCTGAATTAACATCGCTCATGAAAACGAAGGCAGAAACTAGTCCGATATATACCATTTTACTGAAACATTAATGAAACCCCTGCCTAACTTCGAAAGCAATCTCACACATATTTCGGTCATTCCAACTATACAGTATTTAATTTACACATTTTAGTAATAACCCGAGATACATTTAATTGCCGCCGGGCCTGGGTTTTTTAGCCATTGTCCTTTCCTTTAAAAATTTCCCCAGTATTGCTAGCGTCAATTTCTTTTTTCCCTTTTTGCCATCAGATTCTTGTAGACCTATAGGTACTCTTCGTATTGATCATAATTTCGACAGGATATTTTTTTCGAACTTTTAGGTCTTCATAAGAGCAAAGCTCCAGTGTGTTGCTTATTTGATGACAAACTAGTTGACAAACTAGATATGATCTGGGAAGATTTATTAACTACTTTATACCCTAAAGTTCAACCTACTTATAGGAGACGAGATTCTCGTGCTGTTATTATAGATGCAACACTTTAGTTGGATGGATGGATGCATGTTTCCTCATTCATACACGACGAAACGGTTTTTACAAAAAACTTTGAGAATGATGACACTTTGATCCCTAAAACATTTATGGTTCTTAAGGGATGCGTTTCAAGAAATAATTTGTTTTCATACTTTTAATAGACGACGTAATTACGAGTTTTGAATCGCACAATAAACTTTTTCATTCATATAGGTACTTATTGACTTTTCAAGCAATTGATATTCTAATTCTTTGTTTTTTTTTCTAAATTCGAATTTCTGCGCAAACGATGTTGCGGGCTAATGGGGAATTTTCTGACAGCTCATTAAAAAAACAAAACTGTACAAAATTGGTACAAAAGGCTTCGATAGATGGCGCTTCACAAAAGGCGAAGGCGAAGAATTTATTCCACACTGCGTTTTTTTAAAGTTAAATAAATTAATTGACGTTTGTATCAGAAATTGAACGTATAAATAACCATAGATGGTAGATACCACTTACCTACATTATAGTTTAGAGACTTAACGCCTTCGGCTTTTTAAAAGTGCCATCTATAGAGGTTTTTTGAACTAATTTTTATGAGCTGTCAGAAAACTCCCCATTGCGGGCGATGAACAGCTAATTATTTATGATAACAAACGTTTTAATTGGTCGTCTTAACAAACCTGTCTCCGCGTTTATCACTTCCTTATCAAATATATCTAGCTGACAGCGAAACTTTCACAAACATTCTCAAATCAAGTGATTATATAAGCGAGTTTGTAATCGCTTATTTCAACAATCGCTATCAACTAATTTAATAGCAGCGAGTATGTATACGACATCCCGACATCAACCGGCTGGCCGTGGGCCGCGGCCTGCCATCCCTATTCTTGGGAGTGGGAACGAACACCTTGTTGCCAAAGGGGTGACCCCGAACTGAACAACCTTAGTAGCCTTTTAAGAAGAGGACCATCATCTCCGTCTTTGTCATCGTCTCCATCACGCCAGCCGCCACCAGCACACTCCGGGCTACTTTGGTGGACCACTACGCTTGTAGCGCTGCAAGTCTGGTCTACCACCTCTAGCCTCCACCTGCAACTCGGCATCATGCACTTCATGCACTTCGGCGGGTCACAAGCAGAGCACTCTACTCTCCTGTCCGAAGCAGCCGCCAGCCACCCCAACTCATTGGGGCCATTGCAGAAGAGCACTCCTGGACGCACTGAGGCACTCCGACTCACTGAAGCTTTTTCAGACTCACTGGGACATTCCTCGACATTGTCCAGGACAGCACCGCATGCAGTTCCGACTCACCGCGAACCTTGCGGCATTCTCATCCGGTTCCGACTCACTGGAATCCAACTGGCGCGCTGGCAAGCAACTCAAGATGGAACTCAACTCTTGACGGACCATGAGCATATCGACTTCCAGTCTCGGAGAGGAGATGTAGCGACATCTAGTATCGCTCCATAGTAACTACGACGATGACGACACAACAGATTATACCGCGCTATCAACTAATTTAATAGCAGCGAATATATTGGGTCCGCTTAAAATAGTCAATTATATTTTAATAGCAGATTAGGAATGATGAGTGGGTCTGAATTATGAAAAAAAAACAAAATTAAAAATATTTTTCATAAATGAAAATTTCAAAATTCTTCTCTGTCACTAAAATATAAGAGTAATCTACATTTTATGACTTCAAACAATAAGATGGAAACGTTTTTATTACTTGCTGTGTAGTAATAAACTTAAATTTTGATCACTTAAAATAATTTTGAAATTTTAATTATGAAAAATATTTTTCAACACACTTGCTCGTAAAGTGAGCGTTATTCTATTGAGTTTAGAACTATAAACTGGGCTATAAGTCACGCGTGCATAATATATTATACCCTAGTGCATAATATATTATACCCTAGTGCATAATATAATGAATCCTACAAAGTTGAATTGTACCTTTGTGCAAATAACATGCGAGAAAACAGAGCATATTTTATTGGTCCGGGTTATACACTAAATATTTTCAGAAACAACAAAGAGGTTTTATACCACTTCAAATCCATATACATTTTTAAATGTTTGCGCCTTATATTAGTAAAATAAATTTGTATATTAAACAAATTATTCACAATTTACAATAATTTGTCATAAAATATTAAAATATTTGCATTTACTACTCCAAATTAAACATTTTCACTTAAAATAGGCTGTATATGCTATACAGACATTGACACATTTGACGGAAAAAAAAACCTACGCGCATGCGCGAGGTTCGGCGCCATTTTTAATCACAATTCACAGCTTTGTTATCAATGTTTGTTTGTTATTTTATGATCACGTATGTCTGTCTTTTACTCACAAGTGTGTTGAAAAACGTCGTATGTAACTCGTGAGCGTTGCTAATTACAGTCGAGGCTGTGATTTGAGCCCGAGCCGCAGGCGAGGGCTTAATAATGAGCCGAGACTTCGCTCACTTGTTACATAATATACTATAATTCTTTTTTCATAATCATGACCTACTCATCAGTCTTGATCGGCTATTAAAATATTATTGACGATAAGGCGACCCTATATATTGGGTTGGGGAAAAAGTTTCTTCGCATTTTTTAAGAAAATTCAAAACATTTTTTAATATAGTTTATTGACATTTAACTAAAGTATGCATGTAACATTTTGTGCATGTAACATCTTGTAGGTAGGGACATGATCCCATTGCTATAAAAAATTTGGGACCTCTCATCAAAATACCGCGACAAGTGGATTTGGCAGTCCTCTCGTGATGATAACCTAACACTGCCTAAACAATTCTGAAGAGACTGAAACAGGTGGAAATCTGTAGGTGCAAGGTCAGGACTATACGGCGGACTCTCTTAATTTTTGATGGGTGGCTATAGATGTGTGAGGTCTAGCGTTATCATGATGAAACACCACACCCCTTCTGTTGATCAATTCCGGCCGCTTTCTCTCAACTTCTTGTTTTAATCTCATAAGTTGTTTGCAGTAGAGTTCAGAATCGATAGTCCTGCCTGGTGGTAACAGCTCATAATGAATAATGCCCTTCCAATCCCACCACACACACATCACCTTATTGCGAGTTAACCCGGGTTTCGCCACAGTCTGTGAAGCATAACCGGCCTTTGACCACGACCTTTTTCGCACGTTCTTGTCGTACGTGATCCACTTTTCATCACCAGTTATCAGCTTCTTCAAAAATGATTCGGTTTCGTTACGTCGAAATAAAGAATCACAAATGAGTACACGGTTCATTAGGTTTCTTTCAGTGAGCTTGTGAGGTACCCAAATATCGAGCTTTTTTGTGTACTCAGCTTTTTTCAAATGCGCCAAAACTGTTTTGTGGTCAATTCCCAGTTCTTCAGCTACGTCGTAACTACTGATATTTCGATCTTGCTCCACTTTTTCAAAAATGGCATCCATTTTATCCGTAATAGGGCGACCAGAGCGAGGTGCATCTTTGACATCCAAATTTCCGGATTGAAAACGCTTAAACCAAATTTGTGCTACTCTCACAGACACTGCACTAGGTCCATAAACATCGCAAATTTTAAAATGTATCGAATTTCTTCATTATAGCTGGAGAGCTAGTGAACCCTGCGAGTAACGGTCTTCCTGTAAGGTTAGAAATTTGTACACTTATGATTTATAGCATGCTAATGGCAATGATCATGACCTGGCAGGCGTCAGCTCTGCACATTATCTTCCAATTTATTGCTGAAACTGTAAAAAAAAAAACGGGAAAAAAACTTGTTCCTGTAAGGCTAAAATTTTTATAGAATATACTTTATTGATTGTTAATCTTAGAAAAAAGATTACAGGCGATTACCATGATTACCATGAGCACAAGTATGTGCCAGGAGAGTTGAAAAATGCATAGACCACTAAGTTAGAAAGACAAATGTTGCACGAGTAAGCTTAGCAATTTAAAAGGCGTAGTCGTAGAAAAAAAAAAATATTCAGGAGCACTATATTGACTGCATTTAAGAAAATAATTTGTTTTATAAGGCAAAAAACTACGCACGGCAAGCTCAAGAAAAAAAAAATACGTTAACTCAATTCGAATGAGTAAGTACCTAGGCTACTTATGCGAGAAGTAAAAATGAATTTTGAAATCAAAGTTGCTTATTAACACTCTGACTAAATTGAAAATAAATTAAAAGGATTGTTTTAAGGAAATAAAGGAATGATAGTAATATGTATTGAAACGATCTCACGGTTTTATGCCATCCAGAGGGTGATGATGATTACGTTGAGATGACAATAATAATAATGCACGGGGTCTATGTTCTTGATGCACGTAGAAGCAACTGGTATTGTCTATGTTGTTCCGTCAGTTCTGTTAGTCAGTTCAAAACTTCCGATATTCCTCCAAATGGTACCCGATTAGATGGATGGCTGAAGGCAGTTGACTCGAAAACCTCCAGAACGCAGTCCACGAAGACCTCAAAAAGAAACCAGTGACGATCGCAAAGCTCCACGACAACGACCGTTATGTTTCCGGTAGCCGCTAGCTTTCAAGTTTCTTTGTTTGAAACATTGGCATTGTACAAATTTATTTTAATTTCTAATTTGCTCAAAAACATATCCAAATTTTAACTACACAGGAAAAAGTTTATTTTTATTATGACTTCGGATACATCTTCTTCCATTTAGCATGTATGATAGTATATTAAATATTTTCGTATCTGCCTCTTCATGATGTTGGTACGATAAATTATCACTTTTATTGAATATCATGGAGTAATTGTAGACACTATGAGTATGCCATTGTTTGTAATATAAGTTCATTATGGTTTTTTAGATCGAATATAAAAAATCCACAAAGCTTCTTTGAACTGTATATTACGAAAACAGAAGTAGTGAAGTGTCGGATAGTGATGAAGTAAATTTATGTATAAAGATTACATTAAACTATACAACCAGACACCCACTGAAAGAACCTTTATACCAAGTATCACACCCATGCACTCAAGAAATAAGTTTTTTCATACAAACTAAAAATCATATTATATTTCCCGATCCCGTGGGAATTTCGAGAATTCCTTTCATAACACAACCAGATACACATTGAAAAACTTTTACACCAAGTTTCACATCGGTGCACTCAAGGAATAAGATTTTTCATACAAACTAAAAAGTCCTATATTTCCCGTTCCCGTGGAAATTTCGGGAATTCCTTCCTTAGTGCACCCCTACATTCTCTCTATAACCTCAGCTATCACCTGCTGCCCTCACCTGGCAAGGTCTTATGCTATTCAAAACCGCCTGGCATTGTACATATTTATTCTAATACACTTGCTCAAACTCATATCCAAATTTCAACTTTACAGTAGAAAGTTTATTTTACCTCATGAACTATGCACTTTTCTCGAATGGCACAAACTTGTGCTCATGGTAATCGCCTGTCACTTTTTTTCTAAGATGGACAGTCAATTAACTACATCCTATAAAAATTTTAGCCTTACAGGAACAAGTTTTTTTTTCGTTTTTTTTTTACAGTTTCAGCAATAAATTGGCTGATGATGTGCAGGGCTGACGCCTGCCATGTTATGACTATTGCCATTAGCATTCTATAAATCATAAGTGTACAAATTTCTAGCTTTACAGGAGCACCGTTACTCGGAGGGTTCAATAGCTCTTGGACTATTAGATTCACTCATCTTGACAGTACGAAAAACAAATGAAAATCACACATTTTCCTCATTTGAATTTGGAATTATGTTCTTTAAAATTTTTACTTTCAATGATACCAAAACCAGCCAGTTACAAATACTATAGCCGAAGAGATTTTATTACAAGTTCATACATACTATAATGCGAAAAGACTTTTTCAACACACTTGCTCGTAAAGTGAGCGTTATTCTATTGAATTTAGAACTATAAACTGGGCTATAAGTCACGCGTGCAATAATATATTATACCCTAGTGCATAATATAATGAATCCTACAAAGATGAATTGTACCTTTGTGCAAATTACATGCGAGTAAACAGAGCATATTTTATTGGTCCGGGTTAAACATTAAATATTTTCAGAAACAACAAAGAGGTTTTATACCACTTCAAATCCATATACATTTTTAGATGTTTGCGCCTTATATTAGTAAAACAAATTTGTATATCAAACAAATTATTCACAATTTACAATAATTTGTTATTAAATATTAAAATATTTGCATTTATCACTCCAGATTAAACATTTTCACTTAAAATAGGCTGTATATGCTATACAGACATTGACACATTTGGCAGAAAAAAAAACCTACGCGCATGCGCGAGGTTCGGCGCCATTTTTCAATCACAATTCACAGCTTTGTTATCAAATGTATTTGTTATTTTATGACCTCGTATGTCTGTCTTTTACTCACAAGTGTGTTGAAAAACGTCGTATGTAACTCGTGAGCGTTGCTAATTACAGTCTCGGCTCATTATTAAGCCCTCGCCTGCGGCTCGGGCTCAAATCACAGCCTCGACTGTAATTAGCAACTTCGCTCACTTGTTACATAATATACTATTTTAATACAGTTGCTCAAAAAGTGGCGTATTGCAGGGACGTTTAGCGTTCGGGATGTGGGCTATTACACACTTGTGCTTTTTCTTTACCTTTTCCGCACTCGTGCGTTCTCTTTCCCAACTGTCAAAATAATGTCTATTAAAAAGAAAAAATCAACCACGAAGTTTTTACTAAAAAAAAATTCTTAGAAGTTTTTACGATTCATGCAAATATTTCTGAAAAGAAGCTACTAATTTGTTTCAATATCAGATATAATGATTTGATGCAATAAGGTTAGGTAAGGTTTCATTTCATTTTATCGCATTAAATTCATTTTCATTTCATGTCAATACAAAAAATCTACTAAAGACTTGGCTGTATGGGCATAGTTCCCTTTGCCTACCCAGAATGGGTAAACAAAAAAAAATCTCTGTTTATAATCTTTCACGGCTGGCGCCATTTTGTATATTTAAAAAAATTGCTTATTTTTTCGCAACTGTATTAAAAATAGTCGTTCAGTACACGTGCGGAACCGTCATTGCAACTGACAGGCTTTCCGCACTCGTAATGAAATATACTATTTCCCCAACCTATTATACAACACCCCGACATCAACCGTCGGGCCGTGGGCCGCGGCCTGCCATCCCTTTTCTTGGGAGTGGGAACGAACACCATGTTTCCAAAAATATATCTGGATGAAAAGTGTTATTGTAGTTTGTGTTGGGTCGGCTACGAATTACGAAGAGCCCTACGGTACCTGGATGAGCGTAGAAAAATATAAAAGGTGGCTTTTCCGAGTCTTCATAGGACCATTTCAGGGCTAACCTGGTCAGTAGGTATTCACATGAAGTCTGCCAAACATCACCACAAAACGGATATGTTTTTGTGAAGTGAAAGTTCCTTCCTAAATTTTCGTGTTTCTAGGTGGCTTTCTGGAGAGATCATAAGACCCTTTCAGAACGGTATATCTATACAGTATTTCAACTTCATACAAACCTTGCACACCTTCATACTGACAAAATTTTGACGACCGGCTGGTGTAGGGGTAACGTACATTGCCTTCTATGCCAGAGGTCTTGGGTTCGAATCCCGGAGGCGACAGATATTTGTGTGATGAACACAGATATTAGTCGTCAAGTCTTGGACGTTTCTTTGTTTATTTAAGTTTATTTTCTAATAAAAAATATGTATTTATTTAATATGTATGTTTATATATTTCTTAAGTATATCAGTTAACTAGTATCCATAACACAAGTTCTTTAAGAAACTTAATTTTGTCTAGATAAAGTTGTGTGAGTGTCAGAAATATTTCTTTATTTATTTATACAAACGGTCGAAACGCGAGCTATACCTACGCGGGTCGATCTCGGCACGCCCTCGGCAGGCGTCCAGACGCGAGTGTCTGCATGCCGAAACAATTTTTGATTGAGCTTTGCATTAGGATGCGGATTTTTTATATACCTATTTAAAATTAATAATAAATCATTTCGTACGTCTCAGTCGAGGTGCAAGTATTTTTCGGTCGCTAATTTATAAGACCGATTTGTTATTCGAACGTTATTTTGACCATGTTTGTTTTTACACAAAAAAAGTCTGCCTTCGCTCCGATGGATATGTTTCTGAGAAGAGTAAGTTTCGTCGTAAAACAGTGTGTTTCTGAGGCTGTTTTATCATTGACCTCATCGCCACTTTCCATCTCATCAGATTGAGATCAAACGTGATTAGTGATTAGTGACCGTTGATAAAAAGCTCTCATACCTAATGTATGTTCATTGCTACACATGTTCAAACTCAGGTGAGATTCGTTAGTGATGGTGTAATTTCAACCACTAAACAAATTCATCAACAAAATTACCAGTGTAAAAGTTAAAATATAAATTATACTAATCGTGATACAACCTAGTTCAAAGTGTCTTTTAAAAAAATGGGTATAATATGGTACATGCTTGAAAATTATGGATAAACTTAATACTGCGTACTGATAGTTTCATGTCCTACAACATATCAAAATTTCCTTTAAGCAAATGTTGCACCAGTTTTAATATACAAGGTTAATTTTAATTAGCGCATCATCCATCTGTTGCAGGCAGCCCCTTCACATCAATCCCAAGTTGAACAGTTGGGATTTCCAACAACATTTGTTCTACGACTTAGGGGGGCACCCTTATTAAGGAGTGTTTGTTCAAAATTTTAGCTTTCTATGCCCAGTATTTATAGTTGTACGTTGTCTGTCAGTCACTCAGTCAGTTATGTAACAGTTTTATACATAATAATAATAATATAATATATTTATTTCCAACAAAGTAGTTACAAAGTCGAACAGATTTTACATACTTATAGGAATTAAGATAATGTACATTATATATCTTCTATATGTTATATAAGTATTTTTTTATTTGTTCTATTATTAGGGTTATTAATGATATATTTTTAATTATCAGTAAACTTAATGTACAATAATTGATCCTGTTTGGGTAAAAGCATACTCCATTGATTTCCATGTACCCCTATCTCTTAATTTCTTCATCCAGTTTTTGCAACCAACAGATGCAATATCACCAGACCATCTTTTTCTTGGTCTTGATACATTTCTTTCCCCTCTCGACCAATAAAACAATAAAAAAACAAATATTTGTGTGTCTATTAGTGATGATTTCCGTTATTTAAACCTGTATAAGGGAGTGGTCTTAAATAAATGCAAACTTTTCAGATTACTATAATTTTATGTGATACTCAATTACAGAAATATTAATAAGAGCCCACACATTTATATGTTTCTCCCCTCTCCTCAACTTTCGCACCTCTCCTCTCCTCTCCTCTCCTCTCCTCACCTCTCCTCTCCTCTCCTCACCTCGCCTCACCTCGCCTCACCTTGCCTCACCTCGCCTCACCTCGCCTCACCACTTCTCGGCTTACCACACCTCGGCTCACCTCTCATTGCAACAAACGCCATCTATCCACTACTTCCGTTACATTCGGCCGTCCTGAAACAATTGCGCCGCAATTGGCGCAAAAAATATGTTAATTAAACTCTTCAGCAGGTCTATTAAGTCATCTCTTGTAACGATATCTTTGTCGCTACTATTTCGCTATATGATGGGGTACTACCATATGATCTTAAGGCATCGGCGGTCACTATCCCCGTTAATTTCATGAAACTCACAAGTTTGAACGTTAAATAAATAAAAATATAGTTTTAGTTAACCAAGTTCCAAGCACCATTGAGTGACAATTATCTCCAAATTAAACAACCATTCAAATTCATTAATGTAATCATTAACAACAAGGTTCGTTAGTGGTTTACAGCAATCATAATTGCAATAAAATCTTTCAACCAATGACCCCTTCAACACACTACCCAGAATCACTCTGGCGTAGTCACCCAACCAACAAACAAGAACCTGCATCTTTAGACACATTAAATCTCTTTCCACAACAAAAACTTTCTTTACAACTTCAATGGATACTTGTACTTTCGGCAACTTCATAACTGTAACCGCCACATATTTTGAATATTGCTTCCATTTAATATTGCCATCAAAATTTTAAATCCAAGATTTAACAATTTACACAAAGCTACCACTGGTTTGGAAGATCCATTTACTGAGAAAAACCAGCAAGAAACTCAGTAGGAATCGGCTAACGTCAGTGCATTGTACGATTCGCAATACTTGCGATAAGAAAACCCCAACAACAATGAAATTTACTTTGAATGTAACAACAAATAATTTGACAGCGGTCGAACAATACAAAAAAGCAATCATATGCTACTAGAATAACTCAATTAATTAGCAAACAATGCAAAGCTCGTCACAAAACGTAATGCAATCTCCATTAGGTTTTATCTCCTCACACTCATAACCTCTCTCCGGTTATAGCGTTTATCACACCAATAAGAGCACTGCATTGCACCACATCAATCAATCAATCAATTTTTGTTGAGTGGCAACCAACCGTCGATGCACCACAAAATTCACAACAACAAAGTAGGTATTACAATTTTTTTGACAGTAAAATCCAGCCTTTTCTGTTATTCGCAACAAATTCAAGGTATTATTTAAACGCATTGGCTTTAGACATTAAAACGCATTTTCAATAATCTAGTTACTTCTCGACGCTATTAGCTATCTCCGTGCTTCACACACACTGTCGTCATGTTACGTTTCAATTGCCAAAATAATAACAAGTTTACTATTACCTAAACAGAAAAAAAAAACGTGTCTCCTAAGAATCTCAGCAAAATAATCGAAGATCGGCAAGATACAAGGCAAATTCTACCGAGTCACGGATACACGATTATCAGAAAGAAAACCTAAAACTTCAATTTTCAGACTATTAAAAAAGCAATATGTAGGCCGCTTAACAACAAAATTTCATCCGCTCCACCGTGATATCATTACTATGCACCAAGTAGGTATATACTGTAGATTCGATAAAACCCATTAATCCACAACTAACGCATCAAGATCGCGCAGTAGGTACACAATATTCTTTCCTAATATCCTTCAAGTACTAAACGCACGCCACTCATAATCGTGGCCTCACTGAGACGCAAAATGAAGCCCGCTGCCCTATCAGGCAACTTGCAAGAGTAAAGCGATGGCATGAATTGCGCAAGATTTGCTAAAAAAGAACTAATTCGAATTACGTTACAGCAAAAACAAAGCCATAGCCACGGCTGGTAATCTCCATAGTGTATATTAGCATCAGTCTATGGATATTGTCTATGGGCTCACATAATGATATTGACACTTGACTGCTTAAATTGGTTGAATAGTTTGATTGAATTGAAAGTTTCAATTGGAATTGAACAATCTTTGTAGAGATTGACACAATAAAAATCTTTGTGAATTGATGTGTAAATGAATTTAATTATAAATAAATTATAAAAATATTGTATAAGTTGTGAAAATTGTATTACCCTTATGTGAATTTCCAAGAAAATATACCAAAGGAAGTACCTAACTATAACTCAACAATACCTGAAATATACTGACAGCGAGGACTGAAATTATATTCCTATATTGGATTTGTAATTGATTGTCAGAAAAATTTATTTAATCACACCACATTGTCTAGCCTAAATTAAGTCTCATTAAGAACTTGTGCTATGGATACTAGATAACGGATAAATAAACTTAAGAAATATATAAACACATAGATATTTTTTATTTTTTATATAGAAAAACATCCAGACCCATATTTATTTATTTGTAAATTTTATTATTTGGCAAAGGAATTACCTATAGGCATAACATACTAAGAAAGTTCTTTGCCATGTCCTTAGAAAAAAAACTGCTACACCTCATTGTGTACATGGTAGGTAGTAATAGACAGGAGATGCCCTTAGAATGAAAACCATGAAACACTTGACAGTTGCTATAAAATGGCTGCTGAAGAGTTGAGCCCTAATTAAAATTACATATCGATATCGATAAAGTTTTCGTAGTCATTGTGTACATATACTTAATGGATAACCCAGTATTGGCAGGTAAAGGAACTAGTGACTGCTTAAAAAAAAATGATGTTTTTTTTTTAGGAAATTCCCTCATTTTCTATCTAAAATAGCCAATATCTCTCATTGAGTAGTGACTTCATTATAAGGTTACATTATTTTTGTAAAATCGCAAACTACGATAACTCTATCCAATTTTAGGTAATTGCCGAAAAATAGCTCTTAACACATTAAATTATCAATATCTTTTATATTTTTTAATCAAATAGTAAATGTTATATCGCTTTAGAATGAGGCAATTTTTTGAGAAGTTCCAAAGTGTGGCAACAAAATTATGAAAACACAAAAATAAAAGTTCTAGCGCTTCTTAAACAAAAACTGCTGAAGGAATTCTGCTTATTCTGATTTTATTTTGTGGTTATTCAAAATTGTTATTCATTAAAAAAAAAGAAACAAAATCCGATACCTGTGGCCAATATGGCTATTTTAGTTAGAAAATGAGGGAATTCCCTCAAACAAATTTAAAAAAACACAGACCTACTTGCTGAAGATTTTTTTTCTAAGCAGTCACTAGCTCCTCTACCTACCACTACTGGGTTATCCATTAATTACTGGACACCCGATATATTATACCTAACTTTCATGTTCTAATCCGCTGTTTAGTAATAATAAAAAACAATTGTCTTATGAGGTAGTGGTAACCACGGAGGAAATATATAGAGGAGCTGCCCTATCCAGTATTTTCTAGGAACTCAAGTGAAGCCTACGCGCGGGGTGCGGGAGGGGTAAGCGGTGGGTTATGGCCAATCATAGCCAAACAGGCGATGGCATTAGTCACCTAGTAGTGAGTAGTAAAAACCGGTTGAAACATAAGGTTAAAATATTCACATAATCATCAAAAAAGTTCAGCTATACTTTACTAGGTGGCTCTAGTTTTTTAACGAAATTTCATACGTTCCAAATCTGTCAGAAAAAACCGTGCAATAAAAGTATTTCTACTTGACGCTAGATAGCGCAACCTTTTTTCGCGGCATAAAAATCACCTAGGCAACAAATAACAATCTGGAATTTTGGACACAAATAATTGGACAACAAACAATTTTGTAAAAAATAATTATGAATGAAATTATCTTCGTGGTAAGTTAATTTTATTTGGATTGTCAATGTAATTCCTTTATAAAAGTATAGAAAACTAAATTTTACATCGAGAAACAATGGAGAATTTTTTTTTTTTTAAATATTTACGCGTGTTCATACTTCACAGAAGTCAGCGACGAACTGACGCCAGTGCCTCTAGCGAGGAATAGCTTGAACTAAAGGCTGTGACGTCAGGACAACCCAAATTGAAGCTGTGCAACTTTGCTTACAGCAGCTCTACTATGTATCTGCTTTGTGGTGGTAACATACATTGCCTTCTATGCCAGAGGTTCTGGGTTCGAATCCCGGCGGTGGCGGCGGATATTTGTGCGATGAACTATCGTCAAGTCATGGATGTTTATTATTTAAGTTTATTCTAATAAAAATATGCATTTACTCAATATGTATGTAATATTTTAATACGTATGTTTATACATTTCTTAAGTATATCAGGTTATCCAGTATCTATAACACAAGTTCTTTAAGAAACTTAATTTGGGCTAGATAATGTAGTGTGAGTGTCAGAAATATTTTTTTATTTACTTAGGTACTCGTATACCTAAAAAAATTGATCAATGCGGCCACCAACCTAATACAAGACTTTTCCAACTTGGAAGCAGTAGATACGTTAGCTCGTATGAATTTATAATACCTATCCATATTCATTCTGTATTCTATTTATAGTCATTCTGTATGGTTAAAATTAGTATTTAAAATTACCAAATAAAACATCTGCATTGTGAATAGATTTTGATGTATTGAAATCAACAATTTTAAGGTCACTTAGCGACACTAAAGTAAACTTATCTTTGAACAGGTGTCAACATTTTGAATTAACTGTTAATACTTATTACTAATTAAAAAACAGTCTGATTTACAAATAATACGGTAAGTACAATTTCAAGGTCACTTAGAGACACTAAATTAAACCTTATCTTAAACATTTTGAATAGATATTAATAAAATTGAACTTTATGCTTATTTCTAAATAAAAAATAGTCTGATTTACAGATAATAAGATAAGTACAATTTCAAGGTCACTTAGAGACAATAAAGTAAACTTATCTTTAACATTTTGAATAGGTATTCATAATAATTTTATTTATTTAAGCTGTTAATTTGATTCAAATTTTCCTAAAAAAAATATTTTAATAACAGCTTAAATTAAATTAGAAACCTTGCGCAGGACACCCTTAATTTAATTTTAGTGCGGTCCAGCACATTCTTTCAACATGTTGCACTCTTCGTTTTTTATTAACTTTTCAGCTTTTAATTTCTCCATGACATCTTTTTGTTCTGCTATTTTCTTATTTTTTCGATATACTTGAAGTTTCAGATTTTTATTTTTTTTATTAAGCTGTCACATAATTTTTCTAACTTGACAATTTTGATTTCATTTTGATAAGCCTGAAAATATTAAAAGAAAAATATTTTATTTAATAAACACAAGTTAGAAACGCCTGGTATCCTCAGGAAATTATGCACAAACAGTTCACGCTATCTTTCACTCATTTTACTACTAAAAAAAGTTAGAATCAATAACTACTTATGTTATATTGTAAAACCAACCTTATCGTGACTTGAATTTAGTTTTGGTTCTTGTTGGTCAGAACTTTGTGGTATGACCTGGTTTTTCAAGTCTGTCAACTGTAATGGAAAAAAATGGTTGAAAAAAAATGGAATGAAAGAATGTTGCTGTTGCGGAATGTCACATGAAAACTTGAAGTTTATTTCACTTACTTCAGTGAGTGCTGAGTGTGGGATTCTTTTCTGTGAAGCCACGCTCCGAACACTAGTAATAGTTGGAGACTTAAAATGAATACAAAGTTTGTATTAATAAATAGCAATTCTCCAAAAATTAAATTTTCTTTTAATTATCATCATGCAAAAGTTATATTCTTCGATGACTATGTAAATTTTTAAAGATTTTAAATTATATAAATTATAAAAGGTACAAAGTAACAATTCTCTACAAAACACTTACTGATAAGTAAAGTGAGGGCACTGCATCATCTTTTAGCCTGATGACTCCAAGTGTTCTATTGATGTTATCATCCTCAAAATGTAATGAACATATAAATAGATTCTTCCTATGACGTCGGCTTATATTTTCTAATCCAATTGCGTTTATCCACCTTCGCCGCATATTTAAATTAGTGGGAAAACTGAAAAATATCGATAAAAAAGACGGTTTACGGATGCCCATCACTATGTATGTTTACACTTGGTAACTAGGAAGCAAGGTTATAAATTTAAAACCTTCTAAACATTCACTATTACTCAATTATTATCGCTTATAGGTACTTGTTACAGTAAACCAGATGATGATATACGCAAATAATTACAAAACATAAGAATTTGAGATAACTTACTGGTGTAAACTTATGTTTTGCGACTTTTTAGCGCCACAAACTAAAATCAAACACTTATGCATATTGTACACGATAATTCAAATCAAACTTATAAAATTGATATTTATTAAAGCATTTCATAGTCAAATCTCTAAAAAATCCCGAATATTTTGCACTTTTCCTGAAAGTAAACAAAACACACTGACGCAAACGTATAAGTAAAATGGCGACTGCATTTCACCAAGCTGACAACATAGCGTAAAAAGAAAATCAAACCAAAAAAAGGAAAGGAAGAATTTGACTTCGAGTCTTTCACTCATGTCAAATGTACGCTTGTTAGAAAGAAATAAAGATATGTCCGTAAATTCATCGCACGTTTGCCACATATATCCTACAGTAAACAATTAATGGGCATCTCCTGTCTATTACTACCTACCATGATTGTGTAGAATAACATTTAAAAAAAAACAAGCTGTCAAAATCAATATGTGAGCCTCGCATAGACCGACATCCTTGACAAGGGAGTTGTCCGTCTGAACTTGTTCTCCTTATTAGTCTGTGGCCATAGCAATCCGATGACTGTGCTGCCTCTATCGTACAATCGATATACTAAAAGTGCATAAAATCGCTTTGACTTTCATACTTTTCGTGTGTACTTTTCTGCGAAATTTTAAAAGCAAACATCTGTTTCACATTTGATTAGTTTCTTTTTTAGCTACTAAATTGTTTTTGGCACTAGTATCGTATATTGACAGTATAATTGACAATCCATATTGCAATATTTATGTTCTCAATCAGATTAATTTAGTAGATTGGCCGAGAGGAAGAACTTGCTTTATATGTTGTTGTTATTGTTTTATTCTTAATATTATATATTTATTTTTATTTAATTTAAATAGCATAGTATAAGTAATTATTTATTTAAATAATATGTATTTATCAGATAACGAAGATGACAATGATTTACCTGGCTATGATTCACGTAGTTCACTCTCATTACAGAATACAGGTAGCTACCACAGTCTTTTATCTCCCTCTTTAAGTACTGCACTCGACACTGAATTCTCTGGTTACACCAAAAACTTTAATGTTATTCATATTAACGCACAGAGTGTTCCAGCTCACTATCCCGATATGCTGGCAGCTTTTGATAGCACTAATATACACGCCATACTTATTTCAGAAACTTGGTTCAAGCCATGTCTCTCCTCTGTTTCCTATTCTTTGCCAGGTTTCCAACTAATTCGCAGTGATCGACAAGACCGGACTGGTGGAGGTGTAGCCATATACCTACGTTCACATATCCCTTTTAGTGTGATCAACGCATCAACCGCATCATCGACAGTGCAGTCGAGTACTTATTTTTAGAGATAACGTTGAGTCACACTAAAGTGCTATTGGGGGTCATGTACAGTCCGCCTAATGTTAATTACTTTGCGACTTTAGAAGATATCTTGGAGGACTTGGTACCCATCTATGGGCATTCCATTTTGATGGGAGATTTCAACACCTGTCTCCTGAAATCTGATAATCGTACTACGAGACTTCGCACCTTAATTAGGTCAACCAACCTAAATATCATCCCGTCTCAAGCAACACATCATTACCCTCACAGTGCCCCTTCTTTAATAGATTTAGCTATTGTTTCCTCCTTAAACCACGTGTCCCACTTTGGCCAGTTAGA
This sequence comes from Stenoptilia bipunctidactyla, assembly GCA_944452665.1. Lineage (NCBI taxonomy): Eukaryota > Metazoa > Arthropoda > Insecta > Lepidoptera > Pterophoridae > Stenoptilia > Stenoptilia bipunctidactyla. The sequence goes on from OX101742.1 coordinate 19,295,288, forward strand.
CGCGGACGCTTTCTCCTATCATGACTTACTATTTCTTTCATATAAAATTCGTCCCCCTAAAGCAAAGCTTTATGACAGACACGCGCCGTTACGTCCTGTGAAAATCAAACATCTTCCAGCTCCTTGGTTGTCTGAAGATATCAAAATATTAATGCGTAAAAGAAACTGTGCAAAAGCGAAGTACAAATTATTTGCTACTGATGAAAACTTGCAAGTGTATAGAAATTTGAGGAACCGTTGCAATACAATGTGTAGGGACGCACAACGGCGCCATATTCATAAATCAGTTTCACACGGCGATCCAGCTAAAGTCTGGAAATTCCTCAAAACTCTGGGGATCGGTAAATCTAAAAGTGACAGCTTCCTTAAAAACACTAATCTAAACTTATTAAATAGTCATTTCACTTCTTCTAGCTCTATAGACGCTTCTACAAAAATCCATACTCTGAATCACATATCTAGTTTACCGACGCCAAATATTCCTTCTTTTTCAATAAGTCAATTTTCGGAATGTGATGTTAAAAGGAAAATACTCTCCGTGGCCTCTAATGCGAGTGGATCAGACTGCATTAGTCGTAAGATGCTCATCCCTATCCTAGACATTATCCTTCCTATAATTACCTCCATACTGAATAACTCAATTGCTAATAGCGCTTTCCCTGATGTATGGAAGGATGCTAACATTATACCACTCCCCAAAAAAGCCAATCCTCTTTCCTTTTCTGATTATCGTCCTATTGCCATCCTACCTTTCCTTTCTAAAGTGCTCGAGGGGCTAGTTCATCAACAGCTCAGCACTTTCCTTTTAGACCATAAGCTTCTCAACCCTTTCCAATCTGGTTTCCGTCCTGGGCATAGTACAACTACTGCCTTACTTAAAATTACGGAAGATATTCGCATGGGCATGGAGCAGAAGAAACTTACTATTCTGACACTGCTGGATTTCAGTAATGCCTTTAATACAGTAGATTTCGACATCCTTCTGCAAATGCTTCGATCTCTTAACATATCTCCATCGACTATTGACTGGTTTCATACTTACTTGCATGGACGCCGGCAACGTATATCTACTGAGATGGATATTTCTGATTGGTGTGATGTTAATGCCGGTGTACCGCAAGGTGGCGTGTTGTCTCCACTCCTCTTCACTTTATTCATCAATTCGATTACTCTTAATATATCTTCTCCCTACCATCTGTATGCCGACGATCTTCAAATTTATACACAAAGCAGCCTCGAAGGTCTGTCAAAAGCTCTAGTGCTACATAATACGGATTTGAAACATATATCGGACTGGAGTCACAATCACGGGCTTATTGTCAACCCTCTTAAGACACAAACAATCATCATCGGCAGTAATAAAATGATTCCTCGAGTAAACTGGAACTCTCTACCTCAAGTTGAGTTTAATGGCGTTACCATTCCTTTCAGTGAAACTGTAAAGAATTTAGGTATCACCTTTGATCGTACACTTTCCTGGATACCTCAGATCTCTGAAGTGAGTAGGAAGATGTTTGCCGCGGTGAATTCCCTGAAACGACTTCGCAATTTCCTTCCTGTTGCCACTAAAATTGCGCTAGCACAATCTCTCTTACTTCCTATTCTCGACTATGCTGATGCCAGCTATCTTGACCTAACTGAAGAACTCCTTAATAAACTTGAGTGGCTCCAGAATCTCTGCATAAGGTTCGTATTTGGATTACGCAAATACGACCACATTTCTGAATTTAGAACTAACCTCAAGTGGCTTCCCATTCGCCTTCGCCGGAATACTCACATCCTATCTGTAGTTTACCGTATTCTGTATGATAAAGCTGTACCTGTTTATTTGAAAAATCGCATTACTTATCGGTTTAGCAATAACGACCGCAACTTGCGCTCTTCCTCAAATCTCCTCCTGGCGACACCATCACACACATCCACATTTATGGGCAAATCATTTTTCATCCGTTCGGTGTCATTGTGGAACGCGTTACCGATGGAGATCCGCCTAGCTCGCAATCCTTACATCTTTAAACGAATGCTTAAACAACATTACCTCGAGAAACATTGTTCATCTTAACGCTATCATTGTTTATGTATGTGTATGTATTATTAGAATGTATGTGTATGTATAATTCATATGTATTTGTATGTATTTATTATATTTACCTAGGTATGTGTATGTAATTATTGATATGCATTTGAGTAGTTTATTATTTATAAACATTTCTAGACTTTGTCCCAACGCCCATCCTAATTTCCACTTCCTAATCCTATCACAACTTGGTTGCCTGGCAGAAATCGCTCTACAGCGATAAGGCCGCCTTTGTACAAATATAAAAATATATTGTAATTTTTGTAATGATACTTTTTCTGTTGGTGTACAATAAAGAATTATATTATTATCGTAGCAATAAATGCTTCTGCGATCAACGAATGATTGAACAGATATCGCTTACATAATACGATGTAAAGCAATGGATCGCTATTGTTTACGTGATAAGGCAGCCGATTTGACACCTACGTCTACGAATGCACTGAGGGTGTAACAATCTGAGCGTCTTGTATACTACCGCTCCAAACAAACAAACCACAGCAAAAATTTATAGTTTTATCCAGCCTAATAAATCGTGACGCAAAACGAGAATTTAACTCCTCAAAATCTAATTGATCAAAACAATAATAACGAAATTCATAACCAATTCTCACAGCACAAATTATCATAGTCCGCACGTAAAATAATCTCGATAGTTTTTCAACATGTCCGCAGAATAAACTCACTCGTAACTCATAGTTTTTTACAACGTTGAATAGACGATAAGTTATAACAATAGAAAATATCAAATCCGAACAAAACACCATTTCATCTAGATTACCTCGCACAAAACAAAATGGTAAGAAAACAATTGCAACGAATTTAACCGTATTCTAATCGTAGGTACTTATTTTTACAAAATAATAACGAACCTCAATTAATTTGAAATCAAATCCGATCCTTGAAGATTTTTACTAAGTAACACCATACTGTGATTCTTATTTCAAAATAGTTAAACCTTATTTTTAACATAAATTGTAACAAGAAAAATCGAAACACAAATCAGTTTTAAACCTGGGCTGATCCGATAAACCATTTGCTATTCAACAAACCGTACGGTATTTTAAAAAAAATTTACTTTGCCACAGCAGCTCAAGTCATAACAAAACTACCGCAAAATATATTGATTAATCTTATTTTGATGCCATGTTTCCAAAACTCGCACGCAATAGAAACGAATCCATTGAAACGCGTAATGAAAATAACAACATTAACGAATTGTATCTTTTTAAGTCACACAATAATTTATCACGAATTTTATCCACAGCACGTTAAGAACATTTTTGCACAAACACACTATTACGGCTTACAAGACGTTAGATACCTAGTTCTCATTTTTTTTTAACTGATTTTATGAGGTACGCATAGTTTTAAACGGGCTCTCGTATTATTTTAAGATCTAATAATTCTTGCACCTTTTTATTCCGACTTCCCTTTCAGCATACGGCAAACAGTATGGTTCCCTATTTATAGGTTTATCACCATTAAGCTTAATACGCATCTTTCCCGAATCATTAAGTCTATTTCGCCCAGAAAACCAGCAAAACAGTCAGAGTATCGTTCTAACAAACCGAATAACTGTTTTGTTAATTTAAAATAATTTCCGAATATTTTACATAACGATAGTATTATTTAATTCTCTACTTAACTCTTCGCTCCTCAAAGGTGATAAAATCGCAGTAATCTCTCCAACAGATTCACCCTTCTTCCAGAACTTTGGATTGCTGCTAATATTGCATACACGGACATATCCAACTCCATCATGAAGCATCGAGCTTGATATTGCGTATGATAAACCGCCCATCCTGTATCTACATACGTTGTTTTGTACATAGCTTTCTACAGAAACATCGTAGGAAGTGACGCGCACCAAACTGCTTCTTACAAGAACTTCCGGGACTCTGTATTTACCAGCAACATTCTGAATCCACACTCTAGCCTGTCCTGGTAATTTGGATTACCTACATCTTAAAAGATTTTACTTCATCTGACCAGTTGTATATATTGCTTAATTGTTCGATTTTCTTGATCCAACTTTTTACATTTACGTCGTTATTGTACGGATCGAAATCAGGAATAAATTTTTCAGTATTGCGTAACGACACAGTAGATTTAGTATCTTTGATATTCATTCAATCCGATATTCCTTTGTCCACTTGCTCCAATATGCTAGACAATGAAGAATTTGATGTTGAATCAGAATTTTCATAATTACTAGTTTGGCCTGGAAACTTCCTTTTCTTGAAAATAAATCTTCTCGGGTTACGGCCATTACAATTTCTCTTCATCTTGAAGCGTAGGTTAATAAAAATGCCACTTCTGATTATAAGGGAGTGGTCTTAAATAAATGCAAACTTTTCAGATTACTATAATTTAATGTGATACTCAATTACAGAAATATTAATAAGAGCCCACACATTTATATGTTTCTCCCCTCTCCTCAACTTTCGCACCTCTCCTCTCCTCTCCTCTCCTCTCCTCACCTCTCCTCTCCTCACCTCGCCTCACCTCGCCTCACCTTGCCTCACCTCGCCTCACCTCGCCTCACCACTTCTCGGCTTACCACACCTCGGCTCACCTCTCATTGCAACAAACGCCATCTATCCACTACTTCCGTTACACCTGTTATGTCCTCAATTTTAACGGTATGTAACAATGAGTAATGAGTATGAACAATTACCTAAGTACTTTGGTTTAGAGAAAAAAAAATTATAAAACTCATAAACCTACTTGTGTGGAAATATAAGATTCTTAATTGCTAAATTCAGTAGGAGCATTTTAAATGACAGAACCTACAAAAACGTTAAAATCCTTCACATACGGGTACATCAGCTTGTAGGAAACGAAGAAAGTTTTTTGGAGAGATTTTTGTAACTTTAGACAATTATACAATACAAGATATGTCTGTAAGAAATCCTTGCCTTTGGTAGGAAGGTAGGACCAACCGGAACCTGACAATTACGGTAAGGCTGCGTTTTCACTGACGCGGAGCTGGGCGGAGAGGAGCGGAGGAGAGCGGTGAAAAGTGTTGAGTGTTTCCACTGAAGTGTAGCAGAGCGGAGCGGAGCTGAGCTGAGTGGAGCATACTTTTGCAATTTTAATTACATTTAAGATGAAAACTTAGACTTAGATACATATTCCCTATAATTTAAAACTTATTATTAAAACTGAATTATGTATGAATACACTACACAGATCAAAAGAAAAACAGTTTGTCAATAAATTACCCAAACTAATTCACCTAGTGATAATTTTATTTTAAACATTGTTTATTTAACACCCATTCAACCACAACACAACCTAGTTGCCCTCCGCTTTGATCCGCTCCGCTGTTCTCCGCACCACTCTGCTGTCCTCCGCACCACTCCGCTGTCCTCCGCTCCGCATCATCGCCTCGCTGTATATGTATGCATACCCGTTCAGCTCTACTACACTCTGCTCGTGCTGTTACCATTGAAGCGGAGCGGAGATTTCGAGCATAGTGATTGGTTTATTCAGACACCGTTAAGCTCTGCTCCGCCCAGCTCCGCGTCAATGGAAACCCAGCCTAATAGTCTGATCCAAACAAACTTTTAATTTCAAAACTTTTTCCTCTCATTCATTTCCAAGTAATGCAGAATGAAAACCGTGCATAGAATAGCTCTACAGCCGCTCGATAAATGTGTCGTAAAAGGCGACTAACCAGCTGCCTTATCACGTAAATATTAGCGATCAGCTATAATGGCGCAGTCATCATGCCATGGACGCGAGATCCATGTAAAGCATTACATCGTATTATGTAAGCGATGGCTGTTTAATCGTTCGTTGATCGCAGAATGCATTTATTGCTACGATAATAGCGCCAAAAACAATTTGGTAGCTAAAAAAGAAATTAATAAAATTTGAAACAGATGTTAGCTATTAAAATTTCGCAGAAAAGTATTAAACTTTAAGATTAAAACTAAAAAGCGAACTTCTCATAAGTTTTATCCCTCAGGTGGTTCCTATCCAGTATATAAATTACTGTATGCTGACAGCTAAGAAGGCTTGCTGATCACTCTTCAATCGTTGTCAAAAACCTTACGTGATACGAAAAGTATGAAATTCAAAGGGATTATATGCACTTTTAGTACATCGATTGTACGATAGAGGCAGCACAGTCGTCGGTTTGTTATGGCTTTGTTTTGCTGTAACGTAATACGAATTAATTATTTTTTAGCAAATCTTGCGCAATTTACGCCATCGCTTGCAAGTTACGTGACAAGGCAGCCGAGTGACCCCCGCTTGATGGACCCATCAGGGTCCAGGCTGGCGGAATTTATTTGGCTCAAATAACGGCGGTGACGTGTACCGGAAATATTTTTTGTCACCCTCACTAACGGGTGTCATTGACAAAAAAATCGAAGTATCAGGAAACGTTAACCCAGTATGCACAGTTATAGTAAGTCCATCCTCTGGCCGGTAAATGTTGACCGAACGAGGCTTGAAGAAGAGTTCATTACAGTGCTTCCGGAATAGTTTTTATTTGAAGTAAATTAACAAGATTTACTTTGAAAATTCTGAAGTATCCCAAAAATGAAGAGTAGGATAATCGGTGTTGATAAAAAACTACTCAAAGTCAAAAGTCAAAGTCAAAAGAATCTTTATTTCGTAAGTATTTAAATACATTTGAAATAAGTCACAATTTACAAATTGAACTGAATCTACCACCACTTCGGAAAGTCGATCTGTTGAGAAGAAGTGGCAAGAAACTCAACAGCAATCATCTTTTAAAAATACACAATAACAACAACAACAATTTACAATCTTCTTGCATCCGGATATCTTATAATAAAACTTTATGCTTATCCTTAAATCTATCGAAGGGTTAATCTAAAATATTTTGGAGTTTCATTATAAAAGCGTAAACATTGACCCATGAACGAGTTGGTGATCTTCTGGAGTCTACTATTATATTTATACACTAGTGTTTTATTTGTGTCTATGTTTTGGTCATGTCAAGTAAGTAGTAAGTAGGTATAAAAAGTAAATTACTTTAATTTTTTATATGGGATTTCAAACGTATCAGATATCCTGAAAGTAATCAGTAAATATTAATAACATTCACAACACATTATCTAGACCAAAGTAATTTTAATAAAGAACTAGTGCACACTAGAGAAATACACCTATAGACCTACATATTGGACGTATAAACAGGGTTATTGGTGTTAGAAAACGTCTCAGAAGGGAGTCACTCAATCAAACAACTTATCAGTTTAAGTTTTATATTTATTATAATCTACCACCACTTCGGAAAGTCGATCTGTTGAGAAGAAGTGGCAAGAAACTCAACAGCAATCATCTTGTAAAATACATAGTAACAGTTTACAGCCAGAGAACAATAAATAAGTAAATATCACAATCTTAACGACACTGACCTTTATCACAAAGCGGCTCGTTCTCCTCTAAAAGCGGAGAGTAGACTGACTAAATCAATCCCGGTTTCTCTTTCCCCTCCCATAACTTTCCCGCCAGAACTATCGGACCACGTTTTGCTATGTCGTCTTCTACCAACCGTCGTGTCAGTCTGCTCTCCGGAAAAAACAAAGTCAATAGACTAACTCATTTATTACTTATAAAAATCATACTAGAATAACTAAATAAATTGAGTAACATTGTATAATATAACTGCATAATTAACTATTGATGACATTGGTTATTAGATCGGAATCTTTTAAGGTGACATGAGGGAGGTAATTTCCAATTATTTGAGCCATAAAGTAATCAAAAAGTTTAATATTTGGGATTTTCATATTTTTTTTTCTGAAAACTAAGTAAGTTTTACACTTTCAAACATCGATTGTAAAAAAACCAATGGAACGATTTCCATGCTATTTTCAGTTTTGAATATTTGTTTATGTAATAATAAATAAGCAAAAAAATCAATGTCCAAACAAAAGCCACAGGACGTTTTATAAAATAAAAAAGATTTTTGTGGGAGGAACCTTTACAAAAAACAGGTTTTATTTTCAAAAAAGAGCCGATGAATTTTCCGAGCACTTTTTTTTTTAAAACATCTACAACTACATCCACACAACAAGGTAAATCAATTAGTATTTAATATGGAAGATGGTAGCATGCAGGTCGCCCGTGAACACGGGGTCTGCAGACACCGAAACGTCATGTTAAAATTTAAAATGTATATATACGCAATAAATCCGGTTAAAAAGTGTTTTATTTAATAGGTTTATGCAAGGTCGGCTCGTCATAAAGCTTCCTCTTGGTGATACTTGGCGAAAACCTTTTTAATGGATCCTACCCTACCTACCTACGAGAGATCGAATAGATAAGTCACCGTTTCGGCTATCCATCGGCGATCAGCCTATTATAAACCGAACCTACATGGCTGCAAAGAAAATAAATAAAATAAAATCCCTATACAATCACACAAACTACATGGCCTCAAAGTAAGCAATGCTTGTGGTATGTGATACCACGTAGCGTACTATGGGGCACCTAGAAATATAATTACACATATACATAGATAAACGCCCAGACCCGGAACATTTTCATGTTCCGTGCAGGAATTGAACCCCCGAACCATTGGCGTTGTAGCGTACCTAGTAGCAATGCACCGCGGAGATTATCGATATGTAGGTATTATGTGGAAAAAATTGTGTTGATCAGTAGCCGATGTGATGATGTTTTTTAGTTTAGAAAAAATAAAGCAGAAAATTATACGTACATACTTACCGTATTTTCTACTATTGATATTGTTACTTTTCTTTTCACTTATCCAAAATGTTGCCAGGAAAAATAAATAATTATTTTACCCGACAACACTAAGTGTTGCATAAAGAATAAAACTCTACAGGCACGTAGGCGTGCTTTAATTGGTGTGTAGGCTTACTTTATATCTCACAGCGCATTTTGTTTATATCCACGTTTCTGTGGCGGCCATAAATCAAAAGAACTGTCACTTCAAATAAACGAGGCTGCACGCGCATTCTACCTTTGCCTCCATCAATGGAGTGACTGCAGAAAAAGTTAACGAAGTGCAGAAAGACGCGGGAATAGGCTGCGTTTACTTACATGATTTTATTTACATCTCTACATCTGATTTTATTCATACTCTATAATTGTTTTTTTTTTAAAGAGAAATGTATAAAAAAAAACATCGGAGTTAATCTAGCTGCCCATTGCATTTTTGAGTAAGTGCAATGGGCAGCTAGAATAGAATTAACAATTGTTATGTTAATTTATAGATTATATTATGGTCACTTATTTCTGAATCTACCAGAAAGATTTGAATTTGATTTGAGAAAACTTTTTGCATTTGACGGCCTCACAACATAAAATTCTTACGAGAGATAATCCGCTTATCTCCGAATATTACTCTATTGTAAACCACGCGGTACAATCCCTTTAAAAAATATGCATTTCTTTTTGCATAGTGGGTTTCTATAAAAAAACAACCGTTGCAGAGATTAATCTTGTAAATGTTTGCTGATGTAATAATATTTGTTTTTGTTTGTTTATAAACACGTGGTAAGTGAAAATGATGTCGAAGATGACAGCACACGATCTTAGGAAGGAAATAGCTTTTTTGATACAGTTGCTCAAAAAGTGGCGTATTGCAGGGACGTTTAGCGTTCGGGATGTGGGCTATTACACACTTGTGCTTTTTCTTTACCTTTTCCGCACTCATGCGTTCTCTTTCCCAAATGTCATAATAATGTCTATTAAAAAGAAAAAATCAACCACGAAGTTTTTACTAAAAAAAAAATCATAGAAGTTTTTACGATTCACGCAAATATTTCTGAAAAGAAGCTACTAATTTGTTTCAATATCAGATATAATGATTTGATGCAATGAGTTAGGTTAGGTTTCATTTCATTTTATCTGATTAAATTCATTTTCATTTCATGTCAATACAAAAAATCTACTAAAGACTTGGCTGTATGGGCATAGTTCCCTTTGCCTACCCAGAATGGGTAAACAAAAAAAATCTCTGTTTATTATCTTTCACGGCTGGCGCCATTTTGTATATTTTATAAAATTTCTTAATTTTTTCGCAACTGTATTAAAAATAGTCGTTCAGTACACGTGCGGAACCGTCATAGCAACTTGTTCCGACTGTCAACCCTCGCCTTCGGCTGCGCCTCGGCTCGTGTAGACATTTGTCGGAACTCTTTGCAATGACAGGCTTTCCGCACTCGTAATGAAATATACTATTTATAAAATATTGCCCGAACACTTCCCCGCTGGAGTAGTGATATTCGGTGACAGATTTTATGTGAAGGACCGCCGCTAGCCAGGCGGGCTCTCATCGACCCCACATGGCTAACTTTGTACCAATATGACGGTATCCGTAGTGCAGTGGTCTAGAAGCTACGACGCCAATCGTGAAGTCGCAAGTTTCATTCCCGCACGAAACAAGAAAAAAAAATGTTCCGAATCTGGGTGTTTATCTATGTATGTATGTTATATTCTAGTAATTTCCTAATTCGCTACATATATCTCATAACACAAGCTTTGCTTACATTGAGGCCATGTAGGTGATATGATTTTCTATTGACTCTATTTATATATTTATCCGCAGTTGTGAAATTAATATTACTACTTTGGTCTTAATTAACTATTTAATGATCATCACTATGCAAGCAGCTGTAGGCGCAACACGTCGCACTAACCCAAATACTCAGCCATAAAGGGACGCTGCTAGCTGCACGCCGCTAACGAAACAGGATACCGATTTATTGGGACATCAAGGATTTTTATCGGGATTAAAAATATCCTATGTGCTTTTCCAGACTACTTATACAGGGTCCGCTTATAATAGTCAATTATATTTTAATAGCAGATTAGGTATGATGAGTGAGTCTGGATTTTTTAAAAACATTATTATTTCAAATATTTTTCATAAATTAAAATTTCAAAATTCTTCTCTGTGAGTAAAATTTGAGATAAATCTACATTAAATGACTACATACAATTAGATGGAAACGTTTTTATTAGGTACTTGCTGTGTAGTCATTAACATCAGATCAAACTTAAATTTTGATTTGGTACTTAGAAGAATTTTGATTTTTTATATATTTTTATCTGAAAAATATTAAAAAATATATTTTTTTTTCTTAATTATGTCCCACTCATCAGTCTTAATCTGCTATAAAAATATTATTGACTATTATAAGGCAACCCTGTATATATTTTTTTCATTTGTCATTTGTTAGCGATGATTTAAGAAAAAATAAACATACATCTTATATTTTACCACCCCTGGATAAGCGTGTCGTAAAAGGCGACTAATCCGCTTACTTAATAGCGACCACTCTTCATTTAAAATTCATCCATTCATCCAAACTTTCGCATATAATATAATATTAACTACTAAGATTAGATAGTAATAATCTCCACTATGTACGCAGCTTTATGCGTAACACGTCGTGCTAGCCCTGCCATGTAGGGACGCTGTTCGCTGCACGCGCTAACTGTACCAAACGGGATACCGATTTCATGGGACATCATTGGACATTGCTCGCGTCGCTTCGGCAACATTATTTTTCTGGTAGGTAAATTGTATTACATCCGTTTTCTTTTGTTTGTTTTTTTTTTGGTTACAATTTTTAGGTGTTGATGACGATTGATCAAAGGTAACAAACTCGATTGAATATGTTACCAGTGAACACGGTGTCTTTATAGTCCGAGGGAAGAATTCAATAAATCAATCAATAATCAGTTTGAAAAAATCTTTTTTTGTTTTATTGTCAAAGATTTTATTGATTTAAACGAAGGTTGTCTGGAAGAGATCGATAGAAGTGGTAAGACCCAAAAAATACATTACTTTTTATGCTGTTTGGTACTATATTCCTTTTATTTTATGTTAATGGAATGAAGTCTTTTAATTAAATTGAAACATCGTTTTTATATACGAATTTAGTGGACAGAATTGCTCGCGACCATCATCGTGTCTGTAGAGACCACAGGTAGAGACGTCGATTTAAAGTGTAAAATAAAATTAAACGCAATGAAATCAGATTAAAAATATACTTTATTTTAAATCGAATCTTAAATACCTACTTTAATAAAGGTAAGTGGCAGTAACCGTACCAAAAGAAAGTCTTACTAAAAATCTCAAGACAGGAACCGCCAACTTTCTTGCCATCATAAAATCGTAAGTATCAAGACAGTTTCCTTATTACGAATAAAACTTTTACACTTAATTATAACTTGGTGGGTCACTTCTCATTAACACGGTTGTCTTGGAGTATTTAAATGTAACTTTCTTTGCTTCGTTACGGAGGCCATTTGGCAAATTTGCTTAATCCAGTTGCGCATACTAGCTTAGAGAAAGTTGCACTGGTTTTCTTAAGATTGGAAGCTGGGTATGGGATTAAAAACTTTGTTATGTTCACGATAATATCTATTTTACTATTTTTTAACATAAGAATATATGTAAATATTATTAACATGACTACCAGGTGTAGCAGTTGAAATGACACAGACACTTCTATGGTTGGGAGTTTGAATCTTGGTTGGGGAGGATTTTATGTGATAAACATAATTTTCCGTTGGGCTATAAAATCGCAAACATATTATTCAAATCAAACCAGTATTAAGAGATTAGCGCGTTATTGCGGCTCTACCACCACCACTACAATATCAATGTTCGTAAGGTCATGGGTGTATTTCTAAGTATAATTTTATAATAATGCTTCTATGCTGGACTGGGAGCGAAAGAAAAACGTAGAATGTGCCAGCTGCTTCTCTTCCCGGGCATTCTGTAAAAGTTAGTTAACGGAACGAGGCGTTATGGGAGGCTTTTTTGTGTACGATAGGCTGACCCCCTGTCACTGCAATAGTCTCACTCCACTATTATAATGCCTCCAAATTTGTCAAACGTGACATTTTATGGTTTTATAACTTCTGGTGTTCTGCCTACCCCATAAGGGATACAGGCGTGAAGTTATTTATGTAATTTTATAATATATTTTGGATAATAGGCCCTACAATCAATACTCTACCATAAGAGTATAATAAAAGAAAACTAATGCTAGTGACCCCGGCTTGTTGGTCCACCTGTCAAGTGATCACCTGGTGAGATCGATCATTCTGTCTACCAGTCCGTCTATCTACCCTTCCGTCAGTCGAGACCCTCTCGGAAATGCGTGGAGTTGGAAAAGGTGAAGGTGAGTTACAGCACATAAAAGAACAAACTTCGCACTTAAAAGATAAGGTTACCTTATCTTACCGTAAAAATAAAGGAAAAGTAATTTTTAACTGTATTCATAGGTAGGTAAGATATAAACTAAGTAGGTATTACAACGGAAAAAAAGTGCAAGTCCGGCTAGCATTTGATCGGTTTTTTTTTGACTCTACAAACGCAGCAGCCTCCTTTACCGCCCAAAATTACTATACCAGCATAGATTGGGTAAAACTTTTAATCCAACCACGAAAAGTTATAAACAATTCATTTAAAATCTATTTTATTTCGGTTTTGCTCCGTAGTTTTGGACCATCTTTCGGCACAGCACACACCGCATAAATATATTTGAATAAAATTATTTGCATTAGCCTAGGTGTATTGGGTATGAATTTACAAAATACCTATGCCTAACACAACTTATGTGCTTACTTTATCACTTATTGACACAGTATTAATATATGTCCTACAAATATTTTCATCTAAGTATAACCCTGACCTCACACAAGCAATGCATCATTAAAAGAACCTGCGAGTTTGTCCGGCGCTAATTTTATCTCCAGACAATTATCACCAAACCTGTTATTCAAGTTAGATTATCGGCAATTCACAGAAAATAATCACGATCATCTAAAACATCATATTGGAATTCCTGTTGACGTGACTTGGTTCAAAATCACCAGTTATTTTGCACAAAAACGTTTTATGCTACATTTACACGCTTGCCGAGGCTTGGCAGGCGTTGACAAGCTTCAAGCCTTGACAAACGCTTGGAAGCCAGCCATTAAGGCGCAGCGCAAACGACAGACTATCTGTGAAGCACTTTTTAGTCTGTGAAAATAGAACCTATGCAATTATATGCAGTAACGCACACGACGCGCAAAAAGTCCGGCGCACAGTAATTTGACAAATGTTTGTATAAAAGTTTTACAAACTAAATAATTGGCACTAGTATCCGGCTCCTTTCGGGTGGAAATTGACATCAAGTTATAAAATTTGAGAATAAAAAGAAAAATAGTTAACCACCGATTTTTACTAATAACTAAAAAAAGTGTGCCGTCTGCGCTGCACCTTAAACTCTTGCGAGTGACAAGAGAGCATGACGTGGGCGTTGAAGTTGTATCGGCTATTGCTCTTTAGTGTGACATATTTTTATTTCAAATATAATCAAAAGCAAAGAAAATGAAAGTTGAATTCAGAAAAGTTTATCCAACAACTTGAAGAGAAGATTAGCCGAAAATGCAGGCCGAGCCAAACCACCCCGTGTTTAAAGGATTGTGCCGGTGGCAGCTTGTCGAGGCTTGACAAGCGTGTAAATGAGGTTTTACACGGCGAATCAATGGACATGATTGATTCAAAGAAATCTCCAATTCGCGATCCGTGCAATGAATGAATGGATCTCTTTTAAAACATCGCAAAAACTTGAATGAAAGTATTACAGAGAAGCTTCGGAAGGCTTTGCTAAGATAACAGACATAATACTTGATTATGTTTGATTACATTTTAAAGAATAAAGAAATGTTTTAGAAGTTTGATAATGATTATTAGCAAAAACGTCAACGAAAGATGCCACAAACGTTTGGTTTGCGGCATCTTTCAATAAATTTTTGGGAGCTAAGTTGTGAGAGAGTATTTATTAATGCATTGCATTCGTTGTTTACCTATTAAGTTTCTATTTCAATTTGGTATTAGACACTACCTAGTATTTCTTATTGATTATTACCGTATGTGGTAATAATCAATAACTCTGCTTTAGAGTTGCCTGAAAGCAATGGATCTTAATTGAAGCCTCACCCTTTTGCCATCGGACTACTAGACGCAGACAGAATTTTCAACCGTATGTGGTAGATATTCCAAAAAGTCGAACTAAGCGCTTTGACGGTTCCTTTTTGATACGGGTCGCCAAGGTTTGGAATGAACTGCCTGCGTCTATTTTCCCTGACCAGTATAGTCCCAGTAATTTTAAGCGTTGAGTAAATAGGTTTCTCGTGGATGAATGTGTAGCACCTTAGTCTTCATATTCACTTAATATCAGGTGTTATGGAAGACAAACGCCCATCCCATTGAGATATTAGTATTAGGTCCTTACATATGAAATTGGTGTTTTGTCGTACTGGCCACTTTGATCTCTGTAATGTGTTCACGACACAAGATTGGGATACAGACGGTCTGAAAAAACACAACAAATCTTCCTCGTAAAATTTCTGATAATCCCATCGGCATCTTTTTGAATGAACTTCTTCTTCGAAAAGTCAGAAAAAACGCTTGAATGAAGTTGGTCAGATTTCCGAATCAGTGTTAACAAGGATTTAATCTCTTTTGAGACAGAAAAACAATTGATATTTTAAATTCTTTATTAAAAGATTTGATTTTTTAATGAAGAATCTTAAAAAAAAAAGAAAATATGTTTCATTCTAACGTAGCAAAAACTAGGTCGTATTATCAAAGTGACCTCAAACTTTTTTTGATGTGTGTACTTGCGTGTAGTTTTGCTTTCTGAATATCACAATATCACTTACAACTCAACAGTAGGAACTAGACCATTGGGAACTGAGTCGTTCTGTTAAAGTTATCATCTCGTTGTGACAATTGTGGCTCTTCCCTTTTGAAGAACCCTTGCCTTAAGGCAATGCAATAACATTCAATAAAATATATTTATAACTGCATTTAATCGCGTTCAACATATTTTACGTTACAAAATGAATCGTAAAAATTTAAGACGACAGTAATGATAATTTAATGAATGACTCAATGAATGATTTCTTAAGGAATATAAGAGAAACTATTCTGTTAAAACTACTTACATAAGTACCTCCTTTTTCTGTAGTACGACGTATCTGAAGCGATGAGTAAAAACGATATGCTGCTAACTGATATATACTAAATGGTGCTAATCAGACTTAAATAGTGAAGCTAACAAATGCACAGGATGAGAAAATAGTTTCTATTAATATTTGAACCACGTACATACATACATAACTTCACGCCTGTATCCCGTATGGGGTAGGCAGAACACCAGAGGTAATAAAACCATCTGATGTCACGTTTGACAAATTTGGAGGCATTATAATAGTGGAGAGAGACTATTGCAGTGACAGGGGGTCAGCCTTTCGCCCACAAAAAAGCCTCCCATAACACCTCGGCCCCTTGACTGACTTTTGCAGAATGCCCGGGAAGAGAAGCAGCTGGCACATTCTACGTTTTTCTTTCGCTCCCAGTTCAGCATAGAAGCTCTTTTTATCTATTATCTATTAAAGTTAATCCCTGTTCTAATTCAGATTTGAGTGTAGAGGGGTTAGTGTAAAGTGGTTTACCTACCACTTTTTATTCGGTTTCTCAGTCAACGAAATTTAAAGAAAGCTTCAAACTAGATATCACTGAAAGAGATCCATATTAATGACTTAAACATAATCGATAAGTATTCATAGGTCATAGGTGACAACCACTTTGGCGATGGGGTAAACCTGTCAGCCTCAGACGCCAATGGTTGCGGGTTCGATTCCCGCACGGAACAAGAAAAAAATCCGTGTCTGGGTGTTTATTTATGTATTTATATTCTAGGTTACATGGTATCCCATAACACAAGCTATGCTTACTATGGCGCCGTGTAGTCGCTGTGATTGTCTGGGGGTTTTTTATTTTTATTTTATAGGTCACTTGTTTGCGTATGACATTCTAATCTTTTAATAAGTAGGTGAATAAGACATTAATTCCAGCAAGTAATAAAAATTCTATAAACAACCATATTCTATGATAAAAACTGAAAAAAAACTGACAATTTGTAAAACAATTTGACTTTTTGTCATCACAAAAATCGATATAGGTAGGTACCTAACATTTTCTAAATATAAGAGAAGTTGTCAGATCGATCTGCAAGCGAAACTTATCTTTATCAGCTATGAATCTGCGGGCGGCAATGAAGCAATCTGTCAATATCCAAACAATTTTCATGTTAATGTCGAGGCCATAGAGTTCACTCAGATTCAATTACAATATTTTGACAGGTTTGTTACGCTAGATCTGCTGCCTTCTGTACATCACTTGTTTGACTGACTGTACCTGTCGAGCTGAGAGCACAAAATGCTCCAAGTCAAAGTGTTTGGGTGTATTGTTTCGGAAAGCATCATCACATCGAAGAGTAAAGCCTGAATTTGTCTTCACAAAAATTGGCATCAATAAAATATTATTGCTCACATTTGACGACCACTGACGATGGGGTAAACCTGTCTGCCTCAGACACCAGTGGTTGCGGGCTCGATACCCGCACGCAACAAGAAAAAAAAAAGGTTCCGTGTCTGGGTGTTTACCTATTTATGATTTTATATTCTAGGTTCCCCCCTAGTTCGCTACATCCGATCCCATAACACAAGCTATGCGTACTTTGGAGCCATGTAGTTGGTGTGCTTATCTGGTGATTTTACTTATTATTTATTTATTATATCTATTTGTTCACGACAGAATGGCGCATTAAATATAAATGTTCAGTTAGGTCTAAATCTTAAAATATCATAAAACCCATTCATTATTTACATAAAAACATAAAAAAACTCAAATCGATTTTTTATTTCTTTAGCATAAAATAAATTGGTCGAAGCTGAACCAACCGAAAACACCTACCAAAAACCGATAACTTAAAAGTTCTGTCTATCATAAAACAATGTCGACATCACAGACTATAAATAAACATCAATTGTAGCTCTTATCAAATAAATGCGGAATAGCTTTAATTCCCCCAAGCTGCGGTATTTCATAGTCGAGCGTGTTATAATCGATTAACAATAGGCGGCTGAATGATCGAATCATTCGCGCTTTGACGAATAGTTCCAGTTTTCTATTGAATATTATCTTCTGCAACATCAGATAAGGTTACGGTCGTTAGCGGGCGGAGCGTTTATTTATAAAAAATATTAAATCTGAAGAAACTTCCATGTTGAAAAACACAGAATGTGCTAGCTGTTTCTCTTCCCTTAACTGACTGTAAAAGTCAGTTAAGCGACAGATGTTTTATTGGAAGATTTTTGTGGGCCATAGGCTGACACCCTATCGCTGCAATAGTCTCTGACTACCATTATAATGCCTCCGAATTTGTCAAACGTTACATCAGATGGTTTTATAACCTATGGTGTTCTGCCTACCACATAAGGGATGCAGGCGTTAAGTTATGTATGTATGTAATAAATCTGAAGCGCTTTTATCTGTTTGTTTGATCATGCTAATCTCTGAAAGACTTAAGAGGGTACTTAAATAAATTATATCAAGTTTTATAGGTAGTTAATAGGATTTTCTATGAATGGAATCTGAGAATGGAATAAAGGTGCCAGTTAAATATGAATAATAAATAAATATTTTTAACATTCACACCACATTACGTAGCCCAAATTAGGTTTCATTTAAGAACTTGTACTATGGATAGTAGATAACGGATAAATATAATTGATACACATACATATTAAATACATTAATTAATTAATATTGATACAAGAAATAAACTTAAATAAACTTATACACACCCATCACTTGTCGGCTAATATCTGAGTTCATCACACAAATATCCACCCAACTGAGGCTCGAACCCAGGACCGCTGGCATAGGAGGCAGATGCTTTTTCTCAAACATGCTTGGAAATATGAGCATTAATTTGACAACCTTCTTCGAGATAAATCGAACTTGCTGTACTGGTTGAGCAGCGGCCCGCAATAGTTGTATGAAAATCCATATCGTATTTAGCGGCCAAACAAATTACAATGTAAAATCATATTTGTCGTGTAATTTAAAAATGAAGTGATCTTCTACTCCACAACATGGTGACCAAAGAGATAACTTATCAAAGGTTTAATTTAAATTTCGAACCGGCTTGCACATAGAAAAAAACATACTTTGGGGCGTAAAATCCACATAAAATTTTAGGAATTGTACATTCAATAATTCTACATACATAACTTCACGCCTGTATCCCTTATGGGGTAGGCAGAACATCAGAGGTTATAAGACCAAGTGATGTCACGTTTGACTAATGAGGTATTATAATGATTGCGAGAGGCTATTGCAGTGACAGTGGGGATCAGCCTATCGCCCACAAAAATGCCAATAAAACCTCTGTCCCTTAACCGACTTTTACAGTATGCCCGGGAAGAGAAGCAGCTGGCACATTCTATGTTTTTCTTTCGCTCTCAGTCCAGCATGGAAGTAATATTTCTGTCAATAATTCTATTTTCAAATAAAAGTTTTGGATTGTACTACTTAGTTTAATTTTCGTGCATTATTTGAGAAAAGTATTATACAAGCCTTGGCCGCCACTAGGCATTGATGGACTTACGTATTCACACGTTCGTCCATCAGTGCCTCTCTTGCCGGCCGCTGCAGTAATGTACTATAACCGCTACACCAGCCAGCCGTCAAATACAGCAGTGCGAGCACAGAACTTTATCGAATCGTTTGTTAACGAATGTTCGTATAGTATGGAGACGGTTTTTAAGAAAAAATTGAAATCTATCCATTGCCGCAAGGCCAGCTTAAATAAATGTGTGCCTTGTTAATTTTGAATGTTTGTAAACATGTTGTACTCATAAATATCTGTAAAATAAAAAATTACAATGTTACTCAAGACTTGCAACCGACTCCATACTATACGAGCATTCTTAAACATTCGTTAATATACGATTCGATAAAGTTCTGTGATCGCACTGCAGGGTTGTTTTTAATCACCCAACAAGTACCTATAATTTTGCAGAAACGATTTTTGCAAAAAAGGTATTTATGTATTATTTTTAACAAGAAAATCAATACATTCTCTAACATATTAAGCAAAGCATGGTTACTCTAAATTATGAATAAATAACATTAAAATAAAGACGACTACGCGCTATTACAATACATCTTGTATTACTATGTCGTAGTATTCAATTTAATAACGCGACTTAGTAGCATTGTTCATCAACAGCGAATATTTGTAAAAAAGTTTGTGATACCACATTAAATTTAGCTGGTGACTAAAAAACAACCTTGTATGAATCAAATAATGGTTAAATTGTTTTAAGTAATGGTGAAAAATGTCCGCACATAGCACGATTGAACCTGGGAATTCTGTTTCAGAAGGCAGCATTATTGCTTCTACACCAAGATGGCATAAAAACCCTGATTAAAGGTACGCCTTCTTGGAACCACTATCGTAAAACCACTAGCCTCTGCCGTTATGTCATAAAATAAAATAAATGCATAAAGCATACACCTATACATCTGTGCTCAGAAGTATTTTCATTAGCAACCCGCTCCGCTCACGCCTAGCCATTGCTCCAACGATCAGCCTACACGATCCCTTCACCAGCTTATCAAATAACCCGCGTGGGTACCTCATGAAGGACGAACGCAACAGGCAAATACTAGAAATGTGATATTTCCTAATTCCCAGCCAGCCTCATAAACTACGCATTGCTAATTGTTCTTTGACTTTCCGAAATTATGCCTAATGGTTAGAGATAATGGAAATTTATGTTGCAGGTTTATTTTAATTATAAATATATCAGATATTCACAAAATATTATCTAGCTCAAATTAAGATTCTTAAAGAAGTTTTGTGATGGATACCTACTACAGTCTAACAAAAGTGATTTTTTGCTTACGAATACGCAAATACGAATAAGTACCTACTACAGAGCAGACCTTCTTATATTAAAAATATATAAAGCTCAAGAGTGTGTTTGTTTGTATGTTCGGTTGAACGCGCTAATCTCAGAAATTACTGGTTCGATTTGGAAAAATATTTTTGCATTGAATAGTCCATTTATTGAGGAAGGCTATAGGCTATATTTTATCCTGGAGTTCCCGCGGGAACAGGTGGAACTGCGGGGACCGGCTAGGATGAAACAAAACACTTTTTTAAACAAATTTCTAAGCAGCGGCTGTGCCCGAATGCTTATAAACTCAGAAGTTACGATAAATTAACGATAAGCTGTCACCCAACCTTGTCAACCTTGAACCGGTTCGAATGTCGGACAACCTGCTATCTCTAATGATACCTATGAGCAAGAGCCCCTACGTCAGTCTTAAGGATTGCAAACTCAAGAAAATTAAAAATATCCACATCATCATCATCATTACACTTTGCGCAAGGAGCCCACAGCAGGGCATAAGTCTCTCCCCTGGTCGACCCCTACTGTATACAAGTATACAGCACCCGAGATCGAAGTACGGAAGCCGTCGTGAGAAATTAATGGTTGTGGTTACTGTATGTATCATAATGTGATATCGTATGGTACATACAGTAACCACGGCGCGGCGCCATGACGACGACTTCCATTAAAAATATTGTGGACAGTAAACTGCACCTATCTGACCCAATATAAAAAAATAAACATAACTTATTAAACTTAACAAATCAAACGTCAAGAGTACATAAAGAAAAATCCATACGTTTCTTTTACTTCCTTATAAGTCAACATTAATTATAATAAAAATAAAAAAATTTCTGACACTCACACATTATCTAGCCCACATTAAGTTTCTTAAAGAACTTGTGTTATGGATACTAGGTAACTGATATACTTAAGAAATATATAAAAATACATATTGATAAATACATATTTTTATTAGAATAAACTTAAATAAACATATAAACATCCATGACTTGACGACTAATATCTGTGTTCATCACACAAATATCCGCCGCCGCCGGGTTCGAACCCAGGACCTCTGACATAGAAGGCAATGTATGTTACCACTACACCAGCCGGTCGTCAAATAGTATAGTTATACGTACCTATTTAATGTGCGAATCGGGAAAGCGAATTCTCCAATTAAAATACAAGACCTTATAACTGAATTTTATAGTGTTTAATCAGAGGTGGCCATTCTCTGATTGTGGTCAGGTTCTTTAAAAACACCGGAACGTTGAGTAAAGTGGAAAATACGCAATAAAGTATGGTTATTTTTTTGCTATTTATTAAAATAAATTAAAATACATACATACATAACTCTGTATCCCTTATGGGGTAGGCAGAACATCAGAGGTTATAAGACCAACTGATGTCACGTTTGACTAATGAGGTATTATAATGATTGCGAGAGGCTATTGCAGTGACAGGGGGTCAGCCTATCGCCCACAAAAATGCCAATAAAACCTCTGTCCCTTAACCGACTTTTACAGTATGCCCGGGAAGAGAAGCAGCTGGCACATTCTATGTTTTTCTTTCACTCCCAGTCCAGCATGGAAGTAAATTAAAATAAATTTTAATAAATAGCAAAAAATAACCATACTTAGACGATACTTATAGACGACCGGCTGGTGTAGGGGTAACGTACATTGCTTTCTATGCCAGAGGTCCTGGGTTCGAACCCCGGCGGCAACGGATATTTGTGTGATGAACACAGATATTAGTCGTCAAGTCATGGATGTTTATATGTTTATTTAAGTTTATTTTCTTAAAAAAATGTATTTATTCAATATGTATGTTTATATATTTCTTAAGTATATCAGTCAACTAGTATCCATAGCACAAGTTCTTTAAGAAACTTAATTTGGGCAAGATAATGTTGTGTGAGTGTCAGAAATATTTATTTATTTATTTTGAAAGCTTAACACCATATTTTTATTTATTTCATCTATTCAACTCACCTGTACCTTATTATTTCTCTAGCAACTAGCCCAACATTGCGAAACTATCACTATTAATTTCCGAGCGACTGGCGTCCCAGACAGGCAGGGCCACCTACTCAACTTGGCGCCAAACACCTTACGATTAAACCGAGTCATCTTTTTAATAATTACCTCTTACATTTATGCAAATTTGTAAGGTATTAATAGCTTGTATGTATATAACCTACCTACCTTAAGTAATTACTATTGTCTCAATAAGATTGTGTTAAAAAGATGTATTGTGTTTTAGCACTAGATTTCCAAACAGACTATGTCTTCCGAATAAATATGTCGTAGAAATAGCCCAATAATGTGCATTAGAATTTTCAGCCGAAATCCAAAAAAGGAATAGGTTCTCAATTCGTCTGTATGTTTTTTTTTGTGTTTTTGTTACACGATATTTCGGACAGTTATGAATTGGTTTTCCATATGATAGAGAATACTTCATAGTTGGTCCTATTTAAATTTCATCGAAAACGGTTGAGTAAGTACTTCATTGAAAATTTAAAACTTTTAAAAAAATATGTATGATTTCGGAGAATGTTTACGTTGATGACATGCTCAACTCAGCCAAAGTTTTGACATGAACTCGGTTTTTTAATGCTCTGCATTCGTTGATTATCAATGAATTGACTGGAGATATCAAAACGCTGCCACTTAATTTTCAATACGTCTTACGACAATGGGTAATTAATCAATGTTTTTATGACATTAATGATTTTTTTTAACTGTGAATTTGACATAGGTAAGAGTGTAAATAATTATGACATGGAGTGTTATGAGTATTATATAATTTTTAATAATAATATTGTAATTGTAATAATAAATTAGAACATCGTAAATAAATGCAGTTAGTTTATAAGATACCAATATTACATGCTGTAATACAGTAAAGTATGCGCTTATACTATGTTACCCTACTTACCGCAAAAAATTGATTTTGATTTTAAGTTTTTAGATTGAATTAAGGATTAATTTATGATTAAGTCATTAAATTAGATCTTTGTGGCGTAGTTGCTCCTTAGCATCATTCGATATTTGCGTTCAGGATCGGTTTCTCAATTAGAGTTAAACAATTGCACCCGGACTCTGACAACTAAAATAAAACTTTCCGCGCTGGTGACTTTATACGGAGGATGATGAGCTAGACAGACCATAGAAGGGTTCTAACATCAGTTGATTTAATAACGGATAAGTCCCGTTTTATGAAATGCTTATCCAGATGCGGTTAGGCTGTTAAATGTAAAGTTACTGTAATTTTTTTTTTAAATTAAAAAGAAATTAAGAATTTAGAAAAAAAAACACCCGGTAAAATTTTTTAGAACGGATCGAATATGTAAAATTGTTAAAAAACCTACTGACTTGTAAAGATTTTCCGAGTTGTCACGGTTTTTTTAACGAAGTCGGTGCAAAGACTTCTACTGCTGAAATCGATTTAAAAAGACTGCTGTCCTGTCAAGAACATTACTATACACTAGCAAATAATTCAATGCAGTAAAATGACAGTTCCATTCAATGATTGTATGCTTTTTGGTTCCATGTGCCCACTGTAGGGAAGAAAAAAATAGTAAAGTGGTTTAAGTGAATGAATCAAATTATTTTTTATTATTAATATCCAAAAAAATATTTCTACTCATAACATAAATTTCTTTATGATTCTGTTAGCAGAGGGTAACTCTTCTTGAAATTTAACTAACGAGTTACAAAAAAAGAAGTATTCAAGTCGATTTTACTTCTACTGTAACCGTTTTAAAACACTAGGTAAGTTTGGTAATTAATTATTTTCATTAAAATTACTCAGAAGATAAAGCACACACTTCAAATTCAATTATTTATAAATTGCTTTAAGATTATACCTATGCAAAACGAACGACAAAGATCCATTCATTTTCAATCATTCAGTTCGTAACTACGTATCTTTTTTTTTTTGACGTTTCGAACTGTCAGTTTTCTGCATTGAATTATTTGCCAGGGTATAGTATGCACCTCCCCTTCCTCCCTGTCTCCTTATATGACATACTTCCCCCCCAGTTCCCCAGACCTACCTGCATGAAAGCCCTCCTCTCCTCCAATGATCCCTTGTTCCTTAAAATCCTGTGTAAATATATTCTACATTGTAATATATCTTTGTAAATATGTATCTTATAAGTGTTGTATTATATCTTTGTGTCACTAATATTAATATATATATAATGGGTATGTCTGTTATTGGTGGTGGAACTAACTGTGATGTCTTATTGTTTTAGGTAACTCAATGTTCAGTCTTCGTCGCGCCTCACATGAATCTGTTTTTCCTAATACCGTGTCTATCTCATCACGTGATACTGGCAGTAATAGCCTGTCGCTTAGTATCGACGGCTGGTTGCCACTCAACCCTAAAATTGAATTGAATAGTATGCACCTCGGTCGTTTTATCGGTCAGAGCCGGGTTTTAACTATCAATCTTACGACCAATGTACAGGATTCATAACTGTACCAAATACTATGAATTGAAATGGTTTTTATTTGTTGTACCTTGAGTTAACTACTAAAGTCTTTACAGAAATGAGGACTTTTAATATACATAACATGAACGCGCGGTCTACAAACATATGTCTAGCTAAACCAAAAAGTAGCAAATCTAAGTTTAAATGCCAAATTATAAGCAACAGATTAAAGTCTCAACAAAATATGCAAACTTAAGTGATTGACTAGAGATTGAATACCTAGATGACCGTTAGATACAAATCGACAGCTACAAGGCTGCGGCCTATACAATCCTATAGCTGGCCATTCAAGATTATTAACTAGCAACATTATTCATACTTAATGCTCTCTGATAATTGTCAGATACTAATGTCATCGGTATCAAGTTAAATCCAAGAATAATACTCCTAAAGCGTTGATGTTTCCAAACCTAATCCAGATTCATTAATTCACGTCAAATGCAGAATTAAATATTTCATAACGTTATTTTCTTACCTTTAAAAGATAGATGGAGATGCCGCTATTTAAAGTATGCTTCTATCTCTTTTGCTTTGCAGTATTTTTAGGTTAGCTAGAAAAATGTAAGGAGGTTTGTTTTGGTCCAAGTAGCAGCGAGATTTAGTTTTGATAAAAGGGGTCGTGCGAATAAGGCGTCGCGGTTGTAATATAACATCTTTGTTTATACGACTTTTTTGCCCTTAACTAGACTGCAGATTACCTACTTCTATGACGTTCTAAGCCTCTTCTAAACACCATTAATTAATTCACTACGTCGTTAGTGATCAGGTTCCAAGACACTGAAACATCGAGTTAAATTGTAAAATATTATTGATTAATCCGTTTAAATAGTGTTTTATAAATTAATCATTCAACACCGTATTTAAAAATTCGTTATTTTTTCACAAATTTTCGCAGTCAATTGGATTTTTGTTTGATCACAACTGTCATCAGAAAACCATGGTCACATCAACAATTTACGCATATTTAAATCGTAAAACAATCTCATTTCGGGTTTATGTTTGGATAAATAGTTTAAACCCTGTTATGTTATTCGAAACTTAGCTCTAAATACATCTACAGGATTTGAGTACCTAATATCAGCATTTTACCACCAAATTCCGCTTTGTGACCTGTGTAACACAAGCTTATTTCCAATAAAAGCTTTTTTTGGCCCCCGCTCGGTGATAAAATATACCGTCAATTTTTTTTTTATATTTCTGACACTCGCACAACATTATCTAGCCCAAATTAAGTTTCTTAAAGAACTTGTGTTATGAATACTAGATAACTGATATACTTAAGAAATATATAAAGGTTCATATTGAATAAATACATATTTTTTATTAGAATAAACATATAAACATCCATGACTTGACGACTAATATCTGTGTTCATCACACAAATATCCGCCGCCGCCGGGATTCGAACCCAGGACCTCTGGCATAGAAGGCAATGTATGTTACCGCTACAGCAGCCGGTCGTCAATATGCGGTGATGTTGTACGCAGCCTCTGACTCCAACTGGCTGTCGTTCAGATAATGGTTGATCCCAGCAGAGGGGGTGTTTGGCGGGTATCGTTGGGTTCGGTGAGTCCCGCACTGTTAGGGATTGGCCGGCGGGGTCATGAGTCTCTAAAGAGCATGTGTCCCCAGACGGTCAAAAAAAAATGCGGTGAAGTGTTCCGGTTAAAAAACATGGTTTAAGTATTATTTATTTACCTTTCTTTGTACACAAAAGAGAAAAAAAAAGAACAATGAAAAAGACAATGCACCTACAAATAGGCGGCCTTGTCGCTATTGAGCGATCTCTACCAGGCAAAGAATAGACGGACTTATCCCGAGTGAGCAATCTCTTCCAGTAACTAAACTAAACTTGAAACTTAACTATACTTAGCAGTATGTGACCGGACATTTATTATTTGTAACAACATTGATAACGCACTTACTGGCAAATAAAGATTTTATTTTATTTTATGGATTACATATAGGATAACCACGCAAAACAGTTTGTAAATAATTTGACTTATTATATGTATATTTATTACTAAAATCCTCTTATCGCGGCAACAGGCACCACAGCTCGCACCGTCTCGTCGCGTCGTGCGCCGGCGCCGCTCCGCCAACTTGTCAACGCCGCGACCGCGCGCCGCAATGGACGACAACCACCCACATTCCCGCGACCACCGTATTTACATACCTGCTCAACTATTTCAAGTTCCTGTGGTAAGCCGGTGGGTAATACGGCCGTGTACTCGTAATGGCATGCAAAGTTTGTAAATAAAAAAGTATGTTAAGGAAGTATGTTGAGGTTTTATTGGCGTTTTTGTGGCTGATAGGCTGAACCTTGGCGCTGCAATAGTCTCTCTGTATCATTAAAATACCTCAAATTTGTCAAACGTGACATCAGATGGTTTTACAGCCTCTGGTATTCTTTATGCCATTACACTATAGGTACTGTATACCATTAGAGATTCAGGTATGAAATTATGTTTGTATGTATGGTAGGCTTAACGAAAAGTTTTGTGATATTGAGACGCGGCATAACCTAGTAGTTTAGCCACAGTACAGATATCTTTACTGTGATTTAGCTATGAAAGCGTTACAGATAGCAGAGACTATGTCACTGGTCTCTGCAGATAGTCAGGCCGAAAGATTTACTTCAAAAACTGTTATAAATAGCATTGCACCGTGGTTTCACCTGGATTTTCACCCGGAGGGTTTCACCTGGTGTTTCACCCGGGTGAATCTGCTTATGTTATACCAGTTTTCGAGGTTATTCTGTCTGTCTATCAGTACTAAACACATTCAAAGCTAAACTAATGAATCGATTTTGACGAAATTTAGAATAGAGTAAGCTTGAACTTCAAGGAGGATACAGTACTTAATCTTATTCATCCGACTGCAATAGCCGATGTTCACGCAGAAAAAGTCCCGAGCAACAGCTTGTCATTAATAATTTTAAATATTCCAAGAACTCGTAACACTACAAAGATCGGAAGATATTTGATGACCTCGCGCTAATTTCTACTCGGCGGTGACATAATGACACTTCAACCTCTATCTAGATAGGTTAAGTGGCTAGCCCGAGTCCAGCTCACTTAAGTATCTATGCATCTAGAAAAGAAATGTTTCAATAAATACATATTCGTACACAAAGATGACCGGCTGGAGTAGTGGTCACATACATAGCCTTCTATGGCCCGGGTTCGATTTCGAAAGTTAATATAAGTACCTATGTTAATTTAAGTTTATTTTCTAATAAAAAATGTTTATATTCAGTATTTACTTATATTATGATACTATGACTATTTTATTCCAATCTTGTTCAAATACTCTGGTCCCAGTTTGTCATGTTCGTATTGTGCATCCATAGCTCATTGCACCTACTATGTAAGCAATTTGGTTGTGGCATGACATTGGCTCTCACATGTCTTGTGTTTGTTTTTTTTTCATGTCACGATCAATTTGTAGTGTACCTATTTATTATATTAATTTGATAATTCTGACTGAAAAAGAGTGCCAAGAGTTTTTTTCCGCCGGCTTTTTTTGTCTCTTGGTCTACTGTAATATCTTATTTACAACTATCAACAACTAGTTAAAGCCGAAGTATGTGATGACTGACTTCATCAAGTGTTTTGTGAAATTCCTAAGATTAATAAAACTTTTTGAATTTAGAATTAAGTTTAGTATCCGTTATCTAGTACTTAACTACAAAACATGTTTTGTTAGATACTAAAGAAAGGTGACAAGCTCTCACCTGTTAACATTTTGACAACTCGTAAAATGTATTAGCATATAAAATAGCAACTAAAACAGCAAATTTTTTATTGAATCTTGTAATGAATTTCTTTTTAAGATCACCAATGTACAAAAAATGTATTTTTATTAATTTTGTATAGTTATAAATTGACATTTTTTTACCTTGAACGCATCTATTAAATGTATGGCGTATGACAAGTTTCGTTCCAAATAAAGCTCAAACATCATAATATTTTTAATTTGCATATACATTGATGGAATTATTGATTTTTAATACCCCAATGTTGTTTTAGCTATCGAAATATCAGAAAATACCCATTAATTTTCATGAAATTATTTTTTATAAATAATTGATATGTTATTGAAAATTATTTCATTCAGTTCATCAATTTAATTCAGGATAAACTTATTGCAACTGTCATATTGACAATGTAAAAGTCAGTACGCCAATGTCAGTTCCGATTTGAACAATACATCAGCAGTTCCTCGTTTTGCATTATTCTATTCATTCATTAGTTCAATATTGATATAAATGGACCATAGATGAATATAAAATGGACGAAGAGCCATTGTGAAATGTGGAATATATGCTGCAGTTGCCTTCAAATATAGGTCGGCAAAGAGTCTGTGTCAAATAACTTGTAGCGACATCTAGCGACGCGCCATAGAACGACGACGACACGACGAAATTCCTACAAACTGAACAAAATATGCTACTTATGAATTGTCCGTTGCGCTCATACCACTGATGTGGTTTCTGGGATGTGCGAGTCTAAAATTATAGTCACAGCAACCTTTTTAGATGACGTTGTAGTTAGGGTTGGTCAATAAATAACAAAAAAGAATTCTGGTATTTTATTTTGCTCTTGAGTTTCAGCAATGATTGGTTAAAATTAAAAATTAGGCACCCAGCAGAGTATCAAACTGGGAGGTAAGTGAACGCACGAAAGAGTACCCTGGCAATGTGGGACTCACTTAGTTTAACTGATCGTGTCTTTCTTAAGTTACTGGATCGTAGGCAATTTGGTTATAAAGGATGTGCAGCGGGCGGCACCCTCACGAGTTGCCCGCTTTATTGATACACCTAGTAAGCTTTTCTATATATATTTAACTTAATACGGAGTTATATCAATTAATTTGAACATAATCACTAAGAGTATATTGTATTTAGAGGTTTTGTTAGTTACAACTGCTTCATGTTACTTCTTTTTGCATGGAATTTTTTTTTCCTATATTGTAAAACTGCGTCTAATTTTTACGTTAGTTTTATGAATATAACTTATTTGTTTTAACGTTGTTTACTTTACATCATAATACGACGGGCACTATTCTTTGGACTAGATAATGATGTGTTACAGCCTGTTCACACAATGGTCCGTTTTACTGGATACATTTTACCGAATACGTTTTTTTTCATTGTTGGCGCATGGAGTTGTATGAGCGACTTACTTATTACAGTATAGAACAGTATTCAGTAGATATACGTATTTACGGTACAAAAACGTATCCAGTA
Organism: Stenoptilia bipunctidactyla; assembly: GCA_944452665.1. Lineage (NCBI taxonomy): Eukaryota > Metazoa > Arthropoda > Insecta > Lepidoptera > Pterophoridae > Stenoptilia > Stenoptilia bipunctidactyla. The sequence continues at coordinate 19,325,900 of OX101742.1, forward strand.
AAACGGATTATGTGTGAACGAACTGGCTGTGACTGTAAGGAATATTTATTATACTTACCTATATTTCTTTAATTTACAAAAATAAAATGACTAACTCCGCGTTAGGTCTCGATCTTTCGTGATACGGATTTACAAAGATTAATAAACTTTTTTGATAAACAAAGGTGATAAATTTGCGGCAACGAGAAATGGCGTTGAGTTTGAATTCCTAGTATCTTATTTTTGTCACAGTATCGATATCTAGATAAATCTCCTTAAAATCTATACTAATATTACGTACTTAGAAACGGTTGTGTTAGGTACCAGCTGAAAATCGGAGATATGTGACTACGCTGGGCCGTGATTTCCGCGACACGATAGAAAGTATTGAGTTTGTATGAAGGGTTCTGGACGGCAGCCACGCGGGCGCAAGCGAAAGTCTAGCGAAGCGCCTATGTCCGCGAATATCAAATCAGAATTAGGCTCGGATTATAATTACGAACATACTTAATATTTCCAGCGGAAAAATCGATATTTATTCTCGCGCATAATTTAATATTTATTCTTCGATTTTTGTGGTTGAAATTCTGTCTGTTTTATTTTTTTATTTTATTTTATATCGGTGGTCTTTCTACAACAGCTGAAATAATTTCTTCCAACGACATTTTACGAGGCTAGTTATTAATACCGATGAGCCACGACATAAACTGACCGCATTCCTTTTTAAGATTATGGCCACTCACATATTCTCTTTGAAGTATTTTTTAAGTTTAAGTGATACTGGTAATTTATTATTGCTATTCTAACAACTTTCAACTAAAGTAGTAAGTAGAGTAATTCAATTACCGGCGTTACTACTAGTAGTAATACCGGTAGTAACACGCACAACTAAGGATGATACTTACCTACCTAAGTACCTAAGTATTTTATTGTCTTGTTATATTTGCAAACTAGACACGATGTAGATTTCTTCAATGCGAGAAGATGCGGATTCGAGTTTCAAAGCTCGCTGCACGATTGTTGGAAGCAGATCTTTTTCTTTTATAACCATAACTACAAATTAAGTCCCAACAGTTTCACCTCCTTAGCCCCTGATCCCGTATTTTATAATGCTAACTCACTGACCTTACTCCTCAATAATTAAACTATATAATTTTTCCGTGTCGAATAGCTCTGCCGACTTAAAATAGCTCAACCGCCTTTGGATCCGCGTGTCGTAAGAAGCGACTAATCCGAGTGGGCCTCGCTTGGTGGTAGGACCGGTCAGGGTCCGACTGGCTAGCAACCGTCCTTCATAGAAAATCTGCCGCCAAATATTACCGCTCCGGTGATGTGTTCCGGCGATATTCTATGAAGAGCGAGTTGGTTCCGACGCCCGTGTGCTTTCACTATCGACTTCATCTTCCTTCACTTGCCACCCGGTGAGATTGAATAAAAAAGGAGTTTTCCTCGTAACACTTAAAGAATACGTCAACGGGTCGAGGGGCTATTTCCCTAATCAATAAGTTATACTTTTTTGGTAGCATTTTGGAGGCACTAGTAAAATGAAGGTTAAGTGAAGATGATATATTTTATTTATATATGTTAATTTTTTGGAGTTTATTCAATTAATACAAACAAATAAACAACAAATCAATCATTCCGTATTATTTTAGTGTTTCTTAAGGTCTTATAGTAGGACAAGCTTTCCTTAGTTCAGAGTAAAATTTTATATTGTTTTTAAATGCATTGCCCAGCATTCTTTTATTAAGAATGGGCTGCACTAAATACCTTCAACGCGCCTTCAAAATTCTCTACAATCAGTAAATCATGGAAACCAAGGTATTTGATGGTGGGTGTCTTATCTACAAACATCCAATCAACCTTGCTTGTACTTGCCAGCTGCCATGACATTCTTGTCCCAATTGTTGTGGGTACTTGTATCACACGCCCATTCCACTTTGAATCACTATTAAACATCGCAGTAACCGAAATTCAACTAGAATAATTTGCATATGTTTTGTTTAACACGTGTCTTGCGTTGCTAAATGTATATTTGAGTTGAGTTTTTCAACGGCCTCCGTGGTGTATTGGGAGAGTGTTCTTTTAGCCAAGGAAAAGATTCGGCGCCCAATAGAGTAGGGTCAAGGAGGCAACAGTGACTCGGATTTTTTTAGAAGGTCAAAAAAACAAGAAATTCTCATAGTATTGATCTGAAATTTGTACAAATGTTAGTGTAACAACTATATTTTATCCTGACCTATACATATTCTTCAAAAATGCAAATGATAGTAAGCTATGTACCAAAAACAGAAAACAGAGAAACGAGCAACTGGCTTTGCGCTATGACAATAAATAAGGCACAAGGTCAGACTTTCGCGTTGCTGGCGTCGATCTTAGTTGTTTATTGGTGAGTTGTTCTTCACATGCTCAGCTTTAGCGTGAGTAGTCCAAGAAACTTTTACGTTCATATTCCGGACGGGCTCACTGATAATGTCGTGTATGCTGAAGCTCTCAATTAATGTCGTATGGTGACTATCTGTCGTTTCCATTATCTTTTCGGGCATTCGATGCAGTGAACGTCAGCTTCGCTATCGGTTATCCTGCTAAACAGAAAAACACACAGAACGTGAGCGATGTCGCAAACTAAGATATCATATACCCTCTTAATCACCACTAATGAGACACAATTTATTACGAATACGAATGTTCAGCCGAACATTTGGCTCATCTCTGATACAAAATGAACATATAAATTGAAAACCTAATTTTTTTGATGTTGGTTAATATAATTAAACCTTGTCCTAAGCATGAAAAATCTGTTTCTGAAACCGCATCCAAATCGGTTCAGCCAAACGCGAGAAAATCGTGGACAAACATACATACATACAAACATACATACTTCCAGGTCAAAGTCAAAGTCAAAAGAATCTTTATTTCGTAAGTATTTCAATACATTTGAAATAAGTCACACAATTTACAAATTGAACTGAATCTACCACCACTTCGGAAAGTCGATCTGTTGAGAAGAAGTAGCAAGAAACTCAACAGCAATCATCTTTTAAAAATACACAATAACAATTAACGACCAGGGAATCCCATCTTCTTGCATCCGGATATCTTATAGTAAATTTTTTTATATAACACTTATCCTTAAATCTATTGAAGGGTTAATCTTAAATATTTTAGAATTTTATTATAAAAGCGTTCACATTGACCCATGAACGAGTTGGTGATCTACTGGAGTCTACTATTATTATACACTAGATGACCCGGCAAACGTTGTTTTGCCATATAAATAAAAAAAAAAATGATGTTGGCCGATTCTCATAGATACCGGATAAGCACAAAAAATTTCATCAAAATCGGTCAAGCCGTTTCGGAGGAGTATGGCAACGAAAACTGTGACACGAGAATTTTATATATTAGATTAGGTTATATTGTCAAACGTGTATATATGGTCAAACTGAGAACCTCCTTGTTTCGAATTTGGTTATAAAGATGTTATGAGGTCCGAGGTCCGACGTCTTAGGTCACTCACGGCGTCTAGGTTCTAGATGGGTGAAAAAAAACAACTGAGTTATTTTATGGTTTTTGCAGTCGAAGCATAGTCTGGGATATCGTTTTAGTTATACCTACATAATATTTTAAATGATTAATAATAAATTAATATTTTCACTGAGCGTTTCCTTCCATTCCTAATTTCTAATCTAATCCATTAACATTCCTAAAACATTCCAGGTATTACCGATACTACACTTAGATATTTTTTTACTTTTTTTACTCGAACAAATCATATAGAGAATACCTTAGAGCATTTGAAAGATCATGGAGGTTTCGACTGAATTGTATTTTCCTATTTCTTAACCCTCCATCCAAGAGTCCAAACTTTTGTAATACGCTGCGTCGAATACGTAGCCACCTTATTAAAGCATTAACGGTATCATTGTTTTTTTTTTATTATATAATTGTAAACAACCAACAAACAGAGCATAATCAGATACTTACTACTCTTCCTGGTAATACCTACGTTATGTTTCAATATCAATCAAGGTTCAATGAGATAAATTATTAATAATTAATAACATAATGTAATCAAACTTTAGTATTTCGCAATAAACGAGGAACGGCAGTCCCTTGTTTAACAAAAGTAATGACTAATAATTTATGTATTTATAAAATAAACATGATTGCATATTTTAACGGTTGTTTATGGCAGAAAGTTCATAAATGTGTATAGGTTTACTGTATATTAATAATACAGGGCTGCGAGGGCATTAAATGAATATTAATGCAGGCTTAGAAGATTCATAAATATTGTTTTCTTTACGCAAGATAGGAAAATATATTTGACAAAATAAATATGTAATGGCAGGCTGAAGCTTAAATGATCATAATCAAATCAAAGTACTTATAAGTACGAATGATAAGGTTTCTGTCCCTCCTGCCCTGTGGGCTTACTCCCGACGTGATCGAGAATCAAATCAACTCGATCTCAAGCATTTGCGCACTCCCGAAACCGATACTCCGAATCGAGCGGTGGCTCAAATTGTTACTAATCAGGATCGAATATAACTGTTTATAGCTTGTAACAAATGACGAAATCTATGGTAAATCATACTTATCTATGATAACGAGAGTAAGCCTCATTCGATTTCGATTCATGATTCTGATTTGATTACGATTAAAGTTTGTTCAGTTGATTCTCGATCGCATCGGGAGTAAGGCCCCTGATCCCTGAATGACGGGTCAGATTATCAGACCTTTTTGCCCGAAGAGTACTAAAAGTAAAACCAAAAGAAACATATCAACCCGCGTAAAAGAACACATAGCTGATATTAAAAATCGAAGAGCTTCAAAGTCTGCAGTTTGTGCGCATTCCATGGACAAGCCGAACCACTACTAAGGTTTGACTCTCTGAAAATTTTATCTAGAGAGAAGCATTACATTCCTAGAATAATCAGAGAAGCGATTGAAATTAAAAAACACCCTAATTTCAATAGAGAAGATGGTTGGAAACTATCACCGACATGGGACCCTATCCTGAAAAACATTAAATCTAACATCCAGCAAGCTGCACGACCTGAAACTCAAGATACTGTCAGCTCGTTTTGTGTCAATCCAGAACGCTACGCTCGAAGACTGAGAAACAAATGGAGATGATGATGTATAACTTTTTCAATCTATCAATCCGACGCATGACACCTCAGTCTCTCGTGACCACGGGGTCTGCAAAGACACCGAAACGTCGAGTCAAAATTTAAAATGTAAATATACGCGATAAATCCGGTGCAAAAGTGTTTTATTTAATAGTATGAATCGCGAAAACTTAAGATAATACATATCTTACGTAGAAGGAAAACCAAATTGCAATTGCATTCGAACAGAGCCCTCGAACTAATTAACAATTTTATTTACATTTGATTAAATCTGCTTTTTTATGGTTGCATAAGCCGCGTTTGATGTAACTAAAGATGAATCTCACCTGAAGGTAACTAAAGAAGAGGCCAAAAAAGCACACGGGCTTAGGAAAAAACTGCCTCTTCATAAAATATTGCCCAAACATATCCAATGCAACGATGGTATTTGTCGGCAGATTTTATATGAAGGGTGGTCGTTAAGCTAAGCTATACACGATGACACCAGGCACTTGACACTCAGTGCATACTTCAAATGTCTGTGTGTGTTACAGCTGCAACAATCAGTTGCAGATCTGGCGGGCTCTAGCTCAGTGTCGGTGTCGCCGCCGTGGAGGGATGCGCAGTGTCAGACACGAGTGTCCCGATCATCAGGCCTGCGCAAAACTTAATTATAGCTAAAGCAACATTACGTCACGCACGTGGACTCCAGACGAAACAAAGTCTCGTATAAAAGCAAAATTGGTAGCCCAGAATATTAAAATCCGGATTCTTCCACAGTAATAGCATTTTAACAAGGAAAAGCATTTTATTATATTCTGTGGTAATAGCGAATCGCATATTCGAAATTTTATTTCTTTATCGCAGATGAAATTTTATGAAATAAATATTGAAAGTCTTCATGGTTCATCCGAAGAAAGCTCTTGTAACATTCTGGATCTTCGTTTTTCAGTTCGGAAAATAAATGAGCGCCCCCCGCTGTACTCTTCTATTAATCCAATCCTTAACCCAACTCGACCTCTTTTTACGACGACCTATTTTCATAGAACCACATAGGTATCGGGACAATCTCGGCAGCAGCACGTCGATCCACGTGTGGACGCATCAGACACCAGTGTCGATGTCAGTGTCAGCTTTAGGCAGGCGGACCCTTACGGATTCCTGCCAAAAAGCGGGGAGCACTTGGATTTGTCACCTTTGACCACACATATCTAGGAAAAATAGGCAATACTCAAATTATTTAAATTAATCTTAGAAACGGGATATCTACCATGTTTTTTTATTAATTTTGAGTTCTCAAAAACTCCCGTTTCGAGTCAGTTCAAAAACTTATTAATACTCAAATTATTTTTGAATAAATAAATAAATATGCCATTTCCTTACTACTCACATTAAAAAAAAAAACATTTATATTTTTATTATTATGTATCAATAAGATATTATTTACGTATATGTAGCATCTACCTACTTAATAATGAATCTATTATTAATAAATAAATTGTTATCACAAACATAAGTAGGTAATCCTTGAGTAAGAATGCTTTATCTGGTATCCGTTCACTGATTACCGTTCATAAATTTTCCTTGTTTATTAATCCTTATAGAATCTATCAATTAATGCATTGTAGGTAAAGAGGTAATTTTTTTTGTCATATTGGCTCACCTTATTTTTTTATACCCGATGTTATTATTTTCCTTTGGGAGCGTGTTGCCGGTCCAATTCCACTTGCGGCGTTTGATCTGCCGTGTGCGTGTTGACTGAGGTAGCGCGTCGGGAAAGGCGTAGTAAGGTCTCTTTATTTATTCATAGGGATTTCAGGTGAAAAATTAACTACCTACTCTTATTACATAATTATGATCAGAATAAAGTTCAGAGTGCTCTCCTCCGGTATCTAAAATTTGTCACCAGTCACCCTGTATACTGATTATAATTTAGCGTGTAAATCGTAAATTATTCATTACATTTATTAACCATTTTACTATTTAAAAAAAATGTAAGACTAAAAATAAGCTGAAGGTTAAGTCAAATGTAAAAAAAGAAATAAAAGTCTTAAACAAAAAGGTAAAAATATATGCAGTATGATACATTTAAAATATTAAAGTCAAAATTTTAAGAGATAAAAAATAATATTAATAGATAAAATTTATGATTCTTATATCTATTAATATTATTATCTATACATAATATTTTAAATGTATCATACTGCATATAAAATATAAATAGATATATGTAGATATAAATAGATATAAGAATAATTAATGGCTTAAACACAATAGGTAGTATTAATAGATCATGTCACTTATATCATAAGATTAATTCGTTAAGATATTCGTTTACACTGTAATATATTTTGTGTTATATCATTTTATTTAAATCAAAATAAAATTCAATTTTACATTTAAAGGGTAATTGGCAAGTCCTTTAAACGTATGGGCAGCTTATTATATTCCTATCGCCATTACTTTTAGAGGCACTATTCTTTCTTCTTTTATTATATTTTTGTCACAGATTGAAATGGAGCCGCCTACTAAAAACGGCGTGGGGAATGGACAGAAACACAGTTGTGCCCTTCAAGCTGTAAAAAACTGCCAAATTTTACAGCGAAAAGCTTACCATACCATACCAAGGAGGACATTAAGAAACAAGAAGAAAAGGATTTATGCAAAAGGATATGTAGACTGTCTCAGATAGGAATGCCATTAATTTCCAAAATTGTTCGAAAGCAGGCTTATGAATGTTGTACAGCGTATAATATACCGAACCTTTATAGTATAAAAAATACTGCTGGGAAAAAATAGCTCACAAATTTTGTAAAGCAAAATCTAGAAATATCGCTGTGAAGTTCTAAAATGTTGTCACCAGAGTACAACAAGTGAAGCCCTAAAAGACAGGGATATAAACAGGGTGACTCTAATAAAGGTAAAAAAGAACTAATCAAGAAAAACGGTATTTAAAAAAAAAATATCCTGAGGTAGACGACTGGCTGAAAATATTAATAGGAAAGTGTTAAGAGCAAGTAAGAATAAAGAATCTAAAACACTCTTAAAACATGGTTTGTATTGTCATGGATGCAGGGTGGATATAGACTTGACAGATAAAAGCGTCAATGCCAAAAATGCCTCGAATGGTATCGTGACGTATATGTGGGTTTAACTAAAGATGACTAGAAGCAATTCTTATGTCCAGAGTGCAGTTTAAAGTAAAGTAAATTCACTTTTGAGATTCTAATAAAAGAAAGTTAATCTTATTTTTTTTTTTTTATATTGTAAGGATAGGACGTTTGTCTTCCATGCCACCTGATGGAAAGTGCGCATGAAGACTATGGTGTTACACGTCCATCCACGAGAAACCTATTCACTCGACATTTAAAAGTTCCAGGACTGTAGTGGACAGGAAAAACAGACGCAGGCAGATTGTTCCACTCCTTGGCAATCCGTACCAAAAAGGAACTATCGAAGCGTTTTGTTCGACTTCTTGGTAAATCCACTATATAGGGATGGAAGTTCTGTCTGCGTCTGGTAGTCTGGTGGTAAAAAGGGGTGGGTTCAATTTGGTCAAAAAGAGCACTCGCACACTCACCAAAATGTAGCCGATAAAATACTGTCAAACAAGCAACCCTACGACGATGCTCCAGCGTCTGCAATTTTTTATTTGTAAGGTTGTTGTTATTTATGATTTTACGGGCTCTTCTTTAAGACTATTAACAGTTTCTCTGTGTCGTCATACAGGGTGACTGCTGATGACTGGTGACAAAGTTAATAATTTTAGATAGGTCCTGAAAGAGAGCACTCTGAACTCGATTCTGATCATAAAATTTATTTAATAAAAGTAGGTATTTAACTTTTCGTCATAAATTCCTATGAATTTCTGGTGAAAAATTAAAAAGAACACACAGCAGTGTTTACGCCACACGCAACTACCACCCGCTAAGTATCTATTGCATTACGCTTATGTAACTATGCGTTGCGTTATGGATTCTTTAACTTTCGGTTAAGTTTACTCAGTAAATAATTAATATTTTTTTATTTTTCTCCTCATGTACGATCTTAAATTATCACGTTCTGGAATTTCGAAAATGACCCACCAGTCACCCTGTGTATTTAGAGGTGATGTCCGTATTAACCGTTTAGTGTTGTTAAAGGTCAGAGGATATATGCTTAGTTTAACGTTTATACTTTTATACGGTACATATACGTAGTCCTAGAAAAATCTAAAATCTTGAAGCAATGCAGTTTTTGTGTTTTGTGGACGTGCAATGTCAAGCATTCTTTTGTTTTAGCTGTTAAGTTAAGGGTGCTGGTCTTTTTAAATTGTGCTCATCTATACTAATATATAAAGCCGAAGAGTTTCTTTTGAACGTGCTAATCTCAGAAACTACAAGTGGGATTTAAAAATTATTTTTGCATTTGATAGCCCAACTCTTGAGGAAGGTTATAGGCTATATTTTATCCCGAAATTCCCACGGGATCAAAAGTTACGCGGGTAAAACCGCGCGCGGTGGCTAGTAATAAATAAATGTAAAGTACCTACTGCCAGACTGTCCGTACTTTACCTACAGTCTTTATAAAGGAGCTCAGTGGGGCAAAGGAAAAGTTGGAATAGAGTAATAGAGTCCATCTTTAGGGTTGAGTGCAGCCGCAACTGTAAAGACTTCCGAGTGTAACGTGAGGGTAAAACCCGCATTATTAACAATAGGTAAGTAAGAAACACGTTACCTACATTTTTAAATATATGTCTACAAAGAGAATTAAGAATGATTAGATATCGTTGTTCTGTGATTTATGACATCGTGATAAAGCTGAAGGTAGTCTATATAATAACTGTCACCCAGTACGTCGAAAGTACTGTGTAAGAGCCAGGTGCAGAATGGCGTTCAAGGAAACAGTGATTATTCTGGCCCTCGCTGGTAAATATTTTTTTAACTTATTTACCGAATGTTTTGTGATGTTTAGTAAAACATTGCCAGTGGTCCTGGGTTTAAAACTGATGGATGGACACAGATATCATTTCTTATATTCATATTTTCCATCCATTCTTTTACTCTAACACAAGGTCTTTCAGCAACTTAATTTGGGCGGGATAATGCGACGTGATTGTACAAATATTTATTTTATTTGAGTATTTCTATTTTTAGGGTTCTGCTCAGCGAGTAGTGTCAAGGTCAACCGTATTATGGGTGGCACGCCAACCACGATCGACAGCTACCCCTCTTTAGTACAAGTAGAGTTCTTGGTATCGGGGGTGTGGGCCCAAAGCTGTGCGGGAACCATTCTTACTGCCCGCTACGTCTTGGGCGCTGCACGATGCTACGATGGACCGTACGACCTTTTTTTTATTAATTTTAAAGGTGAATTAATCTGCGGATCACCTGTCGGTAAGTGAAAATGAGGTCAAAAATGAGAGCAATAGAGTTTATGAAGGGACTGGCTTCTCATAACACATTGTTTTAACAGATCACCTCATCTTCACTTACCATTAGGTGCGCTTTGGCCAGTTTAAATCACCAATTAAAACAGAATTAGATACGTACTCATCAATTTCAAGCCAATATTTCAAGTATTTGTATATTTTGAAGGACATACGACCCCAGTAGCCGTCGTATCCGCGCTGGTACCTCCCAGCGCAACGTTGGAGGCCAGGTGGTAGGGGTAGAGTGGGCGAGGGTCCACCCTTCCTTCCACGGATACCCAACCAATGATGGTGATATCGCCGTGGTGCGCACATCAGCTGCTCTAGTGTACACTCCTCTGGTGCAACAAGGCTCTATCCCATTCCAAGGGTACCAGATTCCGGACAATGCTCCCGTTGTCCAGGCCGGTTGGGGTGCATTAGAGGTGAGACATATTTATAAGATCAGGTTTTGGTTAAAAGTAACTGGCAATCATGTATGAAAAGGAATGGAGGAAGCTAAGGAGGCATATCTGGATATCAGCAATTGGCGTTCCACTACAAATTTTTTTTCATCCAACTCATGTTTAGGGTGCACAGGGACTGTGACTTATTTTGCATTACCTACTATTTTATTTATTTATTTTACTCACTTATTTTATTTTTGTTTATTCGGAAAATATACAGTGAATCAAAAACAACAATAAAAATTAAAAGCACAATTACACATTTTTGCATATAAATTCTAAACAGTTTGAGAATAATTATAGATTTAATTTTTCTTATCTGAAGAAAGTTAAAAAATTAGGTTACCCAAAACTAATAGAATAACATAATAATAAAGACGTGCAAGTAAGGCCAAATCAAAGTGAAAAAACATCAAAATACCTCTTGCAATGAGGAAGAGACACACGATTACGCAATTTAGTTATACTGTTAAATCAATATATTAAGAACTAAAAATACTTTATTTGACGACCACTTTGGCGATGGGGTAACACTGTCTGCCTCAGACGCCAGTGGTCGCAGGTTAGATTCCCACGCAGAACAAGAAAACAAAATGTTCCGGGTCTGGGCATTTATCTATAGGTATATTTATATTCTAGCATTGCCACTAGTCACTACAAGGTATCCCATATAACAACACAAGCCCTGCTTACTTTTCAGCTATGTAGTTGGTTTGATTGTCTGGGGATTTTATTTATTATTTATATATTTATGTACTTAACTTATCCATTCTTATGATAACGGAAGAAGAAATAAATAAATCAAATTCAGGAATGTCAACCATTATTAATAGACTTTGCAAATCTAATAATAAATGAGTTTTGTCAATAGTTAGTGGCGCTTATCTCCAACAAAGATGTTATTCTACTATATCCAAAGATTTAATCGGAACTTTCAAACCGATGTATGCGGGTAGATATGCCGAATTGAATTTAGCATGAGCAAGTTTTACGTAACACATGACGCTGTAAAGGTGTTACCAGACCATCGATCATCTAGAGATCATCGATCGAGGTGGTCGAGCGAGCGACTGGTCTGGTAGAATTAAGTGATTCAACTAACTATTTGTTCAACTGTCGGTCGACGTTGATTAAGTAACCCTGACAATATCATAAAGTAACTTTTACAGGTTGAGATAGAGATATCAGCTAAAACGGAGCTCTAGCGCCATCTAGAACTTAGTGACTGAAACTTTTACTAGAACCAGTCGGGAACTTTCCCTGTATTTTTCTTTAAGATTATTTAAGAATCCTCAAATATGTATATTATCATGATTATATGAAATACGTATACATATATCAGAAAATCGTTATCATGAACAAAATTCCAATAAACATGCAAAGGTCGAATTGCAGCGTTGTTTCCGAAATCCAGTAGAATGCCTGGTCAGAATTAAAAAAGGGAGCGTCAGAGTCCAAACGGTGGCCGGGTTGTGGGTAAAAGGAATACAAGAAAAAAGCTACAAAAACAACATTCTAAAACGGGTGTGCAGTAACGAACACAGGTAACGAATGAAAGATAGATTAAATGAGTCGGTTAGGTGATTGATTGAATGAACCGAAGAATGAAAAGTAGGATGAAAGACACATTGTCTATGGCATTTTTCTAATTTTATAAATTATAAACAGCGCCATCTATATCTCAGTGATACTAACGAAATTTAGTGAAAACACCGTGGACAATATTCCATCAGTTCGATCGACGTCTACTTATCCATTCTAGCATCGATCGACGCCCTCGATTTCGAATTCTTTCTACCATCGATCTTCTAAGGATATATGTAGACGTCTACTTGCATTGTCGATGTCATATTTGCTGCACCTGAATTGAAGAAATCTCATATTGTAGCACAGACTAATAAGGAGAACAAGTTCAGACGGACAACTCCCTTGTCATAGATGTCGGTCTATACGAGGCTCACATATTGATTTTGACAGCTTTTTTTTTTTTAATGTTATTCTACACAATGAGGTGTAGCAGTTTTTTTTCTACGGACATGGCAAAGAACTTTCTTAGTATGTTATGCCTATAGGTAATTCCTTTGCCAAATAATAAAATTTACAAATAAATAAATATGGGTCTGGATGTTTTTCTATATAAAAAATAAAAAATATCTATGTGTTTATATATTTCTTAAGTTTATTTCTCCGTTATCTAGTATCCATAGCACAAGTTCTTAATGAGACTTAATTTAGGCTAAACAATGTGGTGTGATTAAATATTTTTTTCTGACAATCCAATTACAAATCCAATATAGGTATATAATTTCAGTCCTCGCTGTCAGTATATTTCAGGTATTGTTGAGTTATAGTTAGTTACTTCCTTTGGTATATTTTCTTGGAAATTCACATAAGCGTAACACAATTTTCACAACTTATACAATATTTTTATAATTTATTTATAATTAAATTCATTTACACATCAATTCACAAAGATTGTTATTGTGTCAATCTCTACAAAGATTGTTCAATTCGAATTGAAACTTTCAATTCAATCAAACTATTCAACCAATTCAAGCAGTCAAGTGTCAATATCATTATGTGAGCCCATGGACAATATCCATAGACTGATGCTAATATACACTATGGAGATTACCAGCCGTGTATTGTAGTGTTACCTAAAGTAATAGCCTAAGTAACCTACTATTTAAAAGAAAAAGGTTAAAGAAATAAAGGATAAAGTTAAAGTTTATATATTTACAAAAAAAGTTACAAGTAGGTATAAAAACACTTTTTACACTTACAGTCCACTAGGATTTGTTTAAATATAACACTGAGATTTTTCCAATATTTATATGTACAGCAGTTTCCAGGATTTTAAGCTCCAAGGGTTTATAAAGTTATATAGCGGCTCCAAGAGATTATGTAGTTATGATTTACTTTTATATTTTTCTTCAATTCCAAGTACTCTCCTCGGTGTTTTATTTTCAAAAGCCGACCACGAATTCAGCTCGCCACTCCTTATATAGGCTCCATTTCGTTCGACAGCTCGTAAATTTATTTATTTTTGAGAGGCATCCATTCTTTCATCGGCCAGCGGCTGTCACTTCTATTAACAAGGAGGTTTTAGTCTCTGGAGCAGCGGTGGTGGTATGGTAAAAGTGGAGCTGATACTTCTCTTGATTCTAAGTGTGCAAGTCTCAATATAATTTATATTAAAGTAATAATATAAAAATTAATTGAAAAAGAAATGAATATAAAACATACTAATAGTTTATAAATTATCTGTGCTGAAAAGTGACATAAGCTACATGACAAATTTAGAGTTGAAAGGTAAACAATAATATTTACATTTCATAATAGTTTACAATAGATACATTTGCAGCTATAAAACAAAAAGGAAACAGGAATACTATAAAACAATATTAGAAATGTACAAAATAAGACTTAAGATGTAGAACAACTATTAACAAAACCAATGGAATATACAAAACAGTAAGTACAAAAATAGTTATATTACATTTTCCCCAAAAACCCCAGAATATTTATAGCTTACGAAAAATTTTGAGGTGTTACTTAGGCAGTTACTTTCTACATACATACATCTCGGACATACATCTTAAACAATCAAACTTAACTAACTTTCTTCAACATTCAGGGTAGGGGGTAAGGCTCACAGTCAATGGCGTATACTCCCAAAGTAAACCGCGATAGGGAAACCCTACATGACAGAGGCTTATTTAAAGAGTTGTCGACCGCTCTATCTTAAATCCCATATAGGTATAAGTTACCTAAGGTATGGCCTAAGGCTTATTTTTAGTGTAGCCAGCCGCACCATTAAAGAAGTGGGTTTTAGGTCCCCAAGTATATACGAGTATAGTATATGGCCTAAGGCTTATTTTTAGTGTAGCTAGCCGCACCATTAAAGAATTGGGTTTTAGGTCCCCAAGTTATGGCATTAGGCTCTTAGTGTAGCCCGCCATTACTAGATAAAAGAATAATACCTAGTCTTATTATTCCAGATCTCGAAAGGAAATCTCAAAAGAAGTAGCATCAGCTTTCAGAGGAGATTAAAAAGTTGGTTTAAGAGCCATAAATAAAGTTTAATTAACGCTTTAATTAGCAGCTTCATACCTAATCAAATTTACTCAGCGATCACAAAGGTCATGTTTCCAAATTGGAAATAAGATTAACATTTCACCATAGTTTTGGTAAAATTACGGTATTTTCGATAAAAATGTCCAAAGATTACAATAATGGAATGGCGCAGAAAAATGTAAAAGTTTAATGTCAATGGCAACCGCCATGGTAGGTCGTCCATACATTACGCCATTTTTGATAGTTGAATTTCTGTCAAAACTGTCATCTTCGTGGTACAAATCTGTCGCTTGAAGTTAGGAGGAATTGAATAGCTATGTAGGGAGAAGCTATTTTTAATACATCTTGTTCTTTTTTAATACGATGTTAATCTGAAATTAAGCGATTTATCTCTGTTTGTACGTATATTCTCGGCATAGTATCCATGTGCTCACATTCTAGCCCCATGTACAAAGAAATGGAAATATGTTTTTTACTGAATAATACGAGTCAGGGACGGTTGTCCGACGTTCGTTTGTCTGCCGAACCATTGACTGACATAACTTTTCATCGAACGTTTGCTCGACATAATCTTTCTCCAACGAATGTTTAGTCAACATTATCTTTCTCCGACGAACTTTTCGCCGACAGTCGCTTCGCCGACGATCGTTTTGCTAGAGTAACGTTATTTATTTTCAATTATCTTTTCATCGCCAGAAGCAAACAATGTAATAAATATAAATAAATCTATGTAATACCTATATCTATGTTAAAATATTTCTGACATACAAGTACTCTATACATCATTCATAGTCCCACTGTGTATCTACATAATATTTGTAATTTTGACCTTGATTAAGCGTATGTTATAAACCAACGGTGAATAAAAATAATACATTTATGATTCAGATTTTAATCTTTAAGTTAACTTAAGGGCTACAATGTAGAAGTTTTATTATTCATGCTCAAACAAAGTTAATCTTCTTTTCCACAGGAGGACGGACCTCCATCCGAAACGCTGCGCCACACCACCATCTACACACTCAACAATGATTGGTGCACGGACGGCTACATCAACACGTGGCCATGGCCCAGCCATGTGACGACCAACATGATCTGCGCCGGTCACCAGTTCGTCGGAGGAGCTGGTGCCTGCACGGGCGACACCGGAGGTCCTCTTGTCTACGGCAACGTCGTCGTGGGCGTCATATCTTGGGGATTCCTATGCGGTCATCCATTCTTCCCTAGCGTTAGCACTGCTGTCTCATCCTATACTAACTGGATCTTAGAAACTGCCGTCTAGTTTGATATGATAATAGTAATAAATAAACTTAAGAAACGATATTACTTAATAATAATGTACAAAAGAAAGAAGTCTTTGTTTTCTTTCCGTAGATATTTCGACCTTTTTCTAAGGCCTCGTTTATGTAAAGGCGGCGCGTCGCACGGGGCGTTGCGCGTTTTACTACATCGTCGGCTTTACTATGAAACCAACCACTGGTTTAGTGTGAAGCCGACGATGTATCGAAAATGCGCGACCTACATATACGAGGCCTAAGGACTATCACTATAGTAAGGGATGTGTTTGTAGGGCTGTGAATTCAAAAAAGACAAAATTCACACTATGTATTCAGGTGTATCCGTTAGATCAATGGTATCGATCAATGGTAGAATTGAATTTTCGACGTCAATTGATAATTTTTACCAGGTTTATCCGATCAGAAAGAACCGATCGACGCCGTCGGTTGACCGTCGATCGCCATCGATCGATTGGTGTGGTAACTTACTCTAACCTTACTTTCAGAACTACTTTTACGTGATTGTATTCCGTGTAATTTATACTGCAGGTTACATCAATGTAGAGCTCGGTTTACGAGGGTCCGTGGGACTGAAGACAGAAGAACTGGATGATGTTGAGTGTCAGCTCTTAAATAACGGTCGGTGTGCTTGAGCTTACAGCAAACTGTGTGCGTACAGTGAACATTCCTTGTGTGTCGAATAAGCACATCTAAGAATGACAGAGTCCTATTTTCCTCCTTCTAATTAACTCTCTGTGGAACTATAAAAACAATATAAAAGACAAAAATCCAGTTCTTACTTATTTATATTTATTTATTACAACAATATTAATACATAGCACTCTAATAATCATTTGTACAGTGTGACTGGTGGCCAATTTTAGATACTGAAGGAGAGCACTCTGTAGGTACTCGATTCTGATCGTAATTATGTAGGTAATAAAAGTAGGTACTTAATTATTATCAGAAAAACCTAAGAATTAATAAAGAGACCTTACTACACCTTTTCCAACGCGCCGCTTCAGTCAATCAGTCAACACGCACACAGCAGTGTTCCCGCCACACGCACACCACTACCCTCTAAGTATCTATTATATTACGATTATGTAACCTTGCGTTGCGTACTGAATTCTTTAACTTTCAGTTTAGTTTACTCAGTACCTAAATAATTAATATATTTTTCTTTTCTTTTCATGTATGATTTCATTCTAGGGAAGTATGGAATGAGCAAATACCATACTCTTACACAAGGGTACCTATATTGAATAATTTGGTAATCGGATACCGCTCTTGCAAATTAAAATCCCTAAGGCATCGGCCTTTCTACACCACAGAGCAATTCGTCCACCTAAGCTGCTTTTGGCGTACTATAATTCGAAGTTAGTCTAAAGTTTTATATTGTACCACTAGTGGTAGTAATTTTTTAAATTTAATTTCAAGTTTCGTAACACCTGGCGCCATCTTGCATCCAAGCAGGTATCAAATATCGATATTTGGTTCCGATTGTCTGGGATTATCGGTTTTTACTTTACTGGTCTGGTATTTAACTTACTAATACACATATTAACATTCAAGAACATATTTCAGTGACACCTCAAGACGGTGTCTTTTGTAAGTTTGATATACGGGAGAGGGTAACCTATCTATCTTTCGAAACTTGTTTGTTCGAATTTCAAACCTCCGAAAACTGCTTAAAGAAGTTTTAGATCCTAGATATATTTTATTACACAATATTGTAACAGATAAATTTATTTTACAGAGGTTTTATGTTCTAGAAAAATTAATAGCCGATTATCAAAATCTTTTTTTTTTCTTATTACAACTGTTTTGCTTACAATAATTTTCTTATCTCGATGTATTTAATATCCTTCTTGTAGTCGGGATTTCCCGACTGCGAATCGAGGTAAAAATTGGTATTCATATAATTAAGCTCATACAACATTGTCGTTTAGTTTCAAATTTTGTGATAAACTTATTTGTTGACCGTTTAACCACGTAGTCTTATTGGATCGACCCTAGAGTACTTTATAAAGCTGGAGGCGCGGAGGGAAAGCAGCCTCTACCCAATATAACAAAATGCACACATCGGGCGAGCCGGAGCGGGAGCCAAAAGGGGCAGAGGCTGTGAAGGTGAGCCCAACTGTTTTCCCAACTGCGCTTTGTTACGCAAGGGTGTTAGGGTTGGACTTCAGTTCCCGCAGCGCCGCGTCGGAGACGTTTAATTCCTAAATTGAAGAATAATAATCTAAACAATTTTTTAGTAAATTTAATTAAAACGTTTAACACAGTTAAATAAACGTAATAATACTTCAATTGAATGTCTTATTTATTACATTTCGAGAGAAACGGCATTAATGAGATGTATCTTATTTTCGGTATTATGAAAATATGGAATACAAATATGCGGCAAAACGTTTTCGATATAATGAACTTCGTACAAAAAAAAACGGTATTACCATAGATGACCACGGCATTCATACATTTGAGTTTTTTCTCGCAGAAAGGGCGCCACTTATCCACTTATCTTATAGATCGTCTTTTAATGCTCTTGACACTAAAACGTTGGAAATGACAGAGGAACATCATCGATATCCAATATTTACCATAAAGTGGATTAACGGCATAAAATAAAATAATTGAAGTTTATTTGTTTTATTATCTATGTACATATATATAGATATAAAAATACAGCGTTACTTTACTACTAACATAATATCTACAAAGGTGCTACTTATTTCTAAAATAAATTTCTACCGGCAGACCTGTGTCTGGAAAGTTGTAACGGAAGCAAGTTAGTACGTGCGTACCTAACAGAAATTATATTTCCAGCTTCTTTCTTTGCGATTTGAGTTAACATATTGTAGTATGCGGTGCCACGCATCAGCCTTCGCACGGTGATTGAGAGAACTAATTTTTTTTTGTTGTTGGCAACACTAACCACGGTCCTCCACACCAAGATTCATCCTTCTTGGTGTACTCCGACTCATTGTGCGTTTCCGTGCTCAAGTCTTCGCACGTCTTCAAATCCACGGCAACTAATAAGAAATAAGTTACTCTGAACATGGGGGGTAAAAGGAAATCCGAAGATATAATATTCGTTGCGAAGGAACGAATATCACGCAAGATCAGGAAGCGTTGATTCTTCAGAGGAAGAAGATACACATAAGTATATTGGTGCATTGTTCCTTAAGTGATGCGAGCTACTATACTGGGTTGTCTCTGTCACGAAATTGTAATGCGTAACTGCCCGATGGGTTTTTACTGTTACTGAATAAATATAAAAGATGCGAACTTACCATACTGGGTATTTTCTGTCTTGTATACCATTGTATACTAAATAAATATTAAAGATGCGAACTTACCATACTGGGTATTTTCTGTGTTGTATAATATTACTTTTATATTTAACGAGTTCTACCCGCAAAGTCTGGAACAAAGAGCTGTGACAAATTCGTGCACTCATTACGATGCGTCGGCGTCATTACCGGAAGGTCCTACATTTTCATCTCAAGAGGTTCAAAATGTATCCTCCTCTTTAGAGGAAGAAAAAGATAAAAACTTGGATGAGGAAATATTAAATATCCTTGGTGATGCTCCTAAGCCAGAAAGCACTTTCGGTAAAAACATCCATAAGGAAGCCACCATAACTGAGCCTCTCGTCAAAAGAGATTTCTCCCTATTTATAAAACAAAATCATATAGGGGAACCACCTTAGCCGCATTGGCTCAAGCTACGGAGTTGATTTTGTCAAATGAGACCTCTGCTCAAAAACTCTTTAATTTATGGGTATAAGTGACGCTGGCCGACTTTTGTGCGATAGCCATTATTTTGAAACTAAGACCAGGCGTAGTTTTATTACGAACGCCATCAATAGCAGTCTTAAAGATACCCTCATAAATACTGCCAGAGATAAATATCTCTTTAGAGAAAATGTGACGGAGAAGTTAAGATCTGCTCAAACTATTCAGCGGTCAGGAGAAACGTTGAAAAATACAGCAAGAAAAAATCTCGTAAATTCTGATAATAGATAAAGATCGTTAAACTTCAGAGCCCTGCACCAGAAACAAGCGGGTCGATTCGATGCAGGGCAGGCTCCTCCGGCACCCAGGTACCCGTTCAACTGATCAGTGCCGCGGCGTGCCCGCTCACCGCCGCCGACGCCGCCTCCTTACCGGGCGTTAGAGACAGATTACCAGGTACAGCACGCTGGCAATTTGCGATAATTTATTAATCAATGGCTAAAAATTACCACTGATGCCACAATTATCTCGTGGGTAGAAGGGGACAAACAATCATTTCATTCCACTCTGTCACAAAAAATAACGCCTTATGTTTATCCTAAATCATCTCTCGATTTTAATGAATCTTTGCAAAAATTAATTAGAATTAATGCAATTTCTGAGTGTGTACATGTTTCCGGTGAATTTTAGTCTAGTGTATTTTTAGTACCGAAATATAATGGTCAAAATCGTTTCATTTTAAATTTAAAACAATTGAATAAGTTTCAACTTCCCATTTTAAAATGGAGGATTAAAGAACGGCCTTGAAATTAGTCACTCATAATTGTTACATGGCATCCGTAGTTTACAAGATGCATATTTTTTTATAAGTATCAATAAATCTCAAAGAAAGTATTTGAACACAAAGAAAGTGTGCTTCTTAAGGGTTGAGTGCAGCCGCAACTGTAAAGACTTCCAAGTGTAACGTAAGGTTTAAACCCGCATTATTAACGTAAGTTAATAATGCGGGTTTTTTAATTAAAGGTAAGTAAGAAACACGTTACCTACATTTTTAAATATATGTCGGAAAACAAAAACAAAACGAAAAGAAGCATTACTCACAAAACGCGATAGAATTAATCACTGGACAGTTACTTAGTACCGAGTCAGTGGGCTTGGGTATAACCCTGGCTTAGTCACAACAAAATCTTTATTCGCGAGTCCGTTCCATCAGTTACAATGCCAACTCAATTAATACCGAGCTACTATCGACCGTCAGTCCGAGATACGTCTGCGCACCTAGCCGTCCTAACCGTATATGCCTCCCTTGCCATCATCCTACTTCAAGATATCCCCGCTGGCGCTGCAATGGAATGTCAAACAGTCATTCATTGCATTTAGCGCCCTCTTTAACAGTGCTACCAACATACTTCCGTTACCATGAAGTCATACTAACATCTTAATATCGCCAACTTATCGTTAGCTCCGACACGGCCATCCTGCGATGGAGCACGTCCTCGTGTGATATTCTGAAACAATCATACCAAAGTGGCGGCTCGGCCACTCCTGACAATGAAGTCAGGCAAATTCTGAAAAAAAAAACACACAAGTTTGAATTTTTAATAACTGAAAATATCGTTTCCGTTAACCAAGTTCCAAGCACCAATGAGTAACAATTATCTCCAAATCAAACATTGAAATCCATTATTTTCATTATTAACAACAAGGTACATCGTTCGTGGTTAACAGCAATTACACCATTTCCCCACGGGAAACCTGAGTCAACCAATGACTCCTTCAACACACTACCCAGAATCCTTCTGGCGTAGTCACAAAACCAGCGAACGAGAACCTGTATCCACAACACATTAAATCTCTTTCAAACACCAAAAATAACATCTTTCTTTACGACTACAATGGATACTTGTACTTTTGGCAAATTCAAAACATTAACCGCTACAGATTTTTTTAAAATTTTACTTCAATTTAATATTTCCATCAAAATTCTAAATCCACGATTTAACAATTTACGTAAAGCTACCACTGGTTCAGAAGATCCATCTACTGAGAAGAACCAGCAAGAAACTCAGTAGGAATCGGCTAACGTCAACGCATTGTACGAACTACAATACTTTCGATAAGAAAACCGCACATTAAACAATGAAATTTACTTTGAATGTAACATCAAACAATTTGACAGCGAACGAACAATAAACAAAGCAAGCATAAGCTGCTAGAACAACCCAATCAATTAGCAAACAATGCAAAGCTCCCCTGCAGTGACGTCCGTCCCGTCACAAAAGTCAGTCAATGACACACAGGCCATTTGCTGCCACACAGGCTACTCAATGCCACACAGGCTAGTCATTGCCACACAGGCTGTCATTGCCACACAGGCTAGTCATTGCCACACAGGCCAGTGATTGCCATACAGGCTGTCATTGCCACACAGGCTAGTCATTGCATTGTACTTCATAATTCACAACAACAAAGTATTAAAATTGTTCGACAACCGCAAACAGTTCGACAGTAAAATCCAGCTCTTTTGTCAATCGCAACGAATTCAAAGTATTATTTAAACGCATTTTCAATCTCGACGTTATAACCTATCTCCGTGATCCATTAAACACACACTATCGTAATATTACGTTTCAATTGCCAAAATAATAACAAGTTTACTGTTACCAAAACATAAGAAAACGTGTCTCCTAAGAATCGCAGCAAAATAATCGAAGATCGGCAAGATACAAAGCGATTTCTACCGAGTCACGGATACACGATAATCAGAAAGAAAATCTACAACTTCAATATTCAGACTACCTATTTAAAAAGGCATTATGAAGGCCGCTTAACCACAAAATTTCACCCGCTCAACTGTGATATCATTACTATCTACCAAGTAGGTACTAAAGGTTCAAAAAGAAACGCATTAAGCCACAGCAGCGCAAGCTATACAAAATTAACGCAAAATAAATCGATTGAAATTTAGTTGCCATGTTTCAAAAACTCGCACGCAATAGAAATGAACCAAGTAAAAACACGTTATGAAAATAACAAAATTAACGTATTGGATCCCTTTAAATCACACACTAAGTTATCACGAATTTAATTAACAACACATGGCAAATATTTTTACACAAACACGGCACACAAAATGGTGAACTCTCTAAGACACGTGAATTTACTCTAATCACAAACGAAAGTTAAGCTTGGTCAGATCCCGGAAGTCTATTCGCAAAATGAACCGAAACACTAATTATGCATGGGCTCATCCCACTTCTGATGTCGGAAAACAAAAACAAAACGAAAAGAAGCATTACTCACAAAACGCGATAGAATTAATCACTGGACAGTTACTTAGTACCGAGTCAGTGGGCTTGGGTATAACCCTGGCTTAGTCACAACAAAATCTTTATTCGCGAGTCCGTTCCATCAGTTACAATGCCAACTCAATTAATACCGAGCTACTATCGACCGTCAGTCCGAGATACGTCTGCGCACCTAGCCGTCCTAACCGTATCTGCCTCACTTGCCATCATCCTACTTCAAGATATCCCCGCTGGCGCTGCAATAGAATGTCAAACAGTCATTCATTGCATTTAGCGCCCTCTTTAACAGTGCTACCAACATACTTCCGTTACCATGAAGTCATACTAACATCTTAATATCGCCAACTTATCGTTAGCTCCGACATATATGTCTACAAAGAGAATTAAGAATGATTAGATATCGTTGTTCTGTGATTTATGACATCTTGATAAAACTGAAGGTAGTGTATATTATAACTGTCACCCAGTACGTCGAAAGTACTGTGTAAGAGCCAGGTGCAGAATGGCGTTCAAGGAAACAGTGATTATTCTTGCCCTCGCTGGTAAATATTTTTTTAACTTATTTACCGAATGTTTTGTGATGTTTTGTAACACATTGCCAGTGGTCCTGGGCTTAAACCTGATGGATGGACACAGATATCATTTCTAATATTCATATTTTCCATCCATTCTTTTACGCTAACACAAGGTCTTTCAGCAACTTAATTTGGGAGGGATAATGCGACGTGATTGTACAAATATTTATTTTATTTGAGTATTTCTATTTTTAGGGTTCTGCTCAGCGAGTAGTGTCAAGGTCAACCGTATTATGGGTGGCACGCCGACCACGATCGACAGCTACCCCTCTTTAGTACAAGTAGAGTTCTTGGTATCGGGGGTGTGGGCCCAAAGCTGTGCGGGAACCATTCTTACTGCCCGCTACGTCTTGGGCGCTGCACGATGCTACGATGGACCGTACGACCTTCTTTTTATTAATTTTAACGGTGAATTAATCTGCGGGTCACCTGTCGGTAATTGAAAATGAGGTCAAAAATGAGAGCATTAGAGTTAATGAAGGGACTGGCTACTCATAACACATTGTTTTAACAGATCACCTCATCTTCACTTACCACAAGGTGCGCTTTGGCCAGTTTAAATCACCTATTAAAAAAGAATTAGATACGTACTCATCAATTTCAAGCCAATATTTCAAGTATTTTTATATTTTGAAGGACATACGACCCCAGTAGCCGTCGTATCCGCGCTGGTACCACCCAGCGCAACGTTGTGGGCCAGGTGGTAGGGGTACAGTGGGCGAGGGTCCACCCTTCCTTCCAGGAATACCCACCCAATGATGGTGATATCGCCGTGGTGCGCACATCAGCTGCTCTAGTGTACACTCCTCTGGTGCAACAAGGCTCTATCCCATTCCAAGGGTACCAGATTCCGGACAATGCGCCCGTTGTCCAGGCCGGTTGGGGAGCATTAGAGGTGAGGCATATTTATAAGATCAGGTTTTGGTTAAAAGTAACTGGCAATCATGTATGAAAAGGAATGGAGGAAGCTAAGGAGGCATATCTGGATATCAGCAATTGGCGTTCCACTACTTAATTTTTTTTATCCAACTCATGTCTAAGGAGCACAGGGACCGTGACTTATTTTGCATTACCTACTATTTTATTTATTTATTTTACTCACTTATTTTATTTTTGTTTATTCAGAAATATACAGTGAATCAAAAACAACAATAAAAATAAATACACAATTACACATTTTTGCATATAAATTCTAAACAGTTTGAGAATAATTCTAGATTTATTTTTTCTTATCTGAAGAAAGTTAAAAAATTAGGTTACCCAAAACTAATAAAATAACATAATAATAAAGACGTGCAAGTAAAGCCAAATCAAAGTGAAAACAAATCAAAATACCTCTTGCAATGAGGAAGAGACACACGATTACGCAATTTAGTTATACTGTTCAATCAAGATATTAAGAATGAAAAATACTTTATTTAACGACCACTTTGGCGATGGGGTAACACTGTTTGCCTCAGACGCCAGTGGTCGCGGGTTCGATTCCCACACAGAACAAGAAAACAAAATGTTCCGGGTCTGGGCCTTTATGTATAGGTATATTTATATTCTAGCATTGCATAACAACACAAGCCCTGCTTACTTTTCTTTATTATTTTATTTATTTATTATTATATTAGGGATTTTATTTATTATTTATATATTTATGTACTTAACTTATCCATTCTTATGATAACGGAAGAAGAAATAAATAAATCAAATTCAGGAATGTCAACCATTATTAATAGACTTTGCAAATCTAATAAAAATGAGTTTTGTCAATAGTTAGTGGCACTTATAGTTATCTCCAACAAAGATGTTATTCTACTATTTCTCAAAGATTTAATCGGAACTTTCAAACCGATGTATGCGGGTAGATATGACGAATTGAATTTAGCATGAGCAAGTTTTACGTAACACATGACGCTGTAAAGGTGCTACCAGACCATCGATCATCGAGAGATCATCGATTGAGGTGGTCGAGCGAGCGACTGGTCTGGTAGAATTAAGTGATTCGACTAACCATTCGTTCGACTGTCGGTCGACGTTGATTTATGGCGGGTTTCAATATTATGAAAACTGTTCGTTTTGCCTACGAACAATAGAAATCACTACCAAAATGCCTTTCTATATTCAAAATCTTGACATCTAAACCCCTGCTTACGAACTGTTTGACTGTAATGGGTTGCTAGGTTACATTTGACCATTTACAAAATAAGTCATTATATCTAGCCAACGACGACGTAACAAGTTATTAATTTAAACCAATGAGGTAAAGGTAGAATGGCAGTCTGCTGCGGCCAATAAGAGTTATTTTTTCATTACGTATGACCAATTAAAGAATAGGTCATTTTATCCAGCCAACGACGTAACAATTTATTCATTTAACGAAATATCCTATCAAATATCTGTCAACATATCAATAATCCAGTTTTCTCTTTCTAACTTATCTATAACTGTTTTTGAAAAAAGGGACGAATATTATTGAATGACATAATTTTTCTTTTAAATATTTACTTTGACGTCATAAAAATGTGATTCAACCAATGGCAAAATTTGTCGAAGGTTTGGCGTTTCGTTTTACGTAAGCAGTTAAACGCAATTATTAATAAAAAGCTCTAAAAACATACTATAATATATTTATCGAATACTAAAACATAGCAAACATAAATTGAATAAGTTTATATATTAGGGATTTTATTTATTATTTATATATTTATGTACTTAACTTATCCATTCTTATGATAACGGAAGAAGAAATAAATAAATCAAATTCAGGAATGTCAACCATTATTAATAGACTTTGCAAATCTAATAAAAATGAGTTTTGTCAATAGTTAGTGGCACTTATAGTTATCTCCAACAAAGATGTTATTCTACTATTTCTCAAAGATTTAATCGGAACTTTCAAACCGATGTATGCGGGTAGATATGACTTTTTTTGAGGGTAGGCCTTAGAAACAGTAACAGCACTCATCTTAATTTAAATCATTTAATTGGATATTTACAATAAATTAGTAATTAATGTTCATATTTTGGTAGTAATAAGCAAGCTTTACCTCCAAGGCAAAAAATCTCCATTCTACACATCTCTATTTTCAACAATTCACATCACTGTTATATCACCCAGTTAACCTCACTATGGAATCCATCCAAAAAACTGTTGTGGCGATGGCAGATTTATTCAATAATGAGATGTCCCAGTTTAGGAAAGAACTGAACAAGAATTGTTCATCAGCCAACCCTGAATCATCCGCACTTGCCCAGGACTTCAACAGGTTCCAGCAATTTATAACTCAAGCAATGGATAATCTTCAGAAGCAGGTGCAGTTTCTGGCAGTTGAGCTTGACAAAATACAGATGCACAGCCGGAGAAAATTTGTCCTTCTACATGGCATGGCAGAGCACAAGAATGAAGATGTGGTCGCGGCTGCAGTTAAAGTAATTAGTGAAAACATGAAGGTTGCAGCATTTACTAAAGCCGACATAAAAAACTGTTATAGATTGGGTCATTCAGTTCTTCCTGACAGGCCACGTCCAGTTCTGGTCAAGTTTGCAGATTTAGAAATAAAAAGCAAAGTGTGGAAAGCCAAAACGACTCTCAAAGGTTCAGGCATTACAGTATCGGAGTTTTTGACTAAACTTCGCCATGAAACTTTCATTGCTGCTCGTCAAAAATTCGGGGTGACAAGGTGTTGGACCCAGGATGGTTCGTTGTACGTGCTTGGACCTGATGATGTGCGGCATCGAATCGTGACCATGGTGGACCTCAGTGCAATCCCGAACCCGGAGTCCAGCAAAGCCGATACTGGATCCCCGGCGCAGACGAAGCCTTCTAAATCTGTAAGGAGTAAGCGTCCAACGCGTAAATAATCTTTGTTCATTTCCTTTTAGTTCCATTATGTATATGTGTAGATATATGTCTTTCTTTATATTTTTCTCTACCTCCGATATTTATTTATTATTTGTTTACTTTCATTTCATACATTGATTGATTGATTGATTGACTGACATTTGACATGTATCTAAGTAGTTTTTCAACTGTCAATCCACTCTTGGCCTGGTTTTTTTTTTTTTTTTTTTTTTCTTTCTTTTGGCACTACTCTTTCGAAGTATTTGCCAGTGTCAAGTATTTTGTCAATGGTAGAAAAGGTAGGGAACGAAGGAATTAAGGAAATATTTGGACCGGAATCTGGATTGGAAAAGGATTAGGTAAGGTTTTAAAAAAAATAAAAAGTTAAAAATTATATACATATGTACAAAAGGGGTTATAGATATATGGAATAAATTATTGAATTATTTCCTAGCTAAAATATATACATATCTAAATATATATATCATAAAAATATATATCAGATTTTAATGTCGTTACAAAGAATAAATGATGCCAGCATGTTATAATTGTCCTTGTCAATCAACAGGGTCAAAACGCAAGAGGGTAAGGGGGTTTGAGAGGATACTAAATGTTCATAAAAACTTTTATGATCGTACCGCTTGCAGGCAAAAAATATGTGATCGATGCTACCCACATCTTCCCCACATTCACACCGATCACTGGGGATTATATTGAGTCTGGCGAGATGAGTTGGTATACAGCAATGGCCCATCCTCAAACGTGACAGGATAGATACAGTTTTTTTACTTAGCTTAAGTTTATCTTGATAAAACCAAGGCTTCAGTGACACCAACGGTTGTATTTTATAAAGGTATTTGCCTTTAACTTGTGAGCTAGATGCCCAGTTAATATTCCAAGAATCAACAAGATTTTTCTTTGGTAGGTAAGTAACGATGTCATGGTTATAATTAGAGAATGGTACACGGTCTCCCCATAGCACTGCATCATTGGCTATGGCGTCTGCTTTCTCATTGCCCTTAATGTTACAATGGCTCGGTATCCAAGCCAGTACTAAGTTTTTATTTTGATTTTTACATTTAAGGAGAGCACATCTAATATTAATTATTATGGGATAAACAATACTGGATTTAAATGGTGACTTTTTGATTGCTTGTAAGGCGCTCAAAGAATCTGTTAAAATTATGGTTTCCTTGAATTTTAATAATAAGGAGAGTTCAATGGCTTTTAGGATGCCCACGCATTCACCAGTGAAGACTGAGGACTCCGGGGGCATTCTAATTTTTTGGGACAAGTTGAACTGAGGGTTATAAACCCCGACTCCCACACAACTATTTTCGGAATGCTTAGATGCATCAGAAAATATTTGAGGCCAGTTTTGAAACCTATTGTCCATAACATAATTAAACATACTGTTTGGTTCTATGTCTTCTTTAGATATATTTAAATCTAAAATAATGTTTGGCGTCATTGTGAGGCTATGATAACTACTTAAAAATATTGGGAGGTTATCAAATGCGTGTATAGGATTCTGTAATGATTTATATTTTTTTAAACTGATAATAGAAGGGGGCAATGATTTGTTTTTCCAGTAATGAGATGAATCTGTATGGCTTGACAGTAATTGTAGTTGTTTTATAACGGGATTGTTTTTAATCTGACATGCTTTAAACACAAACTTATCCGATAAATATTGTCTTCTAAGTTGCAAGGGAGGATCTGCCATTTCAACTTGAAGAGCATTTATAGGCGATGATTTCATGGCTCCACAGACCAGACGGAGTGCCTTGGACTGTACTTTGTCAATTTTTTTCCTTGCTGCGATATTAAGAGGTTCTAGCCAGAATGTACCATAATCTAAATTACTACGAATAACTGCATTGTACAATATTTTTAAAGAATATGGGTGAGCACCCCACCATACGCCTGAAAGGCATCTCAAAATGTTTATATTTTTTTCACATTTTGCTACAATATATTCACAATGTGGAACGCCAGAGAGTTTTGAATCAAGTATGACACCTAGAAATTTGGCTTCATTTCGGACTGGAATTTTATTATTTTTACAAGTAATATTGATCGGGGGAATGTTTCTTTTTCTTGTGAAATGTACAACAACACTTTTAGAAGGCGCAAGAGTTAGTCCGTTGTCTTCTAACCATCTGTTTAATTTATGTAATGAAATATTTAAATAATTTGTAGCTATTGTGATTGATTTATGTGTTGAATAGACCAATAAATCATCGGCATATTGAATGATTTTTGATTTAGTAGAATCGATATTTTCCTCTAGATCGGCGGTATATACATTGTATAATAAGGGGCTGAGGACAGACCCTTGCGGTAAACCTTTCCATAGAGTTCGTGAAAACTCAACATTATCAGATTTTAAAGTTATAACTCGCTCCCTTAATATATTTAAAATAAAATGTGTTAGCATTTCTGGAACTCTCAGTTTTTCCAGCTTCCGTTTTAATATGGATATATTAACATTATCATAGGCAGCAGTGACATCTAGGAAGCTAGCCAAAATCGATTCATTTTTAGAGAAAGCTATTCGTATATCGGTTACCAATAGGCCGATACAGTCCATACAGCTTTTCCCTTTCCGAAATCCAAATTGGCTTTTCGATAAGAGATAATTACTTTCAAGGTACCATTCTAGTCTATTTTTAACTAAATGTTCGGCGATTTTTAAAAGCACTGATAAAAGTATGATAGGTCGAAATGCTGTAACGTCAGATGGTTGTTTTTTTGCTTTTATAAATGGCAACACCAGATGGTGTCTCCACTGTTGTGGAACATTACCGTGCAAAATGACATTATTTATTAATGACAATAAATATTGTTGATATTCTTCTCCTGCATTAATAATGAAAGAATAAGGAATCAGGTCTACTCCAGGGGCACTATCTTTTAAATGAGACAATACACCCTGCAGTTCAGACATGGAAAAAGGGTCATTGAGTTTATTTTGTCTGACGGGAAGTGGGTCTAAAATAATATTATCACAGATATTTAGCTGTTCTGGGACTGAAGGAGGAGCTAACCCATTCAAAAATGAATCGACTAAGTGTTCGGGGATGTTTGGTCCGCTAGAATCAACGAACGCCGATCTAAATCGACGAATGTTGGTCCATACAAGTGATGGTTTAACATATGGTGAAATACTAGCACAGAACCTATGCCAGCTTTCTTTTTTTTTGATCTTAAACATTTTTTTGGTGCTCTTAATACATGCTTCTAATTGTTCAAAATTTTCTGTTGTGGACACCAGTGAATAAATATGTTCTAAATCCTTTCTGTGTTTAATTGCCTGAGTGCAATCTTTATCCCACCATGGAGGTGATGGAATGCCATGGTGATGTGCTTTTCTAGGAAAAACTCTGTCAGCTGCCCTAGTCAGAGCTGCTATCAGAGCTTTGTTGCATATATTTACATCTGAAGTATTGGTTGGCAATTTTGAATACTCTTTTTTAACTTCTTCAGTAAATTGTGGCCAACAATCCTGCTGAATTTGAAACCTGCATGGTAGGTGACTGTGGGTGTGCTGAGAAAGATGTTTATTTGATGTTGGCATCTTTAACAAAATGGGAAAATGATCACTGCCATAAGTTAACTTGAGTGTATTCCATGAAACTATAGATGCAATGTCAGGGGTACACACGGTGAGGTCAACTGCACTCTTATGTTCTGTTGGTTTTGTTCTGCGAGTAGGAGATCCATCATTAAGTACACATAAGTTGAGTGAGTCAAATATATCTAATAATTCATCCCCATAGCATTCATTTGTGCCACATCCCCAGGACTGATGATGGCAGTTAAAATCACCTAACAAAACAAATGGTTTGGGCAGAGTTACTATAATATTTTTTAAATCTTGTAAAAGTTGCATTGATTTTTTTGATATATATATGGATATGTATAAGATTTTATTAATAATGATACCAATCATAGGCATATATCTATTTTGGTGATTAAAAAAATATGGTGTATAAGTAATGTTATTTTTGATCAGCAAAGCGACCCCACCGCCTTGCTGATCAGTGCGATCTTCCCTAAGACACTTATAGCCCTGAACCTTAAAATTGAATCCAGGTCTGAACCATGTCTCAGAAAGCGCAAATAAAAAAGGTTCATACTTGTTTAACAAGTAAATAAGGTCACTTTTCTTATTATTGACGCTGCGTGCATTCCACTGCAGAATTTGGGACTGATCCATCATTAATTGTTGTTTTTAAAAAGTTTATTAGGTCAGCGTGGGAAGTTTTGTCGGAATTTAGTAATAAGGTTTTGATAAGTTTAATTATTAATTCTAGAGTTGATTTTTCTTTAATTTGGTGGTCAGTATTTATCATAACACCATTTCCGCTTGGAGATGGCATATCAAAATCTTTTATTAATTCTTTGTGAGCATTAATATCATACCCATGACTAGTGGTTTTAATGGGGCTGCGAGGTTTAATAAATACAGATTTTTTGTAAGATGTGTTTGAATTAATTTTATTTGTTTCCAAATTCTGAAATTCCTGTCTTGGTGATGGTGGATGGTGGAAGGGTGATGGATTTGTAACTTCTGCATAAGACCTTGAAACAGAAGGATGTTGTTTAACTGCCTCTTGGTATGATAAGCAATTTTGAGCCATTGTTAATTTAATTTTTGTTTGTCTTATATATTCAGGACAATTTTTGTCAGTGGCAAAATGTTTTCCTTTACATTGAATACAAACAATGGACTCCTCATCAGGTTGGCATTGATGGCCAGTGTGATCATTCCCACATTTGTAGCACCTGGGGTTTGAACGGCATTGTGTAGTAGTATGTCCATAACGGCAACAAGAATAACACTGAATGGTCGGGTAAATGTATAAATCTACAGGTAGGGAGTTATAGCATAAATATATTTTTTTAGGGAGAACCTGTCCATCAAATGTTATAATAACTGTTTGAGTTGGTTTCCATGTGATTGTATCATTTTCAGTGACCTTACGGTTAATTCTTCGGACTTTTAGTATTTTGCCACAACCAATTGGGAGAGAAACACTTTCTTGAATGTCGTTTTCGCTTAAATCAACCGGCACGCCCCTGACTAAACCCATGCGGGTTACATTAAAGGTAGGTATAAATACTTTGTAACCATCGCTTTCCAGCTTTTTACTATTTAAAAATTCGTTGGCGTCACTAAAGTTTCTAAAAGCTAATGTTATACGGTTACGACCTATGCGTTTAAGGCTACCATCAATGATACTTTTATATGAGTTACGTTTGAGGAATCGGCCAAAAGAAATTGGATGAATTATGACATTGTCATTTTGACTTTCTTGTGATTTTTGGACATGTACTATGTACGGGGATAAGTCATTTTTATTGTATTGTTCACGTGCAACTTTATTTGTTGTTTTAAGCATATTACTATTTGATGGGGTATCTTTAATTTGGGTAGCGTTCGGTTGTTTAGTACAATTTTCTTGGTCTTGGACACATTGACAATCATCAGCAGTTTTTGTTTTAGAGGATTGCCGCCTTTTTTTATTGCAGTGTCTGCAGATACGTTTAGCCACCTTTACCCTCTTGCGATTAATTGATGAAGCTGAGCAATCGGTTTCCATATCGGAGCCGACTACTATATTTAAACCGACCGAAGGGACGGTTCCCCCGGGGTCTTCCGGGGGGTCCATGGGAAAATATAAAAAGACTCACCTACTCGATGAAAATATATACACTTGTTAATAAAAGATAATATATAATAAAATTTACAATATTTACATAAACAAACCGTAACTAATCCTATTAAAATATTTTTTAAGATTTTCACGAAAAGAAACACGACCGATAAGTTTAACGTTCCCGCGCTTTTTTCCTGGCCTGGTTTTCATTGTAATGAGAGTGAGTGACTGTACAACTTCAATCAATATTGACAATAATCTAGTTGCAATATTATTGACAATCTTTTATTCTACATATTAAATTATGTTATTTCTTGTTTAAGCTTAGTAATTTAGCCGGAGGTAGAGCTTGTTCTATTACTATTTAGTATAATTTTAGTTTTATATCTTAAGTAATTATTTTATCTTATAAGTATTTTAATATTTTATCGAAGCACTATTTATTTATTTAGCATTTATGTATATTTCTGATAGCGAAGATGACATACCTTTGTCTTATATTTCATGTTCCTCACCTTCATCACAGAGTACAGGTAGCTACCACAGTATAACTCCTTCTCTAAATATTGCGCTCGACAACCACTTTGCAGATTTTCCTAAAAACTTCAATGTTGTCCATATCAACGCGCAGAGTATTCCAGCTCACTTCCCTGATATGCTGGCAGCTTTTGATAGCAAAGCTATACACGCTATCCTAGTTTCAGAAACTTGGCTTAAGCCATGCCTCTCCTCTACGTCCTATGCACTGCCGGGTTTCTGCCTGATACGCAGTGACCGTCCTAATCGTACTGGTGGTGGTGTGGCCATATATCTTAGAGCACACATTCCTTTT
Source organism: Stenoptilia bipunctidactyla (assembly GCA_944452665.1). Taxonomy (NCBI): domain Eukaryota; kingdom Metazoa; phylum Arthropoda; class Insecta; order Lepidoptera; family Pterophoridae; genus Stenoptilia; species Stenoptilia bipunctidactyla. The sequence goes on from OX101742.1 coordinate 19,360,159, forward strand.
ACCGTAGTCAACACATCAACAGCGTCACCGACTAGTGCAGTCGAGCACCTATTTGTGGAAATTACGTTGTGCCAAACTAAAGTGCTTCTAGGAGTTATGTACAGGCCACCAAAAACTGATTACTTCTCTACTTTGGAGCATGTGTTGGAGGACTTGGTACCTTTATATAGTCACACCATCTTAATGGGCGACTTTAACACGTGTCTTCTGAAAACTGATTCTCGATCCACAAGACTTCGCTCTTTAATTAAGGCAACCAACCTTAACATTGTCCCGTCTAATGCCACACATTATTATCCTCATAGTTCTCCCTCTCTTATTGACTTAGCTATTGTCTCCTCCATAGATCACTTATCCCATTTTGGTCAATTAGACGCGGACGCTTTTTCTTATCACGATTTATTGTTACTTTCGTACAAAGTTCGCCCTCCCAAAGCAAAGCCGAGAACCCTTCTGCGGCGTAATTTTGATGGCATTAACTTAGAAAAACTTCTTGACGATGCTAATCATACCGATTGGTCAGCTGCTGTCAATAAGTTATCGGTCAACGACCAAATTGTGACCTTCAATTCACTCCTCACTGACCTGTATGACAGACACGCACCACTACGCCCCGTCAAGATCAAGCATCTTCCTGCTCCTTGGTTGACGGATGACATCAAGAAACTGATGAAAAGAAGAAACCGTGCAAAAGTCAAAATGAAAAAAAATCCAACCGATGAAAACGCATTGGTGTATAAAAATTTGAGGAATCGCTGCAACACGATGTGTAGGGATGCACAACGACGCCATATTCACAAATCAGTCTCAAACGGCGATTCAGCTAAAGTTTGGAAATTTCTCAGAACCCTGGGTATCGGTAAATCTAAGAGTGATAGTTCTTTTAAAAACGTCGATCTCAACTCATTAAATGCTCATTTCACTTCTTCTAGCTCTTTAGATGCTGATACAAAATTTCACACTCTGAATCACATAACTAGTTTACCGATTCCAAATATTCCATCCTTTTCTATAAGTCAATTTTCGGAATGTGGTGTCAAAAGAACTATGCTCTCTATTGCCTCAAATGCCATTGGCTCAGACTGCATTAGTCGTAAGATGCTCATATTCTCCTCCATAGATCACTTATCCCATTTTGGTCAATTAGACGCGGACGCTTTTTCTTATCACGATTTATTGTTACTTTCGTACAAAGTTCGCCCTCCCAAAGCAAAGCCGAGAACCCTTCTGCGGCGTAATTTTGATGGCATTAACTTAGAAAAACTTCTTGACGATGCTAATCATACCGATTGGTCAGCTGCTGTCAATAAGTTATCGGTCAACGACCAAATTGTGACCTTCAATTCACTCCTCACTGACCTGTATGACAGACACGCACCACTACGCCCCGTCAAGATCAAGCATCTTCCTGCTCCTTGGTTGACGGATGACATCAAGAAACTGATGAAAAGAAGAAACCGTGCAAAAGTCAAAATGAAAAAAAATCCAACCGATGAAAACGCATTGGTGTATAAAAATTTGAGGAATCGCTGCAACACGATGTGTAGGGATGCACAACGACGCCATATTCACAAATCAGTCTCAAACGGCGATTCAGCTAAAGTTTGGAAATTTCTCAGAACCCTGGGTATCGGTAAATCTAAGAGTGATAGTTCTTTTAAAAACGTCGATCTCAACTCATTAAATGCTCATTTCACTTCTTCTAGCTCTTTAGATGCTGATACAAAATTTCACACTCTGAATCACATAACTAGTTTACCGATTCCAAATATTCCATCCTTTTCTATAAGTCAATTTTCGGAATGTGGTGTCAAAAGAACTATGCTCTCTATTGCCTCAAATGCCATTGGCTCAGACTGCATTAGTCGTAAGATGCTCATACCTATCCTCGACATTATCCTTCCTGTTATTACCTGTATCCTGAACAACTGTGTTGTTAGTGGTGTCTTTCCAGATGCATGGAAAGACGCAAACATCACCCCTCTTCCTAAAAAAACCAATCCTTCTTCCTTTTCTGATTATCGCCCTATTGCCATCCTACCTTTCCTTTCCAAAGTACTCGAGGGACTCGTTCATCAACAGCTCATCACTTTCTTACAAGAACATACATTATTGAACCCCCTCCAATCTGGCTTCCGTCCTGGGCATAGTACGACCACTGCACTGCTCAATATCACCGAAGATATTCGTATGGGCATGGAGGAGAAAAAGCTTACTGTTCTAACATTGTTAGATTTCAGTAATGCCTTTAACACAGTAGATTTTGACATCCTCTTGCAATTGCTACGGTCTTTTAACATATCTCCATCGACTATTGACTGGTTTCATTCTTACTTGCATGGCCGCCGGCAACGTATATCCACCGAGACGGAGTTCTCTGATTGGCGTGATATTAAAGCCGGTGTGCCACAAGGTGGCGTGTTGTCCCCTCTCCTGTTTTCACTATTCATCAATTCGATTACTCTCCATATATCTTCTTCCTACCATCTGTATGCGGACGATCTCCAAATTTACACACAAAATAGTCTCGAGAATCTGCCAGCAACTATTCTGCAACACAACGCTGACTTAAAACGAATATCGGATTGGAGTAATAAACATGGTCTTACAGTCAACCCTCTTAAGACTCAGTCAATTATAATTGGAAGTAACAACATGATTTCACGTATTAACTGGAACACAGTTCCTCCTGTAGTATTTAACGGTATCTCGATACCATACAGTGAGACTGTGAAAAACTTAGGAGTTATCTTTGACCGCACGTTGTCTTGGAAACCACAAGTCACTGAGCTGAGCAGGAAGATGTTTGCCGCGGTGAATTCGCTCAAGCGTCTTCGCAATTTCCTCCCTACTGCCACTAAAATTACGCTTGCACAATCTCTCTTTCTTCCCATTCTCGACTATGCTGATGCCAGCTATCTAGACCTAACTGAAGAACTTCTTAATAAACTTGAGCGGCTACAAAATCTCTGCATAAGGTTTGTATTTGGATTACGCAAATACGACCATATATCTGATTTCCGCAATAATCTCAAGTGGCTCCCCATTCGCCTTCGCCGGAATACTCACATTCTTTCTCTAGTCTACCGTATTCTGTATGACAAAGCGATACCTGCCTATCTTAAAGACCGTTTAAAATATCGGTACACCAATAACGACCGTAACTTGCGTTCCTCATCAAATTTACTCCTGACGACACCATCGCACACATCCACATTTTTAGGTAAGTCCTTTTTTGTTCGATCGGTGTCGTTATGGAACGAGCTCCCGACTGAGATTCGCTTTGCTCGCACACCGCGCATCTTTAAACGAATGCTTAAACGTCATTATCAGGTGAAACACTGTCCATCTTAGCTATCGACATAATATAGATATTTATATATGTATTAATATTTTATTTATTTATATAGTATATAGTTATGTATGTAAACGTTTATGTAAATGTATGTAATTATTCGTATGTAGTTTATTTTACTAGGCGTACACCTCGCCCACGTAAATTTCCTCCAATGCCTGGGTTGCCTGGCAGAAATCGCGCTTCGGCGATAAGGCCGCCCTTTGTATGTTAATTGTAATTGTTGTTTCATTTATACTATGTAACCATGTTGGTGTACAATAAAGAGTTTTATTATTATTATTATTATTATTATATTTCTTTAGTTCAAATATCATACAAATAATTTGCGAATGCGTGATATTCTATAAATCACATATCACCTATTTTCTTGGAAGAACGTCACGCAAGGAGGGCCCATGCCAAATTTGAGAACTTACAGCCCGTAGCTAGTAGATATTGTGAAACGCTACTTTTTTCCTACCAATTTTGTACCTGTACCGGTTACGCATAGTAGTTAGTTGAATATTGAAACCCGCCATAAGTAATCCCGACAATATCATAAAGTAACTTTTATAGGTTTAGATAGAGATATCAGCTAAAACGGAGCTCTAGCGCCATCTAGAACTTAGTGACTGAAACTTTTACTAGAACCAGTCGGGAACCTTCCCTGTATTTTTCTATAAGAATATTTAAGAATCCTCAAATATGTATATTATCATGATTCTATGAAATACGTATATATCAGAAAATCGTTATCACGAACAAAATTCCAATAAACATGCAAAGGTCGAATTGCGGTTAGGTCGAGTCGGTTAGGTGATTGATTGAATGAACCGAAGAATGAAAAGTAGGATGAAAAACACATTGTCTATGGCATTTTTCTAATTTTATATATTATAAACAGCGCCATCTATATCTTAGTAATACTAACAAAATTTAGTGAAAACACCGTGGACAATATTCCATCAGTTTGATCGACGTCTACTTATCCATTCTAGCATCGATCGACGCCCTTGATCTACGGTCGATCGATGAGTCTGGTAAAATCGATCGATCGACGTTGACTGATGCTTTCTACCATCGATCTTCTAAGGATATATGTAGACGTCTACTTGCGTTGTCGATGACATATTTGCTGCACCTGAATTGAAGAAACCTCATAAAGCCGCTTCATACCTAATCAAATTTACTCAGCGATCACAAAGGTCATGTTTCCAAATTGGAAATAAGATTAACATTTCACCATAGTTTTGGTAAAATTACGGTATTTTCGATAAAAATGTCCAAAGATTACAATAATGGAATGGCGCAGAAAAATGTAAAAGTTTAATGTCAATGGCAACCGCCATGGTAGGTCATCCATACATTACGCCATTTTTGATAGTTTAATTTCTGTCAAAACTGTCATCTTCGTGGTAAAAATCTGTCGCTTGAAGTTAGCAGGAATGGAATGGCTATGTAGGGAGAAGCTATTTTTAATAAATCTTGTTCTTTTTTAATACGATGTTAATCTGAAATTAAGTGATTTATTTGTACGTATATTCTCGTCATAGTATCCATGTGCTCACATTCTAGCCCCATGTACAAAGAAATGGATAAGTATATGTCTTTTACTGAATAATACGAGTCGGGGACGGTTGTCCGACGTTCGTTTGTCTGCTGAACCATTGACCGACATAACTTTTCATCGACGAACGTTTGCTCGACAATCTATCTCCAACGAATGTTTAGTCAACATTATCTTTCTCCGACGAACTTTTCGCCGACAGTCGCTTCGCCGAAGATCGTTTTGCTAGAGTAACGTTATTTATTTTCAATTATCTTTTCATCGCCAAAAGCAAACAATGTAATAAATATAAATAAATCTATGGAATACCTATATCTATGTTAAAATATCTCTGACATACAAATACTCTATACATCATTCACAGTCCCACTGTGTATCTACATAATATTTGTAATTTTGACCTTGATTAAGCGTATGTTATAAACCAACGGTGAATAAAAATAATACATTTATGATTCAGATTTTAATCTTTAAGTTAACTTAAGGGCTACAATGTAGAAGTTTTATTATTCATGCTCAAACAAAGTTAATCTTCTTTTCCACAGGAGGACGGACCTCCATCCGAAACGCTGCGCCACATCTCCATCTACACACTCAACAATGAGTGGTGCACGGACGGCTACATCAACACGTGGCCATGGCCCAGCCATGTGACGACCAACATGATCTGCGCCGGTCACCAGTTCGTCGGAGGAGCTGGTGCCTGCACGGGCGACACCGGAGGTCCTCTTGTCTACGGCAACGTCGTCGTGGGCGTCATATCTTGGGGATTCCTATGCGGTCATCCATTCTTCCCTAGCGTTAGCACTGCTGTCTCATCCTATACTAACTGGATCTTAGAAACTGCCGTCTAGTTTGATATGATAATAGTAACAAATAAACTTAAGAAACGATATTACTTAATAATAATGTACAAAAGAAAGAAGTCTTTGTTTTCTTTCCGTAGATATTTCGACCTTTTTCTAAGGCCTCGTTTATGTAAAGGCGGCGCGTCGCACGGGGCGTTGCGCGTTTTACTACATCGTCGGCTTTACTATGAAACCAACCACTGGTTTAGTGTGAAGCCGACGATGTATCGAAAATGCGCGACCTACATATACGAGGCCTAAGGACTATCACTATAGTAAGGGATGTGTTTGTAGGGCTGTGAATTCAAAAAAGACAAAATTAACACTATGTATTCAGGTGTATCCGTTAGATCAATGGTATCGATCAATGGTAGAATTGAATTTTCGACGTCAATTGATAATTTTTACCAGGTTTATCCGATCAGAAAGAACCGATCGACGCTGTCGGTTGACCGTTGATTGATATCGATCGATTGGTGTGGTAACTTACTCTAACCTTACTTTCAGAACTACTTTTACGTGATTGTATTCCGTGTAATTTATACTGCAGGTTACATAAATGTAGAGCTCGGTTTACGAGGGTCCGTGGGACTGAAAACAGAAGAACTGGATGATGTTGAGTGTCAGCTCTTAAATAACGGTCGGTGTGCTTGAGCTTACAACAAACTGTGTGCGTACGCTGAACATTCCTTGTGTGTCGAATAAGCACATCTAAGAATGACAGAGTCCTATTTTCCTCCTTCTAATTAACTCTCTGTGGAACTATAAAAGCAATAGTCTGCAAAAGTCTAGATCTTATTTATTTAATTAATTAAGATATGCCAACAATATTAATACATAGCACTCTAATAATCATTTGTACAGGGTGACTGGTGGCCAATTTTAGATACTGTAGGAGAGCACTCTGTAGGTAGGTACTCGATTCAGATCATAATTATGTATGTAATAAAAGTAGGTACTTAATTATTATCAGAAATACCTAAGAATTAATAAAGAGACCTCACTACACCTTTTCCGACGCGCCGCGCCGCTTCAGTCAATCAGTCAACACGCACACAGCAGTGTTCCCGCCACACGCACACCACTACCCTCTAAGTATCTATTGTATTACGATTATGTAACCTTGCGTTGCGTAATGAATTCTTTAACTTTCAGTTTAGTTTACTCAGTAAATAAAAATCAGTCGTTGAATTTTGAATGTGATCCCTGTAGATGTCTTACATCTAGTACAATATCACTAACAGACAAATACAGCATTCTAGGGAAGTGTGGAATGAGCAAATACCATACTGTTACACAAGGGTACCTATATTGAATAATTTGGTAATCGGATACCGCTCTTGCAAATTAAAATCCCTAAGGCATTGGCCTTTCTACACCACAGAGCAATTCGTTCACATAAGCTGCTTTTGGCGTACTATAATTTATTTATTTATTTCATCCAAACATACAGCCATCTTTACAGGTGCTTAACCTAATACAATGGCGTTGCCAATAAACAATTTTCTTAAACAACACAACAATTTAAACAAAACCAACAAATATAACACAAACAATGATAACAATTAGGTAACTACAATATAACTACACACATAACACGCTGCCTGAGTGAACTCATTCAGTGAACAAAAAAACAGATCTACGCGATCAGACACTGTGTTGAGCGTTCGCAAAGCTCGCGTGAGTGGTGCGCGGTGTAACAGTGCGGTGCGCGCGCGAGGTATTAGGAACAGCGCTGACTGCCGACGTCTACCCACGTTCCCATCCGGCACACAGAGCTGCATACACTCAAGTACGCCTGGGTTGTGTATTTTTCCACGAAGGACCCCAAATATGTATGCAGCAAAAGCTACCTCCCTCCTTGTCTCTAGTCGACAATACCCCACCATGCCCAGGACAAATAAGGTGGGATACAACAGTGGGTATCCAGGGTATACATGATACATTTTCTTGAAAAGAAATCTGCAAAATTTATTTTGTATCCGCTCCATCATCAACTTATATTTATCTTCATGTGGAGACCAAATGGATGAATTGCAGTGCAGGTGGCTTTTTATCAATGCTTCATACAATGCTTTAAGAGCCATTATATTTGTAAATTGATTTGCTTGACGTAGAATCAACCCAAGATTGCGATAAGCCTTTTTACATATTGCTTCAATATGTTTTCTGAAGCACACATTGGACGAAAAAATGACTCCCAAATCTCTTGCCTTTGTAATTCTTTGGATTTCATATGGGTGATAGCTTAGAGAATAAGATTTAGTATATGACAATACTTTGGTTGCCTGGTAGAGATCGCTTTCTAGCGATAAGGCCGCCGATTGTGTTTTCTTTTTTATTTTTTATTTTATATTTTCTATTTTGTGTTTGTACAATGAAGAGTAAATAAATAAATAAATAATACAGAGCATTTGTCGACATTGAATTCTAATTTATTGTCTTGGCTCCACTTAACAACGCTCTGTATGTCCTGTTGCATTGCAACGTGATCTTCGCTGTCTTTTATTGAGAGAACTAATTTCAAATCATCTGCAAACAGTAGAGGTGTAGAATTATGAACTACTTTTGGCAGGTCATTAATCATCAATATGAAGTGGAGAGGGCCTAAATTGCTGCCTTGGCTGATACCGGATCTAGTAGCATATGATTCAGAAAGGTATCCTCCACAATCGACATATTGACGTCTATCGCGTAGATAACTGGCGAAGAAATTTAAGGTATGTGGCGAAAAACCTACACTGACCAGTTTAGACAATAGCACGTTGTTATCTACGGTATCAAATGCCTTTCTGAAATCAAAGTACGCTACATCCACTTTTATGCCGGCGTCAACCGATGGCACTAAGTGCAGCATGAGGTCGAGCAGATTCCCCGTTGTACTACGCCCCGGACGAAAACCATGTTGCGTATCGGATAGTTGAGCACTGACTTGTGGGTAAATACAGCTATGAATCGTCATTTCGAATACTTAAGCCGGAGTGCAGAGGACCGCAACAGGTCTAAAGTCGCTCGGTGAGGCACCTCCTTTCCCCTTCGGAACAGGAACAACTCTGCTCAGCTTCCAACGATCAGGAAACGTCCCGGTCTCAATACAGACATTGAATAAATGCAGCAAAGGCCTTTCCAAAGCCGCTCGACAATCCTTAAATAGAAATGCTGGGATACCATCTGGTCCCACTGAACGCTTGGGCGGCAATTTAGCCAGCGCTAGTCGCACCTCAGCAAGTTGAACGCGCGCGAGATGCACGCGTGCTCGCGGTGCCTCTGCCGAGCCAGCGGTCGCCGCTGCCACGCTTAACAAGGGGGGTTCCGGATTGTAGACAGATTGAAAAAATCCAGCGAATTCCATGGCATTTTCCTGTTCCGACAGTAGCCGACCTTCCTTGATGATCTCGCGGTTGTTTGGACTACTTGACTTAGACCTCAAGAAGTCTCAAAATGATCGTGGGTCCTTGGCCAAGTTACTCTGAACTAAATCTCGGTATTGGTCGTGTGCTCGTTCTATCTTATCTTTGACTCTTCTCCTACACTTAGCAAATTCTTCATAGTCGCACTGTGCTTTAGTGGTCTTATACATTTTGTGAAGTCGGTGCTTCAGTTTTATTTCCCTTATGATGTCGGCAGTGTACCAGCGTGGATAGATATATTTAGAGTTGACCGAACCAGCCTTCTTAAGGGGAACACAGATATCCAGAACGGTATAGATCTGGTCATAGAACATGTTCAAAATTATATCGGGATCGTTTATACTATATATGTCACTCCAGTGGATTTCATTTAACAACTGATATAAACGGTGAAAGTCTGCTTTATTGAAATTCCAAGTTAAGGAACGTATCGGGTAATCAAAATGACCATTGTCTTTATCTGTCGCTGGTGATGGATTTAGCGGGGATGTTCTCGTTTTGATCTCTTTCGAAGTTAGTCTAAAGTTTTATATTGTACCACTAGTGTTAGTAATTTTTTAAATTTAAAATCAAGTTTTGTAACACCTAGCGCCATCTTGCATCCAAGCAGGTATCAAATATCGATATTTGGTTCCGATTGTCTGGGATTATCGGTTTTTACTTTACTGGTCTGGTATTTAACTTACTAATACACATATTAACATCCAAGAACATATTTAAGTGACACCTCAAGACGGTGTCCTTTGTAAGTTTGATATACGGGAGAGGGTAACCTATCTATCTTTCGAAACTTTTTTGTTCGAATTTCAAACCTCCGAAAACTTCTTAAAGAAGTTTTAGATCCCAGATATATTTTATTACACAATATTGTAACAGATAAATTTATTTTACAGAGGTTTTATGTTCTAGAAAAATTAATAGCCGATTATCAAAATCTTTTTTTTTTCTTATTACAATTGTTTTGCTTATAATAATTTTCTTATCTCGATGTATTTAATATCCTTCTTGTAGTCGGGATTTCCCGACTGCGAATCGAGGTAAAATTTGGAGCGAGCAGCCTCTACCCAATATAACAAAGTGCACACATCGGGCGAGCCGGAGCGGGAGCCAAAAGGGGCAGAGGCTGTGAAGGTGAGCCCAACTGTTTACCCAACTGCGCTTTGTTACGCAAGGGCGTTAGGGTTGGACTTCACTTCCCGCAGCGCCGCGTCGGAGACGTTTAATTCCTAAATTGAAGAATAATAATCTAAACAAATTTTTTGTAAATTTAATTAAAACGTTTAAACACAGTTAAATAAACTTAATAATACTTCAATTGAATGTCTTATTTATTACATTTCGAGAGAAACGGCATGTATGAGGTGTATCTTATTTTCGGTATTATGAAAATATGGAATACAAATATGTGGCAAAACGTTTTTGATATAAAACGGGATAAACGTTTTGCTTGGTGGTAGGATCCCTTCTGGGTCCGCCTGGCTAGCGACCACCCTTTATATAAAGTCTGCCGCCAAATGTTACCGCTCCGGCGGTAATGTGTTCCGGCAATATTGTATAAAGAGCCAGTTCCTTCCTAAACCCGTGTGCTTTCATCTTCGACCTCATCGTCACTTACCATCAGGTGAGATTGAGGTCAAACGCGGGTTTAGTCACTTATAAAAAAAAAAAAAAAAAAAAAAAAAAAAAAATAAAGAACTTTGTACAAAAAAAACGGTATTACCATAGATGACCACGGCATTCATACATTTGAGTTTTTTCTCGCAGAAAGGGCGCCACTTATCCACTTTTCTTATAGATCGTCTTTTAATGCTCTTGACACTAAAAAGTTGGAAATGACAGAGGAACATCATCGATTTCCAATATTTACCATAAAGTGGATTAACGGCATAAAATAAAACAATTGAAGTTTATTTTTTTTTATTATCTATGTACATATATATAGATATAAAAATACAGCGTTACTTTACTACTAACATAATATCTACAAAGGTGCTACTTATTTCTAAAAGAAATTTCTACCGGCAGACCTGTGTCTGGAAAGTTGTAACGGAAGCAAGTTAGTACGTGCGTAACCTAACAGAAATTATATTTCCAGCTTCTTTCTTTGCGATTTGAGTCAACATATTGTAGTATGCGGTGCCACGCATCAGCCTTCGCACGGTGATTGAGAGAACAATTTTTTTTTTGTTGTTGGCAACACTAACCACGGTCCTCCACACCAAGATTCATCCTTCTTGGTGTACTCCGACTCATTGTGAGTTTCCGTGCTCAAGTCTTCGCACGTCTTCAAATCCACGGCAACTAATAAGTAATAAGTTACTCTGAACATGGGGGGTAAAAGGAAATCCGAAGATATAATATTCGTTGCGAAGGAACGAATATCACGCAAGATCAGGAAGCTGCAAGATAAATTGGCGAGAAATCAAGCACCTGTCGTTGATTCTTCAGAGGAAGAAGATACACATAAGTATATTGGTGCATTGTTCCTTTGTTCCTTAAGTGATGCGAGCTACTATACTGGGTTGTCTCTGTCACGAAATTGTAATGCGTAACTGCCCGATGGGTTTTTACTGTTACTGAATGAATATAAAAGATGCGAACTCACCATACTGGGTATTTTCTGTGTTGTATAATATTACTTTTATATTTAACGAGTTCTACCCGCAAAGTCCGGAACAAAGAGCTGTGACAAATTCGTGCACTCATTACGATGCGTCGGCGTCATTACCGGAAGGTCCTCCATTTTCATCTCAAGAGGTTGAAAATGTATCCTCCTCTTTAGAGGAAGAAAAAGATAAAAACTTGGATGAGGAAATATTAAATATCCTTGGTGATGCTCCTAAGCCAGAAAGCACTTTCGGTAAAAACATCCATAAGGAAGCCACCATAACTGAGCCTCTCGTCAAAAGAGATTTCTCCCTATTTATAAAACAAAATCATATAGGAACCACCTTAGCCGCATTGGCTCAAGCTACGGAGTTGATTTTGTCAAATGAGACCTCTGCTCAAAAACTCTTTAATTTAAGGGTATAAGTGACGCTGGCCGACTTTTGTGCGATAGCCATTATTTTGAAACTAAGACCAGGCGTAGTTTTATTACGAACGCCATCAATAGCAGTCTTAAAGATACCCTCATAAATACTGCCAGAGATAAATATCTCTTTAGAGAAAATGTGACGGAGAAGTTAAGATCTGCTCAAACTATTCAGCGGTCAGGAGAATCGTTGAAAAATACAGCAAGAAAAAATCTCGTAAATTCTGATAATAGATAAAGATCGTTAAACTTCAGAGCCCTGCACCAGAAACAAGCGGGTCGATTCGATGCAGGGCAGGCTCCTCCGGCACCCAGGTACCCGTTCAACTGATCAGTGCCGCGGCGTGCCCGCTCACCGTCGCCGACGCCGCATCCTTACCGGGCGTTACAGACAGATTACCAGGTACAGCACGCTGGCAATTTGCGATAATTTATTAATCAATGGCTAAAAATTACCACTGATGCCACAATTATCTCGTGGGTAGAAGGGGACAAACAATCATTTCATTCCACTCTGTCACAAAAAATAACGCCTTATGTTTATCCTAAATCATCTCTCGATTTTAATGAATCTTTGCAAAAATTAATTAGAATTAATGCAATTTCTGAGTGTGTACATGTTTCCGGTGAATTTTAGTCTAGTGTATTTTTAGTACCGAAATATAATGGTCAAAATTGTTTAATTTTAAATTTAAAACAATTGAATAAGTTCATTTCAACTTCCCATTTTAAAATGGAGGATTAGAGAACGGCCTTGAAATTAATCACTCATAATTGTTACATGGCATCCGTAGTTTACAAGATGCATATTTTTTTTATAAGTATCAATAAATCTCAAAGAAAGTACGTGTGCTTTAAGTACAGTGATAAACTGTACGAATTCAACTGTTCACCTTTTGGCCTATGTACAGCGCCTTATGTTTTTACGAAAATATTAAAGCCGATTATCGAGTATTTACGTAATCAGGGTTTGTTGTCAGTAAATTAATTGGACGATATTTATTCTGTAGGTAGAACGTATTTAGAATGCGAAAATAACGTTAATAAAACAATGAGGTTATTACAGTCCCTTTGCTTTATTATTAACACCGAAAAAAGTTGTTTGATTCCCAGCCAACAATGTCAATTTCTAGGCTTTATTTTTGATTCCGAACGTATGATTTTAAAACTACCTGATTCAAAAATAATAAAAATCAAAGATGCAATTACTGATATGCTAAATAGATTTTTTACGTGAATTTGCTCGGCTTATTGGTTTGTTAATTTCTGCTTGTCCTGCCATAGATTATCCTTGGTTGTACACTAAAGAATTGGAACGACATAAGTATTTATATTTGTTGAAAAAAAATTGTTATGAACAACGTATCTTTATTACAGAACTTATAAAGATTGATTTGCGATGGTGGCTTAATCATATACAATCGGAAGTTTCCTTTCTTCGTCATTATAACTATAGATCAGAAATATTTTCTGACGCTTCCACTACTGGTTGGAGAGTGTTTCGTAACGGTATTGATGCGTTCGGGTATTGGAAAGATGATGAATCAAAAATGCACATTAACAAGTTGGAAATTAGAGCAGCTTTATTTTCGCGTTAAAAACATTTGCTAAAGATTTATGTAATTGTGAGATTTTATTAAGAATTGACAATGTAACTGCCATTTCATGCTGAAAGAATAGATATAGAAAGAAGTTTATTGATACAGAGTGGGAGTTATCTGATTATACATTAAGTGAAAGAATCAAAGTTAGGACGCCCAGAAATAGATTTATTTGCTAGTCGTAGAAATACCAAGTGCAATGTTTATTTAACATGGACGCCTGATCCAGATGCAGTGGACGCATCCACAATATCATGGCAAAAATTAAGATTTTATGCTTTTTTACCTTTCTCTTTAATTTTAAAGATGCTTCAAAAAATTATTAATAATAAAGCCGAGGGTATTGTGGTAAAAGTATTGGCCAACTCAAGCGTGGTTCCCAGCTTTTAAGAATCTTGTTATCTCCGAAATTATTTCGTTCGAACTCGATGTAAATCTTTTGAATTCTTCTTTCAGACAGTCTCACAACAACTTGCATTGCAGCCTGCCACTGGTTGCCGCGAGTTTGTCCGGGAAGTCTTATTACGAAAATCATTTGCACCATGGTCCGTAGAAATTATGCTTTATTCATTGTCCGCAAACACGTACAGACAGTATGACTGTGCTATAAAAGCTTGGATAGTGTTTTGTAATACACAACAATATGATTATAGATTAATCAATGAACGTTCCATTCAGTTCCTAACTTCTTGTTTTGATTCGGGAGCCAAATATGGCACTGTAAATTCGTACAGATCGGCATTATCTTTTCTACAAGGAGGAGCTTTAGATTATACTAGTATTAAACGGTTTATGAAAGGAGTCTTTAGACTACAGCCTTCAAATCCTAGATACAGTTTAACCTGGGACCCTACAGTAGTTCTTAATTATCTTTCACAGCAATGGCCTAATGAGAGCCTCAGTCTGGAAAAACTTTCTAAAAAGACACTGACTCTGTTGGCCTTAGTAACTGCACATCGAATCCAGACATTTTCCAAAATAAGATTAGAAAATATAGAAATCAACACAACAAATATTATAATTAAAATTCCTGATTTATTAAAAACCTCTAAACCCGGTGTCAGTCAACCTGTTTTAATTTTACCGTTTTTTGATGAAAATCCAAAAATCTGTCCTGTAAGATGTTTAAAAGAATATTTAAATCAAACTGTACATTTACGTAAAAACGATAACGTTTTCCCTTTCATAAGTTACAAAAAGCCGCATTAATCAATTTCAAGTCAGAGAATGAGTCATTGGATTAAAGAATGTTTATCACAAAGCGGTATAGATATATCGATATTTTCAGCATACAGTATTAGTCATGCCATTACATCTGCGGCCAACAGACTCGGTATTAGTCTTGATGTCATTAGAAGGACCGCTGGTTGTTCCAATTCATCTATTGCGTTTGCAAAATTCTATAACAAATGTATAATAAACAATGAGAGTCAAGACCAATTTGCAAGAACTATTCTATCTCATTAAATAATTCGTTGATAATGTGGTCATTCAATAATTCCATGATATTGTATTCTTATCATGAATTAATTCATTGATTCTGTAATAATTAACAACTTGTTGATTATTAATAATTTTGAACATGATTAAATAAGAAAAATGATATCTTGTTCCTTTTTCATTCCTGACACTACGCTGCAAGCAACACTCTTTGAATATATTCACTTTATCGCTTTGAACATCTTACAATATGTTAACTCAAATCGCAAAGAATGAAGCTGGAAATATAATTGACAATCAAACGAACTTGCAAAGTGAAGTTCGATTGAAATTATGTGACAGCTTCAATCGACGCGATTTATATACACCCACCCTTAATAAATTTGTATATTATACTGAACACGCTACCCTGAAAATTAGAAAGTGAATATATTCAGGAATGTGTTTATTTGGCTTTCAACAAATGAGTCGGATTACACCAAGAAGGATGGATCTTGGTGTGGAGGACCGTGGTTAGTGTTGCCAACAAAAAAAAATAGTTCTCTCAATCACCGTGCGAAGGCTGATGCGTGGCACCGCATACTACAATATGTTAACTCAAATCGCGTCGAATGAAGCTGTCACATAATTTCAATCGAACTTCACTTTGCAAGTTCGTTTGATTGTCAATTAAAACTTCTATGGTTGACTTGAAACATGATCAAGGCACTCAATACAAAACCATTTTTTGCCCGCTTTGGGGCGGTTTAGAATAGCTCTCCCGCCTCTGGATAAGCGTGATATAAAAGTGAACTAATCCGAGAGGCCATGACGCCAAATGACGGAAATCAATGATATTCCGATTTATATGGCAAATAATTGAGCTGGAGTCAACAAGTTGCTTCGATTGCTATTGTAGCAATTAATTTTTACTATATTCATAGTAATTTACAAAACGTATAACAGGAATACCCCCCTCCAAATCTGAAAATTTATTGAATATAACGCAAATGATTGCAACTAAAATAGGCATTTCACTGAGTTCATCCGATATCGACCATGTTCATCGAGTTCGCCGCTTTCCGTCTATTAAATCTGATGATACGTCCGGTTCACAAGTACCCAATATAATTATAAGGTTCACACAACGTCAAAAAAAATCTGATATGTTGGCAGCTGTTCGTGCTAGACGCGGTATAACCTCTGCAGACTTGGATATCGACGGCCCTGCGAAACCAATCTTTATCAACGAACATCTCACCCCCAGTAATAAAAAACTATATGGTCAAACCCGTAAACTAGGTAGGGAGTGTGGTTATGCTTATATTTGGATTAAGGACTGTAAGATTTTTGTGAGAAAGAATGACCTCTCAAAGCCTATTTTAATTGCCAGTGAAAATGATCTTATAAAGATAAAGTGACTGATATTATTAAATTTATTCAATAGTAGAAGATCAAACGAACTTCTTAAGTGAAGTTCGATCGATATTATATGAGTTGCTTCATTCGAAGATATATTCATTTACCAAGTAGTCCCTTTGACTCACACGGTAGCACGCACGAATTTAAGAGTTATGAAATGACTAAAAAGGTCAAAACACGTGTTTTCGATCGTTTTAGTTAAAATTTTTCACACCAGTCTGGATCCATAGGATGCGCCTCTGTCGAGCTCATTATTTTAGAGTTTTTCATTTTATAGTTATGGCAAAACTTTAAGGGCAATAGTTTACTACATTGACAGGGCGGGTGGGACCTTAATATATCTTCGAATGAAGCAACTCATATAATATCGATCGAACTTCACTTAAGAAGTTCGTTTGATCTTCTATTATATTTCGTTGCTTCATTCTTCAGATATATTCATTTACCAAGTAGATGTTCAGAGCATAAGGTAAAGTTTTGCTTTATAAAAATTCATTAACTAATATTCAACAGTTATTTAATCAACTCAATGTAAATGTATAACTTTGAAACATTTTATTTACATGCATACTGAATAAAATTACTTAAAGTAAATTAATAATTATGGATCAACAAAGGAGTTTACTTCTACATTTGATTGAAAAACTGCCCTTCCAAAATTACTTTTATTGATCGACCATGGGGCGGTTATAAAACTTAGCGAATCTTTGAGACTGAGCGGTCCTGCAGGCCGTGCTGCGAATGGCTAGCAGCGATAGGCCGCCACGCGCTCTGGCCGCGGACGTTGCTGCGCGTGCCGCGTGCTGTAGGCGCTGAACGCCGCGCGCCGCCGCCACGCCCGTGCCGCTAGACCCCATGACATGCTTTATCCAGCGACTGATAGACGGTGAGATCGTTGTTTTGTAAGGTCGCTTTGGTTTGACTATAAGGCAATCTACACGTTCTGGCCTAAGTTAACTCGTTACAAATAACTAATTTTCTAAAACTAATGCAGGGCATATACAGGAATGGCATGTTCATGGAAATATGGCAAAACTAGAGTTGGTTACTAGCAGTAGCTGAAATTATAATCAAATCCAAATTCCCTATTTTGATTTCATTTGGAAAAATTATAAGAGAAATTGCACACGGTGTGCTAGTGGCCTAAAAGCCAGTAAAAATACCAGTTACTGTGTGTGTACTTTGCTCAAGAGTTAAATAACTATTGGGATACCATTTTGAAATATAATCTTAAAACGACTTGAAGATCTTAATCTTAAACCAAGTGTAATTGTGTTATGTTGGTAATGGCCTTAACCTAAGGTAATGGATTAATTAGTTCATGTGATCCTATATTGTTTCCTAATAATAAGGCCAACCTATGACTATTTACTATATCTATTAACTGTTTTTATTAGTTTTACTTTAATTGTTCCTTAAAAAATGATAAAATTCAGTGAAATCGAACGATTAAAGATATCTTCACTGTTATTGTGACAATAATTCTAGTACCGATACGTTGTACCATGCTACGTTGTACTGAGCTTAAGTTTTGTTAGAAAGCGACGAGACCACGACTAGGTACTGTGGTGACCGCCTACACGTCTTCTCTTAATGAAACCGAGCCGGGAAGCCTCGCTGGTTCGTTCTGGAAAGATAAATAATTTCTTTTCAAAATCGTTAGCTCAGTAAAAGAGCACTCGTTCGGCAAGCGAGAGGTCCCAGGTTCGTGTACTGATCGGGTCTTTTTTTTTTTTTTTTTAAATTTATTTTTCCCGTTACCTATTTAAGAATAATTGAGCATTATTAAATGCAAAAATTTCAAAACGGCTTGAATGTTTTAATTTAAAGCAATTTGGAGAGAGAGTAAACGCGTCTATAACCGTAGCTTCAAGATCTCGTTACCAAGAAACCTATTGTGAGCATTTAACATTGGTGCGAGAAGCAAACAGATTTACTTGAGGTTGACTGAAAACTTTGATACGCATAATTGGGTAGTGCTGTATTTTTTCCCGAGTTGATATACGGAGCAAATAGTCAAATATTCATTTTCTCAAACTATTACCAAATACTTTTAGCTAATGCATTTAAATGAGGAAATCGAATTCCTCCCATTAAATTAATATAGATAGTACCTACATACAGCGCAAACGTGTTAATCCTTTGCAAAACACTGTAACCCATTAAAAGCTGAAAACATGTCTCACTATTTTTCCAGTTTCCATTTGCATGATTATCTTTACAAATTACCCCCCCGCATCAGGCTGTGACGCAAATATTCGCTAAATATTTCTATGACAAGATGTCTTTCACATGTTTTTCCACCACTGTAAATCTTCTAAAATCTTACTATGTATTTGTATTTTTGTATCGTTATTATTGCTATTTTTGAGAGCTTTGTATCTATCCTTTCGAAAGTTTGAGTGGTAGTATAATCACTAATATTTAACCGTTGGACAGGCTGAAGTTAATGGTTAGTTAGTTGTGAATTGTGCTAATTCTCTGATGGTGCAACGCCTTACTTTTTAAAATTTGTTCCTTACTTTTTAAAACTGAATTTAGGATGGCAGCACAGATTTGAGATAGTGAACACTGATTGAAACTGGTTGATTCGATATATGTTTTTATACGTGTTGTTATTTATGACAAATTGTTTACTTCGTATTTCACTTTTTTACTTCGTATTTCCACGGAGCAGTATTAATTATCTTTACTAATATTTGCAATTCACTTTGAGTTAATTTTAATATGTTGATATGCGACTTTGTTATAACTTTTCCAAACATCTTTAAGAGACCTCGTAAACACTGTATTCATTTGACAGATCCGAGTTGAAGTCCTCGAATTCATAAGTTTGTGGTAAAAACTGAAATCGTAATTATTTACGATGTTCCTTTAATATAGGAACTAAAAGATAAGATTCTCTGAAATTAATGCAAGCTAAAAAGGACTTTTTTGTCACTATGCTCAGGGAGGTTCTAAAATGTTCTTTTAAAATGTGATTTGTTATTAAGGAATTTATAAAATTTGTATAAGATTTAAAATAAATCTTTTGTCTCCATTTGATTTTGGTGCAAAAAATATATTCGGAACAAACTGATCAGACTGAGAAGAGCAGGAGACTATTGCTCCTAGATTAATTAATTTATCTATGGAGGACCTATCTCGAAAGCCTGATTTTATTTAGGAGCAAAATTGTTTATAGGAGTTAGGATCTGTATAACTTGACAGATTTTAGGTAATGAGACGCCTTTGGGGATCCACTTTAAACCAACAGAGTCATTGGTAATAGCTGTACCAGAATTATAAAATATGCCATTTTATTGATTTATTTATTTATACTTCATTGCACACTTACAAAATAATAAAAGGAAAAGAATACATTAGAACAAAAACAGTTTTGAAAGGTACAATAGGCGGCCTTATCGCTATAAAGCCATGTACCTGCGTTAACGATGGGCTAGGGATCATTGTCTCGTTGATATCGTCCACCGAGTTCGGGGGCGTAGCGCTGACAATAATACTGTTGCGTAGTTGCGAGCCGATATTCGGTCCAGTTACCTTGAAACCGCGGGCGTGGGTTCGCTTGACATGTGGATATTTTAAGCATGTCAACATGCTTTTTTATCCCTTTCTTCATTTTCCAATATGTTAACAAATCTAGACCTTCATGGCAGTTTCGTTCTTGTTTCAGTTTCAAAAAAAAAATGTAAATCAGACAGAACTCTGCAATTCTCCACTAGGAATTTTATTGTGTTTACTTTAATATCCAACCAAAGAATAGTCATAGCTTGGCTTATGGCTTGTTGTTCCGAGCCCAAGTGCTTACCTTCAAATTTTTGGTTTCAGACTAAGGGTTTTCAATAATCTGGTTGATCTTAAACCTCTCTGGGTAGCCCTTTGCGCAATAACGGCAGCCATCTTTGAGCTAAATCTTGGTGAATACATTCGCCATGTTTAGGGCCTTTGTTAACGGGAACTACCAGAACCGTTAAGATTTAAATTGGAAGCGTTTGTATTTCCGCTTGAATTATTGGGTTTTAAAGGCGTTTTTGTGGGCGATAGGCGGACCACCTATCACTACAATAGTCTCTCCATCTTTATAATACCTCCAAAATTGTCAAAAGTGACATCAGATGGTCTTGTAACCTCTGGTGTTCTGCCTACCCCATAAGGGATACAGGCGTGACATTATGCATGCATGCATGCGTATTAGTTTTTATTTGACCTCCGTGTCGATTTATAAAATCAACATCCTGGGTACTACCTCCGTGTCGATTTAAAAAATCAACATCCTGGGTATTTTATCCTTCGTGTTAACGCTAGTTAAAGTTCCTGAAGATATTAAACAGTTTCCTTGAATATCGTTGTATTTGAATACCTCCGTGTCGATTTATAAAATCAACATCCGGGTACCACCTCCGTGTCAATTTAAAAAATCAACATCCGGGTATTTTATTCTTCGCGTTAACGCTAGGTTAAGATCCTGGAGACATTAGATGCTTTTCTTGAATATTGTCTGTATGAAATCACTCGTCTATGATTTTTTCCGCTCCAACCTTCTAAGCTTGCGTTTATAATATTCTTCTTTTCTTCGGCCGTCTTCTTCGGCATTTTTATGACAGGTGTACTTGCTACCGCGCACGAAAAAGGAATGAGCTCGACAGAGGCGCATCCTATGGATCCAGACTGGTGTGAAAAATTTTAACTAAAACGATCGAAAACACGTGTTTTGACCTTTTTAGTCATTTCATAACTCTTAAATTCGTGCGTGCTACCGTGTGAGTCAAAGGGACTACTTGGTAAATGAATATATCTTCAAATGAAGCAACGAAATATAATTTTTATTATGTGATATACTTTATACCCCATAAACTAGAAATAACTTCTGTAAAAGCAAACAATAATTCTAATTTCCTTTTTTATGACCTGATAATTTTAAATACTAAGTTGTTTCTTACCATACAACCTAATTTAACTAATAGCAAAGATTACTTATATATTGTTAGTTTAATTTTATGTATTATTGAATGGAAACACATTATCTCAACGATAAAAAAGCAGATTTAATCAAATGTAAATAAAATTGTTAATTGGTTCGAGGGCTCTGTTCGTATGCAATTGCAATTAAGTTTTCCACCTTCTATACTAATATATAAAGCTGAAGAGTTTGTTTTTTTGTTTGTTTCTTTGTTTGAACTCGCTAATCTCAGAAACTACAAGTGGGATTTGAAAAATTCTATTTGCAATTTTTATTATTTATTTATTTTATGACACTAGATGACGCACCGATGTTTATGAGGCAGGTACATTGAACTGTCCTTTCGTCCTTCGATCAGCTTAGAATAATCTAAAAATCTCTGGATACGCAAGTCGTAAAGGTGATTAATTTGAGCCTCCAAAATGGTGGTATATTGCCCAAAGATATCCCCACTGCTACGATGGATTTTGTCGGCAGATATTATATGGAGGGTGGTCGTTGAGCTATTAATATACGATGACACCAGACACTTGACACTCAGTGCATACTTAAAATGTCTGTGTGTGTTATAGCTGCGACAATCAGTTGCAGATCTAGCGGTGCTCTAGCTCAGTGTCGGTGTCGCTGCCGTGGAGGGAGACGCAACATGCGCAGTGTCAGACACGAGTGTCCCGATCAACAGGCCTGCGCTTAAACTTATAGCAGCCTAACGTCACGCACGTGGAATCCAGACGAGACTCCGGCCTGTTGATCGGGACATATATTATATATGTTATATATATATTTCTTTATCGCAGGTGAAATTTTATGAAATAAATATTGTAAGTCTTCATGGTTCATCCGAAAAAGCTCTTGTAACATTCTGGATCTTCGTTTTTCAGTTCGAAAAATAACTGATTTCAAGCCCCCCAGCTGTGCTCTTCTCTTAATCCAATCGTTAACCCAACTCGACCTCTTTTTACGACGACCTATTTTCATAGAAACACATAGGTATCGCGACAATCATGGCAGCAGCACATCGATCCACGTGTGGACGCATCATACATCATACACCAGTTTCGGTGTCAGTGTCAGCTTTAGGCAGGTGGACCCTTACGGATTCCTGCCAAAAAGCGGGGAGCACTCGGATTTGTCACCTTTGACAACACATATCTAGGAAAAATAGGCAATACTCAAATTATTTAAATTAATCTTAGAAACGGGATATCTACCATGTTTTTTTATTAATATTGAGTTCTCGAGAACTCCCGTTTCGAGTCAGTTCAAAAAGTTATTAATACTTAAATTATTTTTGAATAAATAAATAAATATGCCATTTCCTTACTATGCGTTTTGTAGCATCTACCTACTTGATAATGAATCTATTATTAATAAATAAATTGTTATCACAAACATAGGTAGGTAATCCTTGAGTAAGAATGCTTTATCTGGTTTCCGTTCACTGATTACCGTTCATAAATTTTCCTTGTTTATTAATCCTTATAGAATCCTTTTTAGTGATAAAAAATACTGCTGAGAAAAAATGGCTCACAAATTTTGTAAAGCAAAATCCAGAAATATCGCTGCGAAGTTCTAAAATGTTGTCACCAGAGTACAAGTGAAGCCCTAAAAGACATTCACGATGAATTGGAAATTTCCAACCACCCGGAAAGCCTGTACAACATGCACGAGAAGGGATATTGCCTACCACTACACCACCAATAAAAGGTTTTTGCAGCAAAAGGCACCGAAAGAATCCACTTTGTCAGTCATTCGCTATGTATGTAAGTGCAACGGGCTACGCTGTGTCACCTATGATTCTATTTAAGGACAAATGTCTGAGATCAGAATTTTGTGACTATTAACCATGAAGTTTAGTCAAAATATCTCCAAAAGGCAGTATGACAATCAATCTGAGGGCAGGATAAATCTCAAGTTAAATGCCTACCAATTTTTGATGGGGCTTCCTCACATTTAGACACAAGAATTGTTGACGCTGCTGTTTCCCATGATATTGCACCCTATTGCTTGCCTTCAAATACAATGCATGGGCTTCAACCGCTAGACAAATTGGTTACAAAGTTTAGACAAAGTGATAACCAAGGATAATATAATCATTGGGCTTGGAGCTACTGGCCTCGTCCCTTACAATCCTAGCGCAATTTCTTGAAAAAGCGAAGGCCCCGTTTGTACTTACTTACACGTTTGTACTTACTTAAGAATGCCTCATTCAGTGTACAATTTTAATTCTATTTCCAGAAGTCCTGTTAGGGGTATACGAAACGTTAACGTCTTATTGACAGAAACACTTTATATAAATCCATTGAAGGATGAAAAATTAAGGTTTTTGATTTTTTTTCTTGAACTCTGCAGTAAAATACCAACTGCTTCACATCGTTGTATAGCCAGAGAGTGGTAGAAGTTTTTTCAAAGAAGTTTATGCAACATTCTTCACATCTTTTTTTGGAGAAAAAGCATTTTTTTGTAAACATTACTCCAAAAATATTCATTTTTATTTTATAAAACTTCCTGTAGTTTCTTTGTTTAATCACACTGAAATAATTTTGATATGATTTATTATTTATGTTGTAAAGATTTTTCTAAAACTGAAATGCCAGTGACGCGATCTGTTATCAGCGTCTCCGTCACTTGGAAGTGCCGGACCTTTCAGTCATGTGGGTTCACATAGATACTGGCCTAGACCAAGTGGTTTACGCCTGTATCTATCGTTCACATAGCGGAGATCGGGAGACAACGAGGCTTATGGAATATCTTGGCAATACAGCAGATAAGATTCAGCAACGTTTTCCCACGGCGCAGTTGGTGTTTCTGGGGGATTTTAATGCTCACCACGGACAGTGGTTATACCCGTATCAGGACACTGACCATGCTGGCAGAGAGGCCTTTAAGTTTTCGCTGACTTATGGTCTTTCACAGCTTGTTAACGAGCCTACGCGCATCCCCGACGTTGCTGGCCACACTGCGTATTGCTTGGACCTTCTGCTGACAATCGATCCTGACAGATACTCGGTGTCCGTCACTGCTCCTTTAGGGACATCCGATCACTGTATGGTGAAATCTGTATCGCTGTACTCGCCACCTGACACCCGCCCAAAAGGCTCCAGGCGAGTATGGCGTTACAAGTCAGCAGATTGGGATGAAATGCGACATTTCTTCGCATCTTATCCATGGCGGCAAACTTGTTTTACATCAACCGATCCATCGTGCTGCGCTGATGCTGTCTCAAGTGTGATAGTTCAAGCAATGGAGTATTTCCTTCCCCACGCTGATCTATCCCTTGAAACCAAAGCTCGCCCATGGTTTAATACTGCTTGCCTTGCCGCTGAAAAGCGAAAGCGGGAAGCATACAAAGCCTGGGCAAATGCTCGCAGAAGCAAAGCCCTGGATTCGCATGAACTTAAGAAAATATACAATGCTGCCGCCAAGGCCTGCAAAAAGGTAATCAAAAGAGCTCGTTTTGCCCACATAGGCCGTATCGGAGACAGAATAGCAGCATACCCTTCGGGAAGTAAAGCTTTCTGGTCCCTTGCCAAGTCGGTCGAAACGAACTTTTGTCGCCCGTCGCTGCCACCACTGAGGAAACCCGATGGTTCTCTGGCCCACACTGCTAAGGAGAAAGCAGATTTATTTGCTAGTATCTTCGCGGAAAATTCTCGTCTAGATTGCCAAGGAAAAATCCCACCTCAATTACCTCAGTTCGGACCTACAATGGGTACCGTTCACATTCGCCAAAAGGAGGTTCTTAAATGCTTGCTGCACCTAGACGAGAACAAAGCTAGTGGTCCAGACGGTATTCCTGCAGTGGTCCTAAAACACTGCGCAGCTGAGTTGTCTCCCGTTTTGACGCGCCTCTATCGACTTTCATTGGAATCTGGTAAGGTCCCCAAGTCCTGGAAGCTTGCTAACGTACAGCCAATACCGAAGAAGGGAAGCCGTGCCGATCCTGTCAACTATCGACCAATTTCAATCACCTCCATACTTTGCAAAGTCATGGAACGTGTATTGAATAATCGACTCCTGGCATACCTCGAGACCAACGAGCTCCTAAGCGATAGTCAATATGGTTTCCGCAACGGACGCTCGACCGGCGATCTTCTCGTTTATGCCACTCACTTATGGAGTGAGGCCTTGGAGGGTCATGGTGAAGCAATAGCTGTATCCTTAGACATTTCCAAGGCCTTTGACAGGGTCTGGCATGATGGTCTCTTAAGTAAGCTTCCAGCATATGGCATATCGATTAGGCTCTGCGACTGGATATCTGATTTTCTGAGGGAACGGTCAATTCGAGTAGTCTTAGACGGCTACTCCTCCGACCAAATGGCAATTAATGCTGGGGTACCTCAGGGATCTGTTCTCTCTGCAACATTATTCTTGCTGCACATTACTGACCTTTTAACACCGGGCATTATTGGTTATGCTGATGACAGCACTGTTGTAGAGAGATACGTATCCAATGCGCGAGCGAGCCCCCGTGAAATCCAGAGTTTAAGAAAGTCAATGATTGAGCGCGTTGATTTGACCTTACGGAAAGTATCCGATTGGGGTGAGTCGAATTTGGTCAAATTCAACGCGTCCAAAACTCAGGCGTGTCTATTCTCCGCAAAAAAGAGCACCTTCACATTTACGCCCACTTTCCAAAATGTATCTGTCCCCGTCACTGACCATCTAGGGCTTTTACGCGTAACTATAACATCCAGTTTAAACTTCGGTCAATTTGTGTCCATGGCTCAAGTAGCTTCGAAAAAGTTGGGAATCATCTCGAAGGTACGGCGGTACTTTGGCCCTGCACAGCTTCTTAACTTATACGCAGCTCAAGTGCGATCATGCATGGAGTACTGCAGTCATCTTTGGGATGGTTCTGCCAAATATCAACTAGAAGCGCTGGACTCCGTTGACCGAAGAGCCCGTAAACTAATTAACGACGTCGACTTTACAACCAAAAACTGCAGACCTTAGAGCATCGTCGTAAGGTTGCGTATTTAACCGTGTACTACAGGATACATTTTGGTGAGTGCGCCAGTGCTCTGTTTGGACAAATTGAACCCTCACCCTTTTACCATCGGACTACTAGACGCAGACAGAAGTTCCATCCATATGTGGTAGATATTCCAGAAAGTCGAACTAAGCGCTTTGACAGTTCCTTTTTGATACGGGTCGCCAAGGTTTGGAATGAACTGCCAGCGTCTATTTTCCCTGACCAGTATAGTCCTAGTACTTTTAAGCGTCTAGTGAATAGGTTTCTCGTGGATGGACGTGTACCACCTTAGTCTTCATGTTCACTTAACATCAGGTGGCATGGAAGACAAACGGCCCATCCATAATTTATATAAAAAAAAAAACATTGACATTGAAATCGGATCATTATTTTTTTACAATCGATGTTTGAAGAAGCAAAACTGGATTTTCAGAAAAAAAAGAAATAACCTCAAACTCACATTACATGATCTGGGCTCAAATGATTGGAAATGACCTCCCCTACGTTACCTAAAAAGATTCCGGTCTAGTTACCGAAAATCCTGTATAAGTCAAAAAGCAACTAAATATTCGTTTGATAATGCGAAAACATGGCGAAGAACACTAAAATAACAACCAACCTCAAAACTATACCCAGTAGACGGTGAAGTGATGCGAATACAACAAAAATATTACAACTTATAAAGAACCAGAGAACGAAAGGAAATGAACAGGGCGACTCTAATAAAGATAAAAAAGAACTAAACAAGAAAAACGGTATTTTTAAAAAAAATATCCAGAGGTAGACGACTGGCTGAAAATATTAGTAGGAAAGTGTTAAGAGCAAGTAAGAATAAAGAATCTAAAACACTCTTAAAACATGGTTTGTATTGTCGTATTGTCGTGGATGCAGGGTGGATATAGACTTGACAGATAAAAGCGTCAATGCCAAAAATGCCTCCAATGGTATCGTGACGTATATGTGGGTTTAACTAAAGATGACTAGAAGCAATTCTTATGTCCAGAGTGCAGTTTAAAGTAAAGTAAATTCACTTTTGAGATTCTAATAAAAGAAAGTTAATCTTATTTTAAGACTATTAACAGTTTCTCTGTGTCGTCATACAGGGTGACTGGTGATGACTGGTGACAAAGTTAATAATTTTAGATAGGTCCTGAAAGAGAGCACTCTGAACTCGATTCTGATCATAAATTTATGTTATAAAAGTAGGTATTTAATTTTTCATCATAAATTCCCATGAATTTCTGGTGAAAAATTAAAAAGAACACACAGCAGTGTTCACGCCACACGCAACTACCACCCGCTAAGTAGGTATCTATTGCATTACGATTATGTAACCATGCGTTGCGTAATGTATTCTTTAACTTTCGGTTAAGTTTACTCAGTAAATAATTAATATATATTTTTTTTTTTCTCCTCATGTACGATCTTAAACTATCACGTTCTGGAATTTCGAAAATGACCCACCAGTCACCCTGTATATTTCGAAGCGATGTCCGTATTACCCATTTAGTGTTGTTAAAGGTCAGAGGATATATGCTTAGTTTGGCGTTTATTCTTTTATACAGCCGTGGTCCTAGAAAAATGTAAAATCTTGAAGCAATGCAGTTTTTGTGTTTTGTGGACGTGCAATGTCAAGCCTTCTTTTGTTAGCTGTTAAGTTAAGGGTGCTGGTTTTTTTAAATTGTGCTCATCTCTAATATATAAAGCTGAAGAGTTTGTTCTGTTTGTTTGTTTGTTTGTTTGAACGTGCTACTCTCAGAAACTACAAGTGGGATTTAAAAATTCTTTTTGCATTTGATAGCCCAACTCTTGAGGAAGTTTATAGGCTATATTTTATCCCGAAATTCCCACGGGATCAATGTTACGCGGGTAAAACCACGCGCGGTGGCTAGTAATAAATAAATGTAAAGTACTGCCAGACTGTCAGTACTTTACAGTATTTATAAAGGATCTCAGTGGGGCAAAGGAAAAGTTGGAATAGAGTAATAGAGTCCATCTTTAGGGTTGAGTGCAGCCGCAACTGTAAAGACTTCCGAGTGTAAGGTGAGGGTAAAACCCGCATTATTAACAATAGGTAAGTAAGAAACACGTTACCTACATTTTTAAATATATGTCTACAAAGAGAATTAAGAATGATTAGATATCGTTGTTCTGTGATTTATGACATCGTGATAAAGCTGAAGGTATAGTATATAATAACTGTCACCCAGTACGTCCAATGTACTGTGTAAGAGCCAGGCGCAGAATGGCGTTCAAGGAAACAGTGATTATTCTGGCCCTCGCTGGTAAATATTTTTTTAACTTATTTACCGAATGTTTGTAAAACATTGCCAGTGGTCCTGGGTTTAAACCTGATGGATGGACACAGATATCATTTCTTATATTCGTATTTTCCATCCATTCTTTTACTCTAACACAAGGTCTTTCAGCAACTTAATTTGGGCGGGATAATGCGACGTGATTGTACATATATTTATTTTATTTGAGTATTTCTATTTTTAGGGTTCTGCTCAGCGAGTAGTGTCAAGGTCAACCGTATTATGGGTGGCACGCCGACCACGATCGACAGCTACCCCTCTTTAGTACAAGTAGAGTTCTTGGTATCGGGGGTGTGGGCCCAAAGCTGTGCGGGAACCATTCTTACTGCCCGCTACGTCTTGGGCGCTGCACGATGCTACGATGGACCGTACGACCTTTTTTTATTAATTTTAAAGGTGAATTAATCTGCGGGTCACCTGTCGGTAAGTGAAAATGAGGTCAAAAATGAGAGCATTAGAGTTTATGAAGGGACTGGCTACTCATAACACATTGTTTTAACAGATCACCTCATCTTCTCTTACCATCAGGTGCGCTTGGCCAGTTTAAATCACCGATTAAAACAGAATTAGATACGTACTCATCAATTTCAAGCCAATATTTCAAGTATTTTTATATTTTGTAGGACATACGACCCCAGTAGCCGTCGTATCCGCGCTGGTACCACCCAGCGCAACGTAGGAGGCCAGGTGGTAGGGGTAGAGTGGGCGAGGGTCCACCCTTCCTTCCACGAATACCCACCCAATGATGGTGATATCGCCGTGGTGCGCACATCAGCTGCTCTAGTGTACACTCCTCTGGTGCAACAAGGCTCTATCCCATTCCAAGGGTACCAGATTCCGGACAATGCGCCCGTTGTCCAGGCCGGTTGGGGTGCATTAGAGGTGAGGCATATTTATAAGATCAGGTTTTGGTTAAAAGTAACTGGCAATCATGTATGAAAAGGAATGGAGGAAGCTAAGGAGGCATATCTGGATATCAGCAATTGGCGTTCCACTACTTAATTTTTTTTATCCAACTCATGTCTAGGGAGCACAGGGACTGTGACTTATTTTGCATTACCTACTATTTTATTTATTTATTTTACTCACTTATTTTATTTTTGTTTATTCGGAAATATACAGTGAATCAAAAACAACAATAAAAATAAATACACAATTACACATTTTTGCATATAAATTCTAAACAGTTTGAGAATAATTCTAGATTTAATATTTCTTATCTGAAGAAAGTTAAAAAATTAGGTTACCCAAAACTAATAAAATAATATAATAATAAAGACGTGCAAGTAAGGCTAAATCAAAGTGAAAACAAATCAAAATACCTCTTGCAATGAGGAAGAGACACACGATTACGCAATTTAGTTATACTGTTCAATCAAGATATTAAGAATGAAAAATACTTTATTTAACGACCACTTTGGCGATGGGGTAACACTGTCTGCCTCAGACGCCAGTGGTCGCGGGTTCGATTCCACACAGAACATGAAAACAAAATGTTCCGGGTTTGGGCCTTTATCTATAGGTATATTTATATTCTAGCATTGCCACTAGTCACTACAAGGTATCCCATATCACAACACAAGCCCTGCTTATTTTTCGGCCATGTAGTTGGTTTGATTGTCTGGGGATTTTATTTATTATTTATATATTTATGTACTTAACTTATGATAACGGAAGAAGAAATAAATAAATCAAATTCAGGAATGTCAACCATTATTAATAGACTTTGCAAATCTAATAAAAAATGAGTTTTGTCGATAGTTAGTGGCGCTTATATCCAACAAAATGTTATTCTACTATTTCTCAAAGATTTAATCGGAACTTACAAACCGATATATGCGGGTAGATATGACGAATTCAATTTAGCATGAGCAAGTTTTACGTAACACACGACGCTGTAAAGGTGTTACCAGAGCATCGATCATCGAGAGAACATCGATCGAGGTGGTCGAGCGAGCGACTGGTCTGGTAGAATTAAGTGATTCGACTAACCATTCGCGACTGTCGGTCGACGTTGATTAAGTAACCCCGACAATATCATAAAGTAACTTTTATAGGTTGAGATAGAGATATCAGCTAAAACGGAGCTCTAGCACCCTCTAGAACTTAGTGACTGAAACTTTTACTAGAACCAGTCGGGAACTTTCCCTGTATTTTTCTTTAAGAATATTTAAGAATCCTCAAATATGTTTATTATCATGATTATATGAAATATGTATATATCAGAAAATCGTTATCACGAACAAAATTCCAATAAACATGCAAAGGTCGAATTGCAGCGTTGTTTCCGAAATCCAGTAGAATTTACTGGTCAGAATTAAAAAAGGGAGCGTCAGAGTCCAAACGGTGGCCGGGTTGTGGGTAAAAGGAATCCAAGAAAAAAGCGATAAAAACAACATTCGAAAACGGGTGCGCAGTAACGAACACAGGTAACGAATGAAAGATAGATTAAATGAGTCGGATTTGTGATTGATTGAATGAACCGAAGACTGAAAAGTAGGATGAAAGACACATTGTCTATGGCATTTTTCTAATTTTATAAATTATAAACAGCGCCATCTATATCTTAGTGATACTAACGAAATTTAGTGAAAACACCGTGGACAATATTCCATCAGTTCGATCGACGTCTACTTATCCATTCTAGCATCGATCGACGCCCTCGATTTCGAATTCTTTCTACCATCGATCTTCTAAGGATATATGTAGACGACTACTTGCATTGTCGATGTCATATTTGCTGCACCTGAATAGAAGAAATCTCATATAGCAGCTTCATACCTAATCAGATTTACTCAGCGATCACAAAGGTCATGTTTCCAAATTGGAATATAAGATTAACATTTCATCATAGTTTTGGTAAAATTACGGTATTTTCGATAAAAAAAGATTACAATAATGGAATGGCGCAGAAAAATGTAAAAGTTTAATGTCAATGGCAACCGCCATGGTAGGTCGTCCATACATTACGCCATTTTTGATAGTTGAATTTCTGTCAAAACTGTCATCTTCGTGGTACAAATCTGTCGCTTGAAGTTAGGAGGAATGGAATGGCTATGTAGGGAGAAGCTATTTTTAATACATCTTGTTCTTTTTTAATACGATGTTAATCTGAAATTACGCGATTTATCTCTGTTTGTACGTATATTCTCGGCATAGTATGTGCTCACATTCTAGCCCCATGTACAAAGAAATGGAAATATGTTTTTTACTGAATAATACGAGTCAGGGACGGTTGTCCGACGTTCGTTTGTCTGCCGAACCATTGACTGACATAACTTTTCATCGAACGTTTGCTCGACATAATCTTTCTCCAACGAATGTTTAGTCAACATTATCTTTCTCCGACGAACTTTTCGCCGACAGTCGCTTCGCCGACGATCGTTTTGCTAGAGTAACGTTATTTATTTTCAATTATCTTTTCATCGCCAGAAGCAAACAATGTAATAAATATAAATAAACCTATGTAATACCTATATCTATGTTAAAATATCTCTGACATACAAATACTCTATACATCATTCATAGTCCCACTGTGTATCTACATAATATTTGTAATTTTGACCTTGATTAAGCGTATGTTATAAACCTACGGTGAATAAAAATAATACATTTTTGATTCAGATTTTAATCTTTAAGTTAACTTAAGGGCTACAATGTAGAAGTTTTATTATTCATGCTCAAACAAAGTTAATCTTCTTTTCCACAGGAGGACGGACCTCCATCCGAAACGCTGCGCCACACCTCCATCTACACACTCAACAATGAGTTTTGCACGTACAGCTACATCAACACGTGGCCATGGCCCAGCCGGGTGACGACCAACATGATCTGCGCCGGTCACCAGGGCGGAGGAGCTGGTGCCTGCACGGGCGACACCGGAGGTCCTCTTGTCTACGGCAACGTCGTCGTGGGCGTCACATCTTGGGGATTCCTATGCGGTCATCGATTCTTCCCTAGCGTTAGCACTGCTGTCTCATCTTATACTAACTGGATCTTAGAAACTGCCGTCTAGTTTGATATGATAATACTAACAAATAAACTCAAGAAACGATATTATTTAATAATAATGTACAAAATAAAGAAGTCTTTGTTTTCTTTCCGTAGATATTTCACCCTTTTTCTAAGGCCTCGTTTATGTAAAGGCGGCGCGTCACGCGGGGCGTTGCGCGTTTTACTACATCGTCGGCTTTACTATGAAACCAACCACTGGTAGACAACGTTTATCAGCGCAACTTTTAGTCTTTGAATAGTTTATTTTGTTCCATTTTAACTCCTCGCAATGACCCGGCATCTGAGATTAATAATAAAATACTGTCTAATATTCAGGGGGAAAGCAAAGTTTATAGTTCAATAAATAGAATGGTCGATGAACAAGAAGCCACTAATTACCCGATAGAATTTTTAAATTCTTTTAACCATGCCCGGACTTCCTTCTCATGAAATTTGTTTAAAAAATCGAAATTCAAGACCTTGAAATCTAATTCTGCTCCGAAATTTAAGAACACCACAACTTTGCAATGGAACTCGGCGTAATCCAGTTGCAACAAAACGTAATTGAGGCTCAAATTTTAACAGGTTGCGGTGCAGGAGAAACCGTCTTAATTCCCAGAATTCCCATAATACCAAATAATTTTCCATTCCAATTTAAAAGAACGCAATTCCCAGTATCGGTGTGTTTTGCAATGACAATTAATAAGGCTCAAGGGCAGACTTTTCGTGTTGCTGGAGTAGATCTCGGTGTCAGTTGTTTCTCGCATGGTCAGTTATACGTCGCTCTTTCCCGGGTTAGCAGTTCTAGAAATCTTCATGTTCACGTGCCGGACGGGTCAATTTTCAACATAGTTTACTCGGAAGCTTTGCGCTGAAGTATTTTTGTTCCATAGATACTTAAGCCTCATGTGAAAGTGATCTAAACAAATAATAAAATTGTCAAATATTATAAAATGTTAATCCTTACTAATATTATAAATGTGAAAGCGTGGATATTTGTTCAGCTTTCACGCAAACACTACTCGACGAATCATCAGAGGTACTAGAATTAACAAAGGATACTTTTTATCCCGAAATTATCGCGAGCGGTGCCGCGGGCACAGCTAGTTTATCATAAAGTGGATTAACGGCATAAAATAAAATAATTGAAGATTCTTTTTTTTATTATCTATGTACATAGCTATGCTCGGAGTTTCCCTGCGGGATCGATTCAGGAATGAGGAGATTCTCAGGTGAACCAAAGTCACTGACATAGCCAGAAGGATTGCAGAGCTGAAGTGGTAATGGGCAGGGTACATAGCTCGCAGAACAAATGGCTGTTGGAGTGGAATTGTTCTCGAGTGGCGGCCAGTGGCCACGTACTGGGGGGAGACGCAGCGTAGGCAGGCCCCCGCCCGATGGACCGACGATCTGGTCAAAGTCACCGGTAAACGCTGGATGAGGGTGGCACGGGACCGATTGACGTGGAAAACTTTGGGCGAGGCCTATCTCCAGCATTGGACGTCTCCTGGCTGAATGATGAAAAGAGAGGATATGATCATGAGGTCAAACAAAGAAGGAATGCAATCATGAAAATGATGAGTACCAGCGAGAGGTAATGACTTAAGATTCTAATTTAATAAAAGGACAAGAGAGATTCTAATTTACGAGAACGAGAGTTATTTTTAATCAATCAAAGTCTTAAAAAATATGGTTGTTACCTTATTGAGACCGACTTCACGTCAAAATTTTGGATTTTGGCTGAAGTAGAAGGTCTTGAAGGTAAACAATCTCCGAATTTATACATATTTAAAAAAATCCATGAAATACTCAATCGATTTCGATAAAATTTATATCAAAAAAAATACACGACGAATTGGGAACCTCCTCCTTTTCATTTAATTTATTTACTCTTCATTGTACACATGGAGTAAGACATAACTTTATTAAAAATAAAATAGGTACAGTGCACAATAGGCGGCCTTATCATCTACAGACAATCTCTTCCAGACAACCCTTTTTTTGAAGTCCGTTGAAAAAGACATAGCTAAAAACTCTATTCTTAATTTATTAATTAAATTATCGCCCATTAAAGAAACCCTTTTTACCCGACTGCGGCTCGCAAAGGAGGATTATGTTTTCAGCGCGTATGTAGGTATGTATGTAAGTATGTATGTATGTCTGTTTCTTGTTCTTGATTTCTACTGAACTGCCCGGCGGATTTAAACAAATGAGGTATCAAAAGATTCGTATTAACTGTGCGAGTAACACTGAATTCATGAAATTTCAATATAGCGTCTTTTTTTTTATAAAATATGGATGTTCCATGACACCTGATGTTAAGTGAACATGAAGGTGTCATGGTGGTACACGTCCATCCACGAGAAACCTATTCACTCGACGCTTAAAAGTACTAGGACTATACTGGTCAGGGAAAATAGACGCAGGCAGTTCATTCCAAACCTTGGCGACCCGTATCAAAAAAGAACTGTCAAAGCGCTTAGTTCGACTTTTCGGAATATCAACCACATACGGATGGAAGTTCTGTCTGCGTCTAGTAGTCCAATGGTAAAAGGGTGAGGGTTCAATTTGCTCAAACAGAGCACTCGCACACTCACCAAAATGTATCCTGTAGTACACGGTTAAACAAGCAACCTTACGACGATGCTCTAGGGTCTGCAGTTTTTTGGTCGTAAGGTCGACATTGTTGATTAGATTACGGGCTCTTCGGTCAACGGAGTCCAGCGCTTCTAGTTGATATTTGGCTGAACCATCCCAAAGATGACTGCAGTACTCCATGCATGATCGCACCTGAGCTGTTTATAAGTTAAGAAGCTGTGCAGGGCCGAAGTACCGCCGTACCTTCGAGATGATTCCCAACTTTTTCGAAGCTACTTGAGCCATGGACACAATGTGTTGACCGAAGTTTAAACTGGATGTTATAGTTACGCCTAAAAGCCCTAGATGGTCAGTGATGGGGACAGATACATTTTGGAAAGTGGGCGTAAATGTGAAGGTAAATGTGAACTTGAAAATAATGTAAATAAGTGTAAAACTAACTTTACTTTCAGGCATGTTACTGAAAGTGAGGTATTGAAAGCTTTTAAAAGTATAACAATTAAGAACACTGCTGATCTGGATGGTATTTCTGTTAAAATCATCTAATCTATCATTGACGGTATTGCACCTTATTTAGCCAGTATATTTAATAATTGTGTTGATAATGGTGTGTTTCCGGACTTAATGAAACTTAGTAAAATTATTCCCGTATTTAAAGCAGGAAGCATAACCGACCCCAGTAACTTTAGACCAATCTCTATATTACCAACACTTAGTAAAATTTTTGAAAAGCTTATTTTAAACCAACTAGTGGTACACTTCTTTAGCAATAATTTAATGAATTCAAATCAATTTGGTTTCACACGGGGTCGCTCAACAACTGATGCCAGTGTTGAGCTTGTCAAACATATATTTGATGCCTGGGAGGAGTCACGTGATGCCTTCGGTGTCTTTTGTGATCTATCCAAGGCTTTTGACTGTGTTCACTACGATACACTCCTCATGAAGCTACACCACTATGGAATCAATGATAGGGCACTTGATTTTATGAAATCCTATTTGTGCAATAGAATTCAAAGAGTTGATATTAATGGAAAGAGATCATCGGGATCAGCAGTTCATATGGGAGTGCCCCAGGGCTCGATTCTTGGGCCTTTCTTATTCTTAGTTTATATAAATGATTTGCCATTTTTAGTGAAAGACAAGTGTGAGGTCATATTATTTGCTGATGATACCTCTTTTCTATTTAAAGTGAGTAGGCAATTGAAGCATTGCTTTGAAATAAACTGTTGTATTGAAACTGTGGAGAAATGGTTTTCAGTAAATAACCTACTACTCAATGAAAATAAAACTAAATTTTTAAAATTCTCTTTGCCTAATGTCCGGCATGTAAATACTAACTTAATTGTAAAAGGACAAGAATTGAGCCCTGTAAATTCAACAGTGTTCCTTGGCATAACCCTAGATGCACAACTACAATGGGGACCACATATAGAAAGGTTGGCGAAGAGACTTAGTTCTGCAGCATATGCCGTCAAAAAGATGCGAAATATCTCTAATGAAGCTACTGAGCGGTTGGTTTATTTTGGTTATTTTCATAGCTTAATGACATACGGCATTCTCCTGTGGGGAAATGCTGCCGATATTCAAACCATCTTTGTGCTGCAGAAACGGGCTATTCGCTCAATCTACAAACTTAATTCCAGGGCGACACTTAGAAATAAGTTTAAAGAAATTAATATTCTTACCTTTGCCTCACAATATATCTTTGAAAACCTTATGTACGTAAAAAAGAACTTAAACATGTTCCATAGAAAATGTGACTTGCATAATGTTAATACTAGAAATAAGTACAAGCTAGCCGGCTATGATAGTAGACTTCATAAAGTCACTAACTCATTTATGGGTCAATGCATACGTTTTTATAATAAGGTTCCCACAAATATTCAAGACTTACCACTTGATAAATTTAAAGAAACTATTAAACAAAAATTGTGTAGTAAAGGCTTTTATACAATTTCTGAATATATGGACGATAAAAGTCCTTGGTTGTAAATTGTTTTTCAAATATTCTCAATCTCCAACTCCATCTCCAACACCATCTCCATTTCCTTCTTATCCATACAACAGCAAGAACGTCATGCTCCCTCAGGCGGCATGGCTAGCGGTAGCGTCGGGTGTCGGGTCACCCTCTTCCCTAAAATATGGTTGAGGAGAGTGATGGCTGGTGCTTGCGTTATACTCGTGAACGGGTGCTGCTAGCGGTGCCAGGTCGTTTTGCTGAAGACTTTATGACTATGTTACTTTTTTGAATTTGACTCTGACTTCCCCATCTCCATCCCATTCCCCCATGTTCACGTCCGTGTTAGTGTCCAGTCTCTGTCCACGACTATCCTCATCTCCATCCACATTATCTGTAATATCTCTCACCTCTATCGCTACATCTATCTACTTATATCTTTACCTCTATATCTATGTCTACGTTTCTGTCTAGTACTTGATTGCCTAATGTATAAATATAATAGTAGACTCCAGAAGATCACCAACTCGTTCATGGGTCAATGTGTACGCTTTTATAATAAAACTCCAAAATATTTAAGATTAACCCTTCGATAGATTTAAGGATAAGCATAAAGTTTTATTATAAGATATCCGGATGCAAGAAGATTGTAAATTGTTGTTGTTGTTATTGTTATTGTGTATTTTTAAAAGATGATTGCTGTTGAGTTTCTTGCCACTTCTTCTCAACAGATCGACTTTCCGAAGTGGTGGTAGATTCAGTTCAATTTGTAAATTGTGACTTATTTCAAATGTATTTAAATACTTACGAAATAAAGATTCTTTTGACTTTGACTTTGACTTTGAAGGTGCTCTTTTTTGCGGAGAATAGACACGCCTGAGTTTTGGACGTGTTGAATTTGACCAAATTCGACTCACCCCAATGGGATACTTTTCATAAGGTCAAATCAACGCGCTCAATCATTGACTTTCTTAAACTCTGGATTTCACGGGGGTTCGCTCGCGCATTGGATACGTATCTCTCTACAACAGTGCTGTCATCGGCATAACTAATAATGCCCGGTGTTAAAAGGTCATTAATGTGCAGCAAGAATAATGTTGCAGAGAGAACAGATCCCTGAGGTACCCCGGCATTAATTGCCATTACGTCGGAGGAGAAGCCATCTAAGACTACTCGAATTGACCGTTCCCTCAGAAAATCAGATATCCAGTCGCAGAGCCCAGTCGGTATGCCATAAGCTGGAAGCTTACTTAAGAGACCATCATGCCAGACCCTGTCAAAGGCCTTGGAAATGTCTAAGGATACAGCTATTGCTTCACCATGACCCTCCAAGGCCTCGCTCCATAAGTGAGTGGCATACACGAGAAGATCGCCGGTCGAGCGCCCGTTGCGGAAACCATATTGGCTATCGCTTAGGAGCTCGTTGGTCTCGAGGTATGCCAGGAGGCGATTGTTCAATATACGTTCCATGACTTTGCAAAGTATGGAGGTGATTAAAATTGGTCGATAGTTGACAGGATCGGCACGTAGTATCCCTTCTTTGGTACTGGCTGTACGTTAGCAAGCTTCCAGGACTTGGGAACCTTACCGGATTTCAATGAAAGTCGAAATGGGAGACAACTCAGCTGCGCAGCGTTTTAAGACCACTGCAGAAATACCGTCTGGACCACTAGCTTTGTTCTCGTCTAGGTGCAGCAAGCATTTAAGAACCTCCTTTTGGAATGTGAACGGTACCCATTGTAGGTCCGAACTGAGGTAATTGGGGTGGGATTTTTCCTTGGCAATCTAGACGAGAATTTTCCGCGAAGATACTAGCAAATAAATCTGCTTTCTCCTTAGCAGTGTGGGCCAGAGAACCATCGGGTTTCCTCAGTGGTGGCAGCGACGGGCGACAAAAGTTCGTTTCAACCGACTTGGCAAGGGACCAGAAAGCTTTACTTCCCGAAGGGTAAGCTGCTATTCTGTCTCCGATACGGCCTATGTGGGCGAAACAAGCTCTTTTGATTACCTTTTTGCAGGACTTGGCGGCAGCATTGTATCTTTTCTTAAGTTCATGCGAATCCAGGGCTTTGCTTCTGCGAGCATTTGCCCAGGTTTTGTATGCTTCCCGCTTTCGCTTTTCAGCGGCAAGGCAAGCAGTATTAAACCATGGGCGAGCTTTGGTTTCAAGGGATAGATCAGCGTGGGGAATGAAGTACTCCATTGCTTGAACTATCACACTTGAGACAGCATCAGCGCAGCACGATGGATCGGTTGAAGTAAAACAGGTTTGCCACCACGGATAAGATGCGAAGAAATGTCGCATTTCATCCCAATCTGCTGACTTGTAACGCCATACTCGCCTGGAGCCTTTAAGGCGGGTATCAGGTGGCGAGTACAGCGATACAGATTTCACCTCTATGGTGATCGGATGTCCCTAAAGGTGCAGTGACGGACACCGAGTATCTGTCAGGATCGGTTGTCAGCAGAAGTTCCAAGCAATACGCAGTGTGGCCAGCAACGTTGGGGATGCGCGTTGGCTCGTTAACAAGCTGACCATAAGTCAGCGAAAACTTAAAAGCCTCTCTGCCAGCATGGTCAGTGTCCTCATACGGGTATAACCACTGCCCGTGGTGAGCATTAAAATCCCCCAGAAACACCAACTGCGCCGTGGGAAAACGTTGCTGAATCTTATCTGCTGTATTGCCAAGGAATTCCATAAGCCTCGTTGTCTCCCGATCTCCGCTATGTGAACGATAGATACAGGCGTAAACCACTTGGTCTAGGCCAGTATCTATGTGAACCCACATGACTGAAAGGTCCGGCACTGCCAAGTAACGGAGACGCTAATAACAGATCGCGTCATTGGCATACATGCACACCCCGGCGTGCGGGCGGAAAAGAGACTCTAGGATATAGCCTGGGTAACCAAGGTATGCCGGGTCTGACGGATCGCAGATCTGCGTCTCCGTTGATACCAATCTGGTGGACATCATTCAGATTGGAGTGCACTCCTCGGATGTTACAGAAGTGCACTTTAAGGGAGACGAAGTGCAACCGCTGTTGAACCGTACTCTTTTTAGGACCTTTCATTGTGAATTGGTAGTGGAGTGAATAGGGAGGAGAATAGAAGTTGAGTGAAGCGCTGCAAATGGAACCAAGCAACTCGTAAAGAACATCGCACCATTGGGGAACTCGCCTGGAGACTGCGGGGATGCCCAAACCCCCCAAGGTCGCCATCGGGTCCTCTCCAACCCGTCGCCAACCGGCACGATCGAGCCTCCCGGGATTTTTCGCGAGGTGGCGGGGCAGCCTTTCGCATGTGGCTGGCATGCTACTTGGGCCCCCTACTACCTGCGGTCGGCCAGCGGTGCACCGTGCTTCGGATCCCGCTACCCTCCAAAACGAGTTACCCGGTGATTCATTATCCTACGAGTTGAAAACTGTTCTCCGATGCAGCACGATTACTCAGATCAATGATCATGACTAGACATCATGCCGGAACGCAACTAGGTTACTTGGCGGCATGGTTTTGTCTAGTGGGTGGTGACAAGCCACGGCCGAAGCCTACCACCAGATTTTACTGCTCATTTAGCACCACCCAGGGACCACGTACAAGGCATCGAGGGCTAAACCTTGCGGACGCGAGCAGTTTCCAGTCTTAAAATAAATATTTGGGGGGCATAAAAACAAATAAATTCTGATTTCAACAATATAGGTATCAAATGAAAGGTCAGCCTATTCTAAATATATATACACTAAATTAACCATATTCACAGAAATACAAAAAAAGTATTTTTAATATCAATGGTTTTTATTTTGTTGAAGGTAGGTATTGTCTGTTCATCGTAAGATGTCCCCTGCCGTTATGTTGGCACTATTACTTGTCAAGCTGTTTTCGTTATCTGGGATAGTGAATTAATCCTTTTTATTGATTACTTGCCAAAAGGGCAAACGATAACTGGATCCTATTATGCAAACTTAATCCCGAAATTACGTGAAGCGATTAAAGAAAAACGTAGTGGGAAATTGTCATTGGGCGTGTTGTTTCTCCAGGACAACGCTCCACCTCATCGTTCGGAAGTTGCGCTCACCGCAATCCGCAGTGCTGGCTTCGAAGTCCTTGATCACGCACTATATTCTCCTGACTTAGCCCCGAGTGATTTTCACTTATTTCCAAAATCCAAGGACGATGATGACGCGGTTATGACTGCCGTAGAGGAGTTTTTTAATAGTCGAGAAAATGATTTTTTTGCGGAAGGAATAAGAAAGTTGGAGATGCGGTATTCTAACTGTCGAATTCATAGAGAATTTGTCCACGTTAAAACAGCGTTACAGAGGGTTTACAAAGCACAACCAAAAAAAAGGTGATTCATAGACGATAAATGACATTATAAACATACTATAACGGCTTTCTAAACATGTCAAATTTACAATCAGGATGATGCTTCTTTAAGCCCATTTTACCGGCCGAGTCTACCCGAAGGTTAACGAATATTAACGAGTTATTGAAATTGATAATTTGAGTTTCACAGTTTCACTCAGTAGTGATTAAATGCTTTTTGGTTTCACTCTTCGTCTTCCTTCCTAGTTCCCTGTGATTATTTTTTTCGTCGCGTCAATTTGTGGTCAGTGATGGATGGAAGTCGCCGTGAAAACTGTGTGTATCATACGATATCACAGGTTAAGCAACGTTCGGCGCGGTCGGTACTTTGATGGGTGACAGCCGACCATTCACATCTCACGACGACTTCCGTGCTTCGGAGGGCACGTTAAACAGTCGGTACCGGGTGCTGTATACTTGTATACAGTAGTCGTTAGGGTTTGTCAGAAGCCATCTAGGCGCCCTAAAAAATTCTGGCATCCACCACCCAGCACTGGGCCAGCTTGGTGGATTATGGCCTTTACCTCCTCTGCACCCAGGGGAGAGACTCATGCCCTGCAGTGGGCTCATTACAAAGAGTTGTGATGATGATGATGATGATGGATGTGATGAACAATTTGATTAACATACAGCTGATAGCTCGTACTGTGCAAATAGAGTGCGACGTAGGAGAAAGGTGTACCGGCGAAGAAAAGACCCTTTTACTCTGGACGATATTGAATTTAAAACAGAGATATCGCTTTAATAAAAATAATGTACGGCGTATTACCGATTTAGTTCGTAATGAAATTACGCGAGGTCCAAGAGGGTTTGCAGTGTCCCCTGAGCTACAGGTGCTGACAGCGTTGCGGTGCTGGGCGAGGAATGAGGTTAGTACAGAGAGTATGTTTCCATCTGAGTGCGGTGAGTGAAGGTGAGTTTAATATAATTATAATGACCATTTCTGGCTCTTAATTTTCCTTGCCTCAAAAAAGAAAATCTCACTATAAGGCGATAGGTAGGTATTACATAGAGGACATCTCTTGTGAAGCAAAGCCATGTACACCCCGTACAGAGTTCATATTTTAATGTAATACTTGTACGTATTGTAATACAATTGTAACTGCAGTTAAATGAAATATCCATAGCCTTAGGGCGAACCACAGTAAGAAACTGCTTTTCAATCATACAGTATTACACAAAAAAAACACTATTTTGTCTCTGGTGCAATGAAATGTGACGTTGCCGCTCATTCGTATTGTAATCCGTATAATGACGGAGTATTAGTTAAAACAGGATTTTCAGATGTCTATGAATCACCTTCACTTACAGCACACTATAAACCTTAAAGAGTGTTGTAGCTAAAATGCATATTAAATGCTTTTTAACTATTTTCTATGAATTTGACTGTAAGTGTATAAGATTAGAAGGAGATTACGTAGAAAAATAAAATATTTTTGTTTAATTTTTTTTTTGTAATCATTCTAAGAACCGACTGCTTAACGTGCCCTCCGAAGCACGGAAGTCGCCGTGAGAAATGAACGGTCGGCGGTCACCCATCCAAGTACCGACCGCACCGAACGTTGCTTAACCTGTGAAATCGTTTGATACTTGTTTGATACACACAGTAACCGCGGCGCCACGATGACTTCGTCGGTTGGATAATTCATAGAAAATTTACAATTTTTTAAACAGTATTTTTTGGGAGAA
Organism: Stenoptilia bipunctidactyla; assembly: GCA_944452665.1. Lineage (NCBI taxonomy): Eukaryota > Metazoa > Arthropoda > Insecta > Lepidoptera > Pterophoridae > Stenoptilia > Stenoptilia bipunctidactyla. The sequence continues at coordinate 19,403,653 of OX101742.1, forward strand.
TGTTTACGTGGTTGACACTATTAGTCGGCCAAAGTGTTGACGTGAAGTCGGTTTTTTAATGCATTCGTTGATAATGTGCACTATTTTTGTAGGCATAACTTCGTTATAAAGTAGATTTACGAAAACGGGATTTTTGATATCCGTTATAGACAACTTTAAGAAATACTGAAAGTATTTTATATCTTACTAATATTATAAATCTTTGGATGTAGGTATGTGTGAATGTATGGATGTTTGTTTCTCTATCACGGCAAAACAGCCCAACGGATTTTAATGAAACTTGGCATAGCGCTAGAGCGCAATCTGGAATAGCACATAGGCTACTTATTATCCCGAAATTCCCGCGGGAATCGAAATTGCGTGGGTAAAACCGCGCGCAACAGCTATTAACTCATAATTACGAAGGATTATTCAGAAGGAATCAAATCTTAACGACTCTATTTGAAACTTCACATGTCTGAGATTTTTTCACCTTACTTATTATCTAATAGTCTTATTATCTAGTTGGTTTTCATCATTTCTATTGTTGGTTTCACCAAGGCTTCTGGTAACATAAATATAACAGTTTAATATTCCAACACAGCATAGGTACTTGAATATGACATTAAGATGGGGATGAATTTAACTGTCTATGTGTAAAAGCATTATCATTGTCTTCAATGAACGGACGAGAAATATTGAAAGAAAAGTATTTTTTTATTTATTTATAAGTAGGTACCTATAAAGACAGCCAATATCTGCTCACACTAAAAAGCGGAAAGTAAAACAGTAATTACAAAAACTAAAAACCCGACTGCGGAATACAGTAAGTTCAAACCAGAAAGTGCGAAACAAGCACATAAGACTATATTAGCTTTCAAATTGTACTTGTAATTAAAAAATAGTAGCAGCAGGCGGGGACAAGCTAATTAAGTATTAAAGTATATATTTTGTTAATCTTACTTAAACTGAAGCCTAAAGCAGTTTTATATATTTTGTACTTGAAGTTTGTCCCCGCCTGATGCTACTATTTTTTTATTACTAGTACAATTTAAAAGCTCTTATAGTGTTGTGTGCTTGTTTCGCGCTTTTTAGTTTGAACTTACTGTATTCCGCGGTCGGGTTTTTAGTTTTTGTAACTAATTTTTTTATTAATCAATGCAAGCTTTCACATTAGGAGACTATGTCTTATTAATAAAAAGCTAGTAAAGTGATAAACATCTCTTAATTGTGTGGATAAAAAATGTGTCAGCGCAGCGATGACAATGTTCAATTAAAATTGCGTTTTTTTTTTTAAATTAGAGCTGACAATTGCAAATCTGAGACAAGTTCTGTTTTCTAGCTTATTTTATTACATTAAAATAATATTTTGTATCCGTTTTTTCATTTTGGTGGATTGGCCCACGACCAGTTTCGTAGTCATTATGGATAGTATCTAATCTAGTATCTGGAAAACTAAGTGTAGGAAGATAATCGAATCATCATATTTACAATATTATGTTTCCAGCTTCATTCTTTGCGATTTGAGTTAACATATTGTAGTATGCGGTGCCACGCACCAGCATTCGCACGGATATTGAGAGAATTAATTAATATATATATTTTTTTATTGTTGGCAACACTAACCACGGTCCTCCCCACCAAGATCTATCCTTCTTGGTGTACTCCGACTCATTGTGCGTTTCCGTGCTCAAGTCTTCGCACGTCTTCAAATCCACGGCAACTAATAAGTAATAAGTTACTCTGAACATGGGGGGTAAAAGGAAATCCGAAGATAAAGGGGAACGAATATTACGCAAGATCAGGAAGCTGCAGGATAAATTGTAATGCGTAATTGCCAGACTGGGCTTTTACCGTTACTAAATAAATATAAAAGATGCGAACTTACCAAACTGGGTATTTTCCGTCTGGTATATATAATATTGCTCTTATATTTAACGAGTTCTACCCGCAAAGTCCGGAACAAAGAGCTGTGACAAATCTCTGTCACGAAATTGTTATGCGTAACTGACAAACTGGGCTTTTACCTTTACTAAATAAATATAAAAGATGCGAACTTACCAAACTGGATATTTTCCGTCTGGTATATATAATATTACTCTTATATTTAACGAGTTATACCCGCAAAGTCCTGCACTCATTACGATGCGTCGGCGTCATTACCGGAAGGTCCGCCATTTGCATCCATGTCGCCTATACCGGGGCCATCTTAAGAGGTTGAAAATATCCTTGGTGATGCTCCTAAGCCAGAAAGCACTTTCGGTAAAAACATCCATAAGGATGTCGCAGCAAGATGGCATGAAATACTGGCTAAAGGCCTTAATAAAGAGGCCAAACAAAAAATACTTGCGGATTATCTTATACCCGCTAATTTCGATTTTCTTGTAGCACCACTTCTAAACCCGGAAGCTAAAGCCGTCATAACTGAGCCGCATTGGCTTAAAAAAAAAACGTGAATTCTGATAATAGGTAAAGATCGTTGAACTGCAGAGCCCTGCACCAGAAACAAGCAAGTCGATTCGATGCAGGGCAGGCTCCTCCAGCACCCAGGTACCTGTTAAACCGATCAGTGTCACGGCGTGCCCGCTCACCGCCGCCGCCGCCGCCTCCTTACCGGGCGCCGTTCCTGGCACGCCGCAACCAGCAAACACGTCGTTAGAGACAGATTACCAGGTACAGTACGCTGGCAATTGGCGATAATTTATTAATCAATGGTTAAAAATTACCACTTATGCCACAATTCTCTCGTGAGTAGAAGGGTACACAAATACCATTTCATTCCACTCCGTCACAAAAAATAACGCCTTATGTTTATCCTAAATCTTTGATTACAATTAATGCAATTTTTGAGTGTGTACATGTTTCCGGTGAATTTTTGTTTAGTGTATTTTGAGTACCGAAATCTAATGGTCAAAATCGTTTCATTTTAAATTTAAAACAATTGAACAAATTCATTTCAAATTCCCATTTTAAAATGGAGGATTATAGAACGGCCTCAAAATTAGTCACTCATAATTGTTACATGGCATCCGTAGTTTACAAGATGCAGGTTTTTTTATAAGTATCAATAAATCTCAAAGAAAGTACCTGCGCTTTAAGTACAGTGATAAACTGTACGAATTCAACTGTTTACCTTTTGGCCTATGTACAGCGCCTTATGTTTTTACGGAAATATTAAAGCCGGTTATCGAGTATTTACGTAATCAGGGTTTGTTGTCAGTAATTTACTTGGACGATATTTATTGTGCAGGTAGAACGTATTTAGAATGCGAAAATAACGTTAATAAAACAATGAGGTTATTATAGTCCCTTGGCATTATTATTAACACCGAAAAAAGTTGTTTGATTCCCAGCAAACAATGTCAATTTCTAGGCTTTATTTTTGATTCCGAACGTATGATTTTAAAACTACCTTATTCAAAAATAATAAAAATCAAAGATGCAATTACTGATATGCTAAATAGTTTTTTTTAAATTACGTGAATTTGCTCGGCTTATTGGTTTGTTAATTTCTGCTTGTCCTGCCTATAAAGTAACTTTTATAGGTTGAGATAGAGATATCAGCTAAAACGGAGCTCTAGCGCCATCTAGAACTTAGTGACTGACATTTTTACTAGAACCAGTCGGGAACTATCCCTGTATTTTTCTTTAATAATATTTAAGAATCCTCAAATATGTATATTATCATGATTATATGAAATATGTATATATCAGAAAATCGTTATCATGAACAAAATTCCAATAAACATGCAAAGGTCGAATTGCAACGTTGTTTCCGAAACCCAGTAGAATTGCCGGGTCAGAATTAAAAAAGGGAGTGTCAGAGTCCAAATGGTCACCGGGTTGTGGGTAAAAGGAATCCAAGAAAAAAGCGATAAAAACAACATTCGAAAACGGGTGCGCAGTAACGAACACAGGTAACGAATGAAAGATAGATTAAATGAGTCGGTTTTGTGATTGATTGAATGAACCGGAGAATGAAAAGAAGGATGAAAGACACATTGTCTATGGCATTTTTCTAATTTTATAAATTATAAACAGCGCCATCTATATCTTAGTGATACTAACGAAATTTAGTGAAAACACCGTGGTCCTGCCATAGATTATTCTTGGTTGTACACTAAAGAATTGGAACGACATAAGAATTTGTATTTGTTGAAGAAAAATTGTTATGAACAACGTATCTCTATTACAGAACTTATAAAGATTGATTTGCGATGGTGGCTTAATCATATACAATCGGACGTTTCCTTTCTTCATCATTATAACTATAGATCAGAAATATTTTCTGACGCTTCCACTACTTGTTGGAGAGCGTTTCGTAACGGTATTGATGCGTTCGGGTATTGGAAATATGATGAATCAAAACGAGTTGGAAATTAGAGCAGCTTTATTTTCGTGAAAAACATTTGCTAAAGATTTATGTAATTGTGAGATTTTATTAAGACTGACAAATGTTACTGCCATTACATGTTTAAATAGAATGGGTAGTGTACAGTATCTGTATTTAAATAACATTTCCGAAGAAGTTTGGCAATGGTGTGAGCAGCGTAAAATTATTATTTTTGCCTCGTACATTAATTCAAAAGAATTGTGATGCTGATCGTTTATATAGAAAGAAGTTTATTGATACAGAGTGGGAGTTATCTGATTATGCATTTAGTGAAATAGAATTAAAGTTAGGACGCCCAGAAATAGATTTATTTGCTAGTCATAGACATGCCAAGTGCAATGTTTATTTAACATGGACGCCTGATCCAGATGCTTGGGCTGTCGACGCATCCACAATATCATGGAAAAAATTAAGATTTTATGCTTTTCTACCTTTCTCTTTAATTTTAAAGATGCTTCAAAAAATTATTAATGATAAAGCCGAGGGTATTGTGGTAAAAGTATTGGCCAACTCAGGCGTGGTTCCCAGCTTTGTTATTCTTGTTATTTCCGAAATTATTTCGTTCGAACTCGATGTAAATCTTTTGAATTCTCCTTTCAGACAGTCTCACAACTTGCATTTCAGCCTGCGACTGGTTGCCGCGAGGTTGTCCGGGAAGTCTTATTACGAAAATCATTTGCACCATGGTCCGTAGAAATTATGCTTTCTTCATTGTCCGAAAACACGTACAGACAGTATGACTGTGCTATAAAAGCTTGGATAGTGTTTTGTAATACACAACAATATGATTATAGATTAATCAATGAACGTTCAGTCATTCAGTTCCTAACTTCTTGTTTTGATTCGGGAGGCAAATATGGCACTATAAATTCGTACAGATCGGCATTATCTTTTCTACATGGAGGAGCTTTAGATCATACTAGTATTAGACGATTTATGAAAGGAGTTCAGACTACGGCCTTCAAATCCTAGATGCAGTTTAACCTGGGACCCTACAGTAGTTCTTAATTATCTATCACAGCAATGGCCTAATGAGAGCCTTAGTCTGAAAAAGCTTTCTAAAAAGACACTGACTCTATTGGCCTTAGTAACTGCACATCGAATCCAGACATTTTCCAAAATAAGATCAAAAAATATAGAAATCAACACAACAAATATTATAATTAAAATTCCTGATTTATTAAAAACTTCTAAATCCGGTGTCAATCTACTACTGCAATCTACTACTAATCTATTACTGTTTTAATTTAACCGTTTTTTGATGAAAATCCAAAAATCTGTCCTGCAAGATGTTTAAAAGAATATTTAAATCAAACTGTACATTTACGTAAAAACGATAACGTTTTCCTTCTCATAAGTTACAAAAAGCCGTATAAATCAATTTCAAGTCAGAGAGTGAGTCATTGGATTAAAGACTGTTTATCACAAAACGGTATAGATATATCGATATTTTAAGCATACAGTACTCGTCATGCCAGTACATCTGTGGCCAACAGACTCTGTATTAGTCTTGATGTCATTAGAAGGACCGCTGCTTGGTTTAATTCATCTTTTACGTTTGCAAAATTCTATAACAAATGTATAATAAACAATGAGAGTCAAGACCAATTTGCAAGAACTATTCTATCTCATTAAATAATTCGTTGATATTGTGATCGTTCAATAATTCAATGATATTAATCATGAATTAACTCATTGATTCTGTAATAATTAACAAGTCGTTGATTTGTAATAATTTTGAACATGTTTAAATAAGAAAAATGATATCTTGTTCATTCCTGGAACTACCCTGCAAACAACACTCTTTGAATATATTCACTTTATCGCTTTGAACATCCTACAATATGTTAACTCAATTCGCAAAGAATGAAGCTGGAAACATAATTGACAATCAAACGAACTTGCAAAGTGAAGTTCGATTGAAATTATGTGACAGCTTCATTCGACGCGATTTATATACACCCACCCTTAATAAATTTGTATATTATACTGAACACCCTACCCTAAAAATTAGAAAGTGAATATATTCAGGAATGTGTTTATTTGGCTTTCAACAAATAAGTCGGAGTACACCAAGAAGGATGGATCTTGGTGGGGTGGACCGTGGTTAGTGTTGCCAACAATAAAAAAAATATATATTAATTAATTCTCTAAATCACCGTGCGAAGGCTGGTGCGTGGCACCGCATACTACAATATGTTAACTCAAATCGCGTCGAATGAAGCTGTCACATAATTTCAATCGAACTTCACTTTGCAAGTTCGTTTGATTGTCAATCATTACTATTGGTAAAACAGGTTTACATATTTTTAAATGGACTTATAATTCCCGAGAAAATTTGTCATCATGGTGGATCATATTTAGGTACGAGTAGTATTGCACAGACAAGTTCCAATTCGCTATCGACAAGCGTTTCTTACCAGTTGGGCCGAACATTTTTAAGTAAAGAAACCGTGGTCCCGCTAAAAAAAGTGAATACGTCATTTTGGTGACCAGGGGTCCATTTTTTTTAATAAGTTGGCTCAAATCCTATTGTATTTTTTTTTGTCTTATGCATGTAGAATGATAGTGACTACAGATTACTTGACACCAATATTTGGGTCCCACCCCTTTCAATATATTTCATAGAGTGTTACACTGGAAAATCATTCTGGTGATCTCATTTTGGTGAATTTGGTGGCAAAAGTTATTTCATTCCGGTGACTTTTTCACCATAATGATGAGAAAAGTCATCATGGTGGTTTAAATCTCATTTTGGTGAACACTTTTATCATTATGGTGAATGATTTTTTCATTTTGGTCAACTGATGCTATCTGATATTAATGGTTTTTTGGAAGAAATCGCTCTTAAGGGATAAGATCGCCAAGTTTTAACTTCTGATGAAACTGTTTTTTCTCCTTTTACCTGTAATATAAACTGTGTAAATAAATGTATTACTTACTTTCACTTCTGAATAGTTAAAGAACCTAGTCTTATCACTTGAAACCTTATGATATTATCTGTACTTTTTACGTATACTTTATAAAGTGTGTTATTTTTTTTTCTCAAGTTCTTATTTGGTGAATTTGTAGATATCATTGTCGTGAATAGGTTTATAATATTGGTGGCATGAAAAAATAAAGACTTTTTATTAGTGCTTTATAAAATTTTATTTTCATTTAAAATACTTAGCGACATTAAGTAACTAAAAGTATGAAATACAAATTAAAACTTATAATAAAAAAATGATAAAAAAATATCGCCTTGTTGCAAGTGACCCAATTATCAAAAACATTCGGTGAAATTTTATTTTTATCGACATATTATACCGGGTGTACAATCCAAATGGGTCAGTATGGAGAAGTCAGAAACAATGATAGATAGCGAAATCTGTTTTTAGGAACTATGGCGTCGATTTTAGATTAAATAATAATCACATTCAAACTTTCTTCTTAACTCTCATACATAACCGGAAATCGCATCTGGTATCTCTAACCCTCAGACGCCAGTGCGGGTTCGATTCCCGCTAGGAACATGAAAAATTATATACAGTTCCGCGTCTGGGTGTTCTATATTTACATTGCTTACATTCTAGGTTCCCCCTAGTTCGCTACATGGTATCTCATAACACAAGCTTTGCTTACTTTGAGGCCATGTAGTTGGCGTGATTCTGGGGATTTATTTTTTATTATTTTTTGTTTGTCTATAGTCCGAAAATACTCTTTTGGCGCTTCAATGACGTTGTAAGGATCAAGGTCGTAAGGCTGAAATTAGAATAACCATTCAGTAAATATCCTCGCAGGGAAAAATTTAATGTCATGAACCATATGGATTTTTATATGCAGCAGTGCGATCACAGAACTTTATCGAATCGTTTGTTAACGAATGTTCGTATAGTATGGAGACGGTTTTTAAGAAAAAATTGAAATCTATCCATTGCCGCACGGCCAGGTTAAATAAATGTGTGCCTTGTTAATTTTGAATGTTTGTAAACATGTTGTACTCATAAATATCTGTAAAATAAAAAATTACAATGTTACTCAAAACTTGCAACCGACTCCATACTGTACGAGCATTCGTAACGATTCGATAAAGTTCTGTGATCGCACTGCAGGGCAGCGTCCAGTCCAAGATCAGTGTAAAACAACCATTTATTTAACAATTTATTTCACATGTAATTAAATTTAATGTAAAATCTAAAGTAGACTGAGAGGAAAATAGCCGGTGGAAAAACTGTTTTCTGCATAGATGTTTAGTTAAAAGTGCTCACTAAACAGGGTGACTGGTGGGTCACTTTCGAAATTCGAGGACGTGATAGTTTAAGGTCATACATGAAGAGAAAAATTAAATAAATAAGAATTATTTACTTAGTAAACTTAATTGAAAGTTAAAGAATTCATTACGCAACGCATGGACGTACGCACGGCGCAATCAACACAGAATATGTAACGACCAGTCGTCGACCTAGTAAAACTTTTTAATTATTTATAGGGTTAAGTACCTAATTTTATTACATAGTGTTGATCAGAATCGAGTACAGAGTGAGTTAAGGGTGTCGAACCCACTAAATTCACCTTTGTCAGCACACAGCGTAAGCCATAATATCTAGGTTGTGCGTTAATGGCCAAATTGCTTAGTTTGTAAGATAATATTATATAAACTCGTTTCTAAGTTAGATTAAGTGATTATTGTAATAATTATAACTTGAGAGCAATCTCTGTCAATTTAAATAAAGTATTTTTTGGGAAATATATATTTCAATTACTTCACTGGCGCTGAGGACAGGATCCCAATAGTACGGAAATTCAAATAAGTGGATACAAATTTCGACGACTGGATTTAACCGTACTTCCGTTTCTACGGTTCAATTGGGATCAAAGAAATAAATTTGTGGAGGAACCAAATAAGGACGGAGATAAACAAAGGAAATATTATTACAATATCCAAGCATGGGACTAGTTGCGGTTTTGTGAGTAAATCTTTTTCACTTTCCTTTCAACTTTCCTTTATGCACCTTTGTGCCTTGTAATAAATATTTTGTGTTATTAAGGATTTCGAAACGCCAAGATAACTAAATATTTTTTTACTAGTACAATTTATCAGTTACCTACTTAAGGAATAATTTTAAATTTTTATAGTTTTTTTTTTCTTTTCTTTTATTGAACATTTATATTTCTTTTTGTGTGTGTTTTTTTTTTTTTTTTTTTTTTTTTTTTTTTTTTTTTTTTTTTTTTTTTTTTTTAGACAATTACACCATCTACATAGCCCCAAAGTAAGCATAGCTTGTGTTATGGGATACCATGTAGCGAACTAGGGGGGAACTTAGAATATAAATACATAAATAGATAAACACCCAGACACGGAACTTTTTTTTTTCTTGTTCCGTGCGGGAATCGAACCCGCAACCACTGGCGTCTGAGGCAGATATGTTTACCTCTTCGCCAAAGTGGTCGTCAAATCATTTTATTTTGCTATTTCTATTTGATTTTCGACTTTTATTTTGTGTGGTTTTTTATAACTTAAATTAAAAATGGAAAAAGTTAATGGCGTACCACAAGAGCTGGTCAAAATAATCCCAGTCTTTGACGGGGATAGCAGAATATTACCATTGTTTATTAATAAATGCGAATATACAGTGTGGAAAAAAAATAGTGGCCCTGGAGGGAAACTGCCTTAAATCCTATAGTTAGCTTATTTTACTTTAAGGAAACATTCCTTTATTTTTAAAAAGAAACAAAACTGCATTCAAAGATTTTCTTAAATTTGCTTGTAACACCCGGGACTCGAACCAGTAAAAATTAAAAAAAATTAAGATTTGTTATTTTACTATACTAATCGATAGGATAATTGTTCAGGATAAAATTTCTCTAACAAACATTTGGTCTCACACTCGTCTGTCGTACAAGATATCCATGAAAAATAACTACACAAGTTTACATACATTACCTAGTATGGTTCACTTTCAACAAGTAAAAGATACGTTATAATTCTCTTATCTCTCTAATATTCAAATAATGGAGTTCAATTCGTTCGTATGAAGTACAAGCTTGCTAATTAATTTATTTCTAAGTACCTTGTTGAAGAATTCTACAAGAAAATCGTTTAATGGTAATAATATCTCTATGCACTTCTTACACGATATTACTTCTTACACGGTACGAGGCGTTTTGACGAAAAGTTTAAAAATGGAACGTTTGAATTTTTTTGCAATGCGGGACAGCAATTTTAAAATTCGAACGAATATTTCGAACATTTTTATCGATTTTATTTAGTATTGCTTCCATTACGTAATTGTGTGATCATGGCGTATCAAGAACAATTCGACTTATTAGAAGCTTTCTTTGCAAGCAACAAGAACTGCGATTTAGCTCTACAGTGGTATCGCGAGAGGTATCCAGATAGACAAATACCATCAAGAAGAGCTTTGTCGCGAATGGTGAAAAATTTAGTCAATATTGGAAGTTTCAAAAAACGTTTAGGACGCCCACAGCAACAAAATCCAGACTTTTCCGATTTTGATTTCAATATTTTGACATATTTTGAGTGTTACCCGAAAGCTTCTAGTAGAGAAGCTGCTCAAGAGATAGGCACCAGCCATACTCGGGTACTTAATGTTTTGAAAAAATACAAATACAAATGTTATCGTGATGGGCGATTGGTGCAGAAACTACATCCCGGAGATAGTCAAAGAAGATTAGAGTTCTGTCAGAATATTCAAACAGAAATAGCCCGCAATCCAAATTTCTTAGACTACATTGTATGGTGTGACGAAACAAATTTTAGTAATAATGGAATGTATAACAGACATAACAATCATTATTGGTCCCGTCAAAATCCATTCCGTGTTCGTGAAACAAGCAATCAGATCAGATTTTCGTTTAATGTTTGGTGTGGAATCAAAAGCAATATGGTTGTTTTGGTGCACATTTACGAAGGACATATGAATACGGCAAAATACGTTGAAATATTAGAGCTTTTACAAAATCAATTAAACCATCTACCGGAAGAGGAACGAAATAATATCATTTTTCAACAAGATGGTGCACCTGCCCACAATAGCAGAATTTCCAGGGCTTACCTTAATGAAAATTTCAATGTCTGGATAGGTACAAACGAGACGATTAGATGGCCTGCAAGGAGTCCAGACCTGACGCCTCTAGACTACTTTTTATGGGGTCATGTAAAAAATATTATTTATAAAACGTGTTATGAGACTGTACAAGAGCTAAGGGTCGCGGTAAAAAATGTGATTAGGGGCATACACCACAACACTTTGCTGAAGGCTACAAGAAATGAATTTCAACGAAGATTAAATTTGTGTATCCGGAACGAGGGGGCTCATTTCGAACAATTTATCAGTTAAATTATTAAAGTGTAACAAATTGATAATAAAATAAAATAAATTTTAAGATTTCACGTTTTCTTTTTATTTTAAAGACCTAATGTTTGTTAGAGAATTTTTATCCTGAACAATTATCCTATCGATTAGTATAGTAAAATAACGAATCTTTATTTTTTTTATTTTTAGCTGGTTCGAGTCCCGCGGGCGTTACAAGCGAATTTTAGAAAATCTTTAAATGTTTTGTTTCTTTTTAAAAATAAAGGAATGTTTCCTTAAAGTAAAATAAGCTAACTATAGGATTTAAGGTAGTTTCCCTCCAGGGTCACTATTATTTTTCCACACTGTATATACGTTCTTATCATGGCGACCTAACCCAAATGGAATATTTATTCCATTTAATTACTAGTAGACTGTCAGGAAACGCCGCTTGTTTGATCGGAGAACGGGACTCCATTAATTCATGGGTCAAACTAAAAAAATTGTTGACCCAACACTTCGGAGATCCCCGGACCGAAGAATGCATAGCAATGGAGTTAGAATCCATTAGGAAAAATAGGAACGAAAGTTATTTAGATTTTTGTCATAGGTTACAACAGTCTAGAAACGTTTTAATGTCAAAAATTGACGAGTCTAACGAGGACGATCGATTAAGACAGGCAAAACATGTTATTTACGATAAAGCCACCTTCAATGTCTTCTTATACAATTTGCCGCCATATTTAGTTCGTATAAATAAGGCAAATACTCTGGAAGACGCATTAAAAGTCGTCTTGGAGGAAGAAAACTTCCAAACTATATATAATATTAAAAATTGCTTTCAACATAATAATCCTAAAAATAACTTTTCTCGACAACAATTTAACTCTAATCATTCACGGCAAAGCAAATCACAGCGGTTACCAAGTACACATGCACCGAATAGTTCGATTCATTTACCTCAAAATTCATTACAACGTAACCAAAATCAATTTAATAATAGTTTTAGAACAGATTTTCATAATAACTTTAATAGGCAATCGACATCGCGGTCGTTGCCGCTGCAAAATCAGCAGTATGGAGTCAATGCTCCGCGATTTTCGCAGAATAATCAAATTCCGCAGACGTCGCGTACTAATACTGACGTAACCATGCGGACGGCCAGTACAAGGCGTATTAATTATACCGATCGTAATCACGATTACGATAGCCATGAAAATGATTATGACCAGTCTTCATACAATTTAGACGAGGCAAATTTTCCCACACCGGCCTCCCAAAACGAGAAAGAATAAAAATAAATTGCGATAAGCGTAATTTACCGCACATATTTATACCAGAATTAAAAGCGATCTTTACGATAGACACTGGTAGCGTTAGGTCATTCATTAGTCCACAATTAGCAAATACATATTTTTCTGGTTATAAAAAATATGAACAATTTGAAGTCGTAAGTACTCACGCTTCAAGCTTACATAATGAAACAGTATTTATTCCATTACCAAAAATATTTAATAGCCAAGAGTTCCACAAGTTTTATATTTATACTGTTGACGACAGGTATGACGGGTTAATAGGTAGTAAGTAACTTACTAAAACAGTTACATGCTAACATAGACTTTCAAAATCAAGTCTTACACTTAATTAACACCCATATACCTATAATTTATACACCGCCTATGAAAAAAAACATATTATTTACCCCCTCGAAGCGAAGTTAGAGTAAGACTTCCGGTAAATTTATTAGAAGGGGATGCGATTTTAAATTTTAAGGAATTCACGGATGGTATTAGAATGCCCGCTGCATTAGTTAGCTGTAAACAAGGTTTTGCTACTACGGTGATTCAAAATTGCACCACTCAACCCAGAACCATAGTTATTACCGCTCCTTTTAAGGTAGAGCCTTATAACTTAGAAAATAAAATTAATGTAAATTATACGATAAATGACAGGGACATAGATATGTTATTAACTGAAAATTTAAATAAATTACAATTGAGTCATGTGAATCATGAGGAAAAAATGGCGATCGAAAACATTTGTAAAGAATATAAAGATATTTTTTATTGTGAGGACATACCCTTATCGTTTTCTAATCAGGTTAGACATAGGATTAGAACCAAAAATGAGGACCCTATTAATATTAAATCACACAGGGTACCTCCTGCACAGAGAGCCGAAATAAAAAATCAAATCGAAAAAGTGCTTAAGGATGACATCATAGTAGAGTCATATTCACCCTGGAGTGCCCCAGTACACCTAGTACCAAAAAAAATAGACTCATCAGGGCGTCAAAAATGGCGGATGGTCATAGATTATCGACGCCTTAACGAAATAACGGTAGACGATAAGTATCCGCTGCCAAATATTACTGACCTGTTTGACATGCTAGGGAATAGTACCTACTTTACTACCCTCGACCTGGCAAGTGGGTACCATCAATTAGAGGTCCAAAAAGAAGATAGGACCAAAACAGCGTTTAGTACACCCTTCGGCCATTATGAATTCAACAGAATGCCGTTTGATTTAAAAACAGCGCCTGCCACTTTTCAACGAGCAATGGATAATGTGCTTAGAGGTCTACAAGGGATACACTGCCAGGTCTATTTAGATGACGTCATTTCTTTCACCTGTGATTTTCTTAAGTATGCACATTAATATTAATATTAATAATAATTTGTACGTAGGGAAATAATTTGATGATTTAATTTTTTTTTTACTGACTTTTTATGATTGACTCAATGTGATTTTTAATTTATTTTATTTAAAATGTATTTTTCTATAACTTTTATTTATTATTTACCAAGAAAACGTATTGTTTGTTTCTTTTTATCAGTTTTTTTTTCTCTCTTTTTTTTTAATTGTTAGTATTAAGGACATGATTTACGTATTTAATTGATTCATTTTTTATAATTTATTTGATTGTTTTAATTTTATTTTCTTCTATATTGCCTACAATTATAAATCAATAGCGGAAATGAACTGTCTCTCTTATTGTCTCTTTGTTCGTTTTCTTTATTATTATTTTTACTGGAAGTGTAATATCGTTAGGAGCAAAAATTGTATTTTATTATTTTACCATCCCGCAACTATATTTTATGTTCGGCATCAAGCAAAGGGTGTTTTGAAAATCAGCGTTGCTCACTAAGGGCAACATAAAGCTGAAAACATCCCTTTGACACATGTATCGTAATTATTTTTAAGTTTTATGTACCTTTATAAAAAATATGTGTGTGTCAATAAATGGATTTATTATTATTATTATTATCTTTTCAAAAAGCCTCCCTGAACACATCCAAAAGCTCAAGAAAGTTTTTGACAGATTTAGAGAAACAAATCTTAAAGTACAATTAGATAAGTCGCATTTTTTACGTAAAGAAGTTTTATATTTAGGTCATACTATTACAAACGAGGGTCTTAAACCGAACGATGATAAAATTAAAGCTGTCTTAAGGTATCCAATACCGGAAACAGCTACTCAGATAAAAAGCTTTTTAGGATTAATTGGATACTATAGAAAATTTATAAAAGATTTCGCAAAAATAACTAAGCCATTTACTAGTTTTTTAAAAAATGGTAAAAAAGTAATTCTTACCGAAGAATATAAGGAAGCTTTTGAAACTTGCAAAAAGCTTTTGACTAATGCACCAATCTTGCAGTTTCCAGATTTCGAAAAACCATTTATTTTAACCACCGATGCATCAAACTTTGCAATCGGAGCCGTCCTATCCCAAGGATCGGTTGGTTCAGATAAACCGATAGCTTTTGCTAGTAGGACATTAAGTGATACGGAAGTAAAATATAGTACGATAGAGAAAGAACTATTAGCAATAGTTTGGGCAGTCAAGCACTTTAGACCCTATTTGTACGGAAAAAAATTCACTATTTTTACGGATCATGGGCCTCTGGCTTGGCTTTGCCCCTTAAAAGAACCTAATAGCAAACTTACACGCTGGAGACTTAGGCTAGAAGAATATGACTTTGATATTCAATATAAAAAGGGGTTACAAAACATAAATGCAGATGCATTATCTAGGATTAAAATAAATACATTAGAGGAAGACCTCGATTCAATTTTAGTTAATATAGATGATAGCGATAAACAGTTACAGGAAATAACGAAAGAGTTAGAGAAAGAATTAGGGAAAAAGGGTTCTCAAAAATCTCGTTCTCAAAAATCTCGCTCTCAAAAGTCAGACGACTGTACAACAATTTTAGATCGACTAGAGTCTGACTGTCAAATGTCAGATATAGTAGAAATGTCAATTTCAGATGACGGTATAACAGCAAATTCTGTATCTAATAGGGAACACGAGGGTATCCCGATCCTGGAGGAGGCAATAGATACGAAACAAAAACAAATCCTTATTCATAAATGGTTAAAAAATAGTATTTTAGTAAATAATATCTCTAATAATAAGCAGTATATTTTAGAAGTTCACTTACCTACTAGAAATAATGAAAAATTAGTTAAGAATTTTCTTAAAGAGTATATTAATCCTAGCACTAAGTATTTTATTTACTTTGAGGACGAATCCTTTAGAGCAATTTTCGCCAAAGTAATAATAAGTCTTTTCAAAAAGAACTCTGTTAAAATAATAGAATGTAAATAGCGAGTAGTAAATCTAACAGACTCTGAAATAGATCAGAAAGACTGTGTTTTAAAGTATCACGAAGGAAAAACTTGCCATAGAGTAATACGAGAAACATTAATAAAGCTTAAACGTCACTTTTGGTGGAGTAACATGAAAGAAACAGTATCGGCTATCATAAATGCTTGTGAACAATGTAGGAAAATGAAATATGATAGAAAACCTATTAAACCTCATATTCAACTTACCCAAAGTCAAACTGCACCTTTTTCAGGAAGTTTTTATGGACTTACTTTTCATAGAAAGCAAATACTATCTCACAGTGGTTGATGCTTTCAGTAAAATAGGTCAAGCCATTGAAATACCAAACAGAAGTACGCCAGAAGTAGTTAGGGCTTTAATTAAATACTTCAGCATGTACGGCATACCGGGAAAAATAAGTTGTGACTCAGGTGGTGAATTTAACAACGAATTAATCAAGGAACTTCTTAGCCTTTATAGGATAGAAATTCACATAGGTACACCAAATAATCCCAACTCCATGGCGATAGTTGAAAGATTCCACTCAACCATTATTGAAGTTTATCGTTTAGCTAAATATGATAAAAATGATTTAGACGCAGCATCAGTAATGACATACGCAATAATGGCATATAATAACACAGTACACTCCGCTACGAATCATACTCCTTTTGAGTTAGTTTTAGGACATACCGATTCTGGTAACGTTTCAGATGTAGAAAAAGAAAAAATATTAACGCAAAAATTATTATTAGATCATAGGAAAAGGTTAAAAGTTTTATATGAATATGTTACAAATAAAATACAAGAAGAGAAAGTTAAGGTTAGAGATAAAAAAGGCGGCGAAGAACCGCCAACCTTTAAGAAAGGAGATAAGATTTTTATGAAAAATACTAGAACTAGAAAAGCTAAGCAGCTTCCACGCTACGAGGAGGCGGAAATTTTAGATGAAGCTAGGCATAATATATTACCCGTTAAATTAAATAAAAGAAACAATAGAGTAGCAATAAAAAATGTGAAACGTCCTCCACAGGCTATATCTAAGTCTGATGACACTAGTAAGGCCGATGAGTAGCCTGGAACTTCAAAACCTCAATCAGAATCCGGGCATAGCTCCGATGAAGATTGGAACAGCAGTGATGAAGAGTAACTGTAGGACTTTATTTAAAACATTAGATTTAGAAGCATTAAGCATAGTCATAAGAAATAATACTAATAGTTTTTATAAAAGTAAGGAATTAGTTAGAAATAATAATTTAACTTTGGACTTGAATAGCTTAGAAATACAAATTGAATAT
Organism: Stenoptilia bipunctidactyla; assembly: GCA_944452665.1. NCBI lineage: Eukaryota > Metazoa > Arthropoda > Insecta > Lepidoptera > Pterophoridae > Stenoptilia > Stenoptilia bipunctidactyla. Next base: position 19,421,234 of record OX101742.1, read on the forward strand.
TTAATTGACATTGTTAATAATAGATTTAATCAAATTTTACCTTATTATAATTTAAGGCCTAAGAGGGCAATATTATCACCCCTTGGATCACTAATAAAGGTTATTTCTGGTAATTTAGATGAACAAGACGCAATAAAATATAATTTTGAGATAAGCAATTTAAATAATAGAGAACACGTAGTAGAAAGGAAAATTTCAACAATACAAAATGCCTTTGATAAGTTAGTAAATGTTTCAGATACTATGAATATTAACGTTAGAACCATAGGAAATAAAACAAAAGAGATTGAAGGGCTTCTTCATACTGAATTAAGTTTAAAAATAACAGTTGATTTAATGAATAATATGTACCAAATTCTAAATAACTTTCGGACCATTTACGAAAATATTCAAGAGATAGAATCAGCTATAGCATTTAGTAAAGTGTCGGTATTGCATTAATCCATCGTCAACACGACAGAACTTCTTTCTATCTTAAAAGTCATATAAAATCATGCAAAACTTATTTATCCAGTTAATTTAAATAACCTATTAAAACTTGAAAGAACCATTTGTCTCTTAAATCCTACATGGATAGTGAAAAAATAGTTTTTGTAATAGAAATTCCTTTAATAACAACGCAAACATACATTTATTACAAGGTTATTCCAATCCCTATTTTTGAATCCTCAAAAACTTCTACTATTATCCCTGAATACCCTTATTTATTGTTGAATGGATTGAAATTCAGAGCCGTAGCGAATCCCTGTAAGGAAATTGAAAACAACAAGTTCCTATGCTCACCTGAGGACTTAGCTCATTATCCAAATACAACTTGCATTGAACAAATTATGATGATTAAGGATGACTACAAACAATGCCTTCGAAATTTTATCATCATCGAAGATATCAAGGTAGAGAAAATATACAAACAACAATGGATGCTGTTCGCTAAAACTAGCCTGATTGTTACTGAAACCTGTAACCACGAGATTCGGAAGTTCAACGTTCACGGGACCTACATTCTTACACCGAGTTATGATTGCGAAACAATCATCGGAGATGTGTATATTAGCAAACCAACTAACGCATCGGCAATCAGTCTACAGATACCACGCATAGAAGTACCAGAGATACAATGGAAAATAGCTGAAGAAGAAAAGGAAATGGACCTCAGAAACATAGACTTTAGTGAAGTGCAAAAAGTGTTATACAGTGCGAAATATATTAGAGTAGATAGTGATAGTAGCGTTATTTTTATAAAACAAATCAGCATTTGGACAATTATCAATACATATAATAAAACAGTAAAAAAAAACGTGTCTGTACATTTAATATTTCTACAAAAAAAATTATCTAGGGTTATAAAGAAATGAAAAAAGAGTAAGAATCTGAAAAAAAAATTGTCTGTTTGTTTGTTTGTAAGTTTGTCTGTTTGCACACGCTAATCTCTGGAACCGCTGGACGGATTTGAATGAACCTTTTTTTGATGTATTTCGGTTACTGGAACACCTGATGCAGAATCCTTAAGGGATCATCAAAACCGTAAGAAATATAGATATGATGCCTTAACAAAAGTTGTCCAGGATGATGAGTAGATTCTGCAGGCATAAAAAAATCTAGGATCTAAAAAAATCCTAATAGATTTATAAAAGTTATGCCTAAAACTTACTTTACTAGAATATGGTGGAGATGTTCGGCATACAGATCAGAAGTACTCATTGCTCAGTTGCGCGTAGACCGACCATGAGTCTAAGGTCGTGGGTTCGATCCTGCTCGCGTAATTTTTTTTTACTATATTTTTTTTTATTTTGTTTACAATAAATATTTAATTGTGAACAAAATTGTCTTTGAAACCACTTGATTTCAATCAAGATCCAAAGAGATATCGTAATAATTTTAAAATAACTCCGTAATAAAATAGGTAGGTATGTTCGATAAGACGCGGGCGGGCGAGCGAGTGATTCGCTGGCATGGCCGGCCACTCACGCTGTTAATTGTTCGAGATACCTACCAAACTCTGGGTGCCTATGACCATTTTCACCCAACTTTTATTATTTCACTTGGAAATAAGATTTCTCTGAATGAACCACCAAATTTTTGTACCGTTTGGGAGTCAGACTACCCACGAGTTTAATTTTAAGTATAACTTTCTACATACATACATACATAACCTCACGCTTGTCTCCCTTTGGGGTAGGCAGAGACAAGGGAACACCAATTGCTTCGATCCAGACATACCTCTTTCGCTTCCTCCACGTTCATTAATCTTTTCATACATGATCGCCGGTTACGGGTACTTTTAACTAGGCCCTTTTTAAGAACGTCGCCAATTTGATCGGCGTACGTTCGCCTAGGGCGGCCCCTTCCGACAGCACCATCCATTCTTGCTCTGTAAACCTCTTTCGTAAATCTACTTTCACTCATCCTTTCCAGATGTCCAAACCACCGTAGCATACCCTTTTCAATCTTAGTCACTACATCTTCTTTCAATCCACATCTCTTTCTTATTTCACTATTGCGCACCCTATCACTCAATTTCACTCCACACATGCTTCTCAACGCTCTCATCTCCACAGCATTAATCTTGCTTTCATGTCTCTTCTGCCACACCCAAGATTCACTACCATACATAAGCGTTGGCGCCAGAACTCCCTCAAGTACGGCAAGACGAGCCTTATTTGGTATAGTTTTGCTTGCCATTATCGAGTATATGGCGCCATTAATACGATTTCCTGCTTTTACTCTCCTTTCAATATCACCTTCACACTTCCCATCTCTTGTAAACAAGGACCCCAAGTATACAAACTCTTTCACTTGTTCCACTTTTTCGTCCCCTATCATAATATTGCATTCCGTCATATCTTCATTCCTCTCCATAACCATGACTTTCGTCTTTCCAACATTCACTTTCACACCTTTTCTTTTAAACGACTCATGCATCACAGTGACCATTTGTTGCAATTCCGACGCAGACGATGCAAGTAGAACCTGGTCGTCGGCGTAAAGCAGAGTTTTGATCACTGTCTCATTCATTTTTAAACCCCATTCGGACTCTTTCAGATCTTTCAAACAGCTATCCATGAATAGGTTGAACAGCCATGGAGACGCTACACAGCCCTGTCTAACACCGCGATCGATGCTAAACCATTCTGTGTAGTCATCATTCAACCTGACACAAGCACTCGAGTCCTTATATAAGGATTTGAGTGCCCGTATCAAGTCACTATCCACCCCAAACTCGGATAGTGTTGACCAAAGTTCATTCCTCATCACACTGTCATACGCCTTTTCCAAGTCAATGAAGCAGCAGAAAACCTTTCGGTGTTTAGCCAGAACCTTCTCGGTTACTGATCTTAAGGCAAAGACTTGATCCGTGCATCCCATCCCCTTTCGAAATCCCGCTTGCACATCCCAGATCTTGCTTTCTGTTTCATCCATCACTCTTTCGATTAATATCTTTGCATACATTTTGCCCACAATACTCAAAAGGCTAATGCCACGGAAGTTTTTGCATTCCTGCTGTGACCCCTTTCCTTTATAAAGTGGCACAATAACGGCCTTGCACCAGTTGCCTGGAACACGGCCGGACCGCCAACACTTATTAAAAAGCTGGTACAACAGGTTTGCAGTGACACTTTCACCCGCCTTGAGCATTTCGGCATCTATTCGATCATACCCTGCCGCTTTACCCAATTTCAAACCTGCCATTGCTTTCATAACTTCTTCCATACTTATCTCACTTTCACGATTGGCCACACCACTGGAAGGTGAGGGCCTACTTTCCAAAACATCACTCGCACTTCGTTCAAATAAATTAATTAATTAATATAACTTTCTATTCCAAAATATCTAAAATACTATTTTTTTTTTCAAATCGGTGAATAAGTCCGAATTTGACCTCATTCTCACCTGATGGTAAGTATAAATGAGGTCGAATACCGAAACCAAGCCAGTTCTATCATAAACCCGTTTGCGGCTCTAAAATTGTCCCTTTATAAAATGTTTTCGGGACGCGTCACGCTGGCAGTAGTGATATTTGACGGCAAATTTCAGTCAGCCGAGACAGTCAGTTTACCACCAAGCGGGGCTCACTCGGATTAGTCAATTATTCAGAGGCGGTAGGGTTATTCTAGGGGTAAATTATAACTAAATTGTCGTCAAAATCAATGAATGCTGGGTTTCAATATTTTACATGAGTAAAAGCTACTACAAACGAATGGTAGGTAGTTATAAGAATAGTAAGTAGTAATTTGACAAGACGTTGAATATTGAAACGCTTTATACGCTTCAATATTCAACGTGTATGATAGCTAAATCTACTGTTCGTAGAATAAACGAACATACATACATATAACTTCACGCCTTTATCCGTTATAAAACCTCTATCCCTAAAATGACTTTTAAGGTATGCCCGGGCATTCTGCAACTGGTACATTCTATGATTTTCTGTTGCTCCCAGTCCAGCGTGGAAGCAACGAACGAACAGTGTTTTTGATATTGTAACGTGGCATTAGTAGATTAGATAGATGTAAAAGCGTTCGGATAGCCAGAAGAAAAAAAAACTGAACTACACTAAAAATAAACATGGGAATAAGAATTCTAAGGAAATTCTCCTGGTAAAAGTACTAGGGGCTTAAAAATAATAAATCGGGGACTGGAAACTGCTCGCGTCCGCAAGGTTTAGCCCTCGATGCCTTGTACGTGGTCCCTGGGTGGTGCTAAACGAGCAGTAAAATCTGGTGGTAGGCTTCGGCCGTGGCTTGTCACCACCCACTAGACAAAACCATGCCGCCAAGTAACCTAGTTGCGTTCCGGCATGATGTCTAGTGTAGCCATTGAGGAGGATAGGTCTGAGTAATTGTGCTGCATCGGAGAACTGTTTACAACTCGTAGGATAATGACTCACCGGGTAACTCGTTTTGGAGGGTAGCGGGATCCGAAGCACGGTGCACCGCTGGCCGACCGCAGGTAGTAGGGGGCCCAAGTAGCATGCCAGCCACATGCAAAAGGCTGCCCCGCCACCTCGCGAAAAATCCCGGGAGGCTCCATCGTGCCGGTTGGCGACCGGTTTGAGAGGACCCGATGGCGAACTCGGGGGGGTTCGGGCGTCCCCGCAGTCTCCAAGCGAGTTTCCCAATAGTGCGTCACCCCTATCGAGTTGCTTGGTTCCATTTGCAGCGCTTCACTCAACTTCTGTTCTCCTCCCTATTCACTCCACTCCAAAACTAATGAAAGGTCCAAAGAAGAGTAAGGTAACACAGCGGTTGCACTTCCTCTCGTTTAAAGTGCACTTCTGTAACATCCGAGGAGTGCACTCCAATCTCAATGATGTCCACCACCACCTCGAGACGGAGAGACCCCACCTACTCTTCCTAACGGAGACGCAGATCTGTGATCCGTCAGACTTGGCATACCTTTGTTACCCAGGTTACATCCTGGAGTCCAAATTCCACCCGCACGCCGGGGTGTGCATGTATGCCAGTGACAAGATCTGTTGTCAGCGTCTCCGTTACTTAGAAGTGCCGGACCTTTCAGTTATGTGGGTTCACATAGATACCGGCCTAGACCAAATGGTATACGCTGGTATTTATCGGTCACACAGCGGAGATCGGCAGACAACGAGGCTTATGGACTATCTCAGCAGTACAGCGGACAAGGTTCAGCAACGTTTTCCCACAGCGCAGTTGGTGTTCCTGGGGGATTTTAACGCACACCACGGACAGTGGTTATACCCGTTTCAGGACACTGACCATGCTGGTAGAGAGGCTTTTAAGTTTTCGCTCACTCATGGCCTCTCTCAGCTTGTTGACGAGCCTACGCGCATCCCAGACGTTGCTGGCCACACTGCTTACTGCCTGGACCTTCTGCTGACAACCGATCCGGACAGATATTCGGTGTCCGTCACTGCACCCTTAGGGACATCCGATCACTGTCTGGTGAAATCTGTATCGCAGTACTCGCCACCTGATACCCGACCAAGTGGTTCTAGGCGAGTATGGCGTTACAAGTCGGCAGATTGGGATAAAATGCGACATTTCTTCGCATCTTATTCGTGGCGGCAAGCTTGTTTTACATCAACCGATCCATCGTGCTGCGCTGATGCAGTCTCAAGTGTGATAGGTCAAGCAATGGAGTTCTTCATTCCCTACGCTGATCTATCCCTTGAAACAAAAGCTCGCCCATGGTTTAGTGCTGAATGCTTTTCCGCTGAAAAGCGTAAGCGAGAAGCGTACAAAGCCTGGGCAACCGCTCGCAGAAGCAAAGCCGTTGATTCGCATGAACACAAAAAGAGGTACAATGCTGCCGCCAAGTCCTGCAAAAAGGTGATCAAGAGAGCTCGTTTCGCCCACATAGGCTGTATCGGAGACAGAATAGCCTCATACCCCTCGGGAAGTAAAGCTTTCTGGTCCCTCGCCAAGTCGGTCGAAACGAACTTTTGTCGCCCGTCGCTGCCGCCTCTGCGGAAACCTGACGGTTCTCTGGCCCACACCGCTAAGGAAAAGGCGGATTTATTTGCCAGTATCTTTGCGGAAAATTCTCGTCTAGATAGCCAAGGTAAAATCCCACCCCAATTACCTCAGTTCGGTCCTACAATGGGTACCGTTCATATTCGCCAAAAGGAGGTTCTTAAGTGCTTGCTGCACCTAGACGAGAATAAGGCTAGCGGTCCAGACGGTATTCCTGCAGTGGTGTTGAAACGCTGCGCAGCTGAGTTGTCTCCCGTTTTGACGCGTCTCTATAGACTCTCTTTGGAATCTGGTAAAGTCCCCAAATCCTGGAAGCTGGCTAACGTACAACCAGTACCGAAGAAGGGAAGCCGTGCTGATCCTGTCAACTATCGACCAATTTCAATGACCTCCATACTTTGTAAAGTCATGGAACGTGTATTGAACAATCGACTCCTGGCATACCTTGAGACCAACGAGCTCCTAAGCGATAGCCAATATGATTTCCGCAGTGGACGCTCGACCGGCGATCTTCTCGTGTATGCCACACACTTATGGAGTGAGGCCTTGGAGGGTCATGGTGAAGCAATAGCTGTATCCTTAGACATCTCCAAGGCCTTTGACAGGGTCTGGCATGATGGTCTCTTAAGCAAGCTTCCAGCATATGGCATACCGACCGGGCTCTGTGACTGGATATCTGATTTTCTGAGGGAACGGTCGATTCGAGTAGTCTTAGACGGCTACTCCTCTGACCTAATGGCAATTAATGCCGGGGTACCTCAGGGATCTGTTCTCTCTGCAACTTTATTCTTGCTGCACATTAATGACCTCCTAACACCAGGCATTATTGGATATGCTGATGACAGCACTGTTGTTGAGAGATATATATCCAATGCGCGAACGAGCGCCCATGAAATCCAGGTTTTGAGAGAGTCTATGATTGAGCGCGTTGATTCGACCTTGCGGAATGTGTCCGATTGGGGCGAATCTAACCTGGTCAAATTCAACGCCTCCAAAACACAAGCGTGTCTATTCTCCGCAAAAAAGAGCATCTTTACTCTTACGCCCACTTTCCAGAATGTATCTGTTCCCATCACCGATCAACTAGGGCTTTTGGGCGTCACTATAACGTCCAAATTAAACTTCGGACAACAAATTGAGTCTATGGCAAAAAACGGCTTCCAAAAAATTGGGTATCATCTCGAAGGTCCGGCGGTACTTCAGCCCTGAACGGCTCCTCAACTTATACACAGCCCAAGTGAGGTCTTGCATGGAGTACTGTAGTCACCTTTGGGATGGTTCTGCCAAATACCAGCTCGAAGCGCTAGACTCTGTTGACCGAAGAGCCCGAAAACTCATAAATAACAACAACCTTACAAATAAAAAATTGCAGACGCTGGAGCATCGTCGTAAGGTTGCTTGTTTGACAGTATTTTATCGGCTACATTTTGGTGAGTGTGCGAGTGCTCTTTTTGACCAAATTGAACCCACCCCTTTTTACCACCGGACTACCAGACGCAGACAGAACTTCCATCCGTATATAGTGGATATACCAAGAAGTCGAACAAAACGCTTCGATAGTTCCTTTTTGGTACGGATTGCCAAGGTGTGGAACAATCTGCCTGCGTCTGCTTTTCCTGACCACTACAGTCCTGGAACTTTTAAGTGTCGAGTGAATAGGTTTCTCGAGGATGGACGTGTAACACCATAGTCTTCATGCGCACTTTCCATCAGGTGGCATGGAAGACAAACGTCCTATCCTTACAATATAAAAAAAAAAAAAAAAAAAAAACTGAAAAATAGTTGGTATGCGGTAGAAAATTTTGCTATGTTGATAGGGCTAAATCATTAATAAAGCTTCTTGCGCGATTTAATACAGGTAGGTACAGAAGGCAGCAGGTCAAGCGTTACATTACCTGTCAAATTTCCTCAAACAATTTTAACTTTTTTTTTTTTTTTTTTTTTTAAATTACATTAAATTGGCTCAGCCATTTTACCGTGAAAAGTAGCCAATTATAACTATAGATAGATACACATTATACACTGATAATGGCTGGATGGATGGATCTTTGCTACTCTTTCACGCAAAAACTGCCGAATGTATTCTTCTGAAACTTAACAGTAATATAGCTTTACTTAGAATAACAATAAGCTATAATTAATGAAGATGTAAAATTTAAGACACTTTGGCACCTGATTTGTTTATAACGCAATGTGCCTAATATAGTTACCTATGTTTGTAATGTACGTAATATAGTTACCTACGAGTATGTTTGTGGTTAGGAGCTATACATATTATTTGGGCGAAGATTCTTCATTTTTATTTTTGTTATTAAAGATAGTACTTAGGACCTTGGAGAAGAAAATAACCTACTCGAAATACTAATTAAATACAGACGAAGTCGCAGGCATCATCTATGTAATATACCTACCTACCTATACTTTTTCACAAAACACCTAGGTGAAACTGCGGATCACAGCTTTGTTGTAACAGTTTTTGAAGTAACTCTGTCTGTTTATCTATCAGTAACGCTTAACTACTGAATCGATTTTGACGAAATTTTGAATAAGGTAAGTTTAAACTTCAAGGAGGATATAATAATAGTATTTATCCAACTCCAACAACCGGTATCCACGCGGACGAAGTCGCGGGACACAGCTAGTCCTTTATATAATAATAATTTTAGTAGTAGTAATTTTTATTGTAAAAAAGTATTTGTATTTTAGGTTTTTATGTCAAAATTCTCCGAAGCCTCCTGTGTCTGCCTCGGATAATTTCTCTCTTGGGGAGGGAGAAGTTAAGGGTGTCGAACCCACTAAATTCACCTTTGTCAGCACACAGCGTAAGCCATAATATCTAGGTTGTGCGTCAATGGCCCAATTGCTTAGTTTGTAAGATAATCAATACATATAATAAAACAGTAAAAAAACGTGTCTGTACATTTAATATTTTTACAAAAAAAATTATCTAGGGTTATAAAGAAATGAAAAAAGAGTAAGATTCTGAAAAAAAAAATTTGTCTGTTTGTTTGTTTGTAAGTTTGTCTGTTTGCACACGCTAATCTCTGGAACCGCTGGACGGATTTGTAAAAAAAATCTATGATCTAAAAAAATTGTCATAGATTTTTAAAAGTTATGCCTAAAACTTACTAGAATATGGTGGAGATGTTCGGCATACAGATCAGAAGTACTCATAGCTCAGTTGCGCGTCGTGGGTTCGATCCTGCTCGCGTAATTTTTTTTTATTATATACTAGCTGTGACCCGCGACTTCGTCCGCGTGGATACCGATTATTGGAGTTGGATAAATACTATTATTATATCCTCCTTGAAGTTTAAACTTACCTTATTCAAAATTTCGTCAAAATCGATTCAGTAGTTAAGCTGTGAAAGCGTTACTGATAGATAAACAGACAGAGTTACCTACTTCAAAAACTGTTATAACAAAGCTGTGATCCGCAGTTTCACCTAGGTGTTTTGTGAAAAAGTATAGGTAGGTAGGTATATTACATAGATGATGCCTGCGACTTCGTCTGTATTGAATTAGTATTTCGAGTAGGTTATTTTCTTCTCCAAGGTCCTAAGTACTATCTTTAATAACAAAAATAAAAATGAAGAATCTTCGCCCATATAATATGTATAACTCCTAACCACAAACATAGGTAACTATATAAGGTAACTATATTAGGCACACTGCGATATAAACAAATCGGGTGCCAAAGTGTCTTAAATTTTACATAATTCATGCAATACCTATCTTCATTAATTACATCTTATTGTTATTCTAGGTAAAGCTATAGGTATTACTGTAAAGTTTCAGAAGAATACATTCGGCAGTTTTTGCGTGAAAGAGTAGCAAAGATCCATCCATCCAGCCATTATCAGTGTATAATGTGTATCTATCTATAGTTATGATTGGGTACTTTTCACGGTAAAATGGCTGAGCCAATATTAATGTAATTTCTTTTGGTTGTTAACACATACCTATGTTACTTTTTATTCTACTTCTAAATCTATGGTCTAACTTCCAAGAGCTAGAAATGATCACGAAATAAATAAAACCTTGAGTCCCATTATTTTAAGTTTAACTTTCTTACAATATATCTCTGTATGTACAGAAGGCAGCACATCAAGCGTTACAAATCTGTATTTTTTTTTTATACTTGAATCTGAAATCTATGCCCTTGACATTACCTAAGTTAAAATTGTTTGGTGAAATTTGACAGGTAATGTAACGCTTGACCTGCTGCCTTCTGTACCTACCTGTTTTAAATCGCGCAAGAAGCTTTATTAATGATTTAGCCCTATCAACATAGCAAAATTTTCTACTGCATACCAACTATTTTGCAGATTTATTATTTTTAAGCCGTTCGTTGCTTCCTCGCTGGACTGGGAGCAACAGAAAATCATAGAATGTACCAGTTGCTTCTCTTCCCGGGCATACCTTAAAAGTCATTTTAGGGATAGAGGTTTTATTGGATAGAGGTTTTATAACGGATAAAGGCGTGAAGTTAAATGTATATATGTTCGTTTAGTCTACGAACAGTAGATTTAGCTATTACACGTTGAATATTGAAGCGTATAAAGCGTTTCAATATTCAACGTCTTGTCAAATTACTACTTACTATTCTTATAACTACCTACCATTCGTTTGTAGTAGCTTTTACTCATGTAAAATATTGAAACCCAGCATTCATTGATTTTGACGACAATTTAGTTATAATTTACCCCTAGAATAACCCTACCGCCTCTGAATAATTGACTAATCCAAGTGAGCCCCGCTTGGTGGTAAACTGACTGTCTCGGCTGACTGAAATTTGGCGTCAAATATCACTACTGCCAGCGGTGACGCGTCCCGAAAACATTTTATAAAGAACTGGCTTGGCTTCGGTATTCGAACTCATTTATACTTACCATCAGGTGAGTATGAGGTCAAATTCGGGCTTATTCACCGATTTGAAAAAAAACTTAGTATTTTTAATATTTTGGAATAGAAAGTTATAAAATTAAACTCGTAGGTAGTCTGACTCCCAACCGTTACACAAATTTGGTGGTTCATTCAGAGAAATCTTATTTCCAAGTGAAATAATAAAAGTTGGGTGAATATGGTCATAGGCACCCAGAGTTTGGTAGGTATCTCGAACAATTAACAGCGTGAGTGGCCGGCCATGCCAGCGAATCACTCGCTCGCCCGCCCGCGTCTTATCGAACATACCTACCTATTTTATTACGGAGTTATTTTAAAATTATTACGATATCTCTTTGGATCTTGATTGAGATCAAGTGGTGTCAAAGACAATTTTGTTCACAATTAAATATTTATTGTAAACAAAATAAAAAAAATATATTACAAAAAAATTTACGCTGGCAGGATCGAACCCACGACCTTAGACTCATGGTCTATCTACGCGCAACTGAGCTATGAGTACTTCTGATCTGTATGCCGAACATCTCCACCATATTCTAGTAAGTTTTAGGCATAACTTTTAAAAATCTATTACAATTTTTTTAGATCCTAGATTTTTTTTATGTCTGCAGAATCTGCTCATCATCCTGGACAACTTTTGTTAAGGCATTATATCTATATTTCTTACGGTTTTGATGATCCCTTAAGGGTTCTGCATCAGGTGTTCCAGTAACCGAAATAAAATATACCCTATATGTTGCCCCGGCTTCACAGCTATACATCAAAAAAAGTTTCATTCAAATCCGTCCAGCCGATCCAGAGATTAGCGTGTGCAAACAGACAAACTTACAAACAAACAGACAATTTTTTTTTTTCAGATTCTTACTCTTTTTTCATTTCTTTATAACCCTAGATAATTCTTTTTGTAAAAATATTAAATGTACAGACACGTTTTTTTTACTGTTTTATTATATGTATTGATTTTTTTTATTTTGTATAAATCTTTACCATACATCTATCTTTACATACATTAAACAGTAAACAACAGTAAACAATAACGTGTGAACATGAAATATTTTTACAAAAAAAATATGTAAGGTTATTAAGAAATGAAAAAAAATGTAAGAATTTGAAATAAAAAAATGCCTTTTTGTGTCTGTCTGTTTGTTGTTCTATTCTGCTGACATCTGTGGCTGACATATAAAAATCGAGAAAATTGGTGATTAATAATTAATTTGTTGAAATCAACATAGTGATTTAGGGTTTCTTCTCACCGATAGATGGCGATATTCCTCATTAAAACTCATTAAAAATGGTTTCGGTATGGTGAAAGTATATGATACCTTATTGAGTTGTTGAAACAGAAATCAATCGAATAAATTTATTAGTATTATTCCTAACGATAGATGGCAAGACAAATGCCAATGGCACTATCCCTTATTCCATCTTTACATTATATTAAAAGAGTACCTAATAAAAACATGTCCGAACATTTAATATCCTCTCTTCTGATAAAAAATTTGGTCTGTTTGAAAAAAAAAAAAATTAAAAAAGTTTTATTCATCTTAGGAATTTCACAAAACACTTGATGAAGTCAGTCATCACATACTTCGGCTTTAACTAGTTGTTGATAGTTGTTAAAGAAGATATTACTCTTTTTCAGTCAGAATTATCAAATTAATACAAATAGGTACAGTACAAATTGACCGTGACATGAAAAAAAAAACAAACACAAGACAGCTGATTGTGAAAGCCAATGTCATGCCACAACCAAATTGCTTACATAGCAGATGCAATGAGCTATGGATGCACAATACGAACATGACAAACTGGGACCAGAGTATTTGAACAAAAATGGAATAAAATAGTCATAGTATCATTAGCAAAACGACCTGGCACCGCTAGTAGCACCCGTTCACGAGTTAACGCAAGCACCCGCCATCACCCTCCTCAACCATATTTTAGGGAAGAGGGTGACCCGATACCCGACGCTACCACTAGCCATGCCGCCTGAGGGAGCATGACGTTCTTGCTGTTGTCTCGACAAGAAAATAAGTGAGTGGGACAGTCCCAGTATGTCATATATATACCGCACAGCCAAGCCGTAAACAAAATTATTAAGTAATTAGAAACTTTTAGAAATATCCTGTTGTGCTTAATCCCATGCCTTTTTATCATCTAAGTAATCTTTAGTTTTATAATAAGCTTTTTAACGATTGATTTAAATTTATTGAATGGCAGGGATTGAATTGACTTCGGAATTTTGTTATATATACGTATTGACATTCCAATAAATGATTTGCTGCTTTTAGCCAGCCTTAATTTAGGAAACGCTAACTTGTGGTCGTTCCTAGTCCTTACAGAGTAATTTGTATCATGATTATCTTTCCTAGTTTTAAATTTATTACTATTCTTATAAATATACATAATGTTTTCATAAATATATTGTGATGCAAGGGTCAAGATACCAATCTCTTTAAACTTTTCTCGAAGAGATTCTCTGTTTCCAAGTTTATACATTCCACGAATAGCCCTTTTCTGCAGTGTAAATATCGTGTCAATATCTGCGGCATTACCCCAAAGTAGGATGCCATAGGACATTATACTATGAAAATAACTAAAATATACTAGCTTCGCTGTATTAACATTAGTCAATGAGCGAATTTTCTTTACCGCGAACGCTGCAGAACTAAGTCTACTCGCTAGTTGTGAGATATGGGCGCCCCATTGCAATTTAGAATCTAAGGTAATTCCAAGAAAAACAGAGTTATCTACTAGATTCAATCTGTTCCCATTAAGCCGCAGATCAGACTCAACTTGTTTTACATTTGGTGCAGAGAATTTTATACATTTAGTTTTTTTATCATTGAACGCTAGATTATTTATATTGAACCACTGAACAACATTTGCGAGAGCATTGTTTACATCGTCGTAGTTTATTTTCTGTCTTATCATTTTGAAAATTAATGATGTGTCGTCAGCAAACAATACAATCTCATGATTATTGCCTACCATATAGGGTAGATCATTTATATAGACTAGAAACAAAAAGGGCCCAGAATTGATCCTTGAGGCACTCCCATTCTCACAACCGACCCAGCCGACCTTTTCCGGTTAACCTCAACCTTCTGAATTCTATCACTTAGATATGAATTCAAAAGTTTGAGGTCAGTGCCTTTGATGCCGTAGTGGTGGAGTTTCCTGATGAGAGTGTCATGCTGAACACAGTCAAATGCCTTAGATAGGTCACAAAATACACCTAGGGCATCCTCCGACCTCTCCCAGGCACCAGTGATTATTTCAAATAGTTCAACACCAGCATCAGTTGTTGAACGGCCCTTGGTAAATCCAAGTTGTTTATTATGAAGTAAATTGTTATAGGTGAAATGGGCCAAGAGTTGATTAAGAATAATTTTTTCAAAAATTTTACTACAAGTAGGTAGAATTGAAATTGGTCTAAAATTAGTAGGGTCTGTAGTGCTACCCGCCTTAAATAAAGGTATAACCTTACTATGCTTCATTAAATCAGGAAACTCCCCACTAATAATACCGTTGTTAAATATTTCAACAAGGCAAGGAGCTATTACATCTATAATAGAATTTAATATTTCAACAGATATGCCCCAGAGATCAGTTGTCTTTTTAATATCAATTGTCTTAAATGTTTTAATAATATCCCCGGTGTCTATGGGTTGGAACTTGAAAGACACCTTGCACTCACTTACATGATTTTTGAGCAATGATTCAGCCGCCACAGGTGATGAGCCTAATGATTTAGTGGTTGAAACTGGAATTTCAGCAAAACAGCTCTCAAATGCTGTCGCAACATTTTCATCTGCTTTAATTATTGTATTGTCAATAACAAGCTTAAACTCACTATTGCGATTCTTAACTTTCCCAGTTTCCTTATTAATTATATTCCAAGTAGTTTTAGTCTTATTAGCACTATTTTTAATCTTATTACCTAAATACATTGATTTGGCTGCGGCACAAACTTTTTTAAATAACTTTGAGTAAGTTCTGACATAGTTGCAAAAGGTGTCATTTTTGTTATATGATTTCTCATGATAGAGATCATATAGGTGCTTTCTACTAATATGTATACCTGTGGTAGCCCAATCACTGAAAGATTTACAATTGTTTGGAGACACTTTTTTTGGAATAAATACAGTCTTATGTTGTTTATTACTTAAACTACTTAAATTACTGTATACTAAATTTACATTATTTGAGTGGGCTATATGGGGCATATTGTTAATGACACCACATCTAAATCTCTCCAAACGGATTTTATGGACTGGAACAACCATTATACTCTTATTTACCTGTTTTTCCTTCGAGTATTTGAATGTAACCAACTGACCGCTGTGATCAGAGCTAAGTTTATTTATAATTGATAAACTCACGGGAGTGACATTAGAAAAAACATTATCTAGGCAAGTTGCACTGGTCTTTGTTATTCTAGTTGGTTCTAAGAACAGGTTAGTAAGATTATTACATTTAAATAAATTTATTAGTTTTTTACTCAAGGATGAATCATTTAATAAGTTAACATTAAAATCCCCGCAAACAAATATTTTCTTAGTTTTATTACATAATTTATCCAATACTTGTTCTAAAACAAGTTCAAAACTATCATAGTGTGATTTAGGGGGCCTATATATACAAACAATTCGGTGGCGCGCGTTGGGAGAGGCCTACGTCCAGCAGTGGACTAGCGCGGGCTGAGATGATGATGATGATGCAGTTTGTCAATTCTACACATGATATTTCAATAGTTTGTTCAATAGATAGGCTCACTATGTCAGTACGTTCTCTAAATTTTAAAGATTTATTTAATATTATTAAAGAGCCCCCATGTATTGCTGTCTGTCTATTGAACGAACTAGCAACTTGGTGCTGAGCAAAATTTAATACTAATTGGTGGTCCAGTAAGAAATGTTCAGTTACACAAAGAATATCTATATGCTCAGCATACAAAAATAACTCTATTTCCAAGACTTTCTCTGATATGCCTTGTATATTCTGGTGTAGGTTTAAACAACTTTTATTACTTAAAACAATTGACATGTTGCCAGATGCTGCAACATCTGTTGTCTTATTAACTAATTTAAATATTTTGTAGTATCCAAAACTGTCAGCATAGTGGAACTACATGTTTCACTTTGACACAGTGATATACTAGACTGCTCAATAAAAGCAGTGTCAGTAGCTAAAAAATTAGCTGGCTTAAAAAATAATAGTAGATTATGCATCAAGGGGATAAAGCAGTGTATTATGTCACGGGCATCATATTGAATCCTGAGCGAAATGAAGGCTTCTGTAGAAAATTCCCGAACGCAGTAAGGGAATTAAGATGTTAATTCCCGAACGAAGTGAGGGAATTATGGTAAGAATCCTGAATGAAGCGAGGGATTCAAGACTGCCCAAGACTAAGACACTGTTATCCCCGAGGAGCATACTCTACTTTATACACCACCTTGTAAGATAATTAGGTAATGAAACGCAGGAATTAAATCAAGTACTAAGGTATTTCATAATTTAGAAATTAAAGATAATATTAGAAACAATTGACCAGTTATGTAAAGATAAAGTGATATTTCTATTTGGTATATTTATTGTTTACTGTTGTCTTCAACATTGAATAAACAGTCCATAGGCTGCTAGGTTTCTTTGTAGCAGACAACTGTTGAAAATATACTAAAAGCAATGACACCGAAATAATTTTCACGGCTTTTTTAGTTTTCCAAGCAAAGAAATCTTCGTAAAATTTCATGTACAAATGCTTCGATTTACACGGCAAAATATTATCGACGATACTATTTGCTTCATTTCTAATATCTTCTGGTGTTAAATCGTCACTCGAGCTCGACATATTTTATTTATTCGAATATTATTGAAATAAAACCTCTGAAAAAATTTTCTTTTCAAAAACCGCGCAATTTTATTTCTTATTTGTCTTTTTCAAAAGGCAAAAGAAACCGTCGCATACAGGTTTTTTACGAGGGTTTTTTATTTTTTCTTGGTAGTCGTTCCAAATGCAAAGGTACACAAACTTATACAGCCAAATTTAAAGTCCATATATTTTTTAATTAGGCAAAGCAACTAGTCATACAGCTATGTCCATGTAGGTATTATTAAATTTCGCTCCAATTGACATTCCAAAATCAAATGACATTATAACCCTTAGGATTAAAGTTTTGTTTATTCCCTGTAAGATACCTTTTTTAATCTTAAGGGATTAATATCTTGTTTTAAGTGGAGTTTATCTCATACATAATGCGAATTTTAAACAAAGGTGGTGTATAAAAAATTTAATAGCACTTGTGCTATCTGTTTTGATAAATAAGTAGATATAATATACCTATCTTTTGTCAAATTAAATTTAATTTTAAATTTAAAATTACAAATAGAATTAATGTCAATGACATTAATCAGCATGCTCGGGGTACCTATTACTTAAACATATATTACTGGACCCAACGTAAGTCTGCATGCAAACATTCAATTTAAATCTTAATACATTTTCTTCGGCTGCACCCTGCACATAAGGAAATGTGAACAAAACAACTTTTTTTACCTTCAGGGCCTGCAATTTGTCTAAATATATTAATAATTGCTTTTGTTTCACGTTTCCCCTTCTCCCAAATAATAATACCAAAGTAGTTTCAGGACTGAAACTGCCATTCAGAGCCTTTTCAACTATACATTCCATTGATGCTCCAGGCATACAATAATTTAATACATCCTCTTGGTTATTAAACAGTTTTGAGCCCATATTTTTACCTAATTCATCACAGTACATAGCTGTTGACCTTTCACTACTTGCATGCTTACTATATGTTTTTCTTACACTTTGTATGTTTGTTTGTAAGTTTGTCTGTATGCAAATCAAATTCAGTCCTACCGATAGATGGCGATATCCCATATTAAAACTCGATATGGTTTCGATTCGGTGAGGTGATTTTACCTTATTAATTTATTCCGAATTGTAATGTGCCCTACAAATAACAATAAATCTAAATCCTTCACTATGTGCAAAGTTGGTTGTGCGGTGGGGGTGGGGATGAGGACTGGGGACTGTCAAATCTATTTCATTCAAATTTACCTATTCTTACTGTTATATATTTATTCATGTGGGTATCAACACTTGATAATTCTTATTGGTTAATAATAATATTGTAAGTGAGGGTACATATATATTTCATCGCTCATGTTTTGCTCCTGAGCTCATTACATTTATATCTATTAATATCAGTGTTTTATTGAAACATAATAGTGGCGACGTATGAAAAATAGTCAAAATGAATCGAAAACCAGTGAAATTCAGTGAATTCAAAGTAAAAAGTGATAATTGGGACAGTTATGTGGATCGGTTAAATTATTGCTTCGAAGCAAATGACGTCATTGACGATGCCGCCAAAAGGGCTAACTTTTACACAATTTGTGGAACTGAAGTGTTTGAGACTCTTCTCGCGTTGATTACTCCTAAGAAATCGAGTGATGTGACATTCAGTGAAATATTATCGGTCCTAACAAAACATTTTAGTCCAAAACCAAATGAAATTTCTGTTTCATACAAATTTTATAAAAGAGATCAAGGTCATGATGAATCTGTATCAGATTATATAGCAGAAATACGAAAAATTTGTGCAGGATGTAATTTTATAGATCTAGAACGGATGCTTAGAGATAGATTGGTGTGTGGCATGAAAGATCAAAAGTTACAATTTGAACTTCTAAAGAAAGACAATCTAAGCTATTCGGACGTTGTGGATGCCATGTTGTCATCTGAAAGTGCAGGGCGGGATGCGCGCATGATGCAGACTGCCGCCTCAAGCTCTATGTACGCGCCGCCGGTGGCCGGGGAACGCCGTGAAAATGAAAACTAGTTTTAGACTTTGTTATCGCTGTGGCGATCGCCACGGAGGTGAATGCCGTTTTGTTAATGCAGTTTGCCGCTATTGCAAGAAACGCGGCCACATTGAAAAGATTTGTTCGGCTAAGAAAAAAGAGACTTTCAAAAACATCAATTATGATGAAGACCACCCCGACGCGGTTTTAAACGGTATTTACAAAGTGGATAGTTCGCGAGTGCGGGTACCAGCGTACGAGGTGCAGCTGACGTTGGAGGGCGTGCCGGTGTCGATGGAGGTGGACTCGGGCGCTGCGCTGTCGCTGGTGAACCAGCGCACGTGGCAGCGGCTGCCGGCGCGGCTGTGCACGTGGAACGACTCGCGAGTGATGGTGCTCGGACAGGCAACGGTGCAGGTTCACTTTAGAGACATTAAGTGTAATCTCAACGTCATTGTAGCCAAGGGGGAGGGACCTAATTTGATAGGCCGTAATTGGTTCGAAGCGCTGAGAATCTCTCTTAACATAAACTTTACAGCTGAAGTTGATATGACCGCGATTAATGTCATGTTAGCTAAACATAGCGAAGTCTTCAGGGACGGACTCGGTGCTTACCGAGGCGATCCGGTCACTATCCATTTAAAAAAAGACGCTGTACCTAGATTTTTGAAAGCCAGGCCGGTACCATATGCTATTAAAGATAAGGTCGAAAATGAAATCGAGCGTTTGGTCAATGAGGGTGTACTGCGTCCTACATCATTTTCAGAGTAGGCTACTCCAGTCGTACCCATTGTTAAAAAAAATGGTGATATAAGATTATGCGGAGACTACCGTAGCACAGTAAATCAAGCAACCGAGTCGGATACATATCCGATGCCTACAGCCAGCGAGGTTTTCGCCTCTATTTCCGGGGGGAAATTCTATACGACGCTCGATCTCGACCGAGCATATACACAAGTGGTTATAACTGACGAAACGGCACGGCTTTTGACTCTCAACACCTGCAAAGGTCTTTACAGTGTCCATAGGTTAGCATTCGGTGTGAAGGCATGCCCCGGGATTTTCCAGCGGCTGATGACGGCGTTGCTGGCGGGCGTGCGCGGCGTGGCCGTGCTCATTGATGACGTCATCGTGAGCGGCCGCAGCGCCGAGCAGATGACGCAGCGCCTGCACACCGTGCTCGGCCGGATTGAGAAAGCAGGTTTGCGCCTCAATCGTGACAAATGTAAGTTTGCTAAGGAGCGAGTTGAATTTTTAGGTTTTGTCATAGATGCTGACGGAATTCATCCAGCACCTAGTTAAGTTCAGACGATATTGAATGCCCCAGAACCTAAAAATATCCAACAGCTACAGGCATTCCTAGGCTTATACAATTTTTACGAGAGGTTCATACCTCATAAAGCTACGGTTCTCGAACCACTCCACAGGTTACTCGATAGATCTAGAGATTGGAACTGGACGGTTAAAGAGCAGAATAGTTTCGATTCTGCAAAACGGTTATTGTCATGTGAGCTAACGTTGGTACATTTCGACCTGGGCAAGCCGTTAGTGTTAACTTGTGATAGCTCCGAATACGGTGTTGGTGCAGTTTTGTCGCACTTAGACAATAATGGACAGGAGTTACCCATAGCATTTGGATCTAGAACACTGCACACGCACGAGCGCCGAAATTCACAGTTGGACAAGGAAGCTACGGCCATCATGTTTGGCTTGACAAAATTCCATAATTACCTAATGGGCAACACCTTTAGTATCGTAACCGATCACAAACCCTTGTTGGGCATATTCGACCCAAAAAAACCTATACCTAACGTTTTATCACCTCGTCTTACAAGAATTGCTTTAGTACTTACTTCCCATAGCTACAGTATTATCTACAAGCCACAGATCAGCCACGCGGATGGTTTGAGTCGGCTGCCGCAACAAGTTCCCGAAGAGCCAGAGCCTCAACTTTATGATATATTACTCATGGCTGAGACTCCTGCCGATTTCTCTATAGATGTAAACCAAATCGTGGCATTGACGAAACAGAATCCGGTGCTATCGAAGGTCATACACTACATCCTCTCGGGTTGGCCGTCGCGCGTGACCGACGAGCAGCTTCGTCCGTACTGGCTGCAGCGCGCGCAGCTGTCGGCGCACGCGGACTGCGTGTTGCTGGGCAGCTGCGTGGTGGTGCCGCCCGCTCTGCGAGGTGCCGTCCTGCGTGCACTGCACACCACGCACGCCGGCATCGTGCAGACGAAGGCCCTCGCCAGGAGCTACGTCTGGTGGCCGCAGCTGAACGATGACATCACAACGTTAGTACAAAACTGTACTAAATGTTTAGAGAATCGACATATGCCTCCAAAAACTACTTACGAGTGGATCACGCCTACCAAGCCGTGGTCGCGCGTTCATATTGACTTCGCTGGACCCTTTCAGGGTAAAACTTTTCTCATCATCGTCGATGCCTACTCTAGATGGCCCGAGGTGTTTATTGTGAACAATATGACTACAGTAACTGTTATTCGTCACTTACGAATGTTATTTGCCACTCATGGTCTATGTGAAGTGATCGTTTCGGATAATAGAACACCTTTTGTGTCTTTAGAAATGAAGCAGTTTTTGGAGGCTAATAAAATTCGACATGTCACGACAGCTCCCTATCACCCTTCGACCAATGGCTTAGCCGAACGGATGGTTCAGACAGTAAAAGATAAGCTTCGTAAAATGGACGGAATCTGTTGGGACATAAAAATTCCTAACATGTTACTGGGACTACGTACGGCTCCTTGCTCATCAACCAATAAGACTCCAGCGGAGTTACTAATGAAAAGGCGACTTCGAACGTTACTCGACACCATCCACCCTGATAACCTACAAAATCAAAAAAAGGAACAACAAATCATAAGAAATAGCGAAAAAAGAAAACGACAGACAAATGTTGGGCAAAGGGTTATGTACAGAAACTTTGGTGGTGGGCCACGTTGGCTACCTGGTACAGTTGTCAACAAAGAAGGTCCTGCCAGTTACCGCATAGCTACTGGAGAAGGTACAGTCATCAGCAGGCATATTGATCAGTTGGTCCAGCAGCGTACACAGGCAGACCACGAAAATGAGGAAGGAAAAGATGTAGAGGAAGAGATGGAAGAGGCTGAGGAATCTAATAACACAACTGAGCAGTATGAGCCCATGGAAGACCTCTCAAGTCAGGACGACCAAGAAATCATTGAGATACCGAGTTCGGACCAGTGGGCGGATATGTTAGGAATACCTTTAAATCCCGAACCTGGCTACTCTGGTGGAAAAGTTAAAAATAAGTTAAATGTACACAGTAAGTTGCCTTATGCCCGACCTGATAACATTAATTTCTTATATTAGATTTATATAACAAAACAATGATTTGATTTTGTATACTATAGTTATTTGTTTTAGTTCTTAGATTTTGATGATTATGTTTAAAGATTATTTATGTTAAAGATTTATTTAGTTTGTTAGTTTATTGCATACTTGGGGGAAAGGTATGTTATATATTTATTCATGTGGGTATCAACACTTGATAATTCTTATTGGTTAATAATAATATTGTAAGTGAGGGTACATATATATTTCATCGCTCATTTTTTGCTCCTGAGCTCATTACATTTATATCTATTAATATCAGTGTTTTATTGAAACATAATACTTACCTTAATTTTTATGGAAAATATGCCAATTCTCGATAAGTGATTATTATGAAACCCAACAAACTTACGAGATAGCTCGAGTAGGAACCCACGTGGAAAGAATTATGCAGATATTATTCAACAGAATTTATTCAACAGTGTTGACCGTGGTGATAATACCTACTTAGTTTGCATGTATGTTTGTGCATTAGTTTATTACAGTCCTCAATATTTGGTAAATGAAATACCTACATACATAATAAATAATATGAGTAAATAAAAATATTTTTAAAAACCGCGAGCGGAGCCGCGGGCAACAGCTAGTATTATATAAACTCGTTTCTAAGTTAGATTAAGTGATTATTGTAATAATTAATAACTTGAGAGCAATCTCTGTCAATTTAAATAAAGTATTTTTTTGGGAAATATATATTTCAATTACTTCACTAGTGCTCTCATTCAATATCTAAAATTTGTCACCAGTCACCATGTATAATTTATACATTTATAGGCATAAAATAAACTCTGATTATCTGTCCTACAATCTTCTGTCTTTCTCTTATACAATTCTTAAAAAAAAATACCTAATTTTAAAAAAAAGCAAAGGCACCAATATCAATCGGTGCCGAGCGATGATATCAGCTCTCCTAAAATATGTTGGCAGACTGTAGAAGGTGGTTAAGAAACTTCGGAACCTTTTAAATTTTGGTACCTACCAGGTTTTTAGAAAAGGGTGAAAATCTAAGAAAAGAAAACAGAAACTCCCTCACAGTTATTTTTTTATTTTGTACATTATTGTTAAGTAATATCGTTCCATAAGTTAGTTTTAAATAATCGAACTAAATTATTACACTGTCGAACTATACGGCAGTAGCTAAGATCCAGTCAGTGTACGATGAGACAGCAGTGCTGATGCCAGGGAAGAGTGGAAGACCGCATTGGTGTCCCCAGGAGACGACACCCACGATAACATTGCCGTAGTAGAGTGGACCTCCGGAGTCGCCCAAGCATGCGTCAGCTCCTCCGACGCCGTAGATACCGGCGCAGATCATGTTGGCGGTAACATTGCCAGGCGTTGGCGGCATGTTAATGTATGCGTCGACGCATAGCTCGTGGTTAACTGTGTAGATGGTGGTGTGGAGCAGCATAAGAGATGCAGGTCCACCGTTCTGTGGAAATAATATAACATTATTATTTGCACATCAATAATAGCACTCTTCCTATGCAGCTCTTAAGTACCCTTAAGATATTATCAATTACTATATGGTTAAACTAGGGGGCATTATTGTAAAATTTAGATAAAAAGAGAAATTTTAGATAGGTTAGCGCTGGTTACCAAGCCATTTCATCCTGTACGTGGGCACTTCGTTGTAGAAAGTATTCAATTTAAGTTAAATTCAATTAATGAAAAGTCACTGCACGTTCTACAAATTCACTTTGAAAATAAAAGAGGTATCATCAGCAAATAATATGACCTCACACTTATCTTTTACCAAACAAATTGTAATATACACTGTTAATTTTAATTAGCGCATCACGTCTTGCAGGCCGCCTCTCCACATCAATCCCAACAGCATTTGTTCTACTCCTAAACGTAATCTAATAAATATGACTCACCGATACTGCACCCCAACCGGCGTGGATGACGGGAGCATTGTCTGGAACCTGATATCCTTGGTATGGGATAGCGCCTTGTTGCACCGAAGGAGACCACACCAGAGCAGCTGAGGTCCGCACCACGCAGATGTCACTGTCCATGCTGACATCCACGTTGTAGGAAGGGTGGTTCTGCACCCATTCTACCCCCACCACTTGACCTCCGAAGTGGCGCTCGGTTGTACCAGCACGGATACGACGACTACTGACGAAGAATGTCCTGCAAAATATATATTGGCTTGAAATATTGGAACTATGTAATTATTTTTTAATCGGAAATCCAAAATGTGTATGACCCAAATTTTACCTGATGGTAAGTGAAGATGAGGTCGAGGATGACAGGACTCGGGCTTATAGGAACTGTTTCTTCATGAAACTTTGCCGGAATACATCACCGCCGGGGAGCAGTAACACTTTGCGGCAGATTTTATATAAAGGGTGGAATGGGACATCAATAAAGCTCAGACAGTGTTTTTGGCGAACTTTCAAGATATAACGTTGGAGATTATTGCATAAAATTTGTAGTCTAATATTTTATAACAAAGGAGCTTTTTCCCGAAACTTCGTACGCGCTACTACTCTTCCTGTGGCAATTTCAGAAACTCCTTCCATAATACAACCAGAACCTCATTGAAACAACCAAGTTTCACATACGGAAACTCCAGGAATAACATTATTCATTCAAATTAAAAAGTCCTGTTTCCCGTTCCCGTAAGAATTTCGGGAATTCCTTCCAGACACTTATTGATGAATCTTTATACCACGTATCACATCCGTGCACTCAAGGAATACGATTTTTCATGCTAACTTAAATGTCCAATATTTCCCGTTTCCTTAAAAAATCGGGAAAAGCTTTCCTTATGCTCTTCTACACTCTATGAATGTTCCAAATTTCAGCGCTCTATATCTAGTAGTTATGACTGTCCGTTGTTTGTCAGTAACGGAACAGTTTTATACATATTGATTGCAATAAGAGTTACAAATTGGTGGCAATGAATGTCAGCGACAAATAATTATAACATGATATTACGAATACCTTTAAACATAGTATGATCTACAGCGGGGCGTTTACGGAAGAGCAGCGGTTGAACCACAACTTTACTATAAGTGTATTATAACATTCTTAACATGTTGTAGCAAATTGAAACGCAGTGTCATTAAATGTTATCTTGCTGCATAATGTTTTGTAATATTACATGACTGCCAGCGCCTGTGAGTTTGCACAAATACATTAGGTGAGTCATGGCTGTTGATTATGCGGCTTTTTGGCAATGCTTCTGGCAGTCAAGGTCTCGCCGTAACTGCACTCAATCCTAAAGAAGGACTCCATAAGAAAAAAAGAAACTGTCATATCTGACAATGACGAGGAAAAGATGAATAAGGTTTATTTATTTGCTTGTTTGTATTGAATAAGCTCAAAAAAAACTAGACCAATTTAAAATAATCTGTAACTATTTGAGAGCTAAATTATTAATAAACATCAAGGATCGTCTCCTGGCTGAATGATGATGATGATCAAGGATTTCTGACGGAATTACAAGCTACGCAAATTAAACTCTGAACCCCTTCATATAAAACCTGCCGGCAAATATCGCCGCTAGGTACTGATGATCTGTTCAAGCAATATTTTATGAAGAACTACTTCTTTCCTTAACCAAATGCTGTAATGACCTCATCTTCATTTACGGTCAGATGAGATTCAATTCAAAACGCGTTTAATCACTGTTAGAATAAAAATAATACGTACGGTCCATCGAAGCAATGTGCAGCGCTCAAGAGGTAGCGGGAGGTAAGAATGCTTGCTGCACAGTTTTGCGTCCAATACCACATTCCGGAGAACTCTACCTGTGCTAAGGAGGGGTAGGCTTCGATCGTGGTGGCCGTTCCACCCACGATACGTTCCACACTACCCGCTGAACAGAAGCCTAAAAAGAGATAAAAAATTAATAAATTATAAGAATTTAATAAAAATATAATAAAAAATATTTCTAACATTATCCAGTCCAAATTAAGTATTTTAAAGAGCTCGCGCTAGCTCAAGAAAAATATAATCATTGTTATCAATATTAGTAATTATTAGGAATATACATATGAACAATCATTATTTGACGACTGATATCGTTTAGAACCCTGGATCTGTGGCATAGAAGGCAAAGTTTTAACAGATACATAGCAGGCCGTTATTTAATTAATTAAATATATTTACCAGCGATTGCCAGAAAAATCACGGTTCCCTTAAACGCCATTCTGCAATTGGCACTTACACAGTTCTCCGGACTCATCGGGTCTCAGTTACATAAATACCTTACCTTCAGCTTTATCAAAATGCCATAAAACATTCAAAATCGATATCTTATCATCCAAAATTCAAAAAGATTTATGAATTTTAGATAAGTATGTATTTTTAATTTCATGCACGATATTTCTTACAAATTCATTAGCTAATATTTATCTCTTGTTTATCATATTATTATAATTTTACTTAAACAGGGTGGAAAAAAATATTTCCGTAAATGTAGAAATATTTTTCGTATTCAAATCATCCCAGAAATTTCTCTTTGAAATAAAACACTTTTAAACTGGATTTATCGTGTATAATTTACATCATACACAAGTATTTTATTGGCGGGTTTCAATATTCAACTGACTGGTATGAGTAACCGATACAGGTACAAAACTGGTAGAAAATTATTGCGTTTCATAATATCTATTAGCTACGAGCTGTATGTTCTCAAAAGGGATGTCCCAAGATTGTATGGAGCCTTGGCTAGGACTATGTACACTAAGCGAAATTATTGCCATAAACGTGAAGAACAGTTTTTAACACACAAATTACTACAGAATTACTTTGTATTTTGGTTCAAACAAAAAAATAAACAGTATTATTGCACCACAAAAAAACATGACGGATAATAATATGAAAATACCAGTTTTGTACCAAAGTTATATGGATTTGTTTTAATTTTTGAACCAAAGAACTATTTGGTATATCGCATTTTTTGTATTTTTAGTAGAAAGAGTAAAATTCTCTCAATTCTTTGAGATGTTGTACAGGTTCCTGGCCGAGGCTGGGACATCTCTTTTCGCATGCTCTAAGAGCTTTTTGTTAATAATTGCGTTTAATTGCTTACGTAAAACGAAAAGCCAATCCTTTGACTTATTTTTCCATTGGTTAAATCACATTTTTATAACGTCAAAGTAAATATTTTAAAGATAAATTATGTCATTCAATAATGCTCGTCTCGAAATTGCTGCTGCTGCTTCTAAAATAAAAGATAGTAAGTACTTAAGGTAAAAGTAAAAATAAATTGCTGTTAATTAAAAGCTAGTAAGTACACGAACGCGCTGATTGATGCTGATGCGTTAACTGATTCGATTAGTAATAAATAAAATAGTAAAAATGCTGGCCGGCGATAAGTATGTGCGGCTGAACCGTACATGCTCCCGGGCCAGATGATGAATGAGATGAGGATGATGTGAGCTAGACTAAAACAAAGATGATCAAAGTGTCAGTGTCGATCGAAATATTCAAAGTGAGCCGTCACACTCGGTGAATAAAAATACTTCCCCTATTTTATTAAAATGTAATTTTAGCATACTGTAAAAGACAGTTAAGGGACAGAGGTTTTATTGGCATTTTTGTGGGCGATAGGCTGACCTCCTGTCACTGCAATAGTCTCTCTCCCTCAAAATAATACCCCCAAATTTGTCAAACGTGTCATCGGATGGTTTTATGGCCTCTGGTGTTCTGCCTACCCCATTAGGGATACAGGCGTGAAGTGATGTATTTATGTATGTAATTTTAGAAGTACTCGCTAAGTAAATAAATGTCGGTTTCATAATGTAAATTTGTCGTTAAACTTTTATGTCGGTATCGTCTTTGTTTCGGTATCAGGCAAATTGGAACTAACCACCGTCTTGGGAAATGTCACTTTATGACTTTTACCGATCATATTTGTTAATGTACTTTTAAATTCAATATTGAGATTTAAAATACGCCAAAATTACAAAATGTGGGCTTACTGATTGTAGTTATAAAATTGAAGAAGTTGTTTTCAGAAAGAAAACCAATGTAACGTCTCAATAAATCCCTTTTTAAGAGTCAAGAAGTAAGTTGCCTCTCCAATGTTTACTTATTGCCATACTTTGAAAAATACACTTTAGAACATAATTTATCTCATTTTTTTAATCTCAATAAAAATTACGATTTCAGGAGAATTGTCTCTTTAGAAAGACTGTATGAAAAGTGAAGAAAGATAAGCAGATTTTTTCCAAACCTTTCAAAATACGAGCATTTCTAGATACGAGTAGGTACCTAATAAAGAAAGAAGTGGTGACGAGGATGACGAAGAAAACAGTTTATCATAAAAACATGATATTCAGCCCTGTCTTTTTGTACCACTAACGTTTTTCTCAAAGTTTACGCGACTTGTCTTTTTGTAGTACATAAAATGAAATAATTTCTGCTTTCAAACATGAAAAAACTAAAAGTTTATGCATCATATTTTTCCCTGAGTGAATACACTATTCAGTTTATAAATTATACTCTGCCCCTATAATTATACTCTGCACCCACACGCACCTCTGACGTCATCATTGTCGGACTGTAGATGTCAAGATTTTGAATATAGAAAGGCATTTTGTTAATGAATTCTACTGTTCACAGGCAAAACTAACAGTTTTCATGATATTGTAATCCGCCATATGTCGCACACAGATCAAAATTGTATTACACGATTTTCTTATGTTGCTTGCGTCTTTTTCTTGTTGTGAATTTTTTTGTGATGTGGAAGTTGCGACTACGCTTTCTTTACTGAAAGTTTTTTCAGATATACCTGAACAAGAAATAAAGCCTAATATTTTCTATTCAAATCAATGTGGAATTTTCCTGCAATCCAGTAAAGTGTTATATGCGGGTAACCCTACTTTTCTCTTTGACGAACATTTCTTAATGGAATTATGGGCCCATTGTTGTCTTTTTCTTTTACGATAAAAAAATACGATGTATATTTTACTATTATTAATCCTTTTCGGCACGATATGAATTAAATTTAAGACAAAAATAATAGAAAAACATAGGCAAGTCACATGAAATGTTATGAAAACTTTCAGGGAAACTGGACAGTAGGGCCAACACAGAGAAATAAATAAAACATACCTGTGACGTATGTAAACTAACTGCGAACAGTCTGTAAATCACCACCGTTTTGGAGTTTGCTAGATTTAATATATTTAACAGAGACTCATGTCGGTGATAGTTTTCAACCATCTTCTCTATTGATGTTAGCATGTTTGTAATTTTAATGGCATATTATCCCATTACGATTTTGTGAAATTCAAAATATTACGATGATTTCTGAAGGTGTTGCAAAAAATCATACTGACTGAGAGACCTACAACTTATTTATGGATATAGTGTGCGAATACTTAATTTTTCCACCCTGTATATGACTCTATTTAATTTCGCGTAATAGCGATAGCAATGAGCCATAAACGAATATTGTCAACATTATCAACGTTTTAATTAAATTAATTCAATAACATGGTCGTAAAATTAAGTAGGTGTTTGAGAAGCTTCCCTTGATTTCCTTACATTAGTAAATAATAAATTATTCAGTTACATACTTTTTATATTAAATAAGAATATATGGTTTGTGGGTTTTATCAACACATGGATACCTGACACTGCATAAGCAAGAAATTTTGTGAGCTAGGAAACATGAAGGGATTTGTGTATATCTTTCACGGTTGAACGGCATGACGGATCGAAAAGTTTTCTTAACAAGTAAATATTAAGGATAGATACAGAAAATATATTTTCTTGGCGACTAAAGAGCATTAAAAGCAATTAGTCCAACTTTTTGAATTATTCATAAAATGGGGATGGAAGTTCTGCTTGCGGCTTGTAGTCCAATGGTAAAAAGGCGTGAGTTCAATTTGTTCAAAAATCTCACTCGCGCTCTCTCCAAAATGTATCCTGCGGACGGTTGTAAAGTATGCGTGTGTGTCGACAAGTTTCGTTTCTTATTCTATATCTATTATCGGCGACGGGCATATGTAGGTATGCATGTTTTCGGGTCTAGAGTTGCAAGTCTTCCATCGGGCGAATCCCTGGGTCTCAAATAATAGCACTTAAATACAGGAGGCTAAACACGTCTGTTTTCATTTTCGGCTATAGTAGTATCACGTCCTTAGGAGTAGCAGTTCTTAAATTATCGCCATCATCATCTCAACTCATTGTATGAGCCTACTGCTCTCTCCCCCGGGATAACTATCGGTTTAGACTCCAAACCACCAAGCAAGCTCAGTGCTGGTTGGTGTTGGTCAGAATTTTCAGGGCGCCGATATTATATCTGACAAACACTAACGAACACTGCACAAAAGTACATAGCACTCGAGATCGACTGCTTAACGCGCCCTATGAAGCACGAAAGTCGTCGTGATAAATGAATATTCCGTGTATCGCGCCGAACGTTACTTATGCTCATTTCAAGCACGAAAGCATGCTTCAATTGAGCACTTGCTTCAATCGCGCATGTCTGTCGTAATGTTGCTCAAAATAAGCATGCTCGTGAATTGACAGGCTTGCGATTTTTGGGTGCGGGTGGAAGGGGTGTGCTTTAAACGCGTCTCAACAGGTTTGCTTATTGAGCATGCTAGTATCGATCAGTTGTTCATTCTTAAATATACAAGCATACTTCATACTAGCATGCTTATTGCTAGCAAATTTAAGCTGCTCCTAAGCATGCTCATATTGAGCATACTAAATAGCAAGCTTTTAAGCATGCTTTTTACCAGAATTGTATCGAATGATATGCGCAGGAGTGACTGCTATACGACTTGCTACCATACAAATGCTGAAGTAACATACCCAAAAATCAAAGTCAATTTAGTTTTTGGTACACTGGGTGACTGGCACATGACCCGCCCTAGGTACAGAGCGTGGAGATGGGATCCTTTTTATTAGTATTTAAAGGTTACTTTCTATGGGTTAAGTCTTATAGTTTTATAGATATGCACAATTCTGTACTTTGTTGAATATTTTCCATTTCCTCTGTACCTATGGTGGGTTATGTACCAGTCACCCTTTATAATTTGAAGATTAAGAAGATTCATTCAGAATGTCCGTCATACCTTATGCTACTTAGTTTTCCTTATACAAATAAAACTCACCTTCACAAATTTTCGTATTTTTTAAATTTGAAACACGACGGTGTTTTTAATGATCTCAAACTACCGGGCCTTGGCACATGCCATCGAAATTACTTGGTATATTCTTAAACATTATATTGCCAATGTAACTCCATGTGGCCATAGACCGGTAGCTCAGTTGGTACAGTACTCGCCGGCAAGATGAGAGTCCCGGGTTCGAGTCTTCTTCTCTACCAAACGACAAAGCGTTTGACACTCGTATAGGCCGGGCATCGTTAACGTTCGAAAACTGTTGACTCGGGTTTGGGGGAACGATAAATTGTCGATTAAAAGTTGATAATTGACTGTGAACACCAAAGCACTTGTCTACCAAGCTGCGTTCATAGCAATTTTTTGTTCGCATCTGAAACGTGCGTAAAGCAGGAGAGAAAGATGAACATCTATTACATACGTAAGAGCTATTTTAGGAGTAGCATGGAAAGACCGAGTATCCAATGATGCACTGCTAGAATGTTACCAGCCCAATTGATCGTCTGTATCCAATTGATCGTATCAGACCAAAGATAGGTCTGGTAACACTGAACTCGGACAGGTGTCCTCGTCAAGTCAGGCTTGGACCTTCCATTCTGCGATTTAAGGACTTCGGAATCGATAGATATATAAAACGTTTATTGATACTAAAATTACTCTCTTATAAAATAAAACATTACAATCACAAAAAATACTAAATCTAGGTCAAGTGGGTGTTATAGCAGCGCAATAAGTTATAGCTCAGCATCTGTATTAGCTTAAAAAGCAATACGCTGATATTCTGCTACAGCTTCAGGAGACGTTACAACTTGGAATAATCGATCTTAAAAACAGGGACGTCAAAAAAAACAAAGTTTGGTTTAGTCAACTTAAATAAAATAGACTAGGAAAATCCGCATTTTCAACCCAGGAATTGAATTAGACATGGCAAATTAAATAAACGGAAATGCGTAAGACATGACAAAGTAGTTAAATCAAAAAATCAAATACCTACAAGACTTACGATTGTGATAACAATGTTCGCTGACGTAGTTTGTTTATTAAAATGATGTTATAGAGTCATTATGAAATGCGTAAGACATGACAAAGTAGTTACATCAAATAATCATCGGATTACCTACTTACGATTGTGATAACAATGTTCGCTAAAGTAGCTTGTTTATTAAAATGATGTTATAGAGTCATTATAGATGCAATTGAAAAATTTATTTTTATGTGCAAAGTATGAGACAGTTGTCCTCCATGACATGAGATGAGATGTTTGACCTGGTAGAATTTGATAATGGAGATGGGGGTGTTCCACATCCATCCTCAAGAAACTAATTAACTCGATACTTGAAAAAAATCAAATTTAATTTCATCTAGCGTTAAAATTTTGCGGTCAAGCAAAAAAGACGTCCGTTCCAGTGATCGACGACCCGTACCAGAGAAGAGCTTTCGAAGCATTCCGTTAGCTTTTTGGGATATTTTGGGATATACACATGTACAGGGATGGAAGTTCTATCTGCGTCTAATAGACATTCGATGGTAACAATGTGCGAATTTCACCGGAACACCCCCACTGCTGGACACATGCGTACCCTAAGGTTCTCCACGTTGCTCGGTTGCATGCAGCCCTCATCTAGCGTTTATTGGCGATTTTTACTTATTACAGGTTCACAACTTTCAGATAAATTACATAATAGAATAATGCTTAAAGTTGACTACAGTATGTATTTTACAATGTATGTTAAAATTATTGATTTTCTAAGTGACAACTAATTATTGATTGATTAAATTGACATAATGGGAATGAAATTTATTAATAGTACCTATATTATGTAACAAGTGAGCGAAGTTGCTAACTGTAATTAGCAACGCTCACGAGTTACATATGACGTTTTTCAACACACTTGTGAGTAAAAGACAGATATACGTGGTCATAAAATAACAAACACATTTGATAACAAAGCTGTGAATTGTGATTGAAAAATGGCGCCTAACCTAGCGCATGCGCGTAGGTTTTTTTTTCCGCCAAATGTGTCAATGTCTGTATAGCATATACAGCCTATTTTAAGTGAAAATGTTTAATTTGGAGTGGTAAATGCAAATATTTTAATATTTTATAACAAATTATTGTAAATTGTGAATAATTTGTTTGATATACAAATTTGTTTTACTAATATAAGGCGCAAACATTTAAATATGTATATGGATTTGAAGTGGTATAAAACCTCTTTGTTGTTTCTGAAAATATTTAATGTATAACCCGGACCAATAAAATATGCTCTGTTTACTCGCATTGAATTTGCACAAAGGTACAATTCAACTTTGTAGGATTCATTATATTATGCACTAGGGTATAATATATTATGCACGCGTGACTTATAGCCCAGTCGATAGTTCTAAATTCAAAAGAATAACGCTCACTTTACGAGCAAGTGTGTTGAAAAATATATTATCATTGACTTTAAATGTTTTGACGACCACTTTGTCGATGGGGTAAACCTATCTGCCTCAAACGCCAGTGTTTGCGGGTTCGATTCCCGCACAGAACACAAAAAAGCCTGGTATGGGCGTTTATTTATACATATATATATATTTTCTATTCAAGGTCCCCCTAGTTCGCTACATGGTATCTCATAACAAAAGCTTTGCTTACTTTGAGGCCATGGAGTTCGTGTGATTGTCTGAGGATTTTATTATTTATAATTGACTAGCTGCTGCCCGCGACGTCGTCTGCGTGAACGCTATGCAGCACCAAACGCACCTACGATTATAACACTGCTAGCGTGATAATATGTAGCCTATATGTTGACCCGACTTCTTAACTATCTTCATGCCAAATTTGAAGTAAATCCATGCAGTACTTTTTGAGTTTATCCCGGAAAGACAAACAGACAAACAGACAAAAATTCTAAAAACTATATTTTTTGTTTCTGTTTCGATTGTAGATCATACCCCAAGTATTCTTTTAAAAAAATATTCAATGTACAGTTTTGACTTTCCTACCATTTTATTATATGTATAGATTCTCGTTTTTTATTTTCTTTCTATTATTATTGCTGGTGATTTGCGAATAAATGATACTGTCTGGCTTCTGTATAGATATATGTTGTGACAACAATAAAACATAACTGGCCAATCGAGTAAATTAAAAGTTACCGTTTTAAATTTTGTGTATGAAACCATAAAATACACCTTGAAAATAAAATACAAGTAAGAATAGTAAATCATTCACAGCAAGGCCGCCATATTGCTGATAAGCTATTAACTACTGCAAGTCAACCTTCATAAAAGCCGCTGGTGGCTTTGATTAAGAAATCAATATATATTATATGTATATAAAACTGTTCCGTTACTGACTGAGTGACTGAGGTACTGAGGTACTGAGTGACTGACAGACAACGTACAGCCGTAACTACTGGGCGTAGAGAGCTGAAATTTGAAACATACATTCTTTAGGGGATGTAGGGGTGCACTAAGGAAGGAATTCCCGAAATTCCCACGGGAACGGGAAATATAGGACTTTTTAGTTTGTGTGAAAAATCTTATTGAGCGCACCGATGTGAAACTTGGTGTAAAGGTTTTTCAATGTGTGTCTGGTTGTGTTATGAAAGGGATTCCCGAGATTCCCACGGGAACGGGAAATATATGTTGTTTTAGTTTGTATGAAAAAATTCCATCCCTTGAGTGCACGGATGTGATACTTGATATAAAGGTTCCTCCATAAGTGTCTGTTTGTATTATGGAAGGAATTCCCGAAATTCCCACGGGAAGGGGTTGGACTTTTTAGTTTGTATGAAAAATCTTATTCCTTGAGTGTACGGATGTAATACTTGGCATGAAGGTTCTTCAAAGAGTGACTGGTTGTGCTACGAAAAAAAATCCCAAAATTCCCACGGGCACGGGAAATATATGATTTTTTGTTTGTATGAAAAAAACTTATTCCTTAAGTGCATGGGTGTGATACTTGGTATAAAGGTTCTTTCAGTGGGTGTCTGGTTGTATAGTTTCTGAAATTTCGACGAGAAGGGTAGTTAAGCGCATATGAAGTTGCGGGATAAAGCTAGTTAGCGTATAATTCCCCTTGTACTAGAAAAGCGTGTTGTAAAAGACATTTCCCGCTTGGGTGTAGGACCCTTTTAGGGTTCGCCTGGCTAGCGATCCCCTTTATGCAGGGTGACTTGTGGGTAAACATATTAAACAAACAAATATTAATTATTGAGTAAAATTAACCGAACGTTAAAGAATTAATTATGCAACGCAGGGTTACGCTAGCGTTGGCAGCGATCCGCATGAAAGTCACGGGCCGCGATCGACTCAGTTGTATGTAAAGTAAATAGTAACATAGTAGTATTTATTATAGGGAATTCTAGTGAACAATTTAGTACCTACTTTTATTACATAATTATTATTAGAATCAGTAAAATTTGTTACCAGTCACCCTGTATAAAATCTGCCTATAATTTCATCGCTCCGGCGTTGATGTTCCGCCAACGTTTTATCGAAGTACCTTCCTTCCTAAATTAGTCTGTTGTCATGTTCTACCTCATCTTCACTTACCATCAGGTGAGATTAAGGCCAAAGCCGAATTAAGTCACCACACTAAACATTAGACATGGACTTTCAGGCAATTACCTCAAAAAAATATATTCATACATTAGGAGCTTCGCCCGATTTTAACCTATTTAGCTTTTGAAAAGATTTTTGTTAAAATGCCTTATGTCCTTCCCCAAGAGCTGTGATATCGAATCCAAATCAAATAAAATCTGATCGGAAATTTAATACGATCATGTAGATAAACTCTTCAGTTTTCATATATAATTGGTAGTAAAGACACCACAAAACTACCTTCATACCATAATTGACATCTCGTAAACGCAAATTCCTTCTGCTAATCAATAGTCAATTTTATACATAACATACTCGTTTAAATTTTTACCATTTGCTATCAAATTCCACGTCCTGTGGATTAAAATGAATAATTATTATCAATGTCCGTTCGTCCTAAATATTCAGTTTGATTCGCAGTCATTAACGCGGTCGTGGTGCGGTTAATTATGCGTGTCATATTTGCTATTAGTTTCTGCGTTTTGTGTGTCAGGGGATTCAATTATGAGTGTAAGTTTTTTAATCTTTGTTTATAATAGAAGGATGTCGTTATTTATAAAATAATGAAATGAGTATGTTCATCTTTATCCGACATTAACCTTGCGTGTAGGTGCTTTTTTTTACTTGGGTAAATCCTCCATGGATACGATGGCAGGGGAGCGACAAAGTTATGTATGGACTTTAACCGACTGAAACCCCAAGATGTTCCTCCACCGCATGGCGGGTTGCGGTAGTGGCGGGATCACGGGCAAGCCGAAGCATTCAACCGCGAAACCGCCGCCGGCGCCATCGGAATTCCCTTGAGTAGGGGCGGCAGATATCCCCGTATCAGTGATGAAAGGACTCGAGGTTTTTAAACCTTTTCAATCGAAACTCGCCTCAATTTTTACGACTCGACTCAAAAATACGACTTGAGGCTTTTTACTAATGTAGGAGACTTCATTCAATTTAGAGTTGAACTCTGAAATAAAACGACTCGAGTCTTTTAATAACAGTTATAAAGACTTAGTCGCGAACCTTTTAGTAAAGGACTCGAGTCGTTTAACATAAGATGAGCTGTTTAACGTGGGATTATAAAATAATAAACTTCAGTGCTTGATCATTGTATTTTAATTAAGTTTTCTAATTTTGCATCACTATATATTTTTCCTTTCTATAAATATAAAACATAGTATAATTGCAATGAATCGATAAATAACTAAAAATGACAAAAATAACTTTAATATTTTTTGTTGTTTTATTATTAATTGAATCAAACTTGTATTAACTTATTCCAAATCTAAATAACTTATTTCAAATCTATAAATAAAAAAGAAACTAAATCTGCGTATAATACCTCTTTTACCCGTAATAATTAGCGTAGGAATACGATATCCCATATTCACATTTATTCTAGTAATAAAATGTATGAGCGCGCCTCACGACTTAAGACTCCCGCGAACCGAGTCGTTTTAAAAAGGTTCGAACCTTTTCGTTAAGACTCGAGTCGTTTAAAATTTTGAGTCATTTCAAAATGACTCAAGTCATAAAGTAGACTTAGAGGCCCCAGTCTTGGACTCAAATAAGGGTTAAGGTTCAGGGTTTAAAGACTCATTGAGTTGTTAACCGTATGAATTGAGTCGAGTTCCTGTTAAAGAGCTTAAAAACCTCAAGTCCTTTCATCTGTACCCCGTATACACGACCCAGGGGCTTCAGTATGGCCAGAAAGGGTTAGGGACTGGTGAAATAGCGTCGCTTTACGCTTCAGATCAGTAGAATCTAAGCCCCTCCCCCCAGCCGCGCCTCAATCCGGTGGAATTGCTCAGCCCTTACGCTTCCCCTCGACAGACGTACTGGCCCCCACCGCCAACCAACGGATGAGGCACTTCGGGCACCCGTCGATTCGGGTAATTTTTTACAGAGGTTGTCTTCCTCGCAACCGTTAGGCCCCCGGTCCTGTTTCTGCCCAGGATTACGGGTTAGCCGACAGCTCGGAAGCCGAAGCAATCCAAGCCTGCCGTTCCTCCAAGCAGCTGGTGGCTCAAACCAGCACTCCCCTCCCTCATGCCCTCATCGGTTCCCCAAAGTGAGCCGCTGATACTTTTGGAGAACTGACGAGGACCCCGCAGCTGATTTTGGTCCGTGCCGTCGAAACGGTACCCCCCATATCTGGGGGGCATCCGCACGGGTGGTTCGATAGTACCTACCTTAATCTTATTTATTTTTATTTATTTATTTAACAATTTTTGTACACAGGATAAAAGACAATTGAAAATAAACATAGAATATAGTGACAAGGGTCAGCTTATTTCTAAAGAAATTTCTTCCAGCAGACCTGAGACTGGAGAGTTAGGTTAAAATGCATAATAGTGTGTACGTATAAATATAAATCGAATAAATTACTTATACTATTAAAATATATATTGAAAACCTACATAACAAATTTTAAATACAAGTACATACATAAGATATATAATATATACCTACATATTATATCATACATAAAAATACACACAAATACATACTTTTAGCATAGAGAAAGGTAGTGATCTCTTACTTTTTTCTTGAAAATAGATATAGATTGAGACTCCCGTATAATGTGAGGTAATGAATTCCACAATCTGACTGCATGAACCGAGAAAGAGTAGGAAAAATAGTCAGTTTTATGAATGGGCATGTGTAGAAGAGTGCGCACATGTGCTCTACATGGCGTATCCTGAGAGTGAGTGAAAGAAAATCTTATACGCAAATAGGGAGGGGTAAGCGGGTTAAATAGGATATTGAAAAGAAGACACAGGATGCTAAGGTTTCGTCGGAACCGTATCGGAAGCCAACGGAGTTGCTTTCGAAATTCGGTGATGTGATCGAATTTTTTGAGTCCAAATATGAAATGAACACATATATTTTGCAAACGCTCCAATTTGTTTTATAGCTCTTCCGTGGCATCCAGATAACAGGAATCGGCATAGTCCAGGATAGGAAGAACCAGCGACTGGGCAAGAGAAACTTTTGTCTGTAAAGGCAAAAAGCTTTGCAACCTCTTAAGTGAGTGCAATGTGTAGTGGACCTTGCGACTGATTTCACTGACATTCGCTTTCCATGAAAGGTTTGAATCAAGAATGACTCCCAAGTTTTTAGCAGTGTCAGTGAAAGCAATCACAACATTGTCCAAGGTGATGGGAGGAACAACAGCAAAGTCAAGACAATTACGCATATACCGGCTACCAATGATCATTGCTTGCGACTTTTTGGGGTTAACTAGAAAACCAAAAGACTTTGCCCAGTCGCTTATTCGACCTAGATCGGAATTAACAGCTGTAACAGCAGATTCGACATCAGATGCAATGAAATGTCGGTATAACTGCAAGTCATCTGCGTAAAGATGGAATTTGGAAGAAATGACTTCGGTAACTGAGTTTATAAAAATGGAAAAAAGTAGAGGAGATAAGACACCACCTTGTGGCACCCCAGCAATTAGATCGCACCAATGTGAGTGATTCTCATCAAGGCGGACCTGCTGAGAGCGGCCACGAAGGTAGGACTCAAACCAAGCCAATGCAGAAGGGGAGATATTTATGGATTTGAGGATACCTAGGAGGATATCAAAATCAACAACGTTAAAGGCGCTGCTGAAATCTAGAAGGATAAGTAGGGTAAGGGATTTGTTTTCCATGGCCCAGCGAATGTCATCAGTTACGTGTATTAATTCTAAAACAGTGCTGTGGCCAGGACGGAAGCCGGACTGGAATTGGGTGATTATATTATTAATGGAAAGGAATGCTGATAGTTGTTTATGCGCAATGTGCTCGAGAACTTTCGAAAGAAAAGGTAGGATTGATATATGGCGAACATGGGTTATGGCAGTAGGATTAGGGATTTTGGGTAAAGGAATTACGTGCGCGCGTTTCCAGGCAACAGGGAAGGTACTAGAAGATAGAGAGTGGTTAAATATGTGTGTGAGGATTGGCAAAAGGAATGGTAATATCATGACGATCATTCTAGAGCACAAATTGTCATCACCAACCGCAGCTGAGGAAATAGAGAGGATAGACTTCTTGACTTCATCTGAAGAAACGGCTGCAAATGAGAAAGGAGAATATGTTAATTGCAGTCTCGACAGATGATTCAAGGTATTGGATTTGACATTAGGAGATAAAGTTACTGGAGGTAGGGAGAAATTATTGTTCATAGCGCTCAGGTCAAAGTCTTTAAGGGATGAGTTAGGAGATTTGCCGATACCGACGGATTAAAGGAATTTCCAAACCTGAGCAGAACCACGGTTGACCAAAGAATCAAAAAAGTATTTCCTCTTCGCATCCCGACATAAGCGATTGCATAAATTTCTGAGACGTTTGTATTTGTCAAAGTTGCATTCAGAGGGATCACGTTTTAAAAGTCTTTTGGCCTTATCTCTTCTAGCCATTTCTTGTTTAATGCAATCAGAAAGCCAGGGTGCAGGATTGTATTTGAGTTTAACTTTTTTGATTGGAGCGTGGCGATCGAATAACTGCAAGATTGCAGAATTGAAATGACTAACTTTCTCATCAATCGTAACGCTAGAATAACAGCGCTCCAATCAATGGTTTCGGCACCACGTTGTATAGCTGCCGCATCGATATCTTTGTAATTTCTTAGTAGCATCATCCGTGGTTTGCGTCTGGGAGTACGGATACGGTAGGAAAGGAAAATAAGGTCATGGTAGGAAAAGGATGCAGTGATCTTATCTAATGGTGAGTGAGAAAAAGGTTAAAGCTGGAGAGGCTAAATACATTGCCTTACAAATATAATTTTTAAACCCCGTAAGGCTAAGTAGCCCTACACTCTTAAATAATCGCTTTGCGAAAGACGATTAATTCAAGCAACCTTCGCTTGCGGGTAATAACCTGGTTTAGCGTCCACTTTTAATGTAAAGTTTGCCTCGAAATATCTCCGACCCAGAGCCAATTCAAAACAGTTTATGTACATAGCAGTAATACCAAGATCCCTTTCGAAACCCGTGTCACGGTACAGGTATCTACAGTAATTCAACTCGGCCGCATCTCTGAAATAAATGCGTACATCGCGGCGGCGGTCCGTTCACATGTGATAGAGCTGCCTTCAGCATTTAAATTACATTTGCCTACTTTGTGTTTAGTTCCATTTAGTTTTGTAACTGCAAATATACTTTTTATACAGAGTGACTGGTGACAAATTTTAGATGCTGAAGGAGAGCACAC
Source organism: Stenoptilia bipunctidactyla (assembly GCA_944452665.1). Classification (NCBI taxonomy): domain Eukaryota; kingdom Metazoa; phylum Arthropoda; class Insecta; order Lepidoptera; family Pterophoridae; genus Stenoptilia; species Stenoptilia bipunctidactyla. Next base: position 19,462,694 of record OX101742.1, read on the forward strand.
TGTACTTGATTCTGATCATAATTATGTAATAAAATTACTAATTTTTCACTAGGATTCTTTATAAATAAATACTAAGTACTATGGTACTATTTACTTTACATACAACTGAGCCACCCGCGGCACGTGACTTGTCACGCGCATCGCTGCCAACCCTAGCGTAACCATGCGTTGCGTAATCAATAGTCTAACTTTCGTTTAAGTTTACTTAGTAAATAGATAATATACATTTTTTATTATATTTTTTCTCTTCATTTATGATCTCAAACTATCACGTCCTTAAATTTCAAAAGTGACTCACCAGTCACCCTGTATAAACAAATAAAATGCTATGTGAATTGAATAGGACGGGTTCAATAAAAGTACGTTTAGTGTCAAAAAACCATGTTTACGTTAGAATAACAGATCGGTTTTGAAAATTAGCGACTGAACAATACTTGCGCCTCGACTGAGACGTATGTTACGGACCCTAAAGGCCCTTCAGCTTGTCAACCTCAGTGACTCATACTTCGGTATTTCAGTTCCCGTGAGAATATTAATTATTGATTCATCGATTGATTTGCTGAATTAACTTTTTCATTGGAAGTGTCGCAACCATGTTACCGCGAGTGAAATATAATTTGTAATTTAAAATCATTAATTAATAAGACAGCTCTGCGTGAGGTCAATCGTGGACCCAGAGCTTTAGGTTTAATTAGGCTAAGTTTTATTTTTGTAGAATCAGAAATATACCTAGTAATAACTTAACTTACTTGTCTTTTTTAAAACTCTCTACACCGGCTGACACACATAACTGGCGCAGTCGGAAGTAGTCGAAATTAGTAGATCGCGCGTTTCGTGACTGATCGTGAGTCAATGAGTTGACTCCTTCGGCTACAAAAGAACCTGTCGCCCGGTGAAGAAGAAACATCGCAGCCCCAGAACCCAGGAGATCCGAAAATCGATCATAAATCTTGGTATTGGAAAAGGCAAAGATGAGGTGTACCAGACTGTAAGTAAAGTTTTATTACGTAAATTCGAGGTTTTGGTTGTTTCCATGAATAGGAAATCCTCCTCCATTCCCTGAACTCGATCCTGTAGTTCTCGGTTAGATTAGTTAGTTTAGATAAGTAAATAATTAAAGATTTATAAGTTTTATGTGAACTTAATTGATTATTAGTTGAAGTTTATTAAAGTACTTACTTGAAAATTAATGAATTAAGATTTTAGAAAGGATTTTATTCTCGTTAACATTTTTATTTTTAATAAACGAATTTAAGTATTTTCTTTTAAAATAAACTAATTAGGTAAGTGAGTAAGATAAAAATTTCAATTTAACTTTATTTAAAATATATTTTTAGGATATACATTTAAAAAAAAAATTTATAATATACTTGGGTAGTTTACTTAATTATTTTTTATCAGACTTTCATTTTATCTCGTTAGGTTGCAAGCGGAATAAACCTTTTATATTTGAATAGTAAGTTTTACCTTGAGAATGAATAAAATTTAAGAATTGAATTTACTTTTAAATATTTTTACATTTATTGAACATTTCTATATTAAAATTTTATTTTATTTTATTTTATAGTGAAATAATAATTAGTCAAAATTTTTCACCCAAAGGCTAACCGTACTAATCGAGAAGATAAAAAAGGTAGATTTCACCAAAAGTTAGTAGATAATTTAATAAAGATGGAACAAACCCAACCACAACCTATTAATTTGGATGATACTGATAAAATTTGGAAAGCTTTACGATTAGTTCCAGATTTTAATGGTAATTCCAATGTTCTCGTTAGATTTTTAGACATTTGTGATCAAATTGTTTTAACTTTCGTGAACCCTGCCCCTGGCAATGAATTAAATAATGCAGCCGTATTAAACGGAATTTTAAATAAAATTACCGGTCCCGCAGCACGGACCTTAGCAAATAATGGTATTCCCAGAGACTGGAACGGTATCAGAAATGCTCTTATAAATTCATTTTCAGATCATAGAGATGAATCCGCCCTATATACAGACTTATCAATGCTAACACAAGGCGCGGACACAATTCAATTATTTTATGAAAAAGTGCAAAATCTTTTATCTGTTATTATGACTCATGTACAATTACACGAACAGGTACAGACAACTATTGACTCTAAAAGAGAGTTATATAGGAAGTTAGCTCTGCAGTCATTTTTGCGAGGTATACTTGAACCACTTGGGTCTCGCCTCAGATGCATGAAACCGGTATCATTAGAACAAGCATTGGAATTTGCGCAAGATGAACTAAACGTTTTATACTTACAAAAGAAAACCAACATGATAAATTTTAGTGCACAAAAACCGATAAGTTTCAATAGAAATAATTTAAGACATAATTTTATCCCAAATAATTTTGGCAGAAATAATTTTAACCGAAATAATTTTAACCCGAATAGTTTTAACCCGAATAACTTTAACTCGAATAGTTTGAACCCAAATAATTGTAACCCAAATAATTTTAACCCAAATAATTTTTACCCAAATAATTTTTACCCAAATAATTTTAATTCAAATAATTTTAAAGGATATCAACGGCAACCAAATCAACAAATTAAACACGATCCTTTTCAAAATGTTTCTCGTACCCAGCAGATGATGAAGGCTTTGCCTCGCTCTGATATGAGTACAGGATTCAAAATACCACCTAGATATCAGCCTCAGGCTAAAGCACAACCCATGAGCGGAGTGAGTAATTTTAGTACCCATCAATTACCTTTTTCTAATAATGCACACCAACAAGTTAACTTTAACCAGACAATTGATGACACCTATGAAAAATATAACGAAACTAATCAACCTTACGATCCTTATCCCTTGAATCACAATAATCAATTTGAAAACTTCAATCAATCAAATTTATCAAAAATTGAATCGCAATATAGTGCCGATACGGATTTTCAAGAAATTCGCTTTGCGAAATTCCCAGAATAGAACTTAACATACAAACTAAAAGACAACTTCCTTACATACAGATAAAGAACCCTCCAATAAAATTACTGATAGATACAGGCGCTAACCAATCATTCATTAGTCCTAAAATAGTAGACACATTCTTTCAAAACTTACCATTGAATTATGACCCATTCATTGTTACAAATATCCATGCAACTACGAAAAATTATTATTCGATAACCATTCCTAACTTTAGTGAATTTAACGACAGAAGAAATATTAAATTATATGTGTATAAATTTCATAATTATTTCGATGGATTAATTGGCTTAGATTTACTTCAAAAATGGCAAGCAAAAATTGACTTAGCCACGAAAACTTTATATACAACATCAGCTCATAACCCTATTCATTTATATGATTCATCTTCAATTAATTTAGTCGAAACTATTTTACCTGCGAAATCAACTCAGCTTGTTAAGGTCCCAACAAATATTTCAGACGGAAATATAACAATCGAAAATCAATCCATTAGTGACTGTTATATCGCAGATTGTCTATCTACGGCAGAGAATAATCAAACGCTTATTCCGGTTAATAACCCTCATAATCATGATGTAACTTTTAGATTATCGCAGCCTGTTATCGCTCATATATTTAATGAAAAAACTATTCCAATATCACAATTAATCAATAGCAATGAAAGATCACAAGCAGTTTTGTCTCGAATACGCACTACACACTTAAACCCAGAAGAAAGAGCAAACTTGAACAGACTTTGTTCCGAGTATTCCGACATTTTTTTTATTGACGGAGATCCTTTGACCTTTACTAATCAGGTGAAACATACAATTCGGACTACTGACGAAATCCCCATCCACAGTAAAACATATAGATACCCTTATATTCACAAAGAAGAGGTTAGGTGCCAAATTGAAAAAATGCTACAACAAGGTATAATAAGACCCTCTAACTCACCCTATAATGCCCCTATATGGATCGTACCTAAAAAATTGGACGCTTCTGGAAAAACCAAATGGAGATTAGTTGTAGATTTTAGAAAATTAAGTGAAAAAACAGTTAGTGACGTATACCCTATTCCAACGATTACTGAAACCCTAGATAAGCTTGGCAAATGTCAATATTTCACAACTTTGGACCTTTACAGTGGTTTTTATCAGATCCAAATGGACCCCAAGGACATCCACAAAACCGCATTTAGCGTATCCGATGGATTAGGCCATTTTGAGTTTATGAGAATGCCTATGGGTTTAAAAAACAGCCCATCAACATTTCAACGTGTAATGGACAATGTTCTTAGAGGTCTTCCTAACGTAATAGTATATTTAGATGACATTTTAGTGTATTCAACTTCCCTTCAGGAACACATGATTAACCTTAGGAAAATTTTCACTAGACTTAGAGACGCAAATTTAAAGATACAGATGGATAAATCTGAATTTTTGAAGCATGAAACACCCTATTTAGGTCATATTATTACACCAGATGGCGTAAAACCAAATCCAGACAAAATTTCCAGTATTCTCAATTATCCTATACCAAGAACACCAAAACAGATCAAAGGTTTTTTAGGACTTCTAGGATACTATAGACGTTTTATATCAGATTTTGCTAAGTTGACGAAACCACTAACTTCGTGTTTAAAAAAAGGAGCTAAAATTAACTTGACCCCTGACTATGTAAAATGTTTCAATTTATGTAAGACACTCTTGACTAACGACCCTATCTTGCAATATCCGGACTTTTCAAAAGAATTCATACTTACAACTGACGCATCTAACGTAGCATTAGGAGCGATCCTTTCACAAGGACTTATTGGATCAGACAGACCTATAGCTTACGCTCCCAGAACCTTAAACAACAGCGAAATGAACTATTCGACCATAGAAAAAGAATTACTAGCGATAGTTTGGGCGACAAAGTATTTTCGACCCTATTTATTTGGTAGGAGATTCAAAATTATGACTGATCATAAGCCTCTACAATGGTTAATGAATGTTAAAGAACCTAGTTCAAGACTGACAAGATGGAAATTAAAACTATCCGAATATGACTTTGATATAATATATAAAAAAGGTAAATTAAACAGCAACGTCGATGCTCTATCTCGCATTGAATTACACAATGAGGAAATAGACTCGGTAATTGTTAATTTAAGCTCTAGTAGTTCATCAGGTAGTTCTCGAACTATTACAGCGCCCGACAGTCGACCAATTATTAGTATCTCTTCTACAGATACCGCACCTTCTGACAGACCTTTGTTAAGTAGCTCTGACACTGATACAGTACCTAATGATGACTCTTGCACTATACATACAAGCCTTGAAAACCCAATATTTGAAATACCTATCTCAGACGAACCACTTAATAAATTTAAAAGACAATTAATAATTAAATTGACTGACTTACCAACAAACTGTAAACCAAAAATAACTTACCCTTTTGAAACATTCCGAAGAACTTATGTTAGTATAGCTGAACCTAATTTAGAACAAGAAATAATTAATGTCATAAAAAAACATATCGATCCCAAATTGAAAACAGCCATATTAGTAGAACCACTTATTAAAATGTACTCATTAGCACCAATTCTTCAAAAAACATTTGAAAGTTCTTACATAAACCTAGTTTTTGTTAAGTCTGAAATACAAAATATTTCAGATTTCTTAGATCAGCAAGACATACTCAATAAATATCACGAAGGAAAAACAAATCATAGAGGAATTAACGAAACTTATCTCTCCTTATCTAAAAGATATTTTTGGCCAAAACAAAAAGAGTCTATTACTAAATTCATTAACGAATGCCCAACCTGTAACCAAGCAAAGTATGATAGATCGCCATTACGACCTGAATACCAAATAGTTCCTCCACCTTCGAAACCGTTTGAAATAGCACATGCAGATGTTTTGACTATTGAGCAAGAAAAATACCTAACTATAATTGATTCATTCACTAAATATGCACAAATTTATCGCTTACCTTCTTGCACTGCCCCAAACAAAGTTAAATCCTTATTAACGTTTTGCACTCATCACGGTTTCCCATTAGTTCTTACAACAGACCAAGGCACAGAGTTCAAAAATCAAGTTGTCTCTGAATTTTTACGACTACATAAAGTTCAGCATCGCTTAACTGCAGCACACTCACCCAATGAAAATGGTTTAATAGAACGTTTCCATAGCACTCTCTTAGAACACTTACGACTTTTAAAGTTACAACGAAAAAACGAATTAATAAGTAATTTGATACCATACGCAATTATAGCTTATAACAGCTCAATACATAGTTTAACTAAATGTAGACCATACGACTTATTGACTGGACACTTTGACCCAAGAGACCCAACAGACTTAGATTTGACACATAGACTATTACAAAATTACATTCAGGAGCACCGTACATCAATGGAGACAGTTTATAATATAATTCACGAATCAGCACTTTTAGAACGAAATGCAATAATGACTCGACGTAACCTTGATCGCGAGCCTCAATTAGATTATACGGAAGGACAGGAAGTATTTATAAAAAATCCTTTGGCATCTAGGAAGAAAATTGCACCCAATTGCAAAATTGTGTGTATCGACACGAGATAAAGTTACCACTAATTTTCCCATTCACATATACACTTCTCGAAAACGTGGCCCAATAGCTAAACATCGTATTAAACGAACTAAAACTAAATTAAATAAATCACTATTGTTACAGGACCGTCCTCATAACGACCCTGGCCCAAGTACTAGCAGACATGACAATAAAACTTGACTTGAATACGGATTTTTCATTATTAAAAACTATTATAATGCACTTATTTCATAAAATTGACGAATTATCTAAACAATTTAATACTTTCGAGCCAAAACGCACAAAACGTGGCATTTTCAATCCACTTGGAACCTTCATCAAAAGCATTTCTGGTAACCTAGACAGCAACGATGCTATTAATTTTCAAAACGCCATTAAGATTTTACATCAAAATGATAAAGAAATGAATATTAACTTTAACAAACATATTAGTTTATACAAAGAAATCGTAAATCAGCAAAATCATATTTTAGATAATTTAAATATTAATCAAATTAAGTTAAATAAAGTAGTTCAACAAATAATTAGAAGTAACGATAATCAATCTGAAAATTTTTATAAGAAATTGCAATTTATGCAAATATTAAGTATTATTTCAGAAAATGTTAATGATTTAAGTTTAGAAGTAAGGAAAATTGAAAACTTATTAGCTTTTAGCCACACTAATTCAATGCACCGTTCATTATTAACTATGAAAGATTTAAGTAATATGTTAGAAGAACTAAAATCCTTATATGGATATGATAAAGTTTTAGATATAGATATTAGATACTACTATGATTTAATTAGCTTAGGATATTATTATATAGATGAAAAAATTATTTTAGTTATGAAGTTCCCTATAGTTACATCCTCAACTTATAATTTGTATAGGCTTAGTCCCATTCCTAATAAAAATTCCTTAGTAATTATTCCCACATATCCTTTCATTGCAACCAATTCTTTTGAATACGCGTACATAGAGGCAGAATGTCCGAAGGTCAGCAGCTGGTTCATCTGCCATCAGAAGATAAATCACCAAACTAGAAAAGGTGAAGATTGCATCTACAAATTAATTAAAAATCAAGACTTTAGCAAGTCATGTATCAGTACATCTGTAATCCTGGAAAAAGAAGCTCTAATAGAACTAGATAGCCGACACTATATACTATCATTCCCGAAACCTACGAAGATAGAGTTATCCTGCAACGACGTAGAACATAAGATTATTCAAGGATCATTTTTAGCAACAGTTCCACATAATTGCAAGATCAAAACGCCTGAATTCAGCATTATCAACCTTGATGACAAAGTCCACGGTCATGCCATTGAAATAATGTCGTTCCCAGCATCGAAACCACCCACATCGCAGAAATTCAATTATAATTTAACAACAATTGATTTGAATAAATTGCATACAATTCAAAATCAAGTAACAATGAGCGTTCCTGAAACTTATGAAACATACGACTTCACAAGCATTTATCATACAACGATACCTACCTTTTTGATACTGATGATTATTGCCGCAATCATTGCCTTTACCTACTTCAAACGGCGGGCATCAAACGCAGCATCAGCGACCATTTCTACTGCAGCTCCAGCTTCAACGATAGAAGACCGAAGAGCCGCAACATTTTCTCTCAATGTTCGAAAATAGTTGCTCATCTAGGAGGGGAGGTGTTACGGACCCTAAAGGCCCTTCAGCTTGTCAACCTCAGTGACTCATACTTCGGTATTTCAGTTCCCGTGAGAATATTAATTATTGATTCATCGATTGATTTGCTGAATTAACTTTTTCATTGGAAGTGTCGCAACCATGTTACCGCGAGTGAAATATAATTTGTAATTTAAAATCATTAATTAATAAGACAGCTCTGCGTGAGGTCAATCGTGGACCCAGAGCTTTAGGTTTAATTAGGCTAAGTTTTATTTTTGTAGAATCAGAAATATACCTAGTAATAACTTAACTTACTTGTCTTTTTTAAAACTCTCTACACCGGCTGACACACATAACTCGTACGAAATGATGTATTATTAAATTTTAAAGGATAAACAAAACATTTTTTTAACTATTAAAGCGACATAAGATGGACAAGTCACTGCATTAAAAAGGTTTGATAGTTCCTCCTGCCTCGCAGGAAACAATGTATTTGACATACCTGTAGGTACATAGGCCAAAATCGACTTGACATAAACGGGTTCACTCCAATCGAGACACATAGTCATTGTAAAAACCGTTTACTATTCGTCCTTTGATAAAAGAAACTTATTTGCCAGATTGGCAGCATGAAAACTTCGTGCATAAATAACGCTTATTTATCGGCAAAAAATTGCATTACTACTACAATTACTAGAATTAGATTTTAATATATTTTCAGATATTCCCAACAACTATAACGAAACTTGAGCTACGAAAATATTTGACTAATATTAACTAGTTTTGATACGTTTACAATCAAAACTAATCAACTAATCAATCAATAATGCGGTACCCAGTTCGCCATTCGTCTTTGTTAAATCAGTGGGAAAAAATCTACCTACCCATTTTAACTAATTGGGACATTCATACGTTGTTTTATAATTAATATTTACAGCAGCACTGACCGACTCAGAGTGGAGAACTGTGATCGCCGACGGCGGCATGCACGTCGGCACTTCAAGAGTCAAGAGATTCGTGGAACTAAATGCTACTTCGGTAAGCACTATCTAACTCTTTAGGTACCAATTACCAACACAACTATTTTATTGAGGGGCCTAATAAGCTCGCGTTAGGACCATTTAGTGGGGCCGCACACTTAGGCATCTGACAAAACTTAACAACAACTATATAAAAGTATACAACACCTACAGGCACTTTAACGTGCCCTCCAATCAAAAGCACAGAAGTCGCCATGAGAAATAAATGGTCGGCACCCATTCTTTAAAATGTTTTATTTTTTTCTGATATTATGCATTTTAGCACAAAGTCTGTGACCACGCGACTCTGGTCAAAAAAAGCTTATATTGTAGCCCTCTATTAAACTTATTACAGTCAATTCATTAAGTACCGCACACCCTGTATACAGGGTGACTGGTGACAAATTTTATTTGTTGAAGGAGAGCACTCAAACAAAAGTAGGCAGGTACTTCATTTTTCAGCAGAATTCCACGTAAATAAATAAAAACGTCGAGCGGATTTTTTGGCATAGTGCGACGGCGTCGATCATCGACCGATCTATTGGTGTGGTAATACCCATAATCGACGACCGTTCATGAAGTCGTCTACCTACCTATTATGTGTTGATAGCGCCGTGCGTACGACCGTACCGGCGTAACCATGCGTTGCGTAATAAACTCATTAAATTGCGGTTAAGTTTATTCAGTAAATGATTAATATTTATTTCTTATTATATTTTTTCTCTTCATGTATGATCTCAAACTATCACATCCACGAATTTCGAAAGTGACCCACCAGTCACCCTGTATAACAAGTTATATAGGTACGTTGTTTTTTATCGGTAGCTAATACCGCTTTTGACCTCCATTTTTATTTCATTAACGCGTGCTAATGAAATAAAAAGTTAAAAAGGTTCTTAGTGATATATTGCAGGTACAGTCAGCATCAAAACTTGACGAACACATCAAACATTTTCAAATTCGCTTTTTCACTATATTGTGCCTAAATAATGACTTATATTGAGTTACTTCTATGTTTTGCGGGCGAGTGCTCTTCCACTGAGCTACCGGGGCCTGGGGCGGTACGCTTCGAAAATACCACATTTTTTGTTTTTACGTTATATTGCTATCGTAGCTCCATCTAATGGTTTATGCTATGCATCTAAGCCCATCCGAGGCCAATTTATTTTCAGAAATTGTGAATCCCGGTTAAAGTGAACCATTGCAATGTTTAATAATATATTTTAAGTATTTTCATTTCAAATTTTTTTTAGTTATCTTTTTCTAAATGTTTGTATTCTTTGTAGCCCAACATTCCGTATCAAGCGTGCCTGCTGCCTGACGGCAAGACGGGCCACTGCCGGCACCTGCACCACTGCATCCAGGACGAGTTCAGAAACGACTTCATCAGGTTCATGGACTACTTGTGCATCATACAACGCACGTGAGTCTTTGCAGCAGTGCGAGCACAGAACTTTATCGATTCGTGTTTTCACGAAAGTTCGTATAGTATGAAGTAGGTTTGTAAGCAACAATTGAAAACTAGCCACTGCCCCAAGAAGTTTAAATAAATACCTATAAGCCTTGCTTATTTAAAATGTTTTTCATCACCACCACAACTCTTTGTAATAAGCCCACTGCAGGGCTATGAGTCTCTCCCCTGGGTGACGAGGAGGTTTTAGGCCATAATCCACCAACCTGGCCCAGTGCTGGGTGGTGGATGTCAGAATTTTCAGGGCGCCGTAATGGCTTCTAACAAACCCTAACGACTACTGTATACAAGTATACAGCACCCGGGACCGACTGCTTAACGTGCCCTCCGAAGCACGGAAGTCGCCGTGAGAAATGAACGGTCGGCGGTCACCCATCCAAGTACCTTCCGCGCCGAACGTTGCTTAACCTGTGATATCGTTTGATACACAAAGTAACCGCGGTGCCACGATGACTTCAATTTTACAATACAAAAAAATGTTTTTGAACATGTTGTATTGTTAAATAAATGTAAAATAGATAAATTAAATTAAGATAAAATTAATTAAATTTGCAACCGTCTCCATACTATACGAACATCCGTAAACATACGAGTCGACAAAGTTCTATGCACGCACTATTGATTAGAGTAATAAAACTAGACTTATACACGAGTAGGCATAATAAAGCTATAGAGTTTGTTTGAATATTTGAATGTGCTAAACTCGGAAAATAGCAGTCGGATTTCAAAAAATATTTTTGCTGCTACTCTTGAGCTACTTTATCACGATGTTCTTACAGGATCAATCTATCCGAAAGGAATCGGGCGAAGTGGCCATTATTAATGAAACAATTTCAATATTGTATCAACATTTAAAATTTTAATTAACGAAATTAAATACAAAGCACTTATATTTACCTACTTCCTTTTATAGACTCGCACTTTTATCAGCTTTATAATATAAAGTATTACAGTTTATTCGCCACCACGTAATCTGTTACGATTTATTGTTAGGATAAATTGTCAGTAGGATTATTAAAATATTATGTAACAAGTTTGTTTTTTCTTCAGTTTCCTATCAACAATCATTAATTTTAATGATTCATTCTCGAATATTATTGGCGGCGCTTTGAATTTTACGATATCAATGGTCAATTTGATATTATATATTATTTTAAACATCAACATTGCGTCGCTTGCAGTTTCTAATTTACAGTTTGTTACATACATACAAAACTTCACGCCTATATCCCTTATGGGGTAGGCAGAACACCTAAGGTTATAAGACCATCTGATATCACGTTTAACAAATTTGGAGGCATTATAATGAAGGTGAGAGACTATTGCAGAGATAGGGGGTCATAGTATCGCCCACAAAAAAAAACCTCCAATAAAACCTCTGTCCCTTAACTGACTTTTACAGTATGCCCGGGAAGAGAAGCAGCTGGCACATTCTATGTTTTTCCTTTGCTCCCAGTCCAGCACGGAAGACTACCTACAATTTGTTAATGATTAATATCAGAGAAGCAGAAAAACGGATATTTTGTAAATAGCTCATGGTGTAACAGTATGTGACACTATCAGCTTCAGTCGCCAGTGATCACGGTATCAATTCAATAAAAAATCTCAGTATGTATGTTCCAGTATGTAGATACCTAGGTATACCTGTTGTCTAGTGCATTAATTAAAATGCAAGATAATATATGCTTTCTTCAGGGGTAAACTTGGGCGCTTTGTTAATATGTTTAACTATTCTTTATTGATTTATGATAGGTCCCTCGGAGCCTGCTGCCCCGATGCCCAACAATCCGCAGAAGACGGGTCTTTGGCCGGAGACCTCCCAGCCTCGGCCCCGCTGGACGAAACCAACGTTGTCTACAGGGTCGCCAGGGCTGAAAATAGAGGTACAAAATGGGACCCGTATTTTTGAATCATAATTGTCGAACAATCGAACAAGCTCCAGTGCAGATAAAAAAGAACTTGCTCTCAATAAAACAGTGCCGAAACACATCATCACAGTAATAATTGGCTTTATGAGAAGGATGTTTGCTAAACAGGAAAACCGAAGGGCTCCTACTACCGAGCGACTTTCGCTTAATTTACGAGACGCCTATCATGCAGTGCGAGCACGGAACTTTCTCGACTCGTTTGTTTACGAATTCGTATAGTATGGAGACGGTTTGTAAGCAATAATTGATATCTATCCATTGCCGCACGGCCAGCTTCAATAAATGTGTGCCTGCCTTGATAATTTTGTAAACATGTTGTACTCCTAAATAACTGAAAAATAAAAAATTACAATGTGACTAAAAACTACACGAACATTCGTAAAAATACGAGTCGATAAAGTTCTGTGCTCGCACCGCAGGGTCGGTAGGGTTGTTCCTAGTCAACCCTACACGGCTAGGTAGCTTACGGCCTACGGCCTACGGCGGCGGCGCGGCGCCCAAAAAGGGGTTGCGATGATGATTAACAAAAAAAGTAATTTCAGTTATTTAAGAATAATTGAGCATTTTAAATGCAAAAAGCTTAAAATTTTATTAAACATTGCAACTTAAACTGGGATTCACAATTTCTGAAAAAATATTGATCTTTGGTGGCCTAAGCAGCAAAGCCATTAGATGGAGCTACCTTAGCAATATAACGTAAACACAAAAATGTGCTAAGTAATTTCAAGGCGCAGCGCCAGGCCCCGGTAGCTCAGTTGAAGAGCACTCATCCGGCAAACGAGAGGTCCCAGGTTCGAGTCCTGGTCGGGTGGTTTTAATTAAGCACATTTTTTTCAGTTATTTACAATTAAAAAGTGTTTTATTTAAATCCTTCTTCTCCAGGCTGTGGCCTCAGTACGCGAGCGACCAGCAAGCTGGTAGGAGCTCGTCCTGCCAACCCTCGCGAGTGGCCGTGGATGGCTTCCATCACTCCTGAGGGCTTTGAGCAGTACTGCGGAGGAGTTCTCATCACGGATAGACATGTGCTCACAGCGGCTCATTGCACGAGAAGGTAAGAATTTTCTGAGCTGACCCTACGCCAAAAGCAGTATTGCTGAGGAGTCCTCATCACGGCTAAACATGTGCTGACGGCTACTCATTGCTTAAAGGGAAAATGTATTTTACTCCTGCCTTTTGGAAAATTACTTAAAATACGTAAATATATATATTAGTGACATGAGTATTCCCGGTTGCCAGGTAGAAATTGCTTTAAGCGATAAGGCCGCCCACATTGTCATCAATGATATTGTTAAAATGTTTATTTTTAAATTATTATTATTATTATTCCCATGTCCATATCTACTTGTATTACCAATCCGTGGCGATAACACTTCAAAGATACATACTTACTGTCATTAACCTACTGTTGATATCAGTCATCATCATCATCATCACAACTCTTTGTAATGAGCCCACTGCAGGGCATGAGTCTCTCCCCTGGGTGACGAGGAGGTATAGGCCATAATCCACCAAGCTGGCCCAGTGCTGGGTGGTGGATGCCAGAATTTTCAGGGCGCCAAAGTAGCTTCTGACAAACCCTAACGACTACTGTATACAAGTATACAGCACCCGGGACCGACTGCTTAACGTGCCCTCCGAAGCACGGAAATCGCCGTGAGAAATGAATGGTCAGCAGTCACCCATCCAAGCACCGACCGCACCAAACGTTGCTTAATCTGTGATATCGTATGATACACACAGTAACCACGGCGCCACGACGACTTCTTCTGTCAGTGCCTGCTGTTTAATCATAGACCTATATACAAAAATACCTGCAGATTCATTATTTTAGATTTATGTTAGAATATTATTTGTGGGTTCACTACGCCTTTCCGAAATACGATTGAACTGGTTACACGAGTCATAATTATTATTACACTTCGGTGCTACGTTTCACCCGAACACTATACAACAAAATATGTTTCATCTGAGTAATAGCAGGCCTGGCTCACTCCGCGCGGTACATCCGTTATTTACCTACAGCGAATTGCACTCACAGTAATTCTACGATCGAGGTCGCAAATAGTATTTAAAAATGGACATAAAAAGGAACAAATATTTAATTAGATTATGTTCAGATTTGATTATGTTCAATTTAGTAATCAAAACATAGGTAGTATTACTAATTATTCGTCGTAACTTTTTTTTCATTTTGTACTTTAGGTAAGTTGAAATAATATTTTTTACAAAGGTAGAATAACAGTAATACCTACATCGGTAGATACTTAATTACAAATAAGGAGATTAATTATTCTTCACTAAGCAGCAACCCTAACAGCGTAAGAAAAGATAAGAGGCATGCGATAGAAAGAGACAAAACTTCTAGGTATATAAATTTGCAGGTACGTAATGCTGTGCGAGCTGAATTCCACCGTATCGCGTCGGAGCAAGACTCGAATTTATTTAGAGCTTCTTGCGGAGTAATTCTTCTGTACCAACGGTACTCTTACTTATTCTGTGGTAATAGTTCAACTTCGAAGGGTCCGGTGACATTGAAATTTTCCGATTTCCGCATATATTGAAATATTTAACAAAATCTTTGTCTACTAATAACATTTTATTTGAATTCTATAGAAAAATATTAAATTTTTAATGTCCTATAGGGCTCTTTTGGCGCGTGACAAAAATTGGAACTAGCAGCCATCTTTTGAAATTTCACTTCATGTGAGGAAGTGGTTTAAAGAAAGAATAATAATCTAAAGCCCCTATAAATCCATAATGGCAAAACAATCAAGTTGTCTCGGAAATGGCTACATCTTGCCATACTTTGAAAATTTTATTTTGAAATGTATTTTTTTTTAAATTACATTTCATTAGATGAAACTACAATTTGAATTGAAAGTTATAACATAATAGGGGCTTATTATTGATGTTATTTGAAAGACAGATGAAATAATAGCGCAGATTTATTTATTTATTACAGCAAAACTTACAGCTAGATATTAATACATAAATGAAACAATATAATAGAAGAAGGCCATTTAACAGTTTCATGTAATAAATAAAGAGACTACATGTACTTAATAATAAGATGGTAGAAAGACTCTTGATGGAATGGCACGTAGGTTAAACCAATAAACATAATTCGAATTAATAAACTATAGTAAAATGTCATTAGGTGAAATGAACCTAAGTAGAAATATAACAATTTCAATCTTATTTCGGGAAGGCGCATAGTGAACCCATTATTTGTTAGTGTAAAACACCATTTTATCATTAAATTTAATATTGGAAAATTGTATAATTGAAGACCAGGATTGACTATGGATGTACAATAGAAGGTCAGGATGGACCATAGGGTTATCTACGTAGTGTCGTCAGTTTAAATAATATTGCTTGTTTTGTACTTTTTAGTTGAAACTTACTGTATTCAGACGTCGGGTTTTTTAGTTTTTGTAATTACTTTTTTTATTGACACAAGAGTGCTGAGTTGGCTTTTTTCCTCAGTCTACTTTAGATTCTTCTTATAAGTAATTCCTGTTTTACAGGGCTCTAATTTTGACATTCATAAGGTATATATCATATACCTACAGTAAATGAAAAAAATATTCTGATTTTGTTATCCAGGTGGAAAGCTGACGAACTCTACGTAAGACTCGGAGAGTACGATTTTAAGCGCACTGACGACTCACGGTCCTACAACTTCAGGGTGTCAGAGATACGCCAACACGAGTTGTTTGAGTTCTCCAACTACCACAATGACATCGCCATATTGAAGTTAAGCAGGCCAGCCATTTTCAACACGTATGTGTGGCCGCTGTGCTTGCCGCCGATCGGAATGGACCTTGTTAATGAAAGCGCTGTTATTATTGGTAAGTTTTCTAGGCAGGAATGACAATAGATATATAGATTATAATATTAACACAAATTATAATATAACAAACAAAGAATATTAATACATAAATTAACCGTGCAATGCATGCACTGTACCGAACATTGGCTTCAGATTAGTTAATTTAAAGTTTTCAAAACTCACTTAAATAACAACCTTCTTTAAATAAATGCGAAACAAACCAGTATCAAACGTACTTTTTCTATTCACTTATCGGAACTTCATTATTTTTTTTGATTTTTGACGACCACTTTGGCGATAGGGTAACACTGTGTGCCTCAGACGCCAGTGGTCGCGGGTTCGATTCCCGCACGAAACAAGAAAAAAAAATGTTTCGGGTCTGGGCGTTTTTCTACATATGTATTTATATCTATTCTAGGTTCCCCCCTAGTTCGCTACATGGTCCCCTAGTTCGCTAGTATATCACAAGCTCTGCTTGGTTTGCGGCCATGTAGTTTGTGTGATCGTCTGAGGATTTACTTTACTTTATTTTATTCCAGGCTGGGGAACTTCATTCTACGGCGGTCCTTCGAGCGACGTTCTCATGGAGGTGTCGGTGCCCGTGTGGGACCACGACCAGTGCCTCGACGCACTCGCCGAGAACGTGTTTGATACGAATTTGTGCGCCGGCGCATATGAAGGCGGCAGGGATGCTTGTCAGGTACAGTTCAGTATTACTTAATAGAAAAAATATTTATGAAATATTTTTTGTGCTGTAATCCACATCACAGGAAACGGTAACTAATCATCACAACTCTTTGTAATGAGCCCACTGCAGGGCATGAGTCTCTCCCCTGGGTGAAGAGGAGGTATAGGCCATAATCCACCAAGCTGGCCCAGTGCTGGGTGGTAGATGCCAGAATTTTTAGGGCGCCTAGATGGCTTCTGACAAATCCTAACGACTACTGTATACAAGTATACAGCACCCGGGACCGACTGCTTAACGTGCCCTCCGAAGCACGGAAGTCGTCGTGAGATATGAATGGTCGGCGGTCACCCATCGAAGTACCGACCGCGCCGAACGTTGCTTAACCTGTGATATCGTATGATACACACAGTAACCAAGGCGCCACGACGACTTCAAAAATCTAATAGCGGAGTAAGGTCGATGACTAAATATGCTTTTGTCCTCAATCTCACCTGCTGGAAAGTGAAAATGAGATCGAAGATCCTTGTTTAAGAAGGAACTGGATCCTCATAATACATTTTCTCACGCAACATATCACCATAATGGAAGCCGGCGTGGCATACACTACTTTATTTAATCTCATGGCTAGACATTTTTGCTACTAAAGTTTTATTCAACAAAATATTACTCAAATTCGTATGTAAGAAATAGCGTCAAAATGGAAAACGCCTGTTATTGGTTTATGGCTCGGATCCAGCACGCATGCGCGTTGCGCGCGCAGCGCGCTCACCACAGATAATAAACTTAAATTGAATTGAAACCTCCTTGGTCGGGACACATTACTTTATTAATAAAAAAATTGTTTTAAAGCATTGTTTTGTTAAGAGAATAATGCTTTAATTTACTTTTTAAATTTTCTTATAGTAGTATGTAAATAAAATATGCCAATAAAAGTCTGTATTTCATTTCATAATTAGAACATTACCGAATGAGATTTTATAAAGAATATTTTGACTGGTTTATTTTCATCCGCAGGGTGACAGCGGTGGTCCTCTCCTGTACCAAATGCCCAGCGGGCGATGGACCGTCATCGGGGTGGTGTCGTGGGGGGTGCGGTGCGGGGAGCCCAACCACCCCGGCATCTACACGCAAGTCGACAAATATCTACCCTGGATCATTGAGAACGCCAGGTTTTAGAAGTGTATTAACTAAGGGAATATGATGTTATATCGTTGGAAAAGAAGCATTTCAGTTATAAGAACCAATTATATGAAAAATATGTACCAAGTCTTAGCTACAGATTGTAATCATTAATTTTTTTTGTAATTTAATCTATTTTCTGTGTTTTTTTGACTGCAATAAAAAATATTGTTTTTAATATTATGTAACTTTTAAGTCGATTTTAAATGGCCGTTAACAGAGTATAACACTCGGAAACTCTTTATATTTTGCCATTATGTAAGGCATTAGAGATCTATTCCTTATTAAGTCTATGCTTTGCTGGTAAATATCAATTTACTTTGTATACGGAAACTCTAGGTTCCGTTTTCTGCCGTGAAAATCAAGTGTATACAACAGCGGCAATGCACAGCACCGCCGATAAACTTTGGCTGTGGCAAAATGTACAAGAAATTTGCGACTTCGTTATAAAGTTCCTGCAAGTACTCATTAATTTTAATCGATTACCACAAACATTAATGAAAATGCTTTTCAGATGTTATTATAATAAACTATATTTAAATACAAAAAACAGTACAAAAATCTTATTCACAAAATTTAGACGTTTTAGACGCTCACTGTCGCGGTTCCGTATAAACACGCCCGCGCGGGGGCATTTTTACATGTAACCGTACATCGCGCCTGAGAAACGCAGCGGCCCTTAAACTTAACAACTAGTCTTTACCTTAAACATATACATACATACATACACGACTTCACGCTTGTATTACTTATGGAGTACGCAGAACACCAGAGGCTATAAACCCATCTAATGTCACTTTTGACTTTAGAGGTATTACAGTGATAGGGGTCAGCCTGTCGCCCACAAAAACATCAACAAATACTCTGTCCCTTAACTGACTTTTACAGTATGCCCGGGAAGAGAAGCATCTGGCACATTCTATGTTATTCTTTCGCTCCCAGTCCAGCATGGAAGAATCTTAAACCTAATTAATTAATTAATCAACTAACGTTACAAAAACATATTCTTTACAATTCTTGGGTAACTATAACATATCTTGAGTAACTTTCTCTCCGCACATTTCTATGTTTTCCAGCATAGTTATGACGTCATTTTCTTCTAGAACTGGATGGAATGTAAATGCGATTCTGAAGAAATTCTTGTATTGGCGTACTGGCGTGTACGCCACCATGAGTAACGAGTTTAGTGTCAGCAATTCCTTGATTTTTGGGGTTATCTGAAATTAATTATAAAATCATTTGTTTGTGTTCTGAGCAGTTAAAATTGGTTTATTTCAGACATAATCCATATGTAGTAAGTAATAAAATTACTTAGCAATAGGTAAGCAATACGCTCATTTAAATTGTTTATCATCTATGGAAAGACATAGAGTGTATCTACGCCGTACTACACAACATTTGTGGAGAAACATTAACAGCGTTTCAGAATAAAACGTGAGAAACGAGACTGTTAAATAAATGAATAATAAAGATTTTTATTATTTATTTATTTTATGACACTAGATGACGCACCGATGTTTATGAGGCAGGTACATTGAATTGTCCTTTCGTCCTTCGACCAGCTTAGAATAATCTAAAAATCTCTGGATACGCAAGATGTAAAGGTGATTAATTTGACCCTCCAAAATGGTGGTAAGAGCCCTTGAGGCCTTCAATTTGAGGGTTTTTTGGTTAGCGATTGCCATTCATTTAAAGTCTATAACGGTTTGTATCATTCCATCGATGACACATCACCACATTCCAGCAATGGTTTAAGAGAAGTATGAAGGACAAGTTCCTTCTTACATCCATGTGCTGTCCTCATGTTTATTTATCATGAAAACAATGTAGTGAGTTGTAAAGGTTCGCGCACACTTTGTCGGGCCGCAGTGCTACGCAAAAATCCGCGTGCGAGCCTCTCATACATTTTATATAAAGTATCGCAGACAATGCCGGGGCGGGGCGGGTCGCATTTCATATAAAATGAATACAAGTGACGCAGGTGGATTATTGCGCTGCGTTGCGACCCAGCATAGTGTGCGCGTACCTTAAGTAGTCACCGTAAATAAGAAAGATACTTAAAGCCAACGATTATTTTTCACTGTATATGGATACTTGCCAACTCTTACTAATGATGCGATGTCAACCCTGAGATATTGGATTGCCTCCTTGTCAGTAACTTCACTACCTTTTCTGGCTAAGCCGTTTATGACATAAAATTATGGTGTTCATAATCCAGAATTCCACTAACCACCACAATGTCTCGTCACGCTTTAACCAGTCTAATAAAATCCAACTTCACCCACCTTATGCATCAAGTTCCACCAATCCTCATTCTCCTCTCTACTCCTCATGAACCGCGGAATATACCAGAAGCAGACATTGGGGCACTGCAGGGTTTCCACCACTAGTCGGAAGCCATCACGAGCTGATACCGAGCGGAGACAGAACTCTGCTGTGGAGAGCGTGTGGTCGAGGAGATGGTTAAGGCCGTTGTCACCGCGGGCTTTCCACATCAGCCAGAGCTTGAATGAGTCTATCTGAAAATTTATGTTTATTTTATCAATCGATGCGGCGATGCGGTAACACAACTATCTACATCAGATGCCATTAAATGCGGTTTTAAAACGGGCAAAATACAAATATTCATGTTCACGAACATGTGTTCAAATTCAAATTGTTTATTTAAACTATAAGTTGTTACATTGAGATTTAAAATAAAATAAAATCCCCAAACAATCACACCAACTATATGGCCTCAAAGTAAGCAAAGTTTGTGTTATGAGATACCATGTAGCGAACTAGGGGGGAACCTAGAAGAAGAAATATGTACCTACAGATAAACGCCCAGACCTGGAACATGGTTTTTTTCTCGTTCCGTGCGGTAATCGAACCCGCAACCACTGACGTCTGAGGCAGATAGGTTTAACCCATCGCTAAAGTGGTCGTCAAAATGAGAATAAAGCTCAGTTTCAAATCCTTATTCTAGGAAATCACAATATTGCTGATAAAAGATTCAACTTATTTATTGTAACAATACAGGATGCATGTACTGTGGATCACACACTTGGAACAACCTGTATCGTGGGCATCCAGATATTGTACTGGGTGTATTATGTATTTTATAAATTAACAAAACAAAATTGTGAGTCCAATATTTGTAAATGGGATCTTCACCTATTTTTTATTGTAAGAATTATAAATCCGTTTCACGATTAAAGAGTTTTTTTATAAACAAAGGTGAATCCGGGTGAAAAAAATACGAAATACGTGGTGATTCTCTTTATTTCATTTTCTTGGCGGAAAAGTTTTTTTTCATTTGGTATCTCGAAAGAGGTCCTGGACATTTGGTTAATTTTTCAAAATATTAATATTTTTATTTTACGTTAATTTTTTTTTTTTTTTTTAAATGTTCTCCATATAACTTTTAATAAGTATAATTATCTTAATTTTATAAGAAGTCGTCGTGACGCCGTGGTTACTGTGTGCATCATACGATCACAGGTTAAGCAGCGTTCGGCGCGGTCGGTACTTGGATGGGTGACCGCCGACCATTCATTTCTCACGACGACTTCCGTGCTTCGGAGGGCACGTTAAGCAGTCGGTCCTGGGTGCTGTATATTTGTATACACTAGTCGTTAGGGTTTGTCAGAAGCCTTATCGGCACCCTGAAAATTATGACATCCACCACCCAGCACTGGGCCAGCTTGGTGAATTATACCTACCAAATAATAATAATATTTCGTGTATCTTAAACTCTACGAATATTGCCTTATTTTTAGAACTGGGATTAGATGCATGATGTTGAATGGACTATAGAAAGGGTGCATTATCGACATCAACAACATCAGGTTACGACCTTAGCGTTTGGATGCACTTCAAAAAATAATCATAATTAATATTATAGCGGTAATCAAGCTACTTCTTTGGTTGACTTGAAACATGAACAAGGCACTCTGTACAAAATTATTTTTTGTTTAGAATAGCCCTCTCGCCTCTGGATAAGCGTGATATAAAATTCAACTAATCCGAGAGGCCATGACGCCAAATGACGGAAATCAATGTTATTCCAATTTATATAGCAAATAATTAAGCTAGAGTCAAGAAGTTGCTTCGATTGCTATTGCATTAATTTTTACAATATTCATACTAATTTTACAAAACGTTTTTGGTTTGGGAAGTCAAAAGCTTACCTAGGCCATGTTTTCGGAACCATTTAAAATTTTATTCTAAACCTCAGAATGAACGTTCATTTTTTAACTAAAACCAAATCGGACCTCACAACAACAAGCAAAGTTTTTTCTGACTGTACAAGGAAAGTTGAAACTTAGAACTCCTGTAAATGTACGAATGCAAAATCGTTTAAATATTTATTTATTTGTACACGGATTATATTTAGTGCCGTTTACCATATTACCGTGGGACCCATGGACATAATATTATGGGCCTTAGATTTAGTATTTAACATCATGTACTGTTCTTAAGTTGCCTGAAATAAATGTTTTTTTTTTTCTTTTATTTTATTTATTTATTTATAATACCGTTGTTTATGACACTCTATAGGTATATACTTAAATAATTATTTATTTAATTTATTGTCTGTATTAATGAGTAAGTAAAATATATATTATTTTAATGTATGCATCCAAAAATGTTGAATACATCTGACGTGTCAATTTGAGAATGAAATCTGTTTGTTTACAAAAAAACTCTTTAATCGTGAAATGGAGTATAACTATTAATTCAGCATCATTTGTTTTATATCCCTACCTTT
Source organism: Stenoptilia bipunctidactyla (assembly GCA_944452665.1). NCBI lineage: Eukaryota > Metazoa > Arthropoda > Insecta > Lepidoptera > Pterophoridae > Stenoptilia > Stenoptilia bipunctidactyla. Next base: position 19,485,713 of record OX101742.1, read on the forward strand.
CTCCCACATTGTACACTTTTGTCGCCCGTGTCATACGATACGTCATAGAATTTGTCCTGTTGGAACAGATACTGTGCCGCTGCGGAGTTCGCTTCGTGCAATAATCCCTTCTGTGCCACTAGGAATAAGGAGCATTGTAGCGGAGCACCCATCATCTTGTGAGGATTCCATGCGATGGAATCAGCCCTTGAAAATAAATAGAAAAATAAATGAAATTTCAGCCCATGTATTGGGGAAAGTTATTGGTGTCCTCCGATCTACATAATTTGAATAACGCCTTCATTTTTTTGTACAGTAAGTATTTGTAACGCGATGTGACGGCAAAGTCGATGGTAAGATTTAAACGAGTAAAAGAAAGAAAGTTAATTTTATCAAACAGGGTTTTATCCCTTATCGACCTCTAGCAGTCGAATGCTGTACCACGGCAACAAATAAAATAGCTGTCAATCGTCACTTGCCGTCCGAGTGTGTAAAGCTATGTTGTAAAGAAACTAAAACTTGACGTTTAGACGTGTTAAAATCTGTCAAAAAGTATTGTTAGGTTTTTGAAATATTGATACATGATGCTTTGCCGCGCCAAAACTCATTCCAAAAATGTTAGTAACAGAATCTTCAATTTATTCAAAAAACAAGTAAGCTAGCCTATACGTAGATTATATCGCGGTTAAAACAGAAAGAAGAATATTACCTTTGAATACCTTTAAGAAGTAATCTAAATTTTCTTGATACTATAAGACTGCCACCCCAACAAGCCTGAAACATTAAATATTTTTTATACATATTACAACGTTTTTTAGAGGCAATGAATATTTTTTAAGTTGATAATGTTGCACTTCTCTTTTGCGAAATTTTAAGAAGGAAAATACCATATTTTTCCGCTCGATCTTCTTTTAATACTATTTCTAATTCGTATTTAGAGCCCAGGCAGTAAATTCACAAAAAGTGTGTGTGTAATACACCTACAGTGAAGATTCACATAACTCACATCAACATGCATCCAAATCCCATATTTCGAGCAGACACCAGCTACAGCTTCCAGGTCATCGACAGCACCCAGCACCGTGGTTCCAGCTGTAGCGTTGACCATCAGAGGATACTTCCCAGCATTCCTCTGGTCCTGTATGGCGGCGTCTAGTTCGTTGATGAGCATCTGACCACGCTGATTGGTGGGAATCACTTGGACGTTTTCTGTACCAATACCCAGCCAATGAGCTGCTTTCTTTATTGAATAGTGGCTCTGAAATTCAGATAAATAATTTGTCATAAGCGTGTTTATCTTAAGTATAGTAAGTACAGTCACTTGCATTTATAAGTATGCGTTGACAAAGTTTCAAAGGAATGTAAACATAAGATATTTCAAAAACAAAAGTGTCTCAATTTGTCCTCAAAATTATGTAATCATAAGACTGTGTCAAAACTAGGTATACATTTTCTTCGACATCAGTGAATTCTTCTGTGTACATAGAAGTTTCTGACGACTGTGCTAAGTGGTATAACCCCTTCCATGTTCATCTGGCCAGGGACCACCCTTCACATAAAGTTTGCTACCCAATTCCGGCAATATTTAATGTAGAGAAAGTTCCATTCTCAGGCCGTGGTCATCTTTAACCTCATCTGCACTTACACCAGGTGAGATGGTGGTCAAAGGCGAGGTTAGCAGGTAAGTAGCCAAAGAAAACAATAGTCCTGCCGTTGTTTTTCTTGGGAGATACTTTAAGTTAAACACACACTGTATGTAGCAAAAAAATTGTCCGGAGATTTTATTTTGTTTATTTATTTATGAACATAAATATTCAAAGTAAAACTAAATGAAAACAAAAGAGATTTATGTATACTTCGTTAGAGTCGTACGAATCGCTGCAATAGTTCCTTTTTGGTATGTGTCACCAAGATGTGAAGCAAACATCATGCGTCCGTTTTAGTTGACATCTAAAGTACCTACTTTCAAACATCGTCGAATGAACAGTTTTTTTTGTGCTTGGATGTGTAATATGATCACTTTGCACCTAATGACACGCGGCCAAAAGTAGTTTTAATATAATAAAATTAGCAAACTCACATCTTCAGATGTAAAGAGAACCAGCTCAGGTAGACCTCTCATTCCTTTGGTCTTCACCTCGGGGAAGGCCTTGTATCTGGCGGCCACGATAGCATACAACATAGACAGGCTGCCTCCAGGACTGAATATTCCATCTCCTTGCGGAATACCAAACAGAGACAACACATGTCGAAGCACCTCCTGCTCTATTAGTGTGAACACTGGAGCTACTTCGAAGGTATATCTGGAATGGTAAATACACAAATAAGAATGACACAATTTACTAGTAGCCCCTAGGAAAGCTCCATCCCATGCAATCTATAAACGGTATAATTAAGGTTCTCGCCTCCTAGGTTTTCGATGCGGGCACCGCAGGACAGAACGGCGTAAAGATCTATGCATAATTTAATCAGAGAGATAAATTATCATTCCATTAGACATAAAAAGGTACCAAAGGTTAAAAAGTCGTAGAATTTCACGTTTTATTAACATTTTTTTTTTATTACAAACGGAGCAAAGTCATTATTAAGACCAAAATGGTATAAGTCCATTGGAAACCTATATACTTGAAGTTTGAAATGACCAGGAGTAATGGTCAGAAAACAAAGACAGGCAGATCTGTCCACACATTTACGACCCGGTCCTGAATATGTGGAAAGGAACTATCGAATCGCTTCATTCAACATTTGGGAATGTCTAGTAAACAGAAATGGAAGTTCTGCCCACGTCTCGTAGTCCGATTGAAATTGTAATTTAAGATTAGTATGTTTTAAGTACATAACTAACATAACAATTACATTAATTAGTTTTAATTGGCAGACTGAACGAGACCAAACAAATGTAATTCCCTACAATAATAATATTGTAGTAAATGAGACAATTAACGGTAACCTTAGATATGCCGCCCTACAACATTAATAGCCGAGGGTCACAGATAGCTGCAGGGTCACAGGACCAGTCGATTGATAAGGAAGAGCAAGGACAAGGCAGCTATTTAAATAAAAATCTGTACTATATATAAAAACAATTGAAAATCCCTAACACAGTGAAGTGTATAAAATGTGCAAGCTCAATTAAACAAATATGCAATATTTATATTGGCTTAGTTCCCTACAAAAGGCGTATTTTCATTGGTCGATAAGTCGATCGTTACCCCGAATGCGGCGAGGTAGGACATCTATGGCATGCTTTTTAAAAATCTCCCGCACTCCGCATGCGGCCACTAACGACCAATGAAAATGCGCCTTTATTTATGTAGTGTGTGCTATGTACTTGAACCAATACTTCAAAACTTTTCAACCCATTTAGATAAGTCCATTGCAGGGCTCAGAAATACTCTGAAGCCTGCAGCGCACAAACTGCTTAACGTTCCCTCTGAAGCACGGATATTTTAAATTCTTAGCTCCATATTGGCAGATGTCACCTGTTCCAAATAAAAAACTCACAACTGTCGCACATAATGCAGGGGCGCAGCAAGCCTCATCTGAATATATAAAATTGTTCCGTTACTGACTGAGTGACTGATAGACAACGTACAGCCATAACTACTGGACGTAAAGACCTGAAATTTGGAACATACATTCTTAAAGGCGTGTAGGGAAACACTAAGGAAGGAATTCCCGTTTCCACGGGAACGGGAAATATAAGCCTTTCTAGTTTATATGAAAAATCTTATTCGTTGAGTGCACGGATGTGATACTTATTATGGAGGTTCGTCAATAAGTGTCTGTTGTATTATGGAAAGAATTCCCGAAATTCCCACGGGATCGGAAAATATAGAACTTTTTAGTTTGTATGACAAATCTTATTCTTTGAGTGCCCCGATGAAAGTAGGTATATAGGTTTTTTCAATGGATAGCTGGTTTTATTATGGTGGGTAGTTTAGCGAGTACGAAGTTGCGGGAAAAATCTTGTTTCATATAAAGTGTATCCCAGCGACGCATGTGAATTTTTGCAGCCCGATACAGTGTACCTATGTGTGCCTTTATTTTTACAGAAATCGGGACTAAGTACAAATATTTTACAAAGATTTTGGACAGGGGACCATATTGTGTTCCATGATGAAATTATATAAACCACATTCAAATACTACACTTATTTAAATTAACTAACAAGTAAGCTTCGCTGATTGGTGTTTCAGATCTATTTATTCTTATAAATAATATACTTTATTTAAGCCGAAAATTTGCCATAATTGGGGATAAAATATAAATAATTCAACAATCATCATTCCATATGTAAAGCTTAAAAAATGACAGGATAAAACGATCTTACTTATACTTTTGGTATTTACTTCCAGGTATCTAAGGGGCTCGTAAGTTTGTATGGAAAAACAACGGAATGGACAGCCTTTATCATCATTTTTCAGTCATGAGACAAAGTGTGCTAGACGAAGTCATCCCCAAAGTTCTCCACACCTTTGCCTGCTGCCTGCGCTTCCCGCATCCAGCGAACCTTAATGATTCCCTTAGGCCCAGATGAAACATACTTTTGCTTATATATTAAAAAGATAACCCGCATTTGGAGTCTCTTATTTATTGTTACTGGTAATTATAACGAGATAACAGTATAAAGATTATTAATTACACATAGTAAACTAGTCTGCTTCATTAATTAATGATAATGTTATCGCGGGTTACAAATCGGAGCTAACGACCGACTGTATTGTCAGAAAGATTTTAATAGGCTCATCATTATAAACATTAAACATTTAATACATTTACAAGTGATGCTTCCTCCAAATAAAGAAGAAATTCTCGAGCTTAGGTATGACTGTCATCTAGCCTTTGGTCTGAAGTACGGAGGTCCCAACTGTGGTTCAGACCGGGGAAAGCTTAAAATCTTCGCACAAAACTATGTGACATACACTAAATGAATATAGGGATGTGCTATACTACCTCGGCATTAAAAAACAAATTAAAACCGAAAAAAAACAGAAACCAAATGGGAAAGAGCCAGCGGAAACAAAGATTCCGAAAAAATAAAAAATCCTCATTTAACAATTTGGCAGAAATACAACTCGGCTAAGATATGAAACACAAGTCAGATATTCGTTCGCGCAAATATCGTGTCATAATCAAGATGCCAATACTGTACAGTGAATTTTTTATTTTAATCCTAAGAAATAACGTTTACCTAAAAACATCAATCCCACCCTCTTTTAGCATCCAAATTTTTTTGCTTTTATAGAACCTTTTTTGCATAATGTGCTCTGTGTTCATCACACCCATAGATCCAGTCCCAGTGTAATTCTAGTACCTTTAGCGTCCATGTTTTTACCATTACCATCCAGCTATCAGATTTCAAATTTTTGTTGTTGATTTGATTTGTATTCTATCAGCACATTACTTACTGACTGGTGTTAAAAGCTTCAGCGATCCAGGTGCCTGCGAGTCCATACGGATCTGTACCTCCGTACAGCTGGTTCCTGAACGTTGGCTTGTCTGTCTTCACGCTGTACTTCAAAACCTCACGGACGCACTTCTCCAACTCATGGTCGTTGGTCGCAGAGGTGATGCCCAGGTTTAAGATGCCCTATGAAAAGGGGGAAAAAATTTAACAGTGACTAAAGCCACGTAAAAGTTGTCGCGGCGCAATGGTTCCAGTGCTCATCATACGATATTCTTCTTCTTCTCAGTCGTACACTCTTGGCAGTGGTCGTGGTTGCTCTGATGGCGTATAAGGTTGACAGTACGCGTACATGTTTAGCATACGATATAGCAGGACAAGTAACTATAGGGCTGCAAACTGGACGGCAGCGACAGCGAGAACGACAGTGGCGCGGGCAGCGACGACGACGTGGGGAATCTGAGCCGTTTTCAACGCCAGCGGGCGCTCGAGCAATTTGTCGCGGTTTCATACAATCTCAATACTTTCTATCGTGTTGTGCTATCGCTGCCATCCAGTTTGCAGCCTAAGAGTAATTTATTTACATAGAATCCTAAAAACATGTGCCTAAAATCGTATTGGCCAACATGTTTCTATATTCTATATATATATATATATATATATATAGAATATAGAAACAGTTCTATAATTATGATGTTATTGCCTATAATTAAGTATACACCCGACCATGTTTTTTTAATTTTAAGTTTATTTTTATTTCATGTAATAGTGTATTACCTGTTGGCAATTTATAAATAAATAAATAAATATTATTTAATCTCTAACATTGTAAGCTCGACCTAACTTTGCTCTGTCTGGAAAAGCCTTCGAGGTTTTACTAATAATCACTAGTACTGTAATATTTTTTGGTTAATACATAAATTTTAAAAAAAAATTTACTGTTAAATTCTTACGACGACTTTCATGATTTGGAAGGCGCGTTAAGCAGGGGGCCCGGGTAATGAATCCTTGTATGCAGAAGTTACTAGGATTTGTCACAAACCCACCACCCAGCAACGAGCCAGCTTGATGGATTATGGTCGAAACCTCCTCGTCACCGATGGGATAGACTCAAGACCCTGCAGCGGGCTCATTATAAGGTGGTAGATAATGAAAGTCACGTTTGACCTGATTACTCAACACTCTGTAGGAAGGAACAGACTATGCATCATTTTTTTCCAGAACACATCGAAGCTGAAACAGTGACATTTGGCGGTAGTCTTTAAATGAAAGGCCACCCTTAGCCGGCGAAGTCTGAAGGGATCCAACCAACAAGCGGGTTTACCTTGGATCAGCTAATCTACGCCAATCTACGGCTAATCTAAGCAAATCTTATCGATCTATCTTTATTTACAGGTTTGAGAAGGAACGACCACCTTGACAACCACTTTGGCAATGGGGTGACACTGTCTGCCTCAGACGCCAGTGGTCGCGGGTTCGATAACCGCACGGCACAGGAAAAAAAAAGTTCCAGGTCCGGGAGTAATATACATATGTATTTATATTCTAGATTCACTCCTAGTTCGCTACATAGTATCCCATATCAGGTTTTATTATTTATTATTTTGTATACTTAAAGCTACACGCCTTTCGGCGGAAAGACCAGACTATTCTTTTTATTATTATTTATTTATTTACTATCAAACGCGAATGGCTTAATTTCGAAGGAATTATCTTATAAGATATAGGATTCCTAAGAATTCACTTTCTTCACTTTAACACATAGGTAAATGAAGCTATAAAAGTATTTGAATTCGCTATATCGAGTATCCTCGGATATGTTCTAAATAGTTTATTGTCCTCTGTACCTTAAAATTGTACCTAATAAAAACATTTCCTGGCCCATATTTGAAATAACGAATTAATAATTTTTTTGCTTGGTGGTAGGATCCCTTCTGGGTCCGCCTGGCTAGCGAACACCCTTTATATAAAGTCTGCCGCCAAATGTTACCGCTCCGGCGGTAATGTGTTCCGGCAATATTGTATAAAGAGCCAGTTCCTTCCTAAACCTGTGTGCTTTCATCTTCGACCTCATCGTCACTTACCTTCAGGTGAGATTGAGGTCAAACGCGAGTTTAGTCACTTATAAAAAAAAAATCACTATTAAGGGACCCATATAAACGTGCATCAGCGATTGTCGCTAACGTTTCTTAAAATATCGCATCTTCGTATTTGCGTTTTCGAATAACCAGTTCAATAAGCAAACAGAGAACAAAGACACCTTTGCTAATGTTTAAACAATCCATTGACACCGTTCTCATATGTTTTACAGTCAAAGACAATTTTCAACCGACTTCCAAAAAAGGAGGAGGTTCTCAATTAGTCGGTATGATTTTTATAGATATTATTTAGATATTTTATGATAGAGGATATTTCATGATTGGTCCCATATAAATGTCATCGAGATCGGTTAGGTGCCTACTTCATTGAAAATTTCAAACTTTTGAAAAAATATGTATGATTTCGGAGAATGTTAGCGTTGATGACATTCTCAACTCAGCCTAAGTTTTGACGTGAAGTCGGTTTTTTTAATGCTCTGCATTTGTTGATTGACATTAATTGACATTAATAAAAACAGTTTTGCCGTTGAAATACACGGCGTCTTTAATGGCTGTTTTGTCACCCTGTACGTAAAATGTGTCGTAAAATTATCTTACTAATATTATAAAATGGAAAGTTTGGATGTATGGATGAATGTTTGTCCTTCAATCACGGCAGAACGGCTCCACGTCTTCACATGTTCTTAAAGTTAGTCTGCTTTTGATTGTAGATTTATATTAGGTTTTTATTTTAAAACCCTAAACACAAAATGGTAAATGTTTAATGAGAGCATAGTGAAATTCAGCGTGGCCTTACAACTCTGTTGTAAGTGCTGCACATGCTGAGCATTTACCTTTTGCGTTTTGTTATTATGTTTTCTCAAACTTTTTTTGTATTTTTTTGTATTAGTCTCTTAAGTCCCTCTAGGAAAAACAAACTAATTCAGCCAACATCCCGACTACATATACACTCAACTGGCCCTCAGTCATCTTCTATTAAATTGTACAATCATCTTCCCACACACATACGCAATGAAGAAACAGATAAACATTTTATACATTTATTAAAACAACTTTTACTGACAAAGTGCTACTACACGGTGAATGAATTTTTAAATGATAATCTTTAATAAGAAAGTATTAATCATTAATAATTACATTTATAATAAAATTGATATAAAATAATTTAAGACTTAAATCAAATGTTCACTGACGAATCCTCTCTTGCATCGCAGTACCTATACTAGGTCCATAATTTTACGTATTATTTAAAAACCACAACAATGTATACCTACCACCTGTAAAATTTGGAAAGCAATAAAGAAGAATGACTGATTTTTTTTGTACCATATGTTGTAGCTACAAAAGTGTAAAAATTGTCGTGAACTTTAATGTTCAATAAATGTTATCCTATCTCTTATCTCAACGAATTTGAATGAAATTCGGCATGGTGATAGTGTACATGCTTGAATTTATTTATTTATTAAGTGCACAAACAGTTTGCAATCAGTTTAATGCTAACTTATTCTAATGACAATTAGAATATTACAAAGGCTATTTTTTATGCCGATATTCGCTATAAAACTGCGCAAAACAACGCATACCTTCTATTATAATTAAAAAAAGGGTTAAATTGTTCGATTATTCGAAATTTGGTAACAACCAGATTTGATAAAAAAAATTGTCTAGTTTTGTCTTGAATTCCAGCTATTGAGGAAGGTGATGACTCGATTATTTTAAAATTCCTACGAGACCAGAAATTACACGATTAAATGTACGCGCGAAGAAAACAATCTAGGCAGTCCCGAAATAAACTCATGCCTTTGGAGTCACACAGTGGAACAAGGGGTATCTTACCTATAAACTAAATAAATAAATAAATATTTCTGACACTCACACAACATTATCTAGCCCAAATTAAGTTTCCTAAAGAACTTGTGTTATGGATACTAGTTAACTGATATACTTGAGAAATATATAAACATACATATTGAATAACTACATATTTTTTATTAGAAAATAAACTTAAATAAACATATAAACGTCCATAACTTGACGACTAATATCTGTGTTCAACACACAAATATCCGTCGCCGCCGGGTTCGAAGCAGGGTTCGAACTCAGGACACCAGCCGGTCGTCGCTAGTCTAAGCTAGGACTCAAACCCATCATAATACTTAACTGACACCTAACGGAGTCGATTGATAGTGACTACGACGATGTTTGATGGTAATATTTCATGAGAAACAACTTGCTTTACGAGCAATCTCATACGCTGGTTTCTTAAAGTTCTAATAAATGATGTTAAGTTATTTAGGGAAATTTAAACAAATGCTAACGAAGACTAAGGAATTGTTGAGCCATGCAGACCATGCCGCTGCCGTTAAGCCTTCCATGTCCAGTTCACAGTATAAAGATTTTTGCTGGTTTTTAGGATATTGATAAATCAAGAAATAACAGACACAATAAGAATAGAAATGACAATCCTTATCAAAATAAGGAATCTAATGTATGCCTATTCCACAGGGTGACTGGTGACAAATTTTAGAAACTGAAGAAGAGCACTCTGAACACGATTCTGATCATAATTATGTAATAAAGAAGGTATTTAATTTTTCACCGGAAATCCCTATGAATAAATAAAGAGACCTTACTACACTTTTCCCGACGCGCTGCCTCAGTCAACACGCACACAGCAGTGTTCCCGTCACGCGCACACCACCACCCGCTAAGTATTTATTACATTACGCTTATGTATGTACGCTAACCATGCGTTGCGTAATGAATTCTCTAACTTTCGGTTAAGTTTACTCAGTAAATAATTAATATTTATTATTTATTTTATTTTTTCTCTTCATGCATGATCTCAAACTATCACGTCCTGGAATTTCAAAAATGACCCACCCTGTATAATTGTACAGTCAGCATAAAACTTAATGTGAAATCAAATAATAATAAAATATTCCTAAAACATTGTCCCCATTTCCCAGTTTTGTTAGTGTTGTAGCAGTGTTGTAGGTACCGAAGACAGCAGATCAAGTGATACAAAGCTGTCAAATTTTCCCAACTAATTTTTAACTTAGTGTCCAGGGCATAGAGTTCCGATTCAATGACAATTTATTGACAGGTTTGGAAAGCTTGATCTGCTGCCTTCTGTACCTACATTAAGATTTATTAAAATTTGTATGGTTAAAAAATTAAAGACTTTATTAACCATCGCGTAATATTATACCTTTAGTTTCTAAAGCATATATAATTTTACACACGTCGGAAATCCTTAAACAATTTGTTTAATAATTAACAGAATTCTTTGTGCAAACTTAGGACAGTTACATTACGATAATTTTTAATCCACAGTGGACTGGCAGCGAAAGAAAAACATAAAATGTGCCAGCTGCTTCTCTTCCCGGGCATACTGTAAAAGTCAGTTAAGGGACGGAGGTTTCATTGGCGTTTTTGCGGGCTATAGGCTGACCCCTTATCACTGCAATAGTCTCTTTCCATCATAATGATACCTCCAAATTTGTCAAACGTGACATCAAATAGTTTTACAGCCTCTGGTGTTCTGCCTACCCCATAAGGGATACAGACGTGAAGTTATGTATGTATGTAATTTTTAATCCAGAAGAATCGCATAAAATATTTTACAACTATCAAATGAACTTCGTGGCTGACTGTACCGTAAGTAAACAATCACTGATACTAAATAAGTAATAATTGGTCAATATTATCAAACTCTATGTCGACAAGGAAAATTTTGAAGATGTTAAGTTTTTGTTTTTGTATTAGATACAACCCCTTATCAGCGAATCGTATAAAACAATGTAAAATAACCCGGTTTCTAAGAAACTGCTTAAAAATATTAAACAAATATTTACGTCAGAAATATATGTTTTTTTATTAATGATGAAAATTTAAGAGCTATAACTGGATCTACCTAATTGATCACTACCTAATACAATAAATCATTAGAATTAATTATGCGTTTACCTAAGAATTAAGCTTAAATAGATATAGCAGTAACAGTTAGCTTCTATAAAATAAATTTTTGTTAAATATTTAACAAAAAAATGTCTTTGTACAGAGAGTTGTCAGAATGTTCTTAAAGAGAGTAAGGAAGGACTGAAAAGATAACAAAGACATTTGTGACGAAATAGAACACTTAGAAATTACGTATAAACTGGAATGATTATAATGGAAATTTTATGCCTAATGTTCATTAAAGGTTAACTCGATTATTATTTTAAGAAACCGTTAATTTCTGTGTTAACCCCAGCTGCACTGTTCAACAAAGTAACGATTATCAATCGAATGGATTGATAGAATTAGTAGTGGATTTCTTTAATGAACCTTAATTTCAATCGAAGATTGTTTCATACATAAACAAGAATCTGGATTTGGGGTTGTCATGGCAACATACTTTTACAGTCCGACAAGGTTGAGGGGAAATAAAGGGTTACCATTCAGAATAATTTCCCTCTTCTCAGGGAAAAATATGAATGCCTAAACTTTTAGCTTTTCATGTTTGAAATTATTTCATTTTATGTACCTACTACAAAAAGGAAAGTCGCGTAAACTTTGAGAAAAAAATTAGTGGCACAAAAACACAGGGTGGAAGATATAAACAAAAGATTCAGCAAGAAAATATAAGTATTAAAAATAGAGTAACATGAAAGAAATTTCATGTTTTTATGATAATTTGTTTTCTTCGTCATCCTCGTCACCACTAATTTCTTTATTAGGCACCTACTAGTGTTTAGAAATGCTCGTATTTTGAAAGGTTTTTTTAAAAAAATCTGCTTATCTTTCTTCCCTTTTCATACAGTCTTTCTAAAGAAACAATTTTCCCTGTAATTGTAATTTTTATTGAGATTCAAAAAATGAAATAAATTAAGTATGTTCTAAGGTGTAATTTTCAAAGTATGGCAATATGTAAACATTATGAGAGCTATGCATAATTCTAATTTCTTACACATTTATGCATGAAAAACCCGCAAAAGAATATGTAAACATTGGAGAGGCAACTTGCTGCTTGACTCTTAAAAAGGGATTTATTGAGACGTTACATTGGTTTTCTTTCTGAAAACTTCTTCATTTTTATAACTCCACATTTATGTAAATGTAAATTTTGGCGTATTTCATATCTTAATATTGAATTTAAAAGTACAATTAACAAATATGAGCGGTAAAAGTCATGAAGTGACATTTCCCAAGACGGTGGTTAGTTCCAATTTTTGCCACGCACCAAAACATCCTTGTCGGACTATAATTGTTTACAAACAATGATTGTGGATAGAGATTTGATATAGAAGTCCACTATAAAACGTAACTACATACTAAAAAGTATATTTATTTAATCAACATAGATACTTGCTGTCTTGTGAATGAATATCTGCGTGATTATGAATTCAAATAACTTCCTTATTTTTAATACCTACCTACCTATGTTTAAAACGCAAATGCATTCTCTGTGATTTTTAATTTATTTATTTGCTTCACTTTATTATTTACCACAAAATAGAAAAAAAATTGAGTACCTATAAAAAAGAAGTTACACATTGGCCTAATCGCTGGGAAGCGATTTCTTTGCAACAAGCTTAGAGCTTTAAAATCAGTAAGCTTTTGATATTAAATTCCCTGTGTCATCAGAAATATTTAAAATAAATATCAAATCAAAATAAACTGAATATTTTTAAAATAAGTATCAAATACTATTAGCTAATTTTTATAACACTAGTTCTTAATTAAACTTAAAATACCAAGTAGGTAATAATTATGTATTTTATACCATTACAATTAAAAGCATAAATACCTTCAACTCCTCAGGATGTTTAAAATCTATAAGTGGTACTTCATCTCTCCTTTCCGATTTAACAATATCGAGAACTTTATCCAAAAAAGTTCGTCCATTATCCGCCATTGTTTATAACAACGATAAAGAAAGACAAAGGCTGGTGTCGCCGAGAACAGCTGATGTTACACTGATGTGAGCGTTGGTGGAATTGATATAACACAGCTAGGAAATGTGACGTGGTTTTGAGTACTGTTAGTAAGAATAGGGTCAAGACTCAAGACTTATCTTACTTAGTACTGAGACCGCGAGACTAAAATATACGGTTCGCTATATTTTATTTTCAACCAACTCTCGTAAGGAGGAGGTTTTCAGTGTGATTTAGCATAATTGTTACGCGATTATAGTGTAGCTGTAATAAAACTACTGCTTGTGCCAGACCGGAGGTGACTGATATTAGTCTTCAAGTCCTTGATATTAAATAATGATAAAATATGTAAAATGAAATGAAATGCTGATGCTTTCTCTTACCATGACCTTCTATATTTATCTTATAAGATCCGTCCTCCTAAAGTCAAGCCCAAAATCCTCATGCGTCGTAATTTTGTTGGTATGGATAAAAATAAACTCTACGCAGATGCAGCCAAAACAGATTGGTCATCAATAGATCGTTTAGTAAATGTAACTGATCAGATAGATTTGTTAAATTCCCTCTTAATAGATCTTTATAATCAACATGCACCGATTCGTCCTGTTAAAATTAGGCATCCACCTGCTGCGTGGCTAACGGAAGATATTAAGCTGCTATTAAAGAAGAAAAATTCAGCACGTTCCAAATTTAAAAAAGACCCTACTGACATAAACAAGCAGCGCTACAAGACTGTCAGAAATCACTGCAATAAGATGTGTAGGGACGCACAACGTCGCCATATTCACTCGTCAGTACATAATAAAAATCCCGGTAAAGTCTGGAAATTTTTAAAAACCTTGGGCATTGGCAAAACTTTACAGAATAATTCTTCTAAAATTGATTTAAATGCATTAAATAAGCATTTTTCTTCTGAAACACTAATGGATAGATCGGATATAAATCAAACCATTCAATATCTTTCATCATTGCCACGTCCAGATTATCCTTCATTCGAATTACGTCAATTTTCGGTTTGTGATGTTAAGAAGAATATCCTATCTATTGCCTCTAACGCCGTAGGACATGACTGCATTAGCCGTGCTATGATTATGCCAATTCTCGACATACTCACTCCTGTCATCACGAAAATATTTAATCATTCCATTACCTCTGCTACCTTCCCTGATTCCTGGAAATACTCTCACATAATACCTTTGCCCAAAAAGTGTAATCCTGATTCCTTTTCCGACTACCGCCCCATATCTATTTTACCTTTCCTTTCTAAGGTATTAGAACGCCTTATACACCATCAACTCCAACTTTTCCTTAATAAATATAATGTATTAAGTCCTTTCCAATCCGGATTTCGTCCTGGTCATAGCACGGTTACTGCCCTCGTGAAAATAACAGACGATGTGAGACTAAACATGGAAAACAGACAATTAACCTTATTGACGTTGCTTGATTTTAGTAATGCATTTAATACGGTAGATTTCGATATTCTTCTTGCAGTTTTACGCTCACTTAACATATCTCCAACGACAATTGACTGGTTTCGTAGTTATCTACAAGGACGCCGGCAAAGAATAAACTTAGAAGACAGTGTTTCCGACTGGTGTACTACAAATGCCGGTGTTCCTCAAGGCAGTGTGCTATCTCCTCTTCTTTTTTCAATTTTTATTAATTCTATTACAAATTCCTTAACTTCTTCCTACCACTTATATGCAGATGATCTTCAATTATACACACAAGCTCATCCTGACGATATACATGAAGCAATACGGGTAATGAACTGCGACCTTTGTAAAATATCTAAATGGAGTCAAAGTTACGGCATAAAAATTAATCCATCAAAAACCCAAACCATTGTTATAGGCAGTCCTAAAATGTTAGGAAAGGTTAAAATTAATTTGCTGCCTCCTGTCAAATTTGACGGCGTACATATTCCCTACAGTTGTGTAGTTAAAAACCTTGGAGTTTACATAGATAACACCTTGTCATGGAAACACCAAGTTGACTCCGTCCGCAGAAAGATGTTTGCTGCAGCAGGGTCATTAAGGCGCCTACAAAACTTTTTACCCATACCAACAAAGATTGCCCTAGCACAGTCACTCCTCCTCCCAATACTGGATTACGCAGATGTCAGCTATCTAAATTTGTCCGAGGAGCAACTTGATAAACTTGAGCGCCTTCAAAACTTATGTATACGATTCATATACTCATTACGAAAGTATGACCATATCTCAGAATTTCGCGATAAGCTCAAGTGGCTTCCAATTCGTCTTCGCAGGAATACACACATTTTAGCTCTTCTTTACAAGACACTATTCCACCCATGCCTCCCTGAATATTTAAAAAAATGTTTTAGGTTCCGACATGAAGATCATGATCGACGTCTACGTTCTTCCAACAACATGATGCTATCTACTCCCCTTCATACGTCTGAAATATTCCATAGATCGTTCTCCGTTAACGCAGTATGCTTATGGAATTCATTACCATCCAGTTTACAGGACTCGAAGACACTCAATTCTTTTAAACGAAATCTGAAATTATTTTATTTGCGCAAATGATATTTATTTATTCCTCTGTTATAAATTTATATATATTATATGAAATTTATTTTATATATGTACATTATTTACTATATACATTATTTATTCTATTTTTATTTACTTTTGTTCTATTTTTATGTCCTTATTCGGAATGTTCTGGTTTTTGTATTATTTTGTCTCTTAACTACTTTCTGTTTTTCTCTGAAATGTTTTTCTGTTAAGATTTATTTATAAGTACCTATGTGTAAGTTACTGTATTTTTATTTTTATTAGGTAGCCTGGAAGAAATCGCTAATAGCGATAAGGTCACCTAGTTGTCGGTGTATGCTATTCTGTAAAACCAAATATTTGATAGTGACAATAAAGAGTTATATTATTATTATTATTATTATGTATCGATGATCAATGATATAAATAGATTGTACAACAAAAGCCCTAATAATGAATGACCGAATAATGTTTGATAAAAAATTAACATTCGTTCGAATAACGAAAGCCCGAATTTATTAAAGACCGAATATTTTCATGTAAATAATTTCTTAGAGTATTTCATTAATTACTCGGTTTGCGGTAAGTAAGTATATTTGAAAAAAGTACTATAAAAATATAATTTATTTATTTGCCTACACAAAGAATGCATCTTACACTTTCAAATCGTAAAATTACACAAATAATATCGTCAAGCTTTGCTAACAAATTGCGGCAAATACCTGCCCTCGCATTTTTGTCACCAAATGAAATACCTGAAGCATTTAGATTGTAATCATAATATACATCATAAAATATAAATATATACCTACAACTTAGGTAAAAAAAACATCTATGACTTGAGAACAAATATTTAAACCCGGAACAAAGTTATTAGTTATTACCTACCTCTACATCACTCTAAACACATTCACACTCAAATATTAGTTAACCTTATTAGTCGCCACATTTGACAATGTTGTCCAGGGATGAGTGTTACTAACCGACCCTTAATAATTGTTAATGCTACACACGGACGATGAAACGCCTACCAAAATTCGCGAGCAAACTTCTGCGCCTGCGACTTCTTTGGAGAACTTATAATAGATTGCATGGAAATAGTATATTAGCTCCGAGTTTTACGTTAATTGGCCCGATAGTCTCCATTATTAGTTATATTAACATAAAATATCCTGCATAGGGCCCCGTGTCGCTTGGCGCCCTGTTTTTGCATGTGTTTTTGCAGATGTGCGATGGTGATGATATCTGGTATACCTAAAGATAGTTTTTCGTCCGTTTAGGTTCTACTTAGAACAGCCCTACCGTCCGTGGATAAGCGTGTTCTAAATACGACTAATCAAAGTGATTAGTGATCCCCGCTTGGTGGTAGGATGCCATCAGCTACCACTTTTCATGTAAAATTCGCCTCCAAATATTACCGCTCCGGCGGCACGGCGGTGATGTGTTCCGGCAATATTTTATGAAGAGCAAGGTCTTTCCTAAGCCCGTGTGCTGCTCTTCGACCTCATCTTCACTTACCATCAGGTGAGATCGAGGTCAAACGCGGGCTAACTCAATATTACAAAAAGTGTCCTTTGATATAGAAAATATCTTAAGGCGTGTACAGATGGCACGCATCGATCTCGCGCAAAACCCGTGTTTCACTCGTCTTGCAACCGCGCTCTCTACAAGATGTTATCCGCAACACTTAAGCCTCGTTTATGCACAGATGAACTATGAAACCGTCGAACGGTCCGCTGGTTTCGAGTAAAGCCGGCGATATGTAGCGAAAACGCGGGAAGCCCCGCGCGACGCGTCACCTGTGCTTAAACGAGGCCTCATACAAACACAAAAAAATAAATTTTATCTATTTTTTTTTTTAATGTTCACAGAACTATTACATATGACTATTACTATTACAAAAGAAAGAATTAGGTTAAATACATATTGCCAATAACAGGTTCACTATTTTTACATAGCAAAACTTTTTAGAGTAGGCAGAATTAAACAAACAAAAGTAGGTACACCAAAGAATCAAATTAAACATACGAAATTTAGCATACAAGTAAAAATTATAATAATTTATAACAATAGATAAGCATTAATTAAGAATATTTTTTGGTTTTAAAACCGAAATAACTTATTAATAACAATATTATTAATATCAATAACTATACAATAATTATCAATACACGAGCGGTGTGGTACCTATTCGACTAGAGAAGTGAACAAGTTTCATTATGTTTGCGGGGCAGATGAAGCGCATGTGCATGGCGGGCGCTTGGTTAAATTAAATTCGTATTGAGAATTGAGTGCTCCAGTACCAATAATTCCTACGCTGCCCTTTTACCCATAACACACCAAACCTTGTATAATACCACTTTTTAGGGAGTTTTCCCACTCTCCACTCGCAGGACTGCTGGAAGAGATTTCGCTAGGAATTATATTTCTTTGTTCTATTATTATTTATAGTGTGTACATAAAAAAAGTTAAATAAAAAAAATATTCCCCTGCCTACAATGCCCTACTACTCATAAGGGCGGGTACACATTGGTGTAATGGAACTAGTTATGTAATATCCAGTGCTCGATGCCTGCGCTCGCTGTATTTGGACGTGTATTGCGCACGAACTTAGCATTCAATACGGGCATCCTGAGTAAGATTTTTATGTACATCCGGATGGCTGGACCATTTGGCGTATAAAGCTGGCTCTTACATAGATCGATAAACAATCGTAGGTGACTGCAATCTGCCTACATTTTATCGTTTGTGACTGGTTAGTTTATTCAAAAAATCAAAAAAATGGTGTCCAGCCAGCCAGAATTTCGTAATTATGAGCATCTCGGATCTCAGCCCCAAGACGGTTTTGAGAACCCAGTTCTTATTAAAAGTATAGTGACTGGATATGTGACTGCAACCAAAGTTGTTTCATTCAATTTGATACGATACTTTTCGAGAAATCACAAAAACAAACTGTCCAGCCAGCCATAATCCGGTCGGCTGGACCATTTTGTTTTTGTCGATATATCAATAATTATAACACTGAAAGCAGCTAATTTAGAAAAAATCCTTAGTGACTGGATATGTGACTAACATTATATAGCTATAAATATGAATGATTCGTGCATTTATGAGTTATTGGCAAAAAGATTTTGTTGACACCTGTCAAACTTCCGGCTGGCTGGACCACCCATTCCAGCACTTCTGAAAGGCCTTCGCAGTCGGAATCTTATAAAACGGTTAGTGACTGGGACGAAGAACACAAATCTTCGTTTGTGACTACTCTAAATGCAGTCAATCAAAATATATAAGCAATTGTTTTTTTGACATGTTTTGTTGAATTAGGGTGACCAAATTTTAGAATACTTTTTTTAGAATTCCTTTATTAATTTAATTTTAATTGTTCCAAATTTACAAATTTCCAATTTTTCATTTTATACATCACAATTTAAATGAAAAGACATGATTTGATCTCCAAAAGTTGTTTACCTAATAAGCAAGTATAAAACTTATTTTATTCCTGAAAATGAGAGTTAATATTAGCACTTGTATTTTTATTGTGTTAGTCACCCAACGTTTTGTAGATAAATAGTGACACCTTATCTTATTTCGCGAAGTCCACAATGAATTCGGTCTATTCTGATTAAAATTGTTATAAAAATGGCTAGCGGTAGCGTCGGGTGGGTCAATGAATAATTTCCTAAAATTCTAAATAAAACAAACTAATATCGACTCTATTATCGAAAAAGTACATACAGTGTTTTTAAGTACATTCGTAAATAATATTTATTTTATTTTGTTGCATTATAAATACGTTTTTACAACTGCTAATACTAAAATGTACCTACTTACAGTGTTTTTAAGTACTTACCTATAATAGTATATAGGGTCCAGAAATAATAGTGTAAAATATTTTAAGGGGGCATTAAGAACAGTGTATAGATTCGATGTATGTAAAAAGATTTTGTTTTTAATTCAAAATTCTGTTAAGTACCTCGACGCGAGGTCACTCCCGGTCACGCCCGAGCGGGCGAAACAGCTGTTATACGTCATAGGCGCGTAGTTACCGTGCCACGTAAGAGGGTTATTTAGGTTTTATTTTTTGCTAGTAGTCGTATATTACAATTTAAATTTTGTTAAGGTAAGTACCTACCTACTTAGCAGAATTTGAAATGATTTTTTTTCTTTTTACTTATATCGAATCTATACCCTGTTCTTAATACCTTCTTTAAATATTTTACACTATTATTTCAAAACCCTGTATAATATTTATTTTATTTTGTTGCATTACATACATTTTACAACTTTTAATACTAAAAGTACTCGAATATCATTATTAAACACGTTTAATCCCTGTTTCAACCAAAAATTATGGTCATCCTCAGTTACATAGTATGGCATAAAAATAATTGCTTATATATTTTGATTGACTGCATTTAGAGTAGTCACAAACGAAGATTTGTGTACTTCGTCCCAGTCACTAACCGTTTTATAAGATTCCGACTGCGAAGGCCTTTCAGAAGTGCTGGAATGGGTGGTCCAGCCAGCCGGAAGTTTGACAGGTGTCAACAAAATCTTTTTGCCAATAACTCATAAATGCACGAATCATTCATATTTATAGCTATATAATGTTAGTCACATATCCAGTCACTAAGGATTTTTTCTAAATTAGCTGCTTTCAGTGTTATAATTATTGATATATCGACAAAAACAAAATGGTCCAGCCGACCGGATTATGGCTGGCTGGACAGTTTGTTTTTGTGATTTCTCGAAAAGTATCGTATCAAATTGAATGAAACAACTTTGGTTGCAGTCACATATCCAGTCACTATACTTTTAATAAGAACTGGGTTCTCAAAACCGTCTTGGGGCTGAGATCCGAGATGCTCATAATTACGAAATTCTGGCTGGCTGGACACCATTTTTTTGATTTTTTGAATAAACTAACCAGTCACAAACGATAAAATGTAGGCAGATTGCAGTCACCTACGATTGTTTATCGATCTATGTTTGTCGTCGTTAGACGAAGGAGGCTGGTCGTAGGAGAGGCTGGCCAGTGGTAGTTTTGTATACAGAATTGTTTTATATGTTTTATGTTTTGAAGTTTCTTTTTTTTTATATATGACATTGTGTGTCGAGACAGGTCAATGTAAAGTTGTATTTATATATTTTCAATATATTTGTGAAAAAGCATACAGTCCATTATTATTTAAGGTGAACCAGCAGTAGATGCAGTAGAGGCTGCAAGTAGGCAGCTACGACAGTTTGGTCCTTTTATCCGGATTAGTGGATTCAGGTAAGTATAAGTGTGGTAAGAAGGTAAGGGCTAGTAGATAGAATGGTGCGAACTAGGTCTGGGCGTGGTGAGCTGTCGCGAAGTGCATCGATGACGGTCGGTGCCACGATGACGCCAGTCGGTAGTGTGACTGGCGAAGATGCGCGGACCACCGTCTCGATGTCTGACGTTACTGTGCGAGCTACCGCAGATGAAGCGGTCGGTCTAGGATTAGCAGGGAAATTCAACGCCAGGTCTACCACATCAATGAAGTCTCGAAGTTCCATGAAGTCGGCACGCTCTAGGCGGGTTAGTGAGGCGCGAAGCCAGCTGCAAGACGAAATGGACGAGTTAAAGCTTGCAGAGCTACGAGTTCATCGGCAGCAAGTTGAGCGACGAATGCAGCGGCTCGAGGAGGAGAATATCTCAGACGATGAGGGAGAGAACGAGGCAGATCCGGGTCAGGTTTCAGTATGTATTCAAAAACCGGTCGGCCCCGTGGTAGATTCATCTCACGTCAATGATGTTACGAGGTTGGTTAACTCTCTCGAGCGGCTACAATCAGATCGCCAATCAGAGTTGCCCTTCTTCACTGGACAGCCTTCTGAGTGGCTACTCTTTAAGTTGGCCTACAATGAGATAACAAGTTTAGGCATGTCAAAATTCAAAATTCTTTGTAAAATTAGGAAAGCGGTAACAGGCGAGGCACGTGAGGCCATTGCAGCCTTGTTGTACACGTGTGCCGAACCTGCAGACATTATTAAATGTTTGGAAAATCGCTTTGGAAGACCAAATTTTATTATAAAACAGCAAATGGAAATTATTGAGAAGCTTCCGAAATTAATAGATAACCAACCTATACAATTAGCCACCTTTTCTATTAAAATAAAAAACTTAGTGACAAGCTTGTCAGTTCTGAAGTTCGATCAATATTTATTTAGCGTTGACTTATACAACAAAATATTTACAAAATTAACTTCCATACAAAAAAGTAAATTTATAGATTTCGCAGCCCAAGAAGACCCATCGAACCCACACTTGGTTGTACTATCGAGATTTTTGGACGTCGAATCGGAAAATGGCATGAGGTTCGCAGATGTGCTCGAGCCGAGCGCTGTCTGTGTTGCCGCGCCTACTCATGTTAACCGAGGTAGTGGTAAGCCGCAGTCGAAACGTGCTTACGCGGTAAAAGACACTTCACCCCAGCAGAAAGAAGCGGTTGTATCAAGTTCTTCAAGCATGAAGGTGGATTGCGATTGCATTGAAAAGCATGCGACTTTGACCGTCTGTCCGATTTTTTTAGGGAAAAGTGGTGAAGAGAAATGGGCAACAATAATTAATAAAAAATTATGTTTCAGATGTTTAGGCATGGGTCATCTGCGGCAACGGTGTCAAGCCCCAGCTTGCGATGTAGATGGATGTGGGAGATACTATCATAAATTGTTACATCGCCAAGCCGACGATGGGTGCGCGGCTAAGGTGCTGCACATGACAGGAAGCGAGGCGTTGTTAAAAGTCTTGCCTGTGGAACTTAAGGGACCCAAAGGGAGTATAGACACTTATGCTTTATTAGACGACGGATCAACCGTGTCGCTGTTGGATGAGGCCGTCGCTAAATCTATAGGTGTCGAAGGAGTTAACTCTCCGCTAACTATCACAGGCATACATGGTAGCAAAACTGTTAAGTCTAGTGCAGTTACCTTTAGTGTGCGTGGGTCGGGGCAGATGGAGGTGTACGAAATGCATGCACGCACTGTGCCTTACTTTACCCTCGCTCCACACACTCTAAAGAAGACATCGCACGTTTATGGGCATTTGGAAGGTTTGTCATTGCCTACCTATAATGAGGCACGACCGACGTTATTGATTGGACAGGATAATGTTGGGCTGTTGTTACCCTCTGAATGTAGAAAAGGTAAGTCAGGTCAACCAGTAGCCTCTCTGACTCTTCTTGGATGGGTACTCCATGGCCACGCAACAGACGTACCAAAGGTTGGACACACACATATCGTATTAAGGGTAAGTGCGGCCGACGCAGCGCTTTCGGACTTGGTCAAACAAAACTTCGCATTAGATAGTATAGGTGTGTCAACATCACCTCGAGTTAGCTCAGCTGAGCAGCGGGCTGTGGATATTGTGGAGAGCACCGCTCGCTTGACTGAGGAGGGACGCTGGGAGACTGGTTTACCGTGGGCAAGTGACGAAGTTATGTTTCCAGATAACCGTGAAGATGCAGTGCGAAGACTAAAATATGTAGAGCGTCGCTGTCGCAGGGACATCGCTTTTGAAGTTTTGTATTCCGCACAGATTAAAAATTTCTTAGACAAAGGTTATGCTGAGGAGTGCAACGACCCTGGAGTGGACGGAAAGAAATGGTACTTGCCACATTTTCCAGTTGTGAATCCACAAAAACCAGGCAAAGTGCGCCTAGTATTTGATGCCGCAGCCAGGTCGCATGGAGTAGCCCTAAATGACCACTTATTGCCGGGTCCACCGCTTCTTGTTTCACTCTTAGGAGTGTTGTTCCGGTTCCGTCAGGGTATGATTGCGGTGACAGCAGATATTAAGGAGATGTTCCTTAGATTAATAATAAGAGAAAAAGATAGAGACTTTCAAAGGTTTTTATGGAGGTCTTCGACGAGGAGGGGGAAAGCGTGTGATGACGCTGAGTTGCAGGAATATCGTATGAAGTCGATGATTTTTGGTGCCACGAGCTCTCCTTTTATAGCCCTCTATATAAAAAATAAAAATGCACTGCCACTTAGAGAGGAAAACCCGCGTGCGTACGATTGTATTATAAAAAATCATTATATGGATGACCTTGTAGATTCATTTACTTCTGTTTCAGAGGCCAAGAATGTAACGGCTGCAGTGGCGGCGGCGCACGCACGTGAAGGGTTTGAACTGCGCGCTTGGGCCACGAATAGCCCCGAGGTGATCAAGCAGTTCCCTGTAGAGCTCCACGCGGCTGGCGGTGCCGCTGTGAGCCTCGGAGATGGTGGAAGCCAGGATCAGCAGAAGATCCTGGGCGTGGTTTGGAGACCAGCAGACGATACATTGGGTTTCAACACCAGGGCACCCCGTGCTTCGCCAGGGGTCGTTAGTGGAAAGGAGAAACCGACTAAGAGACAACTTTTATGTTTTATAATGTCACTGTACGATCCATTAGGCTTAGCTAGTCCGTTCACCATTGCTGGTAAAATTCTACTGCAGGACGTATGGCGAGCTGACGTTGGTTGGGACGAGCTTTTAAATGAAGAGCAAAGTACACGATTTAGTACATGGTTGAATTTTTTGAAATTGTACAGTCAGCTATCCATACCTCGTTGTTACGCTTCGAACGCGCTGACTGGCGTTGCAGAACTTCACACGTTCTGCGACGCTAGTGAGCAAGCTTATGCCGCCGTATGTTACTGGCGTTTTATATCACCAAACATTTCATGTAGTTTAGTAGTAGCGAAGGCTAGAGTAGCTCCATTAAGACCAGTTAGCATTCCTAGGCTTGAATTACAGGCAGCGGTACTGGGTGCAAGGTTGGCGAAAACTGTAGTTCAAGAACACGACATAAAAGTCAGCCGTCAGTTCTTTTGGTCTGATTCCACGACAGTGCTTGCTTGGATTCGGTCGGATGCTCGTCGATACAAGGCCTTTGTAGCTAATAGGCTTGGAGAGATCGACGAGTTGACGGCAAATGAGCGATGGCTTTGGGTGCCGACCAAACAAAATCCAGCTGACCTTGCAACCAGAGACCTGCTTTCGGTAGTAACCACAAATCTGGGAGAGAGCGAATGGTTTACAGCTCCGCGGTTTCTTTTTAAGTCTGAGTTAGAGTGGCCGCAGTTGCCTGTTATGTCAAAGGAATTGCCTCATGAAGAAATTAAGGAGGTTTTTGCAACAACCTGTAGAGATCATTCGCTTCATCTACCTAATGTAGATAGATTTTCAAAATGGACTAGACTCATATACGCCACGGCGTATGTTTTGTTGTTTGTAGAAAAGCTACGGAAGCGTGAGTCTTGCTTAAATGTAGAGATTAAACAGAAAGCCGAGCGTTTATGGATAGAGTCTGTACAGCAGCAATGCTATGCCCGGGAATACGCTTGTTTGAAGTCCAACAAGCCTATTCCAGCTGATAGTTCACTTGTCGAGGCGTCTCCGTATTTGGATGAGCACGGGCTTATTAGAATGCGGGGTCGCATCGATGCGGCAAAGAACATTCCTGTTGGTGTAAAGCGACCTCTTGTACTGGGTAAACACGCTTATACCGACCTATATTTGTTGTATAAACATTCTAAATTAAATCACGGAAGTAATGAAACCGTTTTAAATGAAATCCGTCAAAAATTTTGGTTGCCAAGGTTGCGTTCAAGATTGCACTATGTAGCCCATAAATGTGCATTTTGTCGTGTGCGTAAAGCGCACCCTATACCTCCGCCCGTAGCCGATCTGCCGTTTGAGAGATTAGATTATGGAAAGCGTCCATTCACGCACTGCGGTGTAGACTACTTTGGCCCACTTTTTATAACAATCGGTAGACGTCGGGAAAAAAGATGGGTATGTCTATTCACGTGTCTCGTTTCCAGGGCCGTGCATCTGGAGCTCGCCGCCAGCCTCTCCTGCGACTCAGCGCTGTTGGCACTCCGACGACTCACAGCAAGAAGAGGCTCCCCTGCAACGATCTACAGTGACAACGGGACAAATTTTCGCGCAGCGGATAAGGAGTTGAAGGAGGCATGGCGCGACCTTGACCAAGAAGAGTTGGTTCGGCAGGCGCTGAGTAATCAGATTAAGTGGAAGTTTATCCCAGCAGGCGCACCACATATGGGTGGGGCATGGGAAAGGCTCGTGCAGTCTGTAAAGCGCGTTCTAAGAATAACATTGAAGGAGCGAGCACCAAAAGAGGAGGTACTGCATACACTTATCGTCGAAGCAGAGGCAGTGATTAATAGTCGGCCACTCACTCACGTATCATTGGACCCAGCCGACCCCGAAGCACTGACGCCGAATCATTTCCTACTGGGCTCATCTAGCGGAAGGTGCACAGCACCTGGTGTCTTCACAGAAGGTGACCTTAGCTCGCGTCATGATTGGCGAGTGGCTCAGCGGCTTGCGGACCATTTCTGGGCGCGCTGGGTACGAGAGTATCTGCCTCAACTAAGACGCCGAGAGAAAAACAACAACAACCGAAGAGACCTCAAAATGGGAGAGTTAGTTGTTATTGCAGATCATCGCCTGCCGAGAAACTGTTGGCCTCAAGGAGTTGTTGATGCAGTATACCCTGGGCGTGATGGACGTGTTCGCATAGTAGAGGTGCGCACGGCCCAGGGAACATACCGACGGCCTGCAACAATGGTGGCGCCGATTTTCTTGGAGGATGGATGCTGACGTTCCTCAGGAGGAGGGGAACTGTCGTCGTTAGACGAAGGAGGCTGGTCGTAGGAGAGGCTGGCCAGTGGTAGTTTTGTATACAGAATTGTTTTATATGTTTTATGTTTTGAAGTTTCTTTTTTTTTATATATGACATTGTGTGTCGAGACAGGTCAATGTAAAGTTGTATTTATATATTTTCAATATATTTGTGAAAAAGCATACAGTCCATTATTATTTAAGGTGAACCAGCAGTAGATGCAGTAGAGGCTGCAAGTAGGCAGCTACGACAATGTTAGAGCCAGCTTTATACGCCAAATGGTCCAGCCATCCGGATGTACATAGATTTTTTCCGTATTTCGTCGCGAGCACGGTCCGTCGCCGCACACGATCTTTTAAACCGACTCCCAAAAGAAAGAGGTTATCAAATCGTGTGTATGTTTTTTACTTGATTGATTGGTCAATTATGAATCGATTTGGATGATCCTTGTTTCATTTTTATAGATCACAATAAGTCAGAGGTGGCCCATAGAAATTTAAAAGAAATCGATTCAGTACCTACTTAAAAAAATATGTATGAAAGCGGAGGATATATACCTTACGTAGGTGACATTTCACTTCAGCCAAAGTTATGACAAGTATGTAAAAATGTTAGTGAAGAATTTATAAAAGAAGAGAAAGCTTAATTGAGAAAACAAAAACTTTAAATGTTCTGATTGTTAACATTTTCATGATAGAAATTAATTCTTAAATTATCTCCTAAACGAGTAAACTGATTTACATGATATAAAAGGATAAATTGGTTTTATATCCAGAGATTTGACATCAAAATCGTTACGATATCTTAACAAACAAAAAAACACATTTTCAAGTTACTCTCGTAATTATCAATCCGAGTCCCTTTGATGTTGTCTAAAAAACCGACAATTCACGGATTGCGTCGAGCAGGCTACGAGCATCACTCACACAGGAGCAAGTCTCACTCACACAGGCGCAATTCGTGCTCGCGAGCGGTGCTCGCGCAATTAGGACGGGTGCACAAACGCCCGTCTACATTGAGCTTCGAGCATTTTTTGATGTTATTCAAAAAACAGAAAATGTACGAATAGCTTAGAGAAGGTCACGAGCGCGCTCTACTGCGGCTCAGTTCGCGCTCGAGAGGCGTCCAAATCATGGGAACTTTTTTTGCAGGTTACATTACTAGTTGCATTACTAGCAATTTGTACGCACCCTAACACACAAAACCTTGCATATAACACTTTTTATAGCGAAATTATACTTTAAAGTTTTAACTCGGCATTTTGGTACATTGTATACCTGAACCATGGTCATGAGTAACAGTCGCTTAAAAGTAGCGCAAAAAATATAAAAAGTAATTTATTTTAAAAACTACACAGTAAATCTTTTTGGCGCTAGTGCAACTTCTGGAGGAATCATCTTTACGAAATTTTTTAGTAATAAATGTGTACCTTTGCATTCTGTCTCTTATACAAAAGAGAGCCCAGCAGACTGATTTTAAGTATGTTCTGCTCGAAGCAGTCACATCTCGAAAATGGCAACATACCCAATATTGTTAAATTCCAGTTTTGAAGACGAACGAAGATCGTTTGCACGGACTGAAATGAAATGTTCCTAAGTAGATGGCTTAAGTCATTTAACATAGCCTTATGGATTAAATCTGACAATACATTTAAAACCTACAGTAACAAAGCAATAGTAACAATAACATAATTTACAAACTCTAAATTCCTGTATCAGTCAATCAAAAAAAATAATGAACTTTAAAGGCCGAAGCCGTGGACGATCACGAAAAAATTCCACATTCAATGTCGTATTAAACACAGAAAAATGGAAAAATTCTACAAAAAAAATAAAAAGAAACAGTAATGACCAAGCGGACGATTCTGAGGATGAAGACCAAACGTCAGATGTCAAGGACTGGGTTAAAGAGTTCTTTGGCCGCATGAGCCTCCTCAACAAGGAACAAGATGTCGACGAGGAAGTCCACCTCAATAAGAAACAAACAACCATCCTTTCAACTTTAGTTCCGGATGAACTCTTAATCATGAACAAGTAATATTTATTTCGTTACTAAAAGTTTAGTGTTTTGGATCCACTATAATAAAACAGTATTTACTCATTACAGTCTCAGCTCGCCACAAAGTAAACGATTCGTCGGAGTACTACTAATGGCTGACGTCTCAGGATACACAGCACTATCTGAAAAATATAACAGTATCGGAAAATCTGGGACGTATCGTTTGACGGTCACACTTAATACATATCTTGGTGCCCTAGTAGAACTCATATATAGCCATGGTGGTGATATCATCAAGTTTGCTGGTGATGCTTTTTTGGCTCTATGGAAAACGGATAAAAAATCATTCTTGTCACATACAATTCATTCGGTAATTTGCTGTGCTCTCGTTATTCAACATTCTTACGCAACTTATGAAACAGACGTCAAAGTAAATCTTAAAGTGAAATTGGCCATTTCAGCAGGAAATCTAACCTTCGCTACTATTGGGAGCGGTGCTGATATGAACTATGTCATTATAGGGTTACCAATAAGTGAAGCTAAACTGGCTGAAAGTGTCTGTACATCTGGAAAAGTGTCACTATCACCTACAGCATGGGCACACTGCTACACTAGAAATTATGATTACATCGTTCATGATGATGGGCATGTAACAATCAACGCTATTCTTTACGATCCACGGGAATCAGATGTAAGCAAACCTTTTGCGGGAATAACATCTGTTACAAGACAAGTAAAACCCACATTACATTGTGCCAACACACCAGATTCGTTTTGGGAGAATTTAGACCATAACAAAAATCATTATTTATCAACTTTGCGTAACACAATTTATCTCGCACAAGAAAAAGATATTGGAAAATATGTTCGACTGTTTATGATTAAACCTGTACTCACACAGGTCGATGCACATCAACCACTAGAGTATCTTACAGAAATGAGACAAGTGTCTATACTTTTTATAACACTCAAGCCTGCAGAATGTCCGTTACCTCAACTTATATCTATTGTTGACAATTCTTACCAAATAACCTGTGAAATCGTTTATAAATCTTTGGGTTGTGTAAATAAGATTATTTTATTTGATAAAGACGTCATGATTTTAGTCATATTTGGATTGCGGGGATTTAAACATGAGTCTGAAGCCCAAGCTGCATTAAAGTGTGCGTGCATAATAAGGAAATCGGTATCAGCTTTAAACGGAGTACAGCGAGTGTCAATCGGTATAACGACAGGTGTAGTCTATTGTGGTGTCATAGGACACCCGTTAAGAAGAGAATTCACTGTCATTGGGGCAATAGTAAATAAAGCAGCTAGATTAATGTGCTATTACCATAACAAAATAACATGCGATGAAAATACATTCATAAAAAGTAAAATGTCTTCGAACGGTTTCACCCTGCAAGAACCATTACAATTAAAAGGAATTAAAGATGCTGGCAAAATATATGAGTACACAGAAGAAATAAGGGTGAAAGAGTTGTACAGCATTCCTGTTATACCGCCATTACTTAATCGAGCTGATGAGATTAGCCTTTTTGAACAATGGGTTATAACTCCAAGGCAATCCTATGATTGTCTCCTCTATATCGGTGAAGTTCGAATAGGAAAAACTCGCCTTTTGGAGTGGTTGAAACGATGTGCTGAAAAGTTAAACGTGAAAACTTGCTATCTGAGTTTAACATCGATTCACTGTTCCACGCCATATTTAGCAATAAATCAAATAGTGAATCAAATTTTAGATTTGACCGAACCCATTGCAGGGTTTAAAAAGGAAGAAAAGATTTTGGAGATGATGAATAGTCAATTCGATGACTTGTGTTACTTAAATGATATTTTAAACGTTCGTTTCGCGTACCAAGAAGGAACTTTTTCCCAAGATAATAACATACGAAAAACGAAAACAAAGACTGTGTTTCAAAAATTCTTAAGTTTTATAAAAACAAAATACGTCTTATTCTACGATGATTTACAAAATTTAGATGCATCCTCTTGGGAATTTCTGCAATTAATGTTTAATTCTCCTAATATTTTTACGGTCATCACGCTCAACCGGGGCAAATTAAGCTCTATGCACAGATGGCTTTCAGAAGTACTTGGAAATGAAAAAATTAAAAAGATAGTATTAGGTCCGTTAGCGCCACAGTGGGTAGCACCGCTTGCTTGTCAGATACTCGATGTCGATGGAGTTCCTACAGAATTGTGTAAAGTACTGATAGCTAAATGTAAATGTATGCCAGGAATGGTCGAAAACTTTTTAATTCATCTTTTCTCGAGTGGTGCTTTAACCACACAAATCCTAAGTGAGGAGGAATTGGAAGAAGATGAAGAGTTTGAGTTTCCAGACAAAGAAAAAATTCTCTCATCAGCATTACATATTGACGATCAGCTCTATTTAGAAAACATGCAAGCACAAAATAGTGTTCTTGAAAAAAAAGTATGTACAATTGTTAATAGACTGGAGTTAGAAACAAATATTAATGACCAAAACTTAGATGCTCTAATTATGATGCAAATAGATTCACTAACACCTTATCAACAATTGCTTTTAAAAATTGGTTCTGTAATAGGAAACACTGTTCAAAGAGCCCTGTTAGAAAATATTATGTACGAAAATGACAAAATTCTAACAGCCAAATCAATTAAAAAATTTTTTGAAATGAAAATTATTTCCTGCCGACAAGCAAAAGACAAATGGGCTTGCAAATCCTTCGAGCGCATGAGCTGTGTATCCGAAACTCAAACACAAGGTTTTTATTGTGATTGTGATTTTGATTACGAGCCTGAAGACAATGAAAATCTACCTAAGTACGCATTTTGTAAAGTAATGAGATTTAAAAATAAAGCTTCTAGAAAAACATGTTACGAACTGTTACCGCTGAATCAAAAAAAGGAATTTCATACAAGAATACTGATTTATCTAGAAAATAATTACAAGCAAAAGTGTTATTCTTGTGGTGGTCAAATAATGTTGGGGCAGTCTTTATTTTTTGACCAATCAGACATAGGTGAGTCCTCTGACGCGTCTGCTTGCATATCCAACACAGATGACGATGATGGAAAGACAGATGATTTACGACAAATGGAAAAACTGAGTTACAGGATTGAAAATAACCATGATACCGACGATCATCTAATACCTATGGATATCATATCTGCTACAAGTAAGATAACGACTGCATCTGAAAGTAACAAGCTTGCTCTTCATAAATCTCACAGTAGCAACACCCAAGACACGATTCTGAGTAGAAGGCCTACTAAACGAGTGACCATTTCAAAGCATCCTTTCTACAGTAATGATTTACCCGAATCGTCAGAAACAACTGTGTTTGACCAGTTAAGAGCTATTATTGAGGCCAAAACCATCAGCGATTGGCGTCAACTGGGAATCAGGGATAGTACAGAAGATCTCTTGGCAGACAATGCTTTGTGCAGCCAATACATCGATTTTAAAATCGAGAGAGGTACTTCGGCTATAGACTTTGGCAGGTGTTCTTGTGTAGAATTAACAATACACATATATGAGCAAATAATATATCATGCCATTCAAGCTGAATTAAAATTGAAAGCTGTATATTTTATGATAAAGTACAGTTATCTTAATTTGCGATGTAATAATCCAGACAATGTTATACCAAAACTTACAGAAGCAGAAGATATTTGTCTCGAAAAGAAAACAGAAATCAAACGATCTGACTTTAAAAAGTATCTTGGTCAGATTTATGCCTTACGAGCCTACGCGTTTTTGATATCAGGAAACTTATTAGCAGCCAAGTTTGATATTGAACATGCTTCAAGGATATTACAGGCTACCGGGTTTAAGAAAACAGCCTTCTTTAAAGTATATCATAAAATGTTTCACAAACTTATACGAAAGAAATGCCCAAAAGACCGATCATTTTATATGAATTATATATTATTTTATAATGTTGCAACCCTTATCTATTCTACTTTAGAAGAAGCCAATATAGCAAAGGCGTCTTCATTAGTGGCTTTAGACTTGGCGCAATGTGTACACTATAATATAGTCGAAGTTCTAGACGCTTTCAGCAACGCTTTACAAGTTGAAATGGATTTAGGGTTTGCGCAATCAATCGTTCAAATAGAGAATATTATAAAAGTGTCAATAAAACGATTATATCGGCCCATAAAAGGAGATGAACTGTTCGCTTTAGGGAAACTGTTGATGACTCTGTTTCGAGCTGAGGTGTTCCGTGGTCAGATAATTTCCGGCATTCGCTACGGATATCAGGCAGCGGTCGTGAGTCGCTTCCTTCACATTGATAACATTTTACTAGACCTTGCGCCTGACTTATTTTACGTCTTACTTACCAGGGGACGCGTAGCGGAGGCCGTCTCTGTCGTGCGACTAATTTATACAAATAAAAATTGTCGGGCGAACTACGATTGTGAAATTTGGTATCATGCTCTATGTCTGGATATGATTCTAGACGGTGGTTTTCAGCTAGAATCTATAGACGCTATTAATCATTACGGGGAATCGCTTCTGCGAAACAGAAGATATACGTCTGAAGTATGCTCACGCCGCTTGGCAGCTGGACTTTGGGTGTATTGGCTTAGGTCTGGATGTGACAGAAAAGCAAAATTATATGAAAGTGTGGCACTGAATCTTCATGAAAAAGCAGAGGATTGTGGATCTCTTAGTTCTCTTATTAGCGCTATGCGCATAGCCGAAGGAATGCTTGAAAGTTTGTCAAAAAAAATTGACGACTTACGAAAGGTGAGTCATAATTATCTTTTTAGAAAATTACAATCAGAAAGTAGGCCCTTAGTTCTCTATAGTTAATTGACTCTACTTACATTTTTTTTATTAATTTATTTGAATACCTCTAAATATTAGGTACCTACGTCACGTTTTTGTGTAGGTACCTACTTATTTTAAATCCTGCTATATAGATTATGGAAACTAACATTACTTCTGCGTCTGCACAAACGCCTCAACTAGAGTACCAAGGCCGTATTAATAAAACACTTTCAGCTCTGAGACCGCTCTTAAATTCGGCTAAATGTGGGCGTGGAATCCGCTACCTTAATTTCAGTATTTTTAAAAGTGGTTACTAAAAATGACTCTACTAAGTCTTGGTCGTCGCCTTGATAGTCTGAAGTCTTAACTTAGCACAAGAACCGATTGTTGTGATGTTTGATCTTTGTTTTGGACAAAGTTCTGGAGCTCCAACACATTGGTCTCCAAGATATTCAGATCGTATTGGAAATAGCACCAAATCTCAGCCAATATTGAATCAAGGAATTAAAAACGTTGGTTATAGGAACTTATGTTTAATTTTGCATTTTCATCACCACATATTTTTTTAACACACATACATAACTTCACGCCTGTATCCTTAACTAGCCACCGCGCGCGGTTTTACCCGCGTAACTTTTGATCCCGTGGGAATTTTTCAGGATAAAATATAGCCTATAACCTTCCTCAAGAGTTGGGCTATCAAATGCAAAAAGAAATTTTTCAAATCTCACTTGTAGTTTCTGAGATTAGCGCGTTCAAACAAACAAACAAAAAAACAAACTCTTGAGCTTTATATATTAGTATAGATATCCTTAATGGGGTAGGCAGAACACCAGAGGCTTTAAAACCACCTGATGTCACTTTTGACAAATTTGAAGGTATAATTATGATGGAGAGAGACTATTGCAGTGACCGCGAAAACGCTAATAAAACCTCGCCAATAAAAACGGGAAGAGAAGCAGCTGGTACATTCTATGTTTTGCTTTCGCTCCCAGTCCAGCATGGAAGTATACAGTATAGTTTTGCTTGGTGGTAGGATCCCTTCTGGGTCCGCCTGGCTAGCAACCACTCTTTATATAAAGTCTGCCGCCAAATGTTACCGCTTAATATTGTATAAAGAGCCAGTTCCTTCCTAAACCCGTGTGCTTTCATCTTCGACCTCATGGTCACTTACCATCAGGTGAGATTGAGGTCAAACGCGGGTCACTTATAAAAAAAAAATACTAGCTGACCCGCCAAACGTTGTTTTGCCATATAAATAAAAATAAAAAAAATAGATGTTGGCCGATTCTCATAAGCACAAAAAATTTCATCAAAATCGGTCAAGCCGTTTCGGAGGAGTATGGCAACGAAAACTGTGACACGAGAATTTTATATATTAGATGTACATGGAAGTAGAAGTATTTATAAGTAACTTACGTAAACTTTAACCAAGAACGAAAGTCCATACTTATTTCAGGTTGTACATGTGATGGAGTTACGCTCCGTCGCTGAAAAGGAACTTTTAAGATTGCAAAGGGATTCCGAATTACTGGAAACTATACACCCACGCTGGTTGTGTCTTAAAGCACACACTTTCAATATTTGCAATCTAAAATCTTCAGCAAATACTAAATATATACAAGTAAGTCAGATAGTTAGTAGTACGTAGGTGTATCAAATCTTCTATTTCTTAGCTCTTGAACTTAACGGTACTGATACCGAATACAACATTGTTTAAATAAAAGGTCCGAGAAGAAACTTCACTAACGAAGCGACTATTTTATATTCAAATATTGCATATTTTTACTGTAATTGTGCTTCGCAATTGTAATTGTGTATCAACATCGTTTTAGCCGAACCACGTCCATTGTCACTTGCTTTGAACCCAATATCCTATGATGCTAAAAATAAAAGTCGCTTGTGACCACGGGGTCTGCAAAGACACCGAAACGTCGAGTCAAAATTAAAAATTTAAATATACGCGATAAATCCCGTTAAAAAGTGTTTTATTTAATAGTATGAATCGCGAAAACTTAAGACAATATTATCCTATGATGCTTCTATGGCTTATTATTTACTAGCTGTTTCGAATCCCGCAGGAATATCGGCATAAAAAATATGGTTATAAGATTAGTAAGATATACAAACCATTTATTTTTCAGGCTTTCGAGAAATCAAAGAAAATTAATAACCACTTAGAGAAATCTAATGTATTAGCAGTTGCGTACGACTCCAATTTTTGGATACGAAATTGTGATAACAGATTGTTCCCGAGCTGGCGTGTTATCAACGAATACGTTAAGGATTCCTGGCATTTTTTCATGTATAGAATGATAGGTGCACAACTCTCTATAAGTTGAGTAAAATGGCAAATTAAGCTTAATTTTCCTACGCAGGTTTCACGGTTTTGTTAAAATTTAAAAATAATCTAATTTTTATAAACATTTAATACGTGCTGTAGTTTTGAGATTTAACTTTAGCGCAGGAATGATAGCCATAATTGTAACAATGTAAATAATTTATTATTCTTTGTAACAACTACTTATTACTTGTTTAAAAATGATCAAAAAAGGTGCACATGTTTCCAAAATCCAATATTGCGTATCTACCGAAAAAAAGAAAGTTTATAATGTTAAGTACATTATTTAAGCATTTCGGAGACCAAAATCATTTAAATATTACATCATTTAAATATTTTGATATGTTACTGACACATCAATAATCATACTAAAGAGCTAGCTATATCATAAAACATTGGATTATTATTATATTTGCTCTGTAGCATGGTGCGGGTGACAGTTTCCAAACATATTATTTCACTCCTAAAATTTGCCCCGATTCACAAATTATAACTGAGTCGGCTGTACCATCTTCATAATATATGAATATGGTACATATGGAATTTGTACCATTCCTGCGGGAATATCGGGATAAAAAGTATCCTATATGCTATTCCAGATTGTACTCTATCACTATGCCGTTGAGCCGTTCTGCCCTGTTGAGGAACAAACATCCATACATCTAAAGTTTCACATTTATAATATTAGTAAGATTAATAACTGTTGTAAATTAAGTAAAACCCAAGCAGAATCATTGAGATATAAGTACTAGTAATAATATCTCAATGAGCAGAATGTGCTATTCTACAAAATATACAATCAACCTAAATTGATTGTATCTAAGTAGACAAATTTAGCGTTATTTATTCACTGTCACCAGCACCATGCTCTAATATTATAACTCACTTGTTTCCGAAGTAATTATGCTAATTTCTTTAAAGAAAACTGTTAAAAAACATAATTTACATAAGTAATAAAAACGAAACGTAAAATAAATATTATTTTATTTATGATCATAGAACCCTTGCACGAGATATCGACCTTATGAGCAACATTAAGCCATTGTTATGATATTCCAAAGAAAATAACAATATTATTGATAATTTGTTTAAATATAGTAATATTTGACACAATAGGGCTACCCTATCTCTTCCCGTGGGTGTCGTAAGAGGCAACTAAGGGACAATAATCCGGAGGACGGGCAGCAGTGTCCTTCTGCATAGTTATAACACCTTACTGCGATCGCCAACCCGCCTGCCGAGCGTGGCGATTACGGCATCCCCCCCCCCAAATTGACATGAATCGAAAACACAGACTCCGGTGCCTAGTCCCCGGTGGTCCCGCTAGTCTCGATCAAGGTAGCGGTCGAGGAAACGGCGGGACAGTGGGTGCTAAGAACCTCTGGGTTGGCCCTGGTGACATACAATGTTAGGACACTGCAGATCGACGAGAAGATTGTTGGACTGGAGAAAGTATTGAGCGGATTGTGCTGGGATATCCTGGGGTTATCTGAAGTCCGTAGACAGGGAGAGGAATCGATAATCCTAAAATCCAGCATTCTTCTCTTCTTTCACCTTAGGACCAACTGTCCCAAGGTGGTGTCGGGTTTCTCATCCACAAAACGTAGAATAGAGTAGCGTATTTGATACTCAGAATTACCAAATGGTACCTATTCGTTGAAGGTTATACAGGTCTATGCTCCGACCTCGAGACACTCCGATGATAAGGTGGAGGCTATGTATGTGGACATCTTCAAAGCCATACGCAGTTCCAAAACTCATTTCAAAGTTGTCATGGGGGCTTTAACGCAAAATTAGGCAAACGAAACGGCGATGAGCAGAAAGTGGGGCAATTTGGAGTTGGAGTCCGGAACGTCCAAGGCCAGATGCTGACCGACTTCTTGGAGAAGGAGGGCCTCTTTATGATTCATTCTTTCTTCAAGAAACCGGAACACCGCAAACGGACTTGTATAAGGCCCGATGGTCGCACTAAAAATGAGATAGACTTTATCATGTCGACGAAAAAAACAGATTTTCAATGATAAGAATATTTATTTCTTTAAACTTATATCTAAGTGTCACTCTGGAATTAACTTTCTAGATTGCGCGAATAACCCGTTTCTGCAGCACAAAGTAGTTTTGATATCGGCGGCATTTCCCCACTAAAGAATGCTGTATTTCAATGTGTATGACATTGAAATTAACCAATAGCGCAGTAGCTTCATTAGAGATATTTCGCATCTTTTTGACATCAGGCAAGGCAATTTTATATCGCCTAAGCTGTTCACCGCAGCGTTGGAAGCTGTCTTCAAGCTGTCTGGGATGGGCTCGGCATCAACATCAACGGCGAGTACATCACTCACCTTCGATTCGCAGATGACATCGCTGTCATGGCTGAGACCCTTCAGGACCTGAGCAAAATGCTCAGTGACCTCAGTGGAGCCTCGCAGCGATTGGGTCTTAAAATGAACATGGATAAGACGAAGATCATGTCAAACGTCCATAGTGCACCTGCTCCTGTGCTAATTGGAGGCATCACGCTCTAAGTAGTTGACGATTATCTATACCTAGGACAGAAAATCCAGTTAGGTAGAACGAGCTTTGCGACAGAAGTCAATCGTCGAATCTAACTCGGCTGGGCAGCGTTCGGGAAGCTCCGTAAAATCTTCTCATCCCAAATACCACAGTGTCTGACGACAAATGTTTTTGACCAGTGTGTGTTGTCAGTGATTACATACGTGGTCGCTAACTTTGAGCCTTATAAACAAGCTTAAAGTCGCTCAGCGGGCAATGGAAAGGGCTATACTCGGAGTTTCCCTACGGGATCGAATCAGGAATGAGGAGATTCGCAGGCGAACGAAAGTCGCCAACATAGCCAGAAAGATTGAAAAGCTGAAGTGGCAATGGGCATAGCACATAGCTCACAGATGTTGAAGCTTTCTGTTCCGTTGGTGCAGAAAAGTTTTCGAGTGGCGACCGCGTATTGGGAGACGCAGCGTAGGTACGCCCCCCGCAAGATGGACCAACGATCTGGTCAAAGCCGCCAGTAAACGCAGGATGAGGGCGGCGGGGGACCGAGCGACGTGGAAAGCCTTGGGGGAGACCTATGTCCAGCAGAAGACGTCTACTGGCTGCTGATGATTTGACACAGTTACAAAGTTTAATCAAAGGCATTGGAGATTTCTGCTCAGCACCCAGATCTCGTTTCGTTTTGTATAACCCGTAAAGTAATACATTTTGAGGAATTTATTCAAAAATAATTGGAATCTCTGCACAAAGATTACTTGATGACAGTGACAGAACTGACATAATGAAAAGTACTGTACACATGAAACAAAGTATTGAATTGAAGCGAATGAATGCGATAGATATACGATTGTTGGTACTTGACTATTACCTATCTCTTTTGCTCAACATACAGGTTATCAAAACATTTACGGAATAGGTTTATGTATTATTTCATAGTATCAATAGATTGTTTTGATTTGAAAGTCTTATCAACAACCAATAGATTTCGAAACCGGGTGGCTTTTAGAAGACTCTATTAAAAGTAAATTAAAGTTGATCGTAATTATGGGTGAAATAAATAATGAGAATATGGTTTTCGTGGGCATAATTGCCAGTGCTGTTACATCTTGCACTTTATCTGCTTCACCAGGATATTTAACAGTAGTGAATGGAAAGGTAAGTTAAATTATTTTATTATTTGAAATTCCTGAATTAATGATTACATAACATAAGTGATAGTACCTATTAAGTGATTGCATATGTTACTTTATTGCTTGTAAAGTTGTTGATAAAATTAAACTTTAGACTATTGCAGTCAATAAACATTTTTTAACATTAGGTAACCTATGAAATAATATTGGTACAAAGATTTTATGAAAATAAATAATTATTAAATACATAATCTTGCACTTTGCAATATAATCAAATAATGTAATTAGATAGAAAATCTTTTTTAGGTTGCAAAGAAAGGAGATTTGGAAGAATTTAACAAGTTGGAGAAGCAAGGTTATTTTGAGGGCTATAAAATAACTTACCTAAAGCGTGACCAGTACATTCAGCCTGGCTTTGTAGACTGCCACATCCACGCACCGCAGTTTCCTAACCTTGGCCTGGGGCTAGACAAACCCCTGCTTGAGTGGTTGCAGCATTACACCTTTCCATTGGAGAAAAAGTATGGTGATGTGCAGTTCGCTGAAAGAGTGTATGATCAAGTTGTGGTAAGTAAAACTTTTAAATATAAATTAAGCATGAACATGATTTGATTAGATCTTAACAAATTGAGTTGGCATATAACTTGTAGGTATTGTATCAGCCTTCCATCCATATTGTAAAATAATGTAATAAAAACCTAGATAATTCTAAATCCTAATTTTCTTCATTTTCTTTGCTGCCTCGTTATCACTTATCATTCAGCACAATTAAGGTTGATTTGGGTTATCACTTTAACTCCTATTAGGAAAATAAGTTTTAAAGAAGGCTAGACTGCTATAAGTTTATGCTCAGTTTTAGTTTATTTATCAGAAGAGGTTATTTGTTTATTTGATTTTTCATTTGAAAGCCTATCTTTTAATATAAGTAGCTATTTTATCAAGAAATTCCCGTGTGAATAAAGCTGATTGGGAGTAAAGTCTAACTTAGCGAGCCACTTTTTCACACATTTCCGTAAAATACACAAAGTTGGTGTTGAACGCACATTTATGAAAAAAAAACTGGCTCTACTATGCGAGATGGTGGATGATCGGCTTTTTTTTTTATTTTATTTTCTTTATTACGATATCCAACAACAGTACAATTAAAGAAATACATTAACAAAACATGAGTAACTTATAGAAGCTAATAACAGGATATCACATCATGATGTAATCAAAATTATATACATACAAATTCTTCGAATTAAGTAAGTACTTAGAGTTGAATTGCTGGACTACGTCTTTATAGTAGCATCATGTATATGTATACGTACACATTTATTTAAGCTAAGATATTATAAATAAAACAAATGTGTTATTAATTGATTTAGAGTGTTAGGATAATTTTAAATACTTTACGTAAATTATGATTAGTAATGTGATAATAATAAGAGTTAAATAAAATAACTTTTAGTTCGATTCTATTGTACCCATCACCAATATAGCTTTAGTATGTGTTCAGAATGTTTTGTACTATCTATAGTTTAAATGTGTTTTTAGTAAGGAGTAATATTACTGTATCTTTAAATGAAGTGTTATAACTTTTTTGGGCTCTAGAGAAATATTCGTTTTGACTGTAGTTAGATTTACTTGCTGGAATATAGAATAGTTTTTTTTTTTTTATTTAGGCTTAAGGGTTTTGTTGGAGAAATCCAGTGTAGCTGCTTATTTCTAATAGTGTTCACCTTAAGTAAGAATGTTCGGCTTCATAAAGTGATACTAAGTCTAGATAAGACTAGTTCCGCTGTGTGGTGTTCATGACACAAGGTTATAAAAGTTTACTCGGAGCTACATAATTGATGTGTCAGTAAGGTTAATTTATTGATCTATTATCAAGTAATGCTTGTTTTTCATATCTTATGAATTACGGAAATCACAGGCGATGTGAGAAAACTATATGAAGTATTAAATTTACAATAAAACTTTGGCTGAAGTATAATTTCATCGGAGCATATGCTCCGTTTTTACAAAATTTCACAGTTGTCAAACATTCGATAAAATTAATATTGTCTTTCTATCCTCTATCATATGATCAAAATCGATTAATAGCTGACCAAATTATCGCGTAACAAAGATACAAAAATATAAAACACACGAATTCAGAACCTCCTCCTTTTGGAAGTCGGTTGATAATAAATTTTATCACTAACTAGCCACCGCGCGCGGTTTTACCCGCGTAACTTTTGATCCCGTGGGAATTTCGGGATAAAATATAGCCTATAACCTTCCTCAAGAGTTGGGCTATCAAATGCAAAAAGAATTTTTCAAATCCCACTTGTAGTTTCTGAGATTAGCGCGTTCAAACAAACAAACAAAAAAACCAACTCTTCAGCTTAATAAATTAGTATAGATAAAGTAAGTACGGGTCATCGCGTTCTGCTGACACCGCGCCTCGTGCTGCGGTGTCATCACCATCCATATAATTAATATAATTGAAGAGATTCTTCTAGGGCGCGTTCCCACTGTGTCGCACGGTTAATTTATCGTCGGTTATTCTATCTGTTCCCATTATTACGACTGGTTGTTGTCCAATAAACAATCTGTCGTCACTTGAAAACAAAGTCGTTGACGAAAGTCAAAGTGTCTTTCTATATGTGAGCCCAAGACAATATATTTATGTCGAATATCTGCGAAAGTAGAAGAAAAAAAATACCTAATTTTTCTACAAAAAAAAATTAAATCCTTTAAAAAATTAATTAACACACAAAAAACTATGATTATCTCTCTACAAAACAAAATTTTCAAGATTTTGCTGGGGTTCAAAGTTCAACACTCCGGCCTTTCGGTGTCCTTTAAATAGATATTCACAGTTCGTATATGGTTCAAACATTCACAAATTATTCGTCCGATTGGGTATTTCGTGGGTGTCGCAGTGTCGCTACAAAGTTAATGTGTAGGTAGAGACCGTAGATAGGTAGTACTCGTATAATGGCGTCAAAAAGACAAGCAATACCTAACGATAAAATAAAAAAAATGATATATCAAGATTTATTATTTGTACAATACGTCTTGGCGTTATTTTATCTCAAACCAAGAATTTATTTGCTTTGTCTTAATACTGTAACCTCAATCGTCAAATACTTTTCAGAAACGTCTTATCCACAATGGAACTACAACCGCCTGCTACTTCGGATCTCTTCACCTGGAAAGCACCAAAGAACTGGCGCGGTGTGCCGCAAGGCAGGGACAGAGGGCGTTAGTGGGCAAAGTCAGCATGAACATCGCTAATGATGAGGGCTACTTTAACGACACGCAAAAGGAGTTGGAGGACACGGAGGAGTTCATTAAATATGTCAATGGAATGAAGGTGGGTCGACTTTTTATCTTAAGTTGCTCCAACAAAGAAGTTTTGTAACATTATGTAACATTTTATAGCACTATGTAACATTTTATAACATTATGTACCATTTTGCTAGTACTTGTACAGAGTGTTATATTAAATGGATGCACCCAAACGAAGTCTAAGCTACTTTTTGTGATATAAAAGTTTTACAAAATTGAC
The DNA here is from genome assembly GCA_944452665.1 of Stenoptilia bipunctidactyla. Taxonomy (NCBI): domain Eukaryota; kingdom Metazoa; phylum Arthropoda; class Insecta; order Lepidoptera; family Pterophoridae; genus Stenoptilia; species Stenoptilia bipunctidactyla. The sequence continues at coordinate 19,528,585 of OX101742.1, forward strand.
CTTGTAAGACATTTCTAAGTACCACAAAGACAAATCGGAATAATAATTTTTTTATGTATAGGTATCTACTTCATTGCATACAATATTAAAAATACATTCTGAAAGGCTTATTACATAATTGGCGGTCTTATCGCCAGCAAGCGATTTCTTACATTGGTGTTGCGCTATCGACCATAAGTATATCTACTACATTGGTTGAAAAGTTCGCGGCCTGGCCATTAAAAAAAAAACTTTTGTTATTTTTTCTGCCGCGAACTTTTCAATCCACCCTCGTATGTAATAAAACTAAATAAGTTACAACTCATTTTTTTTTATAAAGCACATACTAGGGTGACTCAAAAAGTTCTTAGAAACTTATATCTATTTAACCTTTTTGGAGGCAGTTAGCTATTTGTTCCAATGTGATTCAGATCAATTTTACCGTCGTGTTGTAACCATGGACGAAACATGGTTCCACCATTTCGACCCGGAAACGAAAAGACAAAGCATGTCTTGGAAACGACCATCCTCACCACCCGTGAAGAAATTTCGAGTTTCTCATTCCGCTGGCAAAGTTATGGCCTCGGTATTCTAGGATAGTGAAGGAATCCTTTTAATTGATTACTTGCCAAAAGGGCAAACGATATCCTGATCCTATTATGCAAAGTTAATCCCGAAATTACGTGAAGCGATTAAAGAAAAACGTTGTGGGAAATTGTCATTGGGCGTGTTGTTTCTCCAGGATAACGCTCCACCTCATCGTTCGGAAGTTGCGCTCACCGCAATCCGCAGTGCTGGCTTCGAAGTCCTTGATCACCCACCATATTCTCCTGACTTAGCCCCGAGTGATTCTCACTTATTTCCAAAATTAAAGGAGCATATTCGTGGAACTATATTTGACGATGATGACGCGGTTATGACTGCCGTAGAGGAGTTTTTTAATAGTCGAGAAAATGATTTTTTTGCGGAAGGAATAAGAAAGTTGGAGATGCGGTATTCTAAGTGTATTAGATTAGAAGTAGATTACGTAGAAAAATAAAATATTTCTGTTTTTTTTTTGTGTTTTATGAACTTTTTGATTCGCCCTCGTACTTACAAGATAAATACTTTTGCCTTTTCAGAACGATCTGGTGGAGCCAATCATAACGCCCCGTTTTGCTCTAAGCTGTGACTGTAAGCTGATGAGCGAGTTGGGCGTCTTATCTAAAAAGTACAACTGCAGAGTTCAGGTGATCCATCAATTCAGATATTTATGTGAATAAACACGCGTTTATTCTCAATCTCATCTTTTTTTTTTATATTGTAAGGATAGGACGTTTGTCTTCCATGCCGCCTGATGGAAAGTGCGCATGAAGACTATGGTGTTACACGTCCATCCACGAGAAACCTATTCACTCTACACTTAAAAGTTCCAGGACTGTAGTGGTCAGGAAAAACAGACGCAGGCAGATTGTTCCACTCCTTGGCAATCCGTACCAAAAAGGAACTATCGAAGCGTTTTGTTCGACTTTTTGGTAAATCCACTATATAGGGATGGAAGTTCTGTCTGCGTCTGGTAGTCCGGTGGTAAAAAGGGGTGGCTACATCTACAATGTAGGCATGTAACTAGAGTTGCATACCTTTACTTAGCTGCGTAGGGTCATCTTAGTTCTACCACGCTCCTGGATAAGGGTCGTTTGGTGATAGAGTTTCCCCATCTCCATGTCCGTGTCTATGTCCTGTCCGTGTACACGTCTATCTCCATCTCCATTCACATTCTCTCTAAGTATTCTCTCTCACCTCTATCGTCTACGTCTTTCTCTACTTCTATCTTTACCTCTATATCTATGTCTACGTTTCTAAGTAGTCCCTCTTTGCCTAATGTATAAATAGACTCCAGAAAGTCACTAACTCGTTCATGCTTCAATGTGTACGCTTTTATAATAAAAGTCCAAAAACATTTAAAATTAACCTTTAGATAGATTTAAGGATAAGTGTTGTGGGTCTACTATATACGATATCCGAATGCAAGAAGATGGGATTCCCTGGCTGCAAATTGTTATTGTGTATTTTTAAAAGATGATTGCTGTTGAGTTTCCGAAGAGGTGGTATTCAGTTCAATTTGTAAACAGTTGGACTATTTCAAGTGTATTTAAATACCTACGAATTAAAGATTTTTCTGACTTTGACTTTGCCCTCTTCAGGGTTTGCCAGGCACGTCCACCCTTCATATACTAGGTAAGTCTGCCACCGAATATCACTGGTGGTGCTTTGTTCCGACATTTTTGCTCTTTCAGTCTTTCCCTGAATCCTTGTGACAGCTCTCACCTCATCTTCACTTGGGTACCATTGGAGGAGCTTGAGTTCAAAAGCGTTTTGGGTCACTGTTAGAAAAAATAGAAAAAGGATCTTTGTTTTTCAAATCATTAATTCTACAACGTGTAATATAATCAAGAGATAATACTAAGGGGATTGTATGTTTGGTGATGTAGTTTATAAGTAACATAAATTTGTCATCCTTACGGTTCGGCCTAAAAACAAGTTCAAAGTTTAGATCAAAATATCTAAGTGTCAAACCTAAAAACAGCTGTTAGCATTTGATGAAATCTATTCGACAACAGATGGCGTAAGGCGTAAGTGATGGGTAACTAAGACAGATACTACAAAGTTCAGCCGGTTCGAGAAAGGTCATGAGGTCACTGGCTGCGGCACAAGTCTTGTTTTAGCTTATTAGGTTGACTAGGGTTGTCAGAATATTTTGTTGTAAAATAATTAAATAAATTTGTATGAAAATGTATACCAGCACTGATCATGCTAATTTTTTTACTGTATATTCTACGTATGGTATAGAAGCTAACCCTTAAGTTTTATCTCTCCATTTTGTTACACGTTGTAGAAGACAATGTTTCCGACGCCTATACAAAATAAACTCTAAATAATAAAAGTGTATTTTTGCAGAGCCACCTATCGGAAAACAAAGAAGAAATAAAAGCTGTGTTGGAATGCAACCCGTCCTGCCAAACTTACTCTCAAGTGTACGACAAGTGTAACTTACTACACAGCAAGGTAGCCTTTTAAACAAGTTTATTATAATAACATTTTTTTATAACATGTTTATTACATAACAGCTTCTATGCTGGACTGGGAGCGTAAGAAAAACATAGAATGTGCCAGCTGCTTCTCTTTCCGGGCATACTGTAAAAGTCAGTTAAGGGACCGAGGTGTTATGGGAGGCTTTTTGTGGGCGGTAGGCTGACCCCATGCCACTGCAATAGTCTCTCTCCACTATTATAATACCTCCAAATTTGTCAAACGTGACATCAGATGGTTTTATTACCTCTGGTGTTCTGCCTACCCCATACGGGATACAGGCGTGAAGTTATGTATGTATGTATTATAATAACATCTATAATTCTTTTCTCATTCGCGTTTTGCTCTGTGGTTTTCTTGATAAAAATTTGATATACCTAAACTAAAAGTATCCAATATTCACTTAAAAAAGTTAAATAACGTCTGTTGTTATTGCAGGCAGTACCCAATACAATAAAGCAAGTCAAATTTAACTTACATTATAAAACCAAGTCAGAAAATATAGTTAAAGAACTTAAGTTGTGTCTATATAATATCGTGTTTTATGCCACTTTAAATTGAACTTTATTTACGTCTTTTCACAAGCAATAGTACAGCCCATCATTAAATAAATCACCTTGTATCCGGATTTATCCGGTTAAAAAGTGTTTTATTTAATAGTATGAATCGCGAAAACTTAAGACAGCCCATCATTGTCAGGCTTCAATAATGAATCGCAGTTTTTTTTATTCTTTTCTAATTTGTTTCTAGACGGTAATGGCGCATGCTATCCACCTCACTCCCGAAGAAATCGTATTGCTGAGAGACAGAGAGGTCGGAGTGGTGCACTGCCCCGCCTCCAATACTAGACTTAAATCCGGACTCTGCCCGGTTCGCGATTATTTGAATGCAGGCATAAAAGTTGGATTAGGTTCTGGTATGTATTTTTTATTTGTCCGAGTCTATTATACAGGGTTGATTTTTCGTCACCAGCCAAATTTAAATTAAGTTTCTTTGATACGATGTAAACGTACCTGCATATTTATTTTAGCGCCACTCAGTACAAAAAAGCAGAAATATGGAACCACAAACTTTTACCAGAAAAAAAATAGTCGCTGTTGATGAACATAACTACTACGACGCGGCATTTCCTTGATAATACTACGACTTAGTACTACAAAATGTGTGTAATAGCGCGTAGTCATCTTTGTTTTAATGGTAATTTAGAGTGACCATGCCTTGGTTAATATGTTAGCGGATAAATTGATTTCCTTGTAAAAAATTCTTTGCAAAAATCGTTTCTATAAATGACACTTATTGTGTAAAAAAAATTTGGCCGGTGACAACAAATCAACCCTGTATTTATAAGACCGCATTCCCGCGACTTCGTACGCGCATAAACTAAAAAGTCCTATATTTCCCGTTCCCCAGGGAATTTTATAAATTACTTCCATATGGTTACCAGTCAGCCATTGATGAACCTTTTTACCAAGTTTCACATTGATGCACTCAAGGAATAAGATTTTTATACAAACTAAAAAGTCCTATATTTTCCATTCCCTTGGGAATTTCAGAAATATGGGCTTCTATACCCCCTAAGGAATGTATGTTCCAAACAGCTCTCTACGGCCAATAGTTATGGCTGTACGTTGTCTGTCAGTCACCCAGTCAGTAACGGAACAGTTTTATATATGAAGATTAATAATCATTTTTAGGCGCAGCGTAAGAGACATTATATCTGTGACGCATTTTTAGTCTGTGAAAAAAATCCTATGCAGTACAATATGCAGTGTGTCATGCATTCTAGGAGCAAAATGTCCGGCCCACAAAAATCCGTTATTTCTGGTACACTGCGCCGCACTGTACTTGAAATCATTAATTTTTTTTTCTACATTTCAAGTTTCTTCATTGTATGTAAGTACGTACAATAGGCATGATGACAGTAACAAAGAATCACTTATTCCTTATTAGTAGTATTTCTTGATGTATTATCACACAGAGGAACCGCACGTGACTTACAAATTTTAGAATTTATCTTTATCATATAAAATTAAAAACCATAAATTTCACGTCAGAATGTTTATTTAATGTTCTGTTTACAATATCGATCTATCTATAGGTTGCAGTAACACCTTTATGCGAAGTATGACAACGTGGCATTATCTATCCCTTTTTTATCGCTATGCACAGGCATAGTTGGCAACGTTCCTCAACGTTTAAAATGTTCTCGTTGTTTATTGTATGGCTCCAGTGACACGCGTCTGTTGAATGAATGTTAAAGAGATTGTACAAGGGTGATAATTTATGAGCTCATTATAGTGTCTGGCTTACGAAAGTAGACACTGGGGATTTTTGCAAACTTTTTATATGGCAGTACTAGCATGAATGTCAAAGTCGTTTTTCTGGTGTGTCACTATTGACATTTTGGAATTTTCGTATTTGAAAATGAATTAAATTATTAAAATTAAATTATAAATTATTATTATTATATTTAAGTTTTTATTCATTAAAAATAAATAAGTTCAAAAACTAAAACCCGTCTACAAAAAACACGGTCAAAAAAGTAGGAAACAAGTAGGTAATAGTCTCCGCTGAAATATTTATGTATTACGTCATATTGATAGAGATATTATGTTGAAAGGGTAGCCGTGATCGTATGCCATTTTGATTTGATTTTATTATTAAAATGAATCTGTTTTGCTATAAAAGGTACCACGGCTATCAATATGATGTACGTAACACATAAATATTTCAGTGGAGTAGTCAATATAAGGAAACAAGTTACCTACTTTTTAGAGCGTGTTTTTAGTGGTCGGGTTTTAGTTTTTGAACTTATTTTTTTTCACACGTTTGGGAGTAATTGTGTTTAAATGTTTGAAATGTGCTAACGTAGTTCTTTTATTTGATATCCCACACGAAACCGTCAAGAGTTTTTTTAGTTCTTCACTTAAAGTCGCCTAGAGGTCGCTGTAGTCAATTTAACATAACTTTATGTAGCCTATGACCAGCGGACAGTTCTCTTGGCTTCTAATGACACCTCATTTGTCCAATTGTGATAAGTAGTTTAGAAGTTCTGCGGGAACAGATGAACATCCATACCCACGTACATACATAGACGTTAAAATCATAACCCTCCTTTTTGCCGTAGTCGGGTAAAAATAATTATTGTATATTGTTGTCTTATTTTTAAACCTGATTAATAATACCAACGTTTTACCTAAAATTAAAACGTAAATTAAATCACTTACCTTAATTTGAAGCCTAATAATACTTGAGAGAGATACCATCGTTCTGTCCTTTTTTCGCACGTTCTTTCCTTCATATACCTACTCTATTGCCTTCTCTTTCTTTACCCCACCACCACACAGGTAGCAGCTATGCTGAATGCGTTAGGATTTTGACTCATTGAAGTCGTTGTGTAACCAGGCAGAATTAAAAAATATTAGGCTTCAAATTAAGGTAAGTGATTTAATTTACGTTTTAATTTTAGGTAAAACGTTGGTATTAAATAACTTGACCGTTAATTTGAAGCCTAATAATACTTGAGAGACGTGTTTGATATCGCCTGGTGTGGTGGTGACGTCAATGTGAATACGAATAAAAGTTAATAAGCCTAAAATAAATTGACTTGTGGTATTGTTTTACAATGCCAGGGAGATGTACATAAAAATAACCTATTATAGCATTTTCAGTAACGTAATATCAATTACCTTTCAAATACACAGGAATAAGCAACAGTTGCTGACAAAAACTACAATTAAGTAGTTTAAATTAAATAGAAATATAAAATATATTTCATCCACTGCATTAAATTGACTTGTAACTGAATTTTGATTTTTTGACATTCTTACTTATTTACAATAAAATCGTTCAAATGTATTTTCAGAACGCCAGTTATCTCTAGTCAGGATTTCATCCAACGGACCATTTTCCACCCAACTTTTTGACGCCACAGCGGAACGGAATCCGTCGGCTGAGGCATTGATACCAGTGTGGCGTCCTCACGACGTGACCCACACCAGCAACATTTTATTATAATTTTTTTTTTTTTTTTCTTTCTTTTATATACATATATACTAATATAACCCGACTAGGTTGCGAGAGGCTAGTATAGGTTTCCCACGTATAGTTTATAAATACATTATCACACTTACTTTTGATTATTATGTCTTTTCCAATTAAAATGAACTTATTTACCCAATAGACTGGGTCCAAGCATCTATTTTTTTATATTTCAAAAGGATTTTCTGTATTAGGGTTTTAGCAGGACAAAAAATAAAAATATTACAATATCAATATTCCAGATCGATGATTTGGTGCATTTTTGTCGCGACTAGTGCAATAGATTATAGGATTCGCTTGACAAGAGGATGTCCTCTCAGCCGTTCAGTTCGTTCCGGGCTACAAAGCGTGGAGACGACGACGGCTTTATTATTAAGAGAGTTTTTATATTATGATGCAGGTCTGCCAGAAATTGAGCTTAATCTGAGCCAGTTGGTTCGTTTACAGACACTTGCTGGACCACGGACCACGGACCACACTTGAGCACGCTGGTTTATAATTATTTATTGTAGAAGCTCACCAACTCTTCATGAGCAACCATTTTTGTTATTCTGACCAGTTTGTCGGTTTTTTTTTTTTTTTTTTTTTTTTGCATATTGCATAGCTTCTATCGCGGGCCTGCTGCAGGCCGGCCGCCCGGTCAGTACGTCCAGCTCTGTATGACGTGTCGCAGCCGGTGCTGGTGTCAGTGGACGCCAGCAGCGTGGCTCAGGGCGCGGTGCTGCTGCAGGCCGGCCGCCCGGTCAGTACGTCCTAGCTCTGTATGACGTGTCGTAGCCGGTGCTGGTGTCGGTGGAGCCAGCAGCGTGGCTCAGGGCGCGGTGCTGCTGCAGGCCTGCCGCCCAGTCAGTACGTCCTTGCTCTGTATGACGTGTCGCAGCCGGTGCTGGTGTCAGTGTACGCCAGCAGCGTGGCTCAGGGCGCGGTGCTGCTGCAAGCCGGCCGCCCGATCAGTACGTCCTAGCTCTGTATGACGTGTCGTAGCCGGTGCTGGTGTCGGTGGACGCCAGCAGCGTGGCTCAGGGCGCGGTGCTGCTGCAAGCCGGCCGCCCGATCAGTACGTCCTAGCTCTGTATGACGTGTCGTAGCCGGTGCTGGTGTCGGTGGAGCCAGCAGCGTGGCTCAGGGCGCGGTGCTGCTGCAGGCCTGCCGCCCAGTCAGTACGTCCTTGCTCTGTATGACGTGTCGCAGCCGGTGCTGGTGTCAGTGTACGCCAGCAGCGTGGCTCAGGGCGCGGTGCTGCTGCAAGCCGGCCGCCCGATCAGTACGTCCTAGCTCTGTATGACGTGTCGTAGCCGGTGCTGGTGTCGGTGGACGCCAGCAGCGTGGCTCAGGGCGCGGTGCTGCTGCAGGCCGGCCGCCCGGTCAGTACGTCTTAGCTCTGTATGACGTGTCGCAGCAGAACACCTTATTTTGTTGCAATAGCTTTACCGCGGCAGTCTCCGAGTGTCACACGTCTTTTTTTTTTTTTTTTTTTTTTTTTTTTATATGTAAGCCACCCTGGTATTAGAAGTTCACGCCTTATAGTTAAGTCACGGTATTTTTGCCCACACATGAATATCGAATTTGGTACTAGGTCGAAAACCTGGATACCTTGTCAACGTGTAAAGATACAACGACATACAAAGAGTGAGCCAGCACTATTTACACAACATTCAGTGGAAAGATTCGCACATGTACACATCGATATAATCGGCCCATTGTTGCCTACATTGAGTGATGGCTACAAATACTGTGTTACAATAATAGACTGCTGTACACGATGGCCGGAAGCAACATCTGTGCAAGACATTCGGGTCTATACGACTATCAGGTGAACTGTCGAAAAAAAAAAAATAATGAAAATACGCTACGAGTAACGGAATACAATTAGATTAACCAGCTACGCGCCATGAAAGAACTGAAACCAACATTAGCTCCGCACGCAACCAAGCGCAGTATTTTTGGACACTCGGACTTGTCATCGTGCGATCACGTTTTCATAAGATGCGACGCAGTGAAGACACCACTCGCACCGGCACATGAAGGCCCGTTTCCTATACAGAAAGTAAACAGAAAAGTTCTCCCGATAAAGTTACCGACTCGAGAAACTACTATAGCTATCGATCGATAGACTGAAACCAGCGTATATCATCGCCTCACCACTGCCGCATGACGACGTCCTAGCCCCGACCGCAATACCTCGCAGCATACGACACTACAAACTATTCGAAGTGACGAGGCGTCAAACCACCAATAGGCTTCGCTTGAGGGGGAGCACTGTAGCTACCCTAGCAACTAGCAACTAGCTGCTGCTAATTAATTAAGCTTTATCAATTTAATAAATAATTCTCTTTCTAATCCCTGATAGTTTAATTTCAATATCAATTGAGAAGCAGCTAAATACACCATAGCGCGTATTCCGTGCTCTCGAAATTTCTGGGCAACCCAATTGCATACAAGCAAAGTCCCCTAGTGCAAAGCTGAGCCCGAAGGGCAGCCAACTCCTCTGTCCACGGTATCGTATAGTAAACAGCATGTTATTAAACTCTCCACAAAACAATTAGAAAACAGTTCAAAACCGACCTGAAAATTTTAAAACTTGTTGAGTAAATAAAGGGAATCACATCCACTACATCATACACTGCAGCGAATTGCATCACAAATCTGTGGCAGCGGATATCATTTTGCAAGCAAGAGGAACATTGATTATCAATTTCACTTAATATCTTTAAATTCTCATAAGCCAATAATAATTTGAAATGTATTACTTCGTCATAACCTGGATAGAACAACTACTTTAGTACTTATATTAATCTATGAGAACAACCAATCACGGATTGATAATTGATCAACTTAACCACAGACTAAGAAGATTATGTTCATAAATTGCCAGCATTCAAAATAACATCAATCACAAATCATATATTGCAGCCACTGGAGCTGTCAATTATTTTCGTTCATAAATTAATATATACGTAATCTCGGCTCGATTTATTGTCTACTCTGCTGTTGGTTGCAAGAAATTACCCCTTTCTTTCCACCGGTTGTTAAAGTTTTTCATGGAAAATACTCGAAGAGTCAGTATCGTTTGGATTTTTCTCTCCTATCTAGGTGGAATGAGGGAGAGCCTTAACGTCCTTGTGAAGATGCGTTAGATTTACGACCATGTGGTCAGTATCGCCTGGATTTACCTCTCCTATCCTGGTGGGATGAGGGAGAACCTTTATGTAGTTGTACAGATTCGTTACATTTACGACCGTGTGGTCAGTATCGTCTGGATTTACCTCACCTCTCCTGGTGGGATGAGGGAGAACCTTTACGTACTTGTGCAGATTCGTTAGATTTACGACCGTGTGGTCAGTATCATCTGGATTTACCTCTCCTATCCTGGTGGGATGAGGAAGAACCTTTACGTACTTGTGCAGATGCGTTAGATTTACGACCGTTTGGTCAGTATAGTCTGAATTTACCTCTCCTATCCCGGTGGGATGAGGAAGAACCTTTACGTAGCTGTGCAAATTCGTTAGATTTTCGACCGTGCGGTCAGTATCGTCTGGATTTTCCTGTCCTATCCCAGTGGGATGAGGGAGAGCCTTTAAGTCCTTGTGAAGATTCGTTAAATTTACGACCGTGTGCCTGCTTACTTCCACGACCTCGAAAAGGCTTTCTAACATTATGATAAGTGATGGCATGAGGGAGGAGTTTTACTTAACATGACCTTATTTAAAGGATCCTTGACAGAAGCTAAAATAACCTAATATTTGTCCAATCAGGAGCTTTGTATAACTTTAAGAATTTCAGAATAATTATGAGGTGTTTTTGAAACTACAGATGTGGCTGTAGGTTTTGTGATTCCAGATCGTTTAGATTATGTTCGTCGATTATAGGATCATCATTATAAGATGTCTAACCGAACAAGATTAAGATAAGATTCTTTAAAAATGCTACATCTTAGATTAACTGTCCTATTATGCCGTAATTATGATTCCGCTTTCGATTCTGACGGTAACGGCGCGAACGCTTTTGACTAGAAGAATTACTCGAGCTTCTGATCCAGAACTACTAGACGAAGAACTACTCAAATTCGTCGTCCTTGAGATAGTTTGTACATATGAAGTACTAGTACTACATTGTTTTGATCACTTATTTTTAAACCACGATGCAAATAATAAATTTCGCTTACCAAAGGAAACTAAAAGGTAGATAAAAAACAATTCTAAAACGAACGTTAACAACGTTAAACTTATTTTGGAGCAGGTATACATTTTATAAAAATTGAATTATAAATTATAACACGTTGCATTATAAATAACATAGCCGTGCGAAATTTATCAAAGAAAACACATAGGCAAGTAAAATAATTAAGATAAAATGAACTCACCAATGTCAGCTTTAATCCGAAACAAGTTTTAGAAAGATAAATATGTACCTTCAGTAAACACTGTGTCTTCTCTGATATAGACAAGTTGTCAGGACAAGAACAACGACGTCAATGAGTCAAAATCCTAACGCATTCAGCATAGCTGCTACCTGTGTGGTGGTGGGGTAAAGAAAGAGAAGGCAATAGAGTAGGTATATGAAGGAAAGAACGTGCGAAAAAAGGACAGAACGATGGTATCTCTCTCAAGTATTATTAGGCTTCAAATTAACGGTCAAGTTATTTAATAGTTGCTTATCATTTTAATAATATACTTGGTTATTTTTTACCATACTTTTATAAAAAATCAAGTATCAAGATTGTTTAATCCATATGTGTCGTACTATAGTCGGGGTTACCATGATGCATTTTTTTAAATCGCCAGATTTTTCCAGTCTCTACTTTCATTAGACAGACTATATTAAGATTGATGATATTTTGGAAAGTATGCACTTTGGACCACATATTCTTTGGCAAAAAGTATAACTTTTTTGTTATGAGATATCACAAATGTTTGGAATTTATACTTGGGAACATCATAATAGCATTTTCAAAATAAGTCACCACGCCTATTGTGCCGACGGAATATTCGAAGATATGCGTCGTGTGATTTCACCATGCACATACTTTATGTACCTACGCCGCAAAACGAAGCTGTACCTAGAATGATACTTTGAGGTACAGATAAAAGAATATATGCAATATTACATTTTTCTCAGATTAAGTAAGTACTTAAGTACGTCCCGCTGTGAATATATAAACCAATATATTCACAATAAACTTATTGACTTAACGCTAAAAACTGTTTTCTATTCTAGACGTAGCGGGTGGGGACAGTGCTACTATAATGGACGCACTACGTCGCACGATGGACGTTTCGACCCACATCGAGTTTGTCAAAGAATCTGAAGCCCTGACTTGGATGGAGGCATTCTATCTGGCGACTATGGGTGGAGCTAAAGGTATTTATTTATTCTTGATTGAATGTTATACATTAAAAAAATAGATGACGCCGAGTTTACACTTTTGTAATCTAAGTCATTTTTGTTTATGCTAAACCTCAAACACGTGACAAATACTTACGTTAGAGGAATCGGTAGGTACCTATTCTAGTTCAAGCTACGCTAGTTTCAAACTTTACATTTGTCGCTCTATTGGGGAACCCCAGCGCGCAACGCTCGCTCGCTACCGTTTCATGCAACGTAGGTACCTACTTGCATATTGAGATCGCATATTATACGCGGACGAGTGAGTGTGTACATTTTTTGAGGTTTTGTAAAGATGTTACAGATTGTTTCGTATCGATAAAAAATAATGTTGTATTATATTGACTAGCAGCGTAACTTTGGTTTTAATCGAACTCTGATTCTTCGTTAAAATGCAAGTAAAAGTCACCGCAAGAGCGGCGACATTGTTATAAAAAGCCTAGTCGCTGGCCAGGGGGACCTTGAAGAGCCCTACCAGAACATTTTAGAACTTTTTTTTATATTGTAAGGATAGGACGTTTGTCTTCCATGCCACCTGATGGAAAGTGAGCATGAAGACTATGGTGTTACACGTCTATCCACGAGAAACCTATTCACTTGACACTTAAAAGTTCCAGGACTGTAGTGGTCAGGAAAAACAGACGCAGGCAGATTGTTCCACACCTTGGCAATCCGTACCAAAAAGGAACTATCGAAGCGTTTTGTTCGACTTCCTGGTAAATCCACTATATAGGGATGGAAGTAAACTTCATTTTTGTTTTGAATACCCATGGATTCGGCTTTTTTATACGTATTGAATAACTAGCAGCGTCCCTTAGTATAACCCGCTCAATTCTAGATTCTGTATAAATTTCATGATTTCCGCGTTTCCTTTCCTCAAATGCAAATGCAAAGAACTATAACTCTTTATCGTTATAACAATAGTAAAGTTACCTAACCTTACCTTTCAGTTCTAAATCTGGATCACAAAATCGGCAACTTCGACATCGGTAAAGACTTCGACGCTCTTCTCATAGACGTTTTCACAACTGGCGGGCAATTGAACTATTACGACTGTGGACTCGGTAACACTAAGGACTATGCATTGAGTCTGGTACAGAGGTTCTCTTTTGTAGGAGACGATAGGAACATCCTACAGGTTTATATTAAAGGGAAGAAGGTTAAGGATGTTTTGAAACAGAATTAGTATGTAAATTTTGTGATACAGATATGATAAGTAGTGAAATAGATTTCGTAATAGTCTGGCTAGTGAAAGTAGAGAATGAAAAAATCTGGCGAATTTAAAAAAAATCCCGTCATGGTAACCCCGACTATAGTACGACACATATGGATTGAATAAACTTGATACTTGATTATTTTTTTTAATAAAATTATCGTAAAAAATAAATATGTCGGTAATGTCCTACTTTTTGATGAAAAGTATATAATTAAAATGATAGACAACTGGTATTAATCAGGTTTAAAAATAAAACAATAGAATACAATAGTTATTTTTATTCATTGTAATCAAAATCTGAATCCAGCAATTCTATATGGAATGAATCGTCAGAGTCACTGGTATCGCTATTTTCTACATTGGTAATGAAACTATCACATTTTAATTTTTTTACTCATTTTCAAATATGAAAATTCCGAAATCTCAATTACCAAAACCACCAACAACGTTCGATTGACAACAGTGGCACCAGTATAAGTTGCCATATAAAAATTTTGCAAAAACCCTCATTGTCTACTTTCGTTAACCAGACTCTAGCGTATCTCCAAATGAAGATTTACTTTTTTTTATTTATATGTTTTACAAATAGTACAAAACTGGATTTCAAATAGAAAATAATAGATAGATATATTTTTATGTAGGTTCCAATACGTAGTTCTTAGTAAAGTGCATTTTTTTTATATAATTAAGCAAATTTATAATCGACAAAAGTACAAAAACTGGATTTAATGAAGAAAGTAATAGATATTTTTTTATGTTTACGTAGTTACTTGGTAGATAATTTTTATTTTCATATGAGTAATTTGAAATTGACAACAAGAAGAGTTTAATTTACTTAAAATGGAAAACAATATCTTGTAATGTAGCTTCTGGGTATGGTGCATTATTTTAAATATATTATATAATTTAGCCATCCAAAATCAACAGAGTACAAAAAATATATAAAAGTAATGTATATAATAAAAGATAGGCTGCAAACTGGACGGCAGCGACAGCGACGCGGGGAATGTGGGCGTGAGAGCGATTTATCGCGGTGCAATACAAACTCAATACTTTCTATCGTGTCGCGGAAATCGCTGCCCGCGCGCTGACGCTGCCGTCCAGTTTGCAGCCATATAGATAATTTTATGTATACAAGTTTTTTAGTACAATTGCAAGTGTAGTATAGTAATTGCAGTGCAATTTTTATAAAGGGTGACTGGTGGGTCACTTTTGAAATTCGAGGACGTTTGCGATCATACAAAAAGAGATTTTTTCTGTATTTACTGAGTTAACTTACCCGAAAGTTAAAGAATTGATTACGCAACCCATGGTTACCTACACTAGCGTTCTATCCAGGTCACGCGCCTCGATTCACTCAGGCCTAACTTTAAAAATTAAGTCCCTACTTTTATTACATAATTATAACCAGAATCTAATACAGAGTGCTCTCCTTCAGTATCTAAAATATGTCACCAGTCACCCTGTATAATTACCATTTTTTTTATAATTAAGCAATATAAATCCAAATAACACTTACCTTGTGTATGTGCCATCAGTAATTGACAACGATGTACCTATGTAATAACAAATATTTATTTACCTAGATTAATACATATTTATTTACCTAGCAAAATTTTACTTATTTGTAAATATGGCTTGAACGATCCTTTAACTCTTTCACGCACTACTATTACCTATCTCATTTATCGCAGGGAGGAAAGTTGCAATGTAAATACCATTAAACTATCAATTAAATGAATCAATAAGTTTCATTAAATTGCTTAAACTGTGTACTAAATACTGTAAACTAACTTGAAGTCTAAACAAGTGTCGAGTACAGAAAGTAAGAATTATATAATAATAACAATAATAGTCATTTATTTCAGAATAAAATTCCATAGATTTGGTTAGTAACATAGAAATTGGCTTACAAACTAGGGTTAGTAGATTTAGTTATCAGAAATATTATTAAATTAAATACAAGTTATATTAAAACAAAAAATTTAAAATTCACAATGAGATTAAATTACAATTAGAAACTAATATTCAATTATTATTACAAACAAAATCACAACTAAACTAAACTTATTAAATTTTATTTAAGCAATGCAATTGGAAATATTAAATTAAAAATAAGTTAAAAATAACAATTATAAATTCAAAATTTTCAGTGTCTATTCTATTTTACATTGACTATGGCAGGTCTTAAGCAAACATGGGTTTGGTTCCAATGCTTTAAGATAGGGCAACAATAGCGACTACCTATCCCTACCAGGAGGCTGTTGGAGCTCTCCCGAATGCCTGTGCGGTATTTTTTAAGATCTAGCGGCGGAAAGCGTAAAACAATACTCTATCGCATTTCTTTTCCAAGTGAACATTGTTCAATCATCGTCATCACAACTCTGTAATGAGCCCACTGCAGGGCTATGAGTCTTTCCCCTGGGTGACGAGGATAATCACATTGTTCAAGCGTTATGTTAATTTTAAATTCCAATCTTAGCTATTATGGACACTAATCAATAAACAAATAATGTAACGACATTTGAAACAAACATGGGTTATTTATTATCGAACCAACTGAATCATTACCCACTTTGCTTATAATTCGTTTGAAACTGTCAAACTTGTAAGGTCTATCGCGTATAATGCACTTACGACATTTTAGATACTGTACGAATTATGTAGTCAGTAAATGTCAGTGTCGAATGAAATGATAACAAGTTCTTCACCAAGGAAACCTATCTTCAAGCGAATTTCGACCTTCTAGACGTAGATAATGATAATAGACGATTTGACGAAATGAGCTTGTTGTGGGTCATGATTCAGTTGGTTCGATAGTATATAACAGATGTAATACTTGCTGATATAATTTCTTTATAAATACATAGATACTTAAAACACGCAGGAAATCTTCAAACCCTCAAAAAATTAAGATATTTAATCAAAACATTTTTGTGTTGTGTCGGGTATCGAATCCTCATATTCTCGCGCCTCATTCACACAGTGCCTTAGATGAAAAAAATGAGATATCTATTCTGTACTAATATAAATTACAGTAATATATCAAGTATTTTTTTACTTAACTTAAGACAGTTTTTATATGACCCCAAATACTTCACATTTTGTAATCTATTTCTTATTCTTTGAATTATAATGAATTATACAGGGTTGATTTTTAGTCACCAGCCACATTTAAATGTTAGTTTCTTTGATACGATATAAACGTATCTGCATATTTATTTCAGTATAGCTCAGTAGAAAAAAAATAAAATATGGCACCATAAACTTTTTTACAAATAGTCGCTGTTGATGAACATAGCTGCTCCGACGTGGCATTTCCTTGATTACTACAAGATGTTTTGTAGTAGCGCGTAGTCGTCTTTATTTAAATGGTATTCATTCATAATTTAGAGTGACCATGCTTCGCTTTTAACGTTAGCGAATACATAAATTTCCTTGAAAATACATACATTTTTTTGCCGAAGTCGTTTTTATAAATAATAAAAGTTAATCTTATTTTTGTGTGAAAAAAAAATCCGTTGACTATAAAACAACCCTGTGTGTTCGTACTTTCTTAGACTCATGAAAGCAGTCTCAAACTTTCATCATCATCATCACAACTCCGTGTAATGGGCCCACTGCAGGGCATGAGTCTCTCCTCTGGGTGACGAGGAGGTTTAGGCCATAATCCACCGAGCTGGCCCAGTGCTGGGTGGTGGATGTCAGAATTTTCAGGTTGCCGATATGGCTTCTGACAAACCCTAACGACTACTGTATACAAGTATACAGCACCCGGGACCGACAGCTTAACATGCCCTCCGAAGCTCGGAAGTCGCCGTGAGAAACGAATGGTCGGCGGTCACCCATCCAAGTACCGACCGCGCTCAACATTGCTTAACCTGTGATATCGTAAGATACACACAGTAACCACGGCGCCACGACGACTTCGACGTCTCTAACTTTAACTCTACATAAGTACAGAATTCTTGACTATTCTCTAAAGAGAATGTAATCGTCGTGACGCAGAAGCTCCTGTGTATATCACTCGATATCGCATGTTAAGCAACGTTCGGCGCGGTGTATAAGATGTATATGTTATGGTAAGAGTGAATAATTGAAGATCATTAATAATATTATCTATTATAATTAATAATTAGCGGCTGGTTGCTGAGGCTGAGGCTGGTTGCACAGAACCGACATGGACCGGTTAGGTTAGGAGCAAAGCGGAGCACCTTGCATTAACCTCCGTGTTTATTTTTTTTTATAATTGCACAAAACAGAGTTAACCAGAGAGTTAACCTCGACTTCGGTAATTATTAATAATTATTGATTATCTTCAATTATTCACTATTACCGTAACATATACACTTCGCAAGTTATTCGGTTGTTATAAGATTCAAATTCTAAAGAAAATATATACATCTTACTTGAAGTGACTATACAAGGATGGGTGACCGCCGATAGTTCATTTCTCACGACGAATTCTGTGCTTTCTTAGGGCACGTTACTCAGTCGGTACCTGGTACTGCATACAGTAGTCGTTAGGATTTGTTATTTTACTGTTATTTATGGAGAAATGACAGCAAAAGTCATATTTTCAGAAAAGTCATAAAAAGTTGTTACTAAAACGAAGAGGTGAACATGGCAGCAATAAAACTCATTTAATCTTTACATTTATTTATTATCGTGATTCTTTAATTCGATATTTGTGTAAAAAAAGGTGCAAATAATGGAAAAATTACAACTGAATACACTTAAGCAAATACCTAGTTAGTTTTATAATAAAATGTTATTTTTAAATACATGAAAAATTCCAAATTACCTATGTAAAGATGTTATCATATAGCTTTATTACAATAATTGTTTGGTAGTCACTTTTTTAAAGCTCTGAGATATTTAATGCTAATTTAAATAGTTAAGAGTTAATACTTGTAACCAAAATGCTCAGCTGGTTTTAAAAATACTTTCTTTATCGGTGGAATGATCAGACATATTCGAGGGTAAAGATTATAAAATAACAATTTATAAACAGTCTTATTAAACTCATAGAAAAAGAATTATGTTGAATTTAGCTAAGTAAATGCTTTGAAAATTTAATTTAAATTTAAATTTATTTAAAAACACTTATAATGTAGGGTATTTATATAATTTTATTTATTGCTTTTGCTAATATAAATCCACAGGTACTTTTGTTTATAAATTTATTGTTTGTCAGCAATTCGTTTTAACCGTTATGATAGCAAAAGCAATAAGTTCCTCCAGCTCTATATAAACTACACATTTAACTATGACAATCTAACATAACTATCTTTATAATTTTATCTAGTGAATGAACACAGAAACTTGGATTTATCACCAATCAATGCAAATCATATGCATTTCAGGTAAAAAATATGATGTCTAATTGTTACATAAAAAAAAATCATAATCTAATAATAAGTATGTTAGAAAATAATAAAAAATCAATTTATTCATCTATACACGTTTCATGTCAATGAATTATAATTATATTTAAAAAAAAAACACTTCTATCAAAAAATCTAACTTCTATATGTTATCATAAGTATATTGAAAGAAATTTGAGCGAATTTAATAATATAATAATAAGCATAAACATTATATAATCTAAATATTGTAATAGATTAACAAAAAAACACACGAATCTTCCTAAACAATTAAATCTAAACAGTCTGAAAAACGTCTTACTTAATCATTGTAAATAAATGTGCAAAGTCTATATGTTGTAAAACTAAACGAATATCCATATGTGAAAATATTAACAGGGCAACATACAGCGACTACCTCTCAGTCTCAAATAATAAACCCAGCATACTCTAAACTTATCTCAATACCAGTTTGACTAAACAATAAATTTTCATAAGAGATTTTCACATGTAGCACCTATATCTACACTCACGCCTATTTCCTTGGCACAAAACAGAATAAGTTTAGTAACCATCTTATTAAACTTTCACCCAACGTAATTACTATTATTGTATTGCTGATAAAAGAGTTAATAAAGTAAATTTAATCCAATAAAATTGACTACTTCACAGAGAAACTAAAATCGTACTTTACTCTTCTTAAATATATAATTTGTACTATTTTAATAATAGACAATTTTATTGCAATACCAGAATCGTTGAATATTATAGATAAGAAAATGTTAAGAAAGATGATCAGTCTTTAAAAGTAGCTCATTTGGCGATTCTGTGTAGTAACTATTAAAGATTTTAAAATATCGCTGAAATGATGGCGTAATATTATTATAGTTACATATTTACATATAAACCATAAATGTATATGGTTAAAAGGGTCATAATTGGATTATACAGGGCGATGCATTGAAAAGAGTCCGTATGGAGATGTCTAAAAGACTAACTTTTCAAAGTTTTTGCGTTAAGATGGCGCTTTCATACCATACAAACTCAGGAATCCCATTTTTTTAATCTATACTAATATATAAAGCTGAAGAGTTTGTTTTTTTGTTTGTTTGTTTGAACGCGCTAATCTCAGAAACTACAAGTGGGATTTGAAAAATTCTTTTTGCATTTGATAGCCCAACTCTTGAGGAAGGTTATAGGCTATATTTTATCCCGAAATTCCCACGGGAACAAAAGTTACGCGGGTAAAACCGCGCGCGGTGTCTAGTAACGAATAAAACTCTTGTTTTATTAGATTTCTCCAAACGGACCCTTTTCATAAATCTTGATATATGTAGAATATAAGGTATATATTTTTATAAGGAAGGAAATTTTATTTACGAATATTATGTACGCTGAGAAAATGAGATATTTTAAACATTCCAGAAATATATATTCACATTCTATATTTTTAAAATTCTGTTTCCGTTATTAAATTTTACAACGAATCTTTTTTTGAAAGATAATATATGGAAAATATTTATAAAAGTATTAAGATGCGAATCATCGATGTTTTTTATAATATACACAGGAATGTATTTAGTAAATATTGTGATAAAATAAATGTGGTGTATATATTATTGAAATGTTATGTTACTTTTTAAATAATACCTTATTTAAACCCCTGAACTAACCCTTCATATGTACTATCGAACTAAAGGAATCATGGTCCACTTTACTGATAAATCATTTGAAACTGTCAAACTGGTAAGGTCTATCGCGTATAGTGCACTTAGGACATTTTAGATACTGTACGAATTCTGTACTCAGTAAATGTCAGTGTCGAATGAAATGATAACAAGTTCGTCACAAGGGAAACCTATCTTCAAGCGAATTTCGACCTACTAGCATTTAAACGGTTTGCCAAAATGAGCTTATTATGGGTCATGATTCAATTTGTTCGATAGTACTTGCCACCTCAATATAAAACATACAATTTGGCAAAATGCACTACGTAAGGTAGATATTTTATTTATCAATTTAGTAAAGAAATGGCACAAGAATACATTAGAAGGTAAAAAAGTTGACCGAAAACTTACTTTGAAATACATAAAATTTCGAAAACACTTTATATTGAAAGCCTAGCAATTCTAAAGGATCTAGAGATACAAAGAATTCGTTTCAGATAATGGCTTACCAAATGAGATGCAATATCACTCCGTATAAAATCAAGGCACCTACATATAATAAACATCAATCGATATTAGAGAGCTTTTTATTCTTTGTGGTTTGGCCGAAACCATTTTTCTTTCATTTAACACTGACCTCTATATCAGAACGTTGTACAGATGTTTGGAGCTAAATTCAAATCAATTTTTGTCGATTTAGCAACCAGCCGTCGATACTGAGCGACTAGCTATTGCTGCCAGTATCATGTGATGGAATTACACGGTATTAAGAGTCAATATCACATTAACACAAAAAGTGATGTGCGACGTAGACCGGAAATTGAGTTAAAACACTGTTGGAGTTTAAAGCAATATACTGTTGTATTCAGTGTTAAACGACAAGTCGGCCATTTTTATCAAATTTCATTGTCAACAGTCAAAGTCAAATTGAACCAGCCCTATACATTGAAAAAGAAACTTAAAAGTTAAGCAGTATTATAGAGGTCAGTACTTTTAACCCAAAAGCCATTTCTGTATATACCATAATATTTGACACTTGAGTAATTTTGACATTTAAGGATGAAATAATTCTTAACGGGTTACTAAAACCGTTTTTTTTTTTGTTATTTTATTAATACAGAGTTTGGGCCTCATATTTCGGGACAATCTTCAAGGTTACAATCATATTTTCAAACTTTAAGAATTTACATCATTTTCATACAAAATGGTTACTTCTACTAAATACTCGTTAGAAAGAATACTTAAGCTTGCAAATTGATGCGAACCCAGTCTATTCCTATATGAAAGAACTAATAAATTCAAAAGAAGGTTTTATTTTATTAAAATTTAACTTTTTAACATCTAGTCAATTCGTTTTTTAAATCTATATTAGATAACATAACAAGCACTTCGTTCAATTGTTCGATCAAAAGTTTCTTACTCAGGCAAAGTCACAACTATTATACTTCTATGCATCGACTATATTTTGCATTTAATTATTAACTGCATTTAATTTCAAATATTATTAAACAATTCCTTTTATGAACACTTTTCTAAATTTATAACTAAATCCCTATTTTGGTTCAAAGAAATATCTCGAGCCACACTTCATAAATAGAATTTTATAGATTTAAAGCTTTGAATTAAATTATTTTATATCAATACACATCTACATAATATAACAATATTTTATATTTGAAATAAAAAAAGAGATTTTTGAAAAGTTGGCATTAATTTACATACAAATGTCTCATTAGAAAGTTATAAATTCGATTAAAAAAAAAAGAAATACGAATTTTGCCATACTCGTACCGTCAACCTTTTCTATTCATATTAATAAATTGGAATTATAAAATTGGCACACCTACCCACAATCCTGTTTAATTTTCAGCAACACTGCTGAACACGTTATTAACAATGGATTTTCTATACTTATAAAAAAGCCTTTTTTGTGCACTAAAACCTGGCGTGAAATCGCCACTATCATAGTATTACCACTTTAAAAAAATACTTCCATTTAAATCAGTTTTAAAATACGTTAAAAGAACTTTAATTAAAACTATAGTGGGCGGGATCTCAACAAATACACATCGGTTACGATATTAGCTTATTCAGTTCCAAATTTCTACCTACGATTGATATCTATCTTTTGGAATTTAACGTATAGATCATGCCAAGCATCAAGCAAGTCCCATCTAAACTTACGATTCGTTTTGCAACAATATCAGAGGGCTCTAGATGTTGGGCGCGATCTGTACCTATGTCGGTATGTTACCACAGCCAAACCAATAAACCATTAAAAGTGTTAAATAAAACACTTTTTAATCACTCGACGTTTCAGTGTCTTTGCAGACCCTCGTCGCTCGTGACCACGGGGTCTGCAAAGACACCCGTCGAGTTAAAATTTAAAATGTAAATATACGCGATAAATCCGATTAAAAAGTGTTTTATTTAATAGTATGAATCGCAAAAACTTGTTATTTATGTGATTTATTACTTTTTCTTGCTGTTTATCATTATAAATTGCATATTGGATCTAGCTTTTAGTCTTACAGGGCTGTCTATTAGCCTGATAAGTATACCGAACTTTGTTGCCAAATAACTTAATATACACCAACATACGCTTGCAAACTTTGTTCTATAAATAATACTCCATTCATAAAACTTTCTGCACAAACTTTTTAACATAAGTTCTTTGCGTGCATTTTCATCTGTAGTATTGCTTGCTTACAATGACCACAACGTAAATGAAAACCGTTGTTCTATCTCTAAATAAAAAAATCTAGTCTTAAATACCTCACTCGAATTATCTGCAGCAATTCCATCTAAAGCAAGGTTACTGACAACTGATAAATCGTTCATAAAATACATTCTTCTATCGATAAACTAATAATCGAGTCTCTTTTTTTCGAAGCCAGTACATTATTATATCGATAAACTTTAAAATCTAATCTCTATTTCGAAACTCACTCGAATTCTATGCCGCAACGTAAACCTAAATAGTACGTTGGTTCATAGATAAACTTAAAAATCGAGTTTTTCATAAAACTCACTCGAAATCTGCCTCAGTATAATGTTGCCAGTACTCTGTATCATCAATAAAGAAAATCAAGTCTCTTTCGAACCTCACTCCAATCTGTACAGTTTGCTGCCACCTTTCTACATCGATAAATAAAAAAACCAGTCTCATTTTAGCGAAACTATCTGCCACAGTTACACCTTAAGCAGTTTTCCTTCGCCGGTCAGGCGGTTACTTTACGAGGCTGGAAAGCGACCGGGATTTCAGTGTCGGAGTGTGTGATCGCTCGGCAAGCGGCGCCGCCCGAGCACACGCGAGCGCGTCTCGAGCGGCGCCGAGAACTGCGACGCTCGTTACCTGCGCCATAATGTCACATTTATGAAAAGTTCTTCGGAATTATATGAACTTATTTGATAAGTTTCTAAACAAATTTATCGTGCAAAACATGGTAAATATTCAATTTATGAAGTAATGTTAGTGACCGTGACAGTTTATAGTCATATTTCAACTGCTTTGTCTTTATAGACGCATGAAATATAATTTATACGTTTAAAAAAGTGTTTTGTTTTATATTTGAAGTCCTTGTATAAACTAATTTTTAAACTATCATGGTCATTAATATAAGAAACAATTTGGGAACGGAATATTTCTCATGTAATTTTATTTGAGTTGTCAATATTTCGGCGCTTCTTCAAGCCCTGTTGTTTAATACGCTGGCAACAGTGCCGAAATATCGAGAACAAGGACTAAATAATCCATACTTGACTTATAAAAACTGCATGTAACATAAAGTATTTTTTAACTACTTTTTTCCTATCAAAACTAGTAGTACGTTTTTTAACAAAATTCGAGAAATCATAAAATCGCGATCAAAAATCGTGTCAAAAATATGACATTGCCGAGAATTATTCAAATAAAAATACAAGACCTTTCTTTATATTACATGCATTTTTAGGACATGACCACTTAACAAGCAGATATGTGTCAGACGAGGAGAGCAACAAAATGAAGAAAAAGTAAGCCGAAGAAATCTAAGTGTTCTTTGTATTTAAAAAGTTCAAAATCTATAAAATTAAGAAATTCTTTTTTTTCGGGTATCATTGCTGCTTTCTCAGACTGATTAAAATAAAACACACTCAATAATTCTGTATGATCAACATTTAAAGTTTTACAAAAATATTGCAAATACTTAACCAAGATTTTGTATTTTCTTATTGTTTGTTAAGTATTTTATATTAATTATACTTATCGATCAAACAGTAATTATTGCTGTATGTCAGTTTGTTAAGATACTTTTAATAAAATAAGTAAAACATTCTCAAAGCTCTTAATGTAAGTATAAATTAAACCAATTAATTTGAGAACTCGTGTAGGTACTATCAAAATAATCTTATAATATATATGTGCATTACTAGTTATGTTTTCGAAATAGATTTAGCATAGTGAAATAAAAATATTTCGAAGATATTTTTCTATATTGCAGAACCTCGGTAAGATCTAATAAAATAAATAGCCGAGTAAATTTAAAAATACAAAGCGTTGTCAAAATTAAAATAATAATAAATAACAAACAGCACCTAAAAATTATGAAGGTGTTGTAAAACTTATATTTAAATTTAATTTAGTTTGCAGACTTTAACTGAAGAAGCCTGTGGATGTTCCTATAAAAATACTTTGATAAAAAAATAACCCTTGGTTTATTTATTTAAATTGATTCTCATACATAATCAAAATACAAACGAACTATATTTTTATAGGAAAATACAAAGACATTAAATCGTGCATTTAAAACTATAATACTGCGTAATTGCAGTAACAGGCGAAGCTAGACATTCAGTATTTATTTATACCACAGTACAGCTAAGAGCAATAAAACGTCCTCAAGCTTTCATTCGAAAGTCGTCGTTGTCAAAGGCTAGTATTATACCTACCCAGGAACTGTGGCGCTAGCGTGTTTGATATTAATTCCATAACTCTAGTTCTAGTAAGAATAAATATAAGTTCCTATTTTCCCCACCGGGTCAGATAAGTTTGTACCGTACTGTATTCTGAAGCCTTACTCAAACTTGAATTCTACTTAACGTTGTCTTTTTAATTGTAACAATCAAATCAGTCATTTATTTATTCATAATCATAGGTATAATCTGAAGTTGTCACGGGTCGCTATGCGCAGGTTTTTTGTAAGTAAATAACCTGCGCGAAACCCCTTGCAACAACTACAGAGGGGACGAAATTTTTGGCGCCATCTCTACAAAAAAGTTACAAACACTATAGTAGAACTGGTTTCAATTGATATGCATGAAATTCAAAATTGATAATCTTAATGAAGTTGCCGTAAAGACACTGTTCGATCTTCCATTCGATTGCTTAGACATATCATAGTTGGTCTAAGAATGTGTTCAGAATTACCATTACAAGACGGCCGCTCATATTCATCGATTCAGTAGTGACAATCCCTATCAACGAAACGTTCCGTTCTGTCAACTTAAAATTTTGTATCAACTTCGTTTTTTAAATACCCGCCTTTTTTCTTGGACAGCTTTCGTTGCTCAGACTCTTGTTAAGGCTTAAACAAGGTTTGACAAATACGATCTTCACATTTACAAACAGACAGCTATCAATTTGCAAATCATTATGAAAAAACAACATGACCGTTATAATGTTCTTACTATGTACTGTGGAAGAGATCGCGTCAAACATCTTGGCCCTCTGAAGTTGTTGCGAGACTTCGGGCAAGATTTTTTTTCACCTGCGTGTAGGGCTGGCAACCATACTGTTATAAACAGAATTATACTGTTTTTCACTACATTATACTTTTTACTGTTGATCAAAAATAAAATACCTATACAAAATACTGTTTTCAGCATAAAATGTGCTAGACTCAAATTAATAAGTTGTGCGAGTAGCTTAAAAAATATGATTTGAAAACCTGAAATGCTGTTTATTTTTCCAAAATACTGTTTGATATTCTTGTTTGATATTATGTGCTAGACTCAAATTAATAAGTTGTGCGAGTAGCAGAAAAAATATGATTTTAAAACATGAAATGCAGTTTATTTTTCCAAAATACTGTTAAATATTCTTTTCAGACCCCACCTATACTTTATTTCTAGAAAAAAAGTTGGCCACCCTACCTGCTTGAAACGTCTTGCAACAACTTCAAAGAGACAAGATGTTTGACGCCATCTATATTAAGACTGTTTGCGGTGTTTCAAAACATGTATGCTCAATCATAAACAATATGAAATGTGTCCGTGGAGATGCAATTATATGTTACCGTATGGTGTTATAAAATAAATGATAAAGCGGTATCTTGCAAATAAAATTCCTTGAGTAGGTATAATATTAAATCGTTTAGTACCGAATTTTATCACGTTAATCATCAAAATTCGGTAAAAAACGACTTTAACGAAAGAAAAATAATCCATAAAAACTTAAGATAACTTCTGAAATTTAAAAGTATTTTGCTTTTAGAAATCTGGTTTTCAAATATAGGCTATTATGTCTTTTCTGCGGTCCAGACAAACTCCCAATGCCTTATATGTTTTAACCGCAGACATACATCTACATAGACAACGCAAGTGTCACGATTTGTATTGAAACCAAGCGTGCCGACTTTTTAACACAAACTGTGACGTCACAGCTGATATTTATTGCTGGTAAATACAAACCGATTCAAAGACACCGATGCCGCAGACATCGATTATTAAGAACGATATCAGACATTTCTAACATACGCGAGGACTGAACCTATCGGCGACCAACCTTGACGCTTGGTCGGGTTTCGGACACGCGAAGTACATGCATTTGCGTTATCTCTGAAGATGTAAGTCTGTGGTTATAACCCATTCAATACATTCAGTTTAAGTTGCAGATAGTGAAATAAAAATTATAACGTCTAGACACACTGACATTTTCATGAAATAATTTTATAGCTAGGCTTGCAAATACTTCTATTATTCAATGTTGAATAAGTAAGAGCAGCTTAAAGTAGTAAAAACTTGTAGACTAGATATATAAAGTTAACGAAAAAAAAATGAATAAGATAAAAAGATATAACATAAATATCAAATTTAAAATATAAATATTAAATGCTGATAACATTCGATGAACTGTATTAAACATGCAGACAAGGAACACAAAAAAGAGGTTTATAGCGCAAATAGTTCAAGGCAATGAACGGAAAAAACATGGAATCGTAACAAGCTCTTGAAAATGACCCAACTTAGATTGTGCCTAGGGTTACCAACCATACTATTTTAACAGTATTATACTGTTTTTCACTACATTATACTGTTTACTGTTGAACTAAATTACAGTATACAAAATACTGTTTGCAGCATAAAAAGCTACTAACTTTATATGTAAGACTTTAATTAATTATTTGTGCAAGAAGCTCTAAAAATGTGTGTTTAAAACAATAAATAAATTGAATACTGTTTATTTTTCCTTAATACTGTTTGATATTCTTTTCAGACTCAAATATACTTTATTTCTAGAAAAAAAAAGTTGGCAACCCAATTGTGCCTCGCCTACCAATTATTGGCCCTCAAAGATATTCAGTTTGGCTGTGGCAGCTCATGTCATCAATCCTGTTCATTTCAAGTGTCATTGGTGGTATTTTTACTCTGTGTTTGGCCAATTACCCAATAGAGTACAGTGATGTTCAAACAAACAACTCATAAAATAGAGTGTTAAAAGAAAAAACAATGTGGGCCACTTTTCAAATAGATTTTGTTATAAGTTACAATTCCTTGCTTTTCCATTCGACGGTTCAAGGCCAAACATTGAAGCGATGATGCAAACACACGCACACACTAATGGGTTTTCGACTCATGCGCTCGTAGCGTTATTGTTAGTAGCCGGTTGTTTTTGAGAAGGGGTTTTCTTCACGCATTATCTTTTTATTATCCGATAAAAGACATGGTCGATTTGAAGAAAAATATCATACATTTTTTTCTTACAATGTCAATTTTTTCTTTCATGTAAACGAAAAACAGAATTTTCGATTTCTAAATTTCCTTTGGAACAGTATATATAATCGTTACATTTGTCAACATTTATTCATTCACCTCGACTTTTCGAACAAAGTATGTACAACAAACCTTGAATCTTTGTTTTCTATATCGTTTCTTGTAAATATCAACTCATGTTTAATATCGTAAAATATCATTTTAACAACAAAACGCAGAAGGTAAAAAAAACATCATTTTTTTTTATCTATGGAATGGAATACACGTGTAGAAAACCCCGTTCAGCCAGCGTCCCTACAACGATATAGACCTGGTCTTGCCCTCCCCGCGTCCAACGACGCCGCCGGCTGCAGGAACCACTCTGACCGGGAAACCATCCTGGCACGTTGTCGCTCGTGCACCTGGCACAAGGGGGCATGTATTTCTGTGCCATTGGGGCATGTGAACAGGAAAACTTCCGGGGATGGATAATAGATGGCGCTTTTCTAAAGGAGATATGTTCTAGATTTGGCTAATAGATGGCGTAGTGTGAAGAAATTTGTTTACAGTAAGGAAAGTTCTAGATCTTGATACTAAATGGGTCGTAGAGTTACCATGGTAAAATCTCGTGTTTATACAACAAAATATACAAACAAACTACTTAATTATAAGTAATTAGACAAAATTATTGTTATTAGCAGATAGTTAACTTTCATACATAGATACATGGCAACTCCTTTTTCCTTGACAATTAATAAAAACAGTACGCTGAAACGCCATATTAATTTTTATACTGAGTATAATGTTAAAACCTTTTTTGCCATTACGGGTACAAATTGTTATATTACGATTAATGTTTAAAGGTAAAAGAAACATGTTAGTATATTAGTAACTACTTTATCTAACGCACCTCAGTTATTCAAAGTACATAAACAAAAAAACTGTATACTTTTAAAACACATTTCTACATTATATTAGAACAAGAGATATAAAGAAAAACTTATGTATCTTAGAGAATATAATAAATATATACATTACAAATTACATGGACATATCAAATATAATATTTAAAAAAACATTTTACACTCGAAATGCACGCAATTCGCAAAATTTCGCAATAAACAATAACTACAAAAATCTCACAACCACAAACAATAAAATCCTGCTATCCTAATAAATAATCACATTCAATATTGTACCTTAAGTTATAAGCAATTGGACTCACATTTAAGTTCAGAAGCGGTGTATGTTTTGCATTTAAAAAGATACAACCTACAGATACAACTTATTTCAACGTTTTTGGTTTGGTGAAAAGCGTGACGGGTATTTGAGCTATTATTGTAATGTAACTACTTTTCATGGTAAATTTACATATTTTAACATAATGAAGACGAATGACAGCATGCGGGTGTATTTTACACAGACCAGATGGTAGTAAAAAGGCGAAAAAAAAGAAGGATTTTACTATGAAGTATTTATATTTAACCGATTCTACATTATAAGCAAAATAAAACGCTGAGATATTTTTTTTTAAATGGCAACTTTGTTTTTAATTTTTTAAATAATTGGAACAATATATTGACCGTTTATAAAATATTTCTCTAAAAAATTATGTTTTTCGTGCAAAATTTAAGAGGACATTTTTTTTTTACGTTTTAGCCAAATGGTCCGTTATAAAACAAGACAGACACAAACAGTAGGACTTATTTGCAACACAAATATGGTTTTCGCTAATATCACCATTATTTAAAGAAACGTCCTTTAACTGAGCGCTAGAATACAATTTAAAAAAATACATTTTATTCATATACAGGAAGTAAGAAATGTTAATTTAGTTCAAAAGAGGAAGTAAGTAAGTGTGACTCCTAAATCAAAGTTCGTGTAGGATCATAAAACATAATCTAATTATTTTCATTAGGAAAATAATAAAAGCCAGGTATTATACTCTGTAATATTGACTAGAGTCAAGTATTAGTCATGAAAAGTTGAAAATGTGTAATATAGTTACTGTTAATTTTATTTAATTAATTTTTACTCAACAGTAACTGCTAAGCTCATTTTCACCCCAAAAAACTGCATAAACTTCATTGTAAAGAGTAAAAATTAAAACAATTTTAAGCCACATCGCTGCAACGCGATTCCTTACAGTCCAACTTACAATTGTGTGGAAAAAAAAAACTATTTTTTATCGTCTCAATTTCTACATAACAAAACTTTCAAAAGCTACCTAAAACTGGCCAGTCTAACTCGATAGATACGAACAGCAAGGGAGGTATAAAACCAAGGCTTTTTAGAACAAGGAAACTCTAAATAAAAAAACCATTTTGACAAGATTTCATCTCATTTCATTATTTTATACACTACAAGTATCGCGCGGTTTCCATACCATAGACTATAATAGCTTATGTCATTCTTGTAAGATGTAGCTATTTGATAGTGAAATATTTTTTTTCTACTACTTTATTGGCAACAAGCCCGCATTTAATCTTTATCTTAACTGATGTTAAGTGCAGATAAGGTCGAATATTGCAGCGCACGGATTAAAGACATTTAATATTTCCACAGATGATGTATTACTATGAGTTCTGTTGCTATATAACAACAAATACTAAAAACAGCATATAACCGATACTTAAGGGGGCTGTTGTTAAAGCAAAACAACAAACTCAATTTATTCACTGTTTTGACAGGTGATATCTTCGCGCGCAAAGCCTACTCTCACTCGACAGATTTTATTTACAGACTATAAAATCTTGTTAAAACCGTCCAACATTTAAAATTGGAAGATATTCCTAGAACGTAATACAAAAAGGACTTACTTGAGGCAAATAGGACAAGCTTTTGGTGCTCTCGGCGTATTTGTTAATGGCGCGTAGTTCTTCGAGGGTCATGTGGGGACTTGTGTTACTGCACGAGGACTGCGATGATGAGCTCACTGATACCTGCAAGTGAGTTTATGGAACTATAGGATTAAATAGAGTATAGATAAATAGAGTACTCAAACTGACACCAGCTATGGGGCACTAAAGTAAACTTTCATAAATGCTTGTGTTATGGAAACAAGGGGGTATCTCTTAGGTAGGGTTACCAATCATACTGTTTTTAACAGTATTGTACTGTTTTTGACTACATTATACTGTTTACTGTTGAACCAAAATAAAGTTACTACAAATAAACTTACTACAAAACATCTTAGTACTAAGTCGTAGTATTATCAATAAAATGCCGCGTCGTAGTAGCTACGTTCATCAACAGCGACTATTTTTTTTAAATGGTTCCATATTTCTACTGTACTGAGCGACGCTAAAATAAATATGCAGGTACGTTTATACCGTATCAAATTAAAATAAAAATAAAATAAATATTTCTGACACTTACACAACATTATCTAGCCCAAATTAATTTTCTTAAAGAACTTGTGTTATGGATACTAAACTGATATACTTAAGAAATATATAAACAAACATATTGAATAAATACATATTTTTATTAGAATAAACTTAAATAAACATATAAATATCCGCCGCCGCCGGGATTCGAACCCAGGACCTCTGGCATAGAAGGCAATGTATGTTACCTCTACACCAGCCGGTCGTCGAAACCAAAGAAACCAACATTTAAATTTGGCTGGTGACTTAAAATCGACCCTGTATACAGGGTTGATATTTCGTCACCAGCCAATTTGAAATGTTAGTTTCTTTGATACGATATAAACGTACCTGCATATTTATTTTAGCGTCGCTCAGTACAAAAAAGTACAAATATGAAACCACAAACTTTTAAAAAAAATAGTCACTGTTGATGAACATAGCTACTACGACGCGGCATTTCTTTGATAATACTACGACGTAGTACTACAAAATGTGTGTAGTAGCGCGTAGTCATCTTTATTTTAATGGTAATTTAGAGTGACCATGCCTTGGTTAATATGTTAGCGGATAAATTAATTTCCTTGTAAAAAAATAGACACTTTTGTTTTGCAAAAATCGTTTCTATAAATGATACTTATTGTGTAAAAAAAATTTGGCCGATGACTACAAATCAACCCTGTATATTTTTACGATAACTATTTTTACCTTGAAAACGCTCTCCTCGAGCGACACCGACAGCCTGGTGCAGGAGTCCAGCAGGCTGTGCTCGGGGATGGCGCCCAGCCCCAGCACGCCGGCCGCGCCGCCGCCCGCCCCGCCCAGCAGCGCCGGCATCGACTGGCACTCCTCCGACTTCGTCAGCCCCGGCACTGATATACCTGCAGCGTGCGTGTCGCTTACATTTGTGTACTGGTGTAACTTGGCAAAGGTGTCCCGACAACCCGATTACAGAAAAAATGAAAAATTCGAATTTTATTAAGCTATTGCATAGCTTCTATCGCGGGCCTTGAGCGTGGGGACCGAATCCAGAAATTCCGTAACGAAAAAAACCTAACACCCCCCACTCCGACCGGCACAGCGGTGATACTTTGATTTCATAACTTTACATGCGGGCTTTAATAAACAATCAATTAATAAAAAATCTACTAAGAACTTGTGGATATTAGATCAAACATTACTGCATTAATGAAATAAATTAATAATTAATAATTGCATAAGTTGATAAAAAATGCTATGCAATAGCTTTACCGCGGCAGTCTCCGAGTGCCACACGTCTTTTTTTTTTTTTTTTTTTCTGTAATCCTATGGGTACTAGAATACCTCCGTGAAGGTATATAGGATCCGCGGGACACCCTGTATTGTCGTAAGTTAGCATGATTCAGTATGCTAAATTTAAACAATCGGAATCACGATGTGTCTAAAGACATTGAAACGTTCAGTTGAAATGAAAATCTAATATGCGGTAAAATCCGATTGCTTGATTAAAAGGAGAATTTAAATCGTTTGGAATCGCGTTACATATTTTAAACTTATACAGTCACGTACATTAATATGTGCGCAGTTCGCAACTTATTCTGTTGTGATAAGGTTCAAATTTGAATGAAAATGTGTAAATGTGTATTATTACGTTTCGTTTCATTGTTTTTACACGCACCATGATCACGATTTAATATAATGAATTGGGAAAACTTATGACGATAGTATAACGAACTAAATATTATAATATGTAGGGTGTCCTGAAACTCACTGTCAAGTAAATACATATTGGGTATAGATTTATTTTAATAAATGTTGAAAAAATGGACACCCTACACCTAGGGTTGCTAACCATACTATTTTTAACAGTATGATACTGTTTCTCACTACATTATACTGTTTACTGTTGAACAAAAATAAAGTATACAAAATACTGTTTTCAGCATAAAAAGCAAAACACACGAAGCTCTTAAAATATGTGTTTAAAAAATTTAATAAATCGAATACTGTTTGTTTTTCTAAAATACTGTTTGATATTCTTTTCAGACTCAAATATACTTTATTTCTAGAAAAAAAAGTTGGCAAACCTACCTACGCCACCTACAACTGCGTTAACAACTGGGAAATTTACTTTTTAATTTATCGACAAAAAAGTTATTGTTTTTGGTAGAAGAGAATTAAACCTTTAATTATTATCATGTTTAGCAGTTCCTTTTGTACAACCGCTTTTTTTTGGGGTCGCAAATGGAGCAAGAAAAGAAAGCTTTGAGAAAAATGTCTTTAAATTTCTAAGGCAACGTTACAAAAAAACATACTTCAATTGAATTTTTTTTTTTTTGGACAAAATATTCGGGTTTGCAAAGACCCTTATAACATATAAGCCAAAAAATAAACACCTAAAGACGACAACGGAATAAAATGATATTAGGCACAGTGATGTTATTTTGCCAAAAATAATAAAAGTTTGCATAAATAACTTCTCTATCTGTGTTCATATATTGTGGAAAATTATAAAACTGTAAACAATTATTTAAAGTGTGAAACAATTCAAACGGTGCTACCATTAACCATTTATATCCCAAACAATAATTAATTGAACTTAATCTTTAAATTAATAATTTTGCAATTCTACTGAAGAACGATATGAGACTCACCAATAAATATAATTTAAAACGTATGACTAGATAAAACATTAATCGATAAATCCTTAACAACTTAATCGATTCAATTTGGGGGCACCTGTGGAAATTAAATATACTGTAGCTTCGACCTAGGTTTCTAACTACTATCATAAAACTAATTCTAAAATTGTTTAGAGGCTAACTGTAGAAAAATGACAAATTTGTTACAGTATCACAATCATCTGTATTGATTTTAGAACGGGATATAATGGTACTGCCACACTATCGAAAACTCAAAATTTTAAAAAGGGCATGAGAATGTCCGGTTTTTTTTTTTTATTTAACGTACTCGATAATGTTATTCCATATCATTTCAAAAACTAACTTGAATAGGAACATGAGAAAAGCGAAAATTATATTCGTTTAACTCTAAGTGTTGGCCTACGCTTAAGCACCGGCTACACTGTTAAAAACAAGGCTTCAAACCAAGGTGACTTTGCTAGTTTACAACAGTGTAGACAACTGTGTGCAACGAAATTTCGCGTGACTACAAGCTGGGGGCGTGGCTTAGCGCGACCTTGGTTGGAGGCATGTTTAAATTCCCTTTACAACAGTGTGGACGACTTGGCGTTGGTTGTAAACAAAAGTCACCTTTGAAGCCTTTTTTTAAAATGTCTAGCCGGGGCTTGAGGCGCTTTCCCACGGAGCAACTATCGCAGCAACCGGCAATTAGCTTTTTATATAATATTTCAATGGGATTGAAATAGTGGGACACATAGCAACTACAGTTTCGAGTTGCGGTGATCTTCAAAAGTTCAGTGCATATATGTAATATACGGACGGTTTTTAGAGTTGTTGGTGAACGTTCGGGGAGCTGAAAGTTGCTCAAAATTCTATAAAATTGCCCCAACTTAAATTGCCCCGTGGGCCAAGCGCCTAAAGAATACATTAAATCTAATATATACATATAATAAAACAACACAGATTAATTAAATTCAAAGTAAATACCTTCCAAATTGAATTTATTGCCCCAGCGATCGCATTCGCATTGCAACCAAGTTTTTTCTGCCTCCAACGATAATTGTCCTGAAACATGACAGAAATAACATGTAGTACTTAGTGCCTGGAATAGATTGTTGTTAGATGATAACAACGTGTGATAAGGAATGAGCTGAGGTCAACTCTATCTGAGTTTGGGGTTGACAGTGACTTGATACGGGCACTCAAATCCTTATATAAGGACTTGAGTACCTGTGACCTGTGTCAGGTTAAGTGATGATTACACGGAATGTTTTAACATCGATTGCGGTGTTAGACAAGGCTGTGTAGAGTCTCCATGGCTCTTCAACCTGTTCATGGATAGCTGTTTGAAAGATCTGAATGGGGTTTAGAAATTAAAGATATAGTGATCAAAACTCAACTTTACGCCGACGACCAGGTTCTACTTGCATCGTTGCAGGGACGGCATTGCAACAAATGGTCACTGTGATGCATGAGTCGTTTAAAAGAAAAGATGTAAGAGTGAATGTTGGAAAGACGAAAGTTATGGTTATGGAGAGGAATGAAGATATGACGGAATGCAATATGGTTATGGTAGGAAACGAAAAAGCGGAACAAGTGAAATAGTTTATATACTTGGGGTCCTTGTTTACAAGAGATGGGAAGTATGACGATGATATTGAAAGGAAGGTAAAAGCAGGAAATTGTATTAATTGCGCCTTATATTCGATTATGGCAAGAAAAATTATACCGAATAAGGCTCTTCTTGCCGTACTTGAGGGAGTTTTGGCGCCAAAACTTATGTATGGTAGTGAATCTTGGGTGTGGCAGAAGAGACATGAAAGCAGGATTAATGCTGTGGAGATGAGAGCTTTGAGGAGTATGTGTGGACTGAAATTGAGCGATAGGGTGCGCATCAGTGAAATAAGAAAGAGAAGTGGATTGAAAGAAGATGTGGTGACTACGATTGAAAAGGGTGTGCTACGGTGGTTTGGACATTTGGATAGGATGAGTGAAAGTAGATTTACAAAAGAGGTGTACAGAGCAAGAATGGCTGGTGCTGTCAGAAGGGGCCACCCTAGGCGAACATATGCCGATCAAATTAGCGACGTTCTTAAAAGGGGCCTAGTTAAAAGTACCCGTATCCGGTGATCATGTATGAAAAGATTAATGAACATGGAGGCAGCGAAAGAGGTATGTCTGGATATAAGCAATTGGTGTTCCCTTGTCTCTGCCTACCCCAAAGGGAGACAGGCGTGAGGTTATGTATGTATGTACGTATTAAATTAACATCTCGCGAGTGAAAGTTACGTTCCAATAACGTGTCATTCTAATTTAGTCCTTAGGTTTTATTCAGCTGTTTTATTGCAAAAGAGGACTCAGTCAGGAGTTCTTTTAAAAAGACTCAGTCTTTGAGTTTTTACAAAAGACCCGAAATGCTGAAGGACTTGACCTCAAACTTTTATTTTTAAGACTAGTGTCTTAAAAAAAAGACTGAAATTCTATTAAATAACACTCGAGTATCTTACAACCCTTGCTCTAAGTCTGTACATAAATGGTTAAAAAGGTAAACAAAAGCAACTCACTGGCATAGGCCTCCTGGTCAATATGGTGCCTCGGCGGTGGCGGGTCTCTAAAGGAGCATATCCATTCGTCCTTAACGCGCAAAATGCGCCCCGTCACACGCGCATAGTACTCGTAGTTCTCACGCCCGAAGAGGTCTCCCGCGCTGAACTGTTCTATCAGTTGACGCATGATTCGCGTCGCCACCTAGATGGTTAATAAACGTTTAGTAATCTTTATTTGAAGATTCATATCATGATTTATTTTGGTGCTTAAACACAGCAGTTATGTAAAATTATAAAACAGAATGTAGCAC
This sequence comes from Stenoptilia bipunctidactyla, assembly GCA_944452665.1. Taxonomy (NCBI): domain Eukaryota; kingdom Metazoa; phylum Arthropoda; class Insecta; order Lepidoptera; family Pterophoridae; genus Stenoptilia; species Stenoptilia bipunctidactyla. The sequence continues at coordinate 19,566,104 of OX101742.1, forward strand.
GATAACATTTTATAACACTGTGTAACATTTTGCTTCAATATGTTACACGCTGCTTCAACTCCCGCCCTTTTGATAAAGTGTTATATTATGTTGTAGTTAATATCGCTCACTTTTGTGACAATTGGTCATAAAAAGTTACAAAATGTTATGAAACATTCCCTGGCGATAAATAAATGCTGTGTTGAAACACTTTTATATTGAATACGAGACATCTTGAACCTGAATTTATCGCGTTTAACTATGCATGTTTATTTCATGCCTTTATAAAATCCCGTGGTCGGTACGACTCTATGATACGCAGCGTGATCACAGAACTATATCGACTCGTATGTTTACGAATGTTCGTATAGTATGGAGTCAGTTACAAGTTATATTTTTTTATTTTACATTTATATTCAAAAACATTTTAAATTAGCAAGGCATATATTTATTTCAACTTGTCGTGAGACAGTGGCTAGTTTTTATTTGATGCTTACAAACCGACTCCATACTACACGAACTTTCGAATAAATCGATTAAGTTCTGTGATTGCACTGCAGATCGTCAATCACTAAAATATAATTATAAGCGATAGAATTCGGTTAAAAATATCTCTTATCTTAGTCTAATATAAAGTTGAAAATAAAAGTTGCAAGTTTCAATGAATTTTTTTGAAGGCTTCTTACCACAAAGGTGTATGGAAAGCTGTGATAGATATTTCGCTGTTTTGTTTATAAATGACACCGAATATTTTTTAACAACGCCGCTCTGTATTCAGGCAAATAATTCAATGCAGTAAACTGACGGTTCGAAATGTCAAATAGAAAAATAATGATACCAGTTAAAAACTTCGTAGTGTAATTACTGAATGAAAATGTTCGTTTTGCATAAAATTTAAAAAAAAATTATAAATAATTGAATTGGGGTACTATATCTTTAAAGTAACTTTAATAACAAATATTATTACCAAACATACCAAGTGCTATAAAAGTGTTATAGTAGAGGTAAAATCAATTTGATAACTACTTTATTTTTAAACTCGATTTGTGAATTAAAATTAAATTTCAAGAAAAGTTGCCCTTTGCTAACAGCACCATAACAAAAAAAATATCTTGTTAGCCAAAATATTATTTTTCCATACATTACAATGTTATTATATGAATAACAGACAAATATAATTATATGAATATTTTATTTACCCTTTCTATTTTTGCATTTTTTGTTTTAATATGATTCTCATTCCATAATAATTTACAAATAGAAACTAAGAATTATGGTCTTTTTTTAGCATTGTTGTTAACATAATAAATTAATGATTTTCATTTATACTGATATATTTTAGCTCTCTAAATGTAATAAATTATAAAAAGTAAATCCTTTATTAGACGTAAGCTACTATTTAGAAGCTGTATTTGTTAAAATTTTAATTTTGAGGTCTGTGGATTTTGTGACTGATAAATAAATAAAATAAAATAAATAAAAATTATTTATAAAATAATTACATTCATTCACTTAAACCACATCACTATGTTTTTTCTTCCCTAAAGTGGGCACACTGGAATTGTCATTTTACTGCATTGAATTATTTGCCAGGGTTAATAAACCACGGTTAATTACAAGAAAGGCAACGTAACTTCTTTTAAATTTTTAGTTTTTTTCGGTGACATTTACCGATGACGTCGGCCAACACTACAGTGGAACGATAATTTTTCATGCTGTATGTGAAAGAGTGTAATATCTTACCACAAAGAAAATGACACAAATTACAGAAATTTCAAAATCTGAAATCAGATCTTTAAAACGTTCAATTGCATACATTTTTTTGTAGTAAGATCGGTTAAGATTACGCTAGCTTTAAAAATGGGTGTTAACTCAAAATAAATTAAGATAAAAGCAATCTAAAAGTAAATTATTTCCGCATATCGGCCTATGATCTACGACATTTTTATGCTAGAAACTTGGATTTTCCTGACGATTGGCCAGTAAATTATTAGGAGGTGACGGGTATATAATACTATTATTTTTTTTAAACAACGATATCAATGTTATTTAAAATACCTAGTTATCATTAAAAAAAACGCTTATTCAACAAAATTTCATTTTGTTCTGTTACGATATGATATATTTAACTACCGTATAATAGCAATAGCTTAAAACGAGTGCAAGTATTTAGATGTATAGAAGGCAACAGATCAAGCGTTTTTAACATGGCAAATTTCCCCAAACAATTTTTTACTTAATGTCGATGGCATAGAGTTCAGATTTAATTACAATTTTTTTACAGGTTTCGAAAGTTTGATCTGCGACCTTCTGTACATTAAATCTACAGACATCTAACACGCTCACTGTAATATTCGCCACCGAAGCATTCGATTCTCTAAAAACATTCTATGTTTAAAAAACATTAGAGCGAACAAAAGATACCAACTTTAAAACAAAGAAAGTCTTTTCAGAAGACCATTTAAGACATATTTCTTTGATATCAATAAGAAGCGAAACTGTATTTTTTTTCCGCCAAGGAAAAAAATTGGCTTCAAATGTTTAGAATTTTTTTATGGAAAAACTATAAGTCCAAATAAAAGCGGTTTTTTGTAGTGGAATGGGGAGACTAGACCTATCTAAGATATTTTTCTCCAAAATACTTTTTTGGGCACCCTGTATTTTTTTATAGGGTAATTTAACGTTTAATTAAAAAAGTACTTCACAGGCCTTGGATTATTTTTTATCAAAGTCTATTATTTTCATTAGCTGATGGCAAACTTCCTCTATTCTATTTTATTATTTTCTTGCTATTATGCTGAAATTTTGTTTGTGATTTAACTGATTAATTAGGAATGCGAGTTTTTCAAACGATTCTACGTATTAGTGTTATCTTGTTTACTTCGAATTACTTACATAATCTGCGCTTTGAGCGATTCCGAACGAAAACTTCATAATTTAATTAGAAGTGAAACAACGCACACATATGAATCACGGACGGGAAACGAACAATGAACTATATATTTGTATTTCGACGTTTTATCACTTGCGGATATGCCACACAATACACCATAAGACATGACGAAGCCTTAGAATTAGATTTGAATGGGTAGATTGAGAACTGAATTGACTGCCTGCGTATGATTATCTAATATCATCAATGAGGTATCTGTGTTAGCGTGTTGATCATTCTAAATATGTTTTTTTGCCCATGCTGGACTGGGAGCGAAAAAAAAACGTAGAATGTGCCAGCTGCTTCTCTTCCCGGGCATACTGTAAAAATCAGTTTATAGACAGAGGTTTTAAAGGCGTTTTTGTGGGCAATAGGCTGACCCCGTGTCACTACAATAGTCTCTTTCTATCTTTATAATACCTCCAAATTTGTCAAACGTGACATCAGATGGTCTTGTAACCTCTGGTGTTCTGCCTACCCCATAAGGGATACAGGCGTGACGTTATGTATGTTTGTATGAAACGTATGTCTTCTTTGTCACCAGAAAGAGAGCGACCATAAAAATGAGGGTCTTCGTCCACAAGAACTCTATTCACAAGACACACACTTTTAAAACCCAGTTCGTTCCACACCTTTGCGGCTCGCACTTAACAAAAACTATCGAAGTGTTACGTTCGACTTTTTGGAAGTAGAATTCTAAGTCTATAATGGTTTATTTTTTTAAACAGACGATGGTTGGAAGTAGAAAAGGTACTCAGAATAACTATTACTTTTTAGAGATTGTTTGTTTAGTTCTGTTTAGAGCCTGGAGAGGCTGGTAATCAATCTGTCATACAGGTCTCCTAGTACAGATACCAGCCTCTCTTTGGAAAGACTTTTTGGTCTGTAAAATTCAGAAGTTTCTCTATAAAAAAGAAAACCATGAAATTTGATTAATATTACCGTAGGGTGTTGTAAGTGGTTAGGTAAATTTACTCTCTCATATCCAACTGGACAATACGAAGTTTAAAAATGTGTTAATCATAATAATCTACTATCCTAAGTGTTATTAATATGTCTTATACTAAATTCTAGATATCAAAGCAAGCAGAGCTAAAAATTTGATCGAAAATATAAATTTTAAGCAAAAAAAGAATCTGCAAGCGAAACTTTCAAAACACTGCTTTACAAAAAATATCAAAATGTCTGCTAAGTCATTGGAAGTCAAATTTGTAGATATTTTTTGTCAGCAGTATTAGAATAAAAACTTTAAGCAAACTATAAGTGATAAATAACATACAATTATGTGCTACAGCTAAGTTTATTATTAATGTAAATAAATGCTTATTGTAATTTATTTTATATTTATTTTACTCACGCATACTTCTGCCTTTAGCCGCATGGTTAGACAATGTTTGTGAAAAAAATTGTAAAGCTATTTACATAATGTACATTTAATGGTCACTTTTTTGTGTTAGAACTTCTTTTGAAACTAGCTTATATTTATGTTTTATTTATTAAACATTATATTAACAGTATTTTTGTAACCTTATTCCTATCATCATGGTCATTTGCGTTTGATTGAACTAACTGCAAAAAGAGACAAGTACCACGCTTTTCATATGTACCCAGTAGTTGTTTTATTTATTAAATATTAATATCTTAGTACAGAAGGCTGCAGATCAAGTGTTCCAATTGTGTAATTTTTTTTAATTGAATCTGAACTCTATGCCCTCGACATTAAGTTCAAAATTGGTTGTTAAGTTCAAAATTTGACAGATATGTAAAGCGTTCTTACGATCTGCTGCCTTTTGTACATTTAACTTTATTTTTACACTGTTACTATTATTTTTATAGGTATTTTCAACCGACTTCAAGAAAGGAGGTACACAATTCATCTGTATGTTTTTTTTTTAATGTTTGTTACCTCATAGCTTTTGACTGGGTGAACCGATTTTGATGATTCTAGTTTCATATTATAGAGGATACTTCCCATTTCATCGATATCAATTGATTAAAACTTTTTTCAAATATGTATGAATTCGGACATCGTTTACCTTGACGACCTTATACTTCAGCCAAAGTTATGACGTGAAGTCGGTTTTAAATGCTCTGCATTCGTTGATTATTTAAATTTCATCGACAACATTAAATTAGTACAACAAATTAACACGCACCAGAAAACAATTCAATAGTGCGATCACAGAACTTTTTCGATTCGTATGTTTACAAATGTCCGCATTGTAGACTCAGTTGCAAGTTGTAAGCAACATTGTAATTTAATTTACAATTATTTAACAATACAACATTCAAAGGTTCACATTTTATTTACACTTGTCGTGCGGCAACTATACGGACTCCATACTATACGAGCATTTGTAAGCATACGAATCAATAATTCTGTGATCGCATTGCAGTTATATTTACATGCATTCACAAGTCGAATCTTTCATACGAAGTATTTTGAAGAGAAAACGCAACAAAGACCAGTAGGGATCGCGCTAAACATGTAGTCGCCTCTGAAATTGTTGCAAGTCGTTTCGCGCAGGTATTTTAGGGTCACCACTACGTCACGCGCCAGTTCATACAAAACTGCAGTGCAAGCACAGAACTTTATCGACTCGTATTGTTACGAATGTTCGTATAGTATGGAGACGGTTTGTTAGCAATAATTGAAATCTATCCATTGCCGCACGGCCAGCTTAAATAAATGTGTGCCTTGTTAATTTTGACTGTTTGCAAACGTGTTTTGCTCTTAAATAACTGTTAAATAAAAAATTAAATGTTACTAAAAACTTGCAACCGACTCCATACTATACGAGCATTCGTAAACATACGAATCGATAAAGTTCTGTGCTCGCACCGCTGCAATGTCGGATGCACGGCACGCGCCACGCGCTCTTGGGACGTGACTAGCTCCCGCGTGGACTAACGCGTGTACAAAAAAAATCAAAAAGTTTTATTCATCTTAGGAATTTCACAAAACACTTGATAAAGTCAGTCATCACATACTTCGGCTTTAACTAGTTGTTGATAGTTGTTAAAATAAGATATTACAGTAGACCAAGAGACAAAAAAAGCCGGCGGAAAAAAACTCTTGGCACACTTTTTCAGTCAGAATTATCAAATTAATACAAATAAGTACAGTACCAATTGACCGTGACATGAAAAAAAAACAAACACAAGACAGCTAATTGTGAGAGCCAATGTCATGCCACAACCAAATTGCTTACACAGTAGGTGCAATGAGCTATGGATGCACAATACGAACATGACAAACTGGGACCAGAGTATTTAAACAAGAATGAAATAAAAGTCATAGTATCATTAGCAAAACGACATTGTTTACATTGTTTTCCATTCTGAATCGAAGTTTAGCCAAATAGTAAGAGATAAAGCACACTAAGGAAATTTTACTAGAGCAATTGCGTCACGCGTGGTGTACGCGCGTACGACACGGACGTATGGCACACGCGTAGACACGAGTGAGGCAGCGTTGGCCCTTACTTACAAAAATCCTGCGCAAACGCTTTGCAACAACTTCAGAGGGGACTGAATATTTGGCGCGATCTATATACCTGTGTTGTAAAAATCGTAAATCGATTTTCCGTTTTTTTTTTTTCGTGATCATAGAGAAACTCAATCCGAATTTAAATTGATCTGCGATAAGACAGCACTGATAACGCCAGTGACAATAGATTCATAAACATTGTTTGATAATACGATTATAACGCGCAACTTTATCGCTTTCATTTGGATAAATATCTTGTTTTTCTCAATTAATCTTAGCTAAGCGCAGTTAAGTAAGTTTGAACGACATACTACAGAAGGCAGCACCTCAAGCGTTACAAATCTGTCAAAAAATTTTACTTGAATCTGAACTCTATGCCCTGGACATTAGGTTAAAATTGGTTTGGGAAATTTGACAGGTAATGTAAAGCTTGATCTGCTGTCTCCTGTACATTCGTTTGTTTACTATGATTACGATTTACGTTTCTTTCGTTGAAAACACACGAGCCTTTTACTATGTATTTTTAGAAATTTAGCAATTTTTTTATTAATTTTACATATTAACTTATTTACGACGACCACTTTGGCGAAGAGGTAAACCTATCTGCCTCAGACGCCAGTGGTTGCGGGTTCGATTCCCGCCCGGAACAAGAAAAAAAAAATGTTCCGGGTCTGGGTGTCTATCTATATATGTATTTATATTCTAGGGTCCCCTCTAGTTCGCTGCATGGTATCTCATAACACAAGCTTCGCTTACTTTGAGGCCATGTAGTTGGTGTGATTGTCTGGGGATTTTATTTATTTGCTTTAATCGCCTAATTTTAATGTTAGAATTTTTTGACTATTACTATTTTTGGCGAAAACATTTTTTCAAATCCATAAAAATGAACATGAAAATGATTATCAAAAATATAATCATTTTCATAATCATTTTCATTATTATCAAAAATATGCACATGAAAATGGACATAATCTCCAACTAACAATTTCTTCATCATAAACGTGAAATTAGGTGAATGATAGATATATTATTGTCCAGTTCTCTTTTAAACGCTTCTACATGAATTATGTAGAAATATATAGTGTAGAAAAACACGTGACCTTTAATCCCGATGTTCCCACAGGATTGTTACCTACGCAAATGAAATCGAACGCTACGGTTTACAGATCGTTCAAACGTATTTAAGTGTTATATTTCGTTCTAATAGTGACTAAACAACTATTTTCAAATAGTATTAAAGGTCAGGAGGACGCTATATAAAAAAATAACTTAATTTTGTAAAAAAAATGCGTATTTAATTTAAAACGACATTGCAAATGTTTATTTATCAAATTGATATATCCTCGATGAGCTGTCTTTCCTGAAACCTGGCCTAATTAAATTGTAACGTAATTAAATACAAATGACTCACAAGCGCTTGCAACATTATCAACTATACCTATGTAAATGCCATGGTACAGTCAACGTGGCATCAATTGAAATGTCAATTCAAAATGACTCTTAAGACCCAGTCAATAAAAACTTTGCCATTTGTCTACCTGGCGTTGACAAATTAAAGTTGTTTTTAGCGTGAGAGTAGTTTTTTTTGTAGATCAATTGGCTTTTTATTATGAAAGATTAAGCCCACGTTGACCTCAATCTCACCAAATGAGATGAGGTCGAAGATGAAAGCACACGGGTTTAGGAAAGAACTGACTCTTCATAAAATATTGCCGGAACACATTACGGATCTAGTCGGATCTAGTCGCTAGTCGGATCTTGACGGGACCCTGCCAGCAAGCGGAGGTCACTCGGATTAAACCATACCGGTATGAATTTCTGTACATTTTTTCTGTATGACGTCATACCGTTAAATTAGGTGTATTTAAATATAACAGTACAGGAATTCATACTGAAATAATTAGTGTACCTTTTTTATTATTGTAGCATAACTGTTTTTTTTTCAGTTAACTGAAATTTTCCGGCATTAACATTGATATTAAAATTTTATTTTAAAATAACTGTAGAATGTTCGATAGTTTAGTTGTAGCCTATGAAGCGTAGGGACATATGTTAACCTATACATTTCGGTACAGAAATTAAATAGTTTAAACTATTTCTGTACTAAAAACATCTACAGAAATTAATCCGGTATACATTATTTGGGTACTGATTTAATTAAGTAAGATTTCAATAACTTGTACAGGTATTGTGTTTGATGAGGCAGTACACTAATAAGGGTACAGAAATTTTACTAGTACTATTTTAAAAAAATATATCGATATGCAGTCCCTGGATTAAACCCTACACGGACAGAATTAATAGTCATATTCAGTGTGGCCAGCTTTGAAAATAACTTGGCATAATTAGCTTTTACTATTTTAATACTTGACACTTATGCCAATGTCATATTCTCATGATTAATTTGCAAGGTTGTTTTATTGCGAAACTTCATTCTACCATCAACGAGATTAGTATCAATGGATCATGTAACTGAATATCAAATAACAAAACAGATTTTTCACTTATATTTCACAGCCAGATGCCGAAACCAGATGTCCTGTAGGGCTAACACGTGACCATCGATATAAGTGTACATCGATATATTAGTCGATGATAGTTACGAGTTAATCGACTTACCAAATTATGCCAAACTAGCTGTTTCGCGGGCTTTTCCCGCGCAATTTCGAATCCCGCGGGAACATCGTGATAAAAAGTAGTCTATATGCTATTCCAGACAGAAATTTCATCTAGATCCGTTGAGCCGTTCTGCCGTGATTGAGAAACAAGCATCCATACATCCAAACAAATGTTGTTGGGATTGATGTGGAGAGGCTGCCCGCAAGAGGTGATGCGTTAATTAAAATTAACCCTGTATATAGGTACCTAGTTTACATATTTACAAAGTAATTTTGGGCTCGTTATTAATATTAATTGTGATTTTGACGCCATTTTTTTATTCTACCTCTTTCTATTTTGCCGTTATACTGGTATTAATATGCTTTTTACCCCAAACCGTTTATGTATCACATATTAAGACTTTTTTTGGTTGCGATGAGGTATTAAAAAAAAGATATAAAGAGTGTTTTAAACCCGTGACTGTTGAGCTTATTCTTACAATACTTTCAATAGAAACCCTACAATCCATTATTTGCAATACTATCGATTTTCATTAGTTTCCAAGTTATTTTTACACCTCAGTCGACCTACTTCCACAAATGCAAGAGAAACAACGTACATAAAGTGGTATTGACTTGTGGCTCATCAGCAATTGATTATTTATTCACTACCGTTTTGATATCGATCGCTGGGGAAACTAATTTTACCGATAGCTTTAAAGCAACGTTTTGCTTTTAGGAAAGACTTATGTGAAGAAACAATGCTCCGAGTTTAGTTGCTTAATTGTACAAGTAGGTATTTATATTCTAAATTCCCCTAGTTCGCTACATAGTATTGTATCCCATAGAACAAGCTTTGCTTAATTTGGGGCCATATAATTGGTGTGATTGTCTGTGGATTTTATTTATTATAATACTCAGAAGTCGTCGTGGCGCCGTGGTTACTGTGTGTATCTTACGATATCACAGGTTAAGCAACGTTCGGCGCGGTCGTTACTTGGATGGGTGACCGCCGACCATTTGTTTCTCACGGCGACTTCTGTGCTTCGGAGGGCACGTTAAGCTGTCGGTCCCGGGTGCTGTATACTTGTATACAGTAGTCGTTAGGGTTTGTCAGAAGCCATATCGGCACCCTGAAAATTCTGACATCCACCACCCAGCACTGGGCCAGCTCGGTGGATTATGGCCTAAACCTCCTCGTTACCCAGAGGAGAGACTCATGCCCTGCAGTGGGCCCATTACACGGAGTTGTGATGATGATGATGTGATGATGAATACTCATAATGCAGCAAATTTACACAAAACTTTTGTTTGCTTCATTAGTGAAAATCTTTGAAAATCCGTTTAGAGGTTTGATTTATTGAGTTCAGACCGATAAAAATTGGACGATTCTCAATTCGTGTGTATGTTTTTTTTTTTACTTCATAGTCCATATAAACTTCATTGAAATCGGTTGAGCATTTCATTGAAAATTTTAAATTTTTGAAAAAATATGTATGTGTACGGAGAATGTTTACATGGATGACATTATAACTCAGCCAAAGTTTTGATGTGAAGTCGGTATTTTTTAGTGCTCTGCATTGGTTGATTATAATTACTTTATAAATCACCCAAATAAGCGCCCCAAACATAAGCTTTTATTGTTGGTGAACAAAGAGTGGAACTAGGGCAATCCTAGTACCTAAAAACTTCCAGACCCAAGCCAGTTTAGAAAAGTTCGATTCCTAAACTGTCCCGGCCGGGACTCGAACCCAGGGCTTCTCGCGCCGCAGCCAAACTACCGCGCCACAAAGACTTATGTGTAAAGTTTCTCCCGAATAGGATTTGTATCGATGATAAATCGATTACGCAGAAAATCGCTGCATTATATTCTTTACCTCTAGATGTTTTTTTTTTTTTTCAAATTACATATCTGTGGTATTTGAGTACGGATTTTAAATCATTTCTGTCAAGATGATTCTTAGCTCTATTTGGTGAAAACCGAAGCAGTCATCTGCAAGATTCTCCAACATTAATAATTCCATATTTTGGTGTTCAATATCAATTTGTCAGGACATATTTTTCTTTGCCTAACTTAACCACTATTATTGCTAGGAATTCCAAAATTTGGTTGTACGTTTTCTACAATACACCGTATTTTTTTATTGCAATGAAGTATAAATAAATAGTCTGTCTTCTCCGCTCCTCTGGGCTCTGAACAGCCATGACCGCTCATCGTAACATGGCTCATTAACCTTACAACTGGGGTAAGCGACACAGTTACGCCATCGAACAGAAAATTACGCGTCTACACAGCATGTGAATAGGTACTCTCACCGTAAATATGTTATACAAAAACATCTAAAATGAGACTGTGAACTTCATTCGAATTCGTGCTTAGCTACTTAGGTACGTTATTTCAGAGCCGTTTTTTGATTTAGAGTTCAAAACGTATTTCGTTGTGCATCGCAATAATGTCAAGCTTGTTACATATAGGTACTCTTGTTCTAATTGTTAATTTTATTTCATCCTTTGATTTAAATGTTATTTCACTTATAACGAAGCCAAAGTTAGATTTGTATTTGATAACTTGTTTAATTTAAGCATTTTGATCTTTTACATTATAGGTACATATTTATTTAAATTTATTCATTTTGTATAATTTGAACGTAACCGCATCAACCGAACAACTTGGCATATAAAGCTTTATCAATTTTGTATCGGAACTTGTTATTTACAAAATACCTTTTGTATCCACTTATTACCTTTGTTTGTATACACATTATACATTACAATTTGATATAAAATATAATTTTAAAATACAAAATCTGACTAGGCGTGTGTATTACAGCATTAAAGCAGCAGTTATCAATAAATTGTGATTGTACAGATAGACCAATTTAGAAAATTAATTTCAAACCATATGATAAATGTGAAATATATTTCTTTTTTCAAAGAAAAATGACCATGTAGCGTTTTCAAAGGAAATATAAGGCAGTCAAAACAAATCAGATCCCTAAAAATATTTAAGGCTCATATTCTGAAAACCTACTTAATGTCTCAAACCTAAGCATAGATTCCCCATCAGTTTTCCTGTCTCTATAATCTATACTTAAGTAAGTTAAAGTTTGAGCAAGCTTTCAGAATCACGAACGTAAGCACTGAAATTGCGTTACACAGGCGAAGTTGCGGTTCTATACAAAAACACAAGAGGCGCTTTTCTATGGAACTCCGTGCGCGAACTTTTCCATGCAATAGAACCTGCGCGCGGCATTGTAACGCAATTTTCATCTCTAAAAGTGACCATCAGCGACTAATAAGCTTGGAGCTCACCTTGAACCGTTGCACGTCTTCCATGGTCGCGGTTTTGCCATCAGACACACACGAGTGGAAGAAGGACGGTGCCACTGAAACGCCCAGTGCTTCCGATGTCATACCTGTACCTGAAATATAGATATAAAATCTTATTTTAATTCTAGGTTTATTTATTATTTGACCTAACTGGCACATTTGTAACGCCAAACATCTGCGATCTACGAGTATCCCCACATTGCGCTATAAGTTGCATAACGCAACTATATTCAGTGATTCCCGCTACAGGCCGTCGCACAACAAACCAACATAAGCTTGTGCGTGAGGAGACAGTCTCCTACACTGTATATCCCCATCAAAATAAATAATCTCAGACCTCACTCGTCAGGTTATATGGATCACTCGTGAGAATAATCTCACGAGTGATCCATATAACCTGACTGACGGTCGCTCCGATCATGGCCACGTTCGGCAAAGGTAGAAAAATATTCACTGAGCAGGAAAAAATTAAAAAAAAAAAGCTTTGTGCCAGACACCAATGTGCCTTGGCGCATTTCCTGAGACTGGGAACCAACACATCCAAAACATACATACATTTAACATACATTTAATTAATTTAACCTGCGCCACAAAGTCTATCAGTCTATTGCATAGATCTGTACGAAATTCCAAATGAAAAGCACTCGCACAGATACAGCGATGATACTAAGACTAAATGCTTTCTAGACTTCAACGTGGAAGACGATTTAATTAGTCAACTACATGGAATCCCTTAATTCAGAGTTCTGCGGGGCTAGAATGCGACCCTCGACGATAAAAACGATAAATCGGGCCTTTTATCGATATTTTCTTAGAATATTGTACTTATTAAGAATGTGACATATTTGTTCCGTGGTCTCAATCATGGTATCGAATCGAGTAATTCTATCTATTATGGTGCGCATAGTAGGTTACATTATAGGATAAAATATCAAAATAATATTTATCTCGTCGATTCGACTATTTATCGATGGTTGCATGCTAGCCCTGCTAAGCAATCCATTGAAGTATTAACGATCGGATCAATAGAAACTTGCATTTTGTAATTTGCTCAAAGTGTGTAATGGACAAAAAGGAACACTTTATCGATTGAAAAAAAAACCGCGTTTGATTTTAACCTCATTTGATTGTAAGTGAAGATGAGGTCAAAGATCACAAGCACTCCGGTTTGGTAAGGAAAATATCTTCATGGCATATTGATTTGAACGTCAGAGCCGTGAATTTTGGCGACACACTTTATATGAATGGAGGTCACTGGCCAGGTAAATGAAGGGATGCTGCCATCGACAAAAAATCGCTCAGATCGCTCGCCTTTTAAAACATGCTTATCCGGAAATGGTAAGATTATTCGTATGCCGACTCTAGACGGCAAACTTGAAAAACTATGAATCAGATCAATAACTCTTAAAAGGGTCTTACATCTATGCAAAACGCAGTCAAATAACTATTACACACCCTATATGGCAAGAATACATAACCATAAATTATTTTAATATCACATAACACACGCAATAGTTAAAACAATGAACGAAGTATTACGCCAAACGAAGATGCTAGATGTGAGTTAGTTAATCAATTTATATAATAGCACATGCTATGGCTCGCGGATATTACATTATATTTGTAATTATACATAACAACTGAAATTCTTTCATCTGATCTAACAGACGGAAGAAACAAACAAAAATTGAACTTAATATGAAATACAAACTTATTGTGATTGTGAAAACTAAGTAATATGAATGGCAAATAAAATGTATCATTTATTAATCAAAGTATAAAAACTTAAGCCTTTTTAAATTGCATTTAGGCATTTATTTATATATTTCCAAACAAAATACAATAACCGACCCGTTTCTAGTCTCGTTGCTCATTTGTTTTATTTTAAATTCAAAGTTTGTTTACAAAATCATTCGAAATATTTATGTATACTCCATTGCTAAGCAGCATTATCTGTTGCTTGAACCGCACTGCACACATGAAAACCACTCAAGCGCATCGAAGCCTATCATCGAATGTCATGTCATATTATTCCGCAAATATTCCCGTTCGAGCAATTTTAAAAGGTATTTCTTACGACTGCGTTCCGAAATGCGATAAATCCTCATTAAGTGATTCACTCATGTCTTAATTAGGAGATTAAGAATGGAGTTATTATGCAGTGTAAGTAACAAGACTGTTTGTTGGGCGTGTGGTGGAATGATTGCCCAAGCTTTAATTTAATTATACAAAGCGGGCCTGATGGTCGAAATTTGGCCATTTTCGAGGCACGTTGTATTGCACTTTTTCTAACAAATATTCAACAAATCTGATTCTCTCTCAATAACAAAAGTAACGAGACATGTATAATCGCGGTAAATGGAAAGATCAATCTAGAAAACTTACGACAACTTCGCTTATAAGTATATTGGAAGACTAAGAGGTTTTAAAGGCGTTTTGTGGGCGATAGGCTGATCCCCTGTCACTACAATAGTCTCTTTCCATCTTTATAATACCTCCAAATTTGTCAAACGTGACATCAGATGGTCTTGTAACCTCTGGTTACGCCTACCCCATAAGGGATACAGGCGTGACGTTAAGTATGTATGTATGTAAAATAAAATAACAAAAACGATTTTTAAAGAAGCAGGTTCTCAATTCATGTGTTTTTTATGTTTGTTACTCAATTATTTTGTCAATTATGAATCGATTTTGATTATTTGATTATTTTCATTTCATAGAGGAAACGTGGTTCCTTCTGTCAGCCGATAATAAAAAAACTAAACTATTCGAAAAAAAAACGATGAAAAACAGAAGATATATACATAAAAAACGTTTCCCTTCAACCAAAGTATTGGTAAGGACTTGAAAATGCGGGTAAATTCAGTTCAGCATTCGTTGATTATACATCACAACACTGCTAACCAAATAAGTTAGACTTTAGTATACATAAAGGCGGCGTGTCACCAGGGAACCACTGTTTCAATTATCGCTTGCATTCCATTGTGCTCTAAAAAAGGGAGATCCAAATAGCATTGACCTTAGTAACCATTGGGCGAGGACCTCTAGCTCGAATGTCGCTTTGTAAAGTCGCGGGATATTGTAGACATTAAGCTAAATTAACGTCTTTGACGTCAGGTATAGTGATATGAAACATTGACTTTTATGCCAGAGGTCCTGGGTTCGAATCCTGGTGGGAGCGGATGAATGTCTTTGTTTATTTTTAGATTAATATTTATAATAAATATTAAAAATAATATCCCTAGACAATCACACTAACTACAGGGCCTTAAAGTAAGCGAAGCTTGTGTTATGAGACACCATGTCCTCTACGTGGAGAGAACCTAGAATAATAATGCGTACCTATAAAGGCCCAGACCCGGATTTTTTTTTTCTTTTCCCGTGCGGGAAATGAACCCGCGACCGCACGATTGGCGTAATAGCGTCTATACCACTGCACCGCGGAGACCGTCTGTATTCAATATGAACGTTTACTCAAAATGTCCTAAGTTTATTTATCTGTTACCTACAATCCATAGGACAATTTCTTTGAGCAACTTAATTTGGTCTAGATAATGTGGTGTAAATGTTAGAAATATTTATCTATAAAAAAAATATTTTTTAAGAGTTAAATTTTATTTTGCATATTACAGTTATATCCGCCTAAGTTTTAATCCCATAGATTTCATAGATAAATATAGCCTATAACCAACATGACCTGGGCTCAAACAAACAAATAAACCCTTAGCTTCATTATTTTAGTACATTTCGGTGTCTTTAGAGATATATAAATTCGTTATTCAAATCCGACAGTCATAAGTTTAAGAGATAAACGCGTCCTAGCAAACAAACACTCTTCACATTTATTTTATAGGTATAGACTACATTCATTGGCCGTAAGAAGATGATAAACTGTTGATTGTATTTAAAAAAACTTATGTGACTTTACTCTGCTACTCGTGCGAAGCTCGAATAATAACATGTAGTTATTATTGTAATAACAGTGTCAAACATAATGTAACGTTATTGTATAGCAAAACCGACTATGTGTATATTTTGTGCGATCGAATCTGCGCCGGCGCACGAAATGTTTTAATGGCGCCAAAAAGTGAGAACCTACAGAATGGACAGTTCAACATTAAACCCACAAAGAGCCTTATAGAAAAGCCCTATGGCCCCTGGGTAAGCGTGTCGTTAAAGGGGACGAATCCGAGTGACCCCCGCTTGGTGGGTCCGCCTGCGTAGCGCAACATACTGCTTGATACACGCCTTATACGAGCGCGCCTTATACATAAAATTATCTAATATATATCTAATATATAAAATTCTCGTGTCACAGTTTTCGTTGCCATACTCCTCCGAAACGGCTTGACCGATTTTGATGAAATTTTTAGTGCTTATCCAGTATCTATGAGAATCGGCCAACATCTATTTTTTTTTTATTTATATGGCAAAACAACGTTTGCCGGGTCAGCTAGTGATAAATAAAGTCGGCTATGGTGCGAACAAACAGTATTTCATTGTTTTATATTTGAAATTTGAATATTATCTTTCTGACAGAGACGCTTTAATTTTGTTAGAATATTCTTGTCCCTTCCTTCACAAAGGGGAGTTCATTGTTTTGTCCGAAGAATTTAATCTTCGGAATAGTTACGCGAAACGCTTCAGCCTCCCATTTATATTTAGTAATAACCAAATAACGTAAATATACGGAATTGTAATCGCAATAAATTAATTAATTACAAACTAGTGATCACCCTTCATACAAAATCTGCAGCCAAATATCAACTCTCGTGCGGTGTTTCGGCCTATTTCACGAAGAGCCAGGTCTCCATCTTCGACCTCAATATCAGGTTTGCAGACGTCAAACGCGGGTTTAAAAATAAAGAATACTTACATAAGATTCTGAAACAATACAAATATTGTTCCGGGCAATTTTGTGTAATTGTAAAATAGAGTTACATTTACTGAGCTGCCATTCAAAATTCTACCAGAATTACACGATTTTTTTTTAGACAAAAAGTGAGTCACGGACACGGATAGTACGTCGTCTACAATGCACCAAAATCGAACTTCGTAATCGTTCATCGTACTTGGTATTCCCGCGGCTAAACTTGCCTGCATATCAATCGAAATCGCGCGAAAATACCACGATTAAAACCGATCACAGTTGTAATATCAATGCGATGAATGCGATTTAAGGTTAATTCGCCATGTCATAAAAAAAAATTGCACACAAAAAACTTTTGCAGTTATAAGTAAGCGTTGTAATAAATAATAAAAAAATATAAAATCTTCAATCACACCAACTTCACGGCCCCAAAGTAAGCATAGCTTGTGTTATGGGATACCATGTAGCGAACTAGGCGGGAACCTAAAATATAAATACATAAATAGATAAACATCCGGACACGGAATATTAATTTTTTTCAAGTTCCGTGCGGGAATCGATCCCGCAACCACTGATGTCTGAGGCAGACAGGTTTACCCCATCGCCAAAGTGGTCGTCAAAGTAGTGCCTACAAACATTATCTGCTACCTCATTTACCATGAGGTTGAGGTCAAACGCGGCTATGGACACCGTTGAACAAAACAGATTATTATCATACACTGACCACATCTTATCACGAATCAAATCATATCACAGTTTGGCCGCTTCATTGTTGCACACATATCGGTGCTTTGAACAGCCAATTCATGGTATCATATCACCACGCTTGTGTAACAATGAACAACAAATGTAAACTGTTCCTTGTAAGACAACAGTCAATCGAAAATGGAGTTTAAACATAAATGAATCCGTAGTTCCGTACTGATTGTATTCAAATATTAAAATATGTTTGAACATGACAAAGAAGAATGGTCACGGGCCATACAAAATTTACCTAGGCCCGACACGATTGAGGCCTATTTCAGTTTTTTTGTTATTCTCTATATAACAAAAATATATAATAGTTATATTTAAAAGCTAAGAGACAAATATACGATAAGTCAACGATGACAGTAATTATACTACCTATCCTTCCCTTCTAAAGGGAACAACGCTGTTTAAGGGCGGAAATAAATAGGGTGGTGATAGCTACAAAGAATAAGGGGTTACACTATATTAATTCTATTAAGGTCGTACATTTACACCCTTATAAATAACACCGGCGTAAATGACACCAAGATAAAGCAAAACAAGGTGCGTTTATCTACTTTTAATTCATAAAAAAAAAAAAAGACAATTACAACTAATGACATGTACGATTAGTATCAATCAGAAAAAACTGACGTAACTGATGAAACCGCAATAAATGTAGCATACGTCAAAACTGTGGCATTATTGCATAAGCACCAGAATGTTCCACGGTCTGTTGAGCTTTCTGAACAAACGTTTTGTAGAATGCCCCTCGCACATGCAAGTACAGTCACCGCTTCCGTCACAGAGCATATGACGGTGCAATGCAGAAGACGCACTCTTTCCCATACGCTCGTTAATAACAACATTCGGTGCAAGCCAAATTGCACCCTAAGCTCATTTAAGAATGACAGTATTGCAATGAACGACGCAGTTTAATGACGTCACATTGACGACAATGACGATTTAACCGTATTTAAAAAACGAATAAATGAACGGAGAGGCTAAAGCTATTCTAGAATTACAATTTAATACGGGATATCGGGAGGTCGTCGTGGCACCTGGTTACTGAGTGTATCATACGATATCACAGGTTAAGCAACGTTCGGTGCGGTCGGCACTTGGATGGGTGACCGCCGACCATGCTTCGGAGGGCACGTTACGCAGTCGGTGCTGTATAGGGACTTGTATATAGAAGTCGCTAGGGTTTGTCAGAAGCCTTTTTGGCGCCCTGAAAATTCTGGCATGCACCACCCAGCACTGGGCAAGCTTGGTGGATTATGGCCTATAACTCCTCGTCACCCTGGGGAGAGACTCATGCCCTGCAGTGAGCTCATTACAAAGAGTTGTGATGATGATGATGAAGACGGGATATTTTGCCTTGATATCTAGCTATATTTTATTATTCCCCAAAAACTTCGGTTTGTTAAGGATTTCACAACAATCGTTAGGTACTTCAATTATGCACCTTAATAACTGCGTATAATCATTAAAGATACTAAGATATTAAAATATAAAATGGCATACTCCGAAAACATAGTTTTGCTTTCGAAATGCAGATATAAAGTCCTGGATCATCTGACTAAGTTAAAACAAACCCACATTCAACAGTTCTGAGATATCCTACTAACATTATAAATGTGATACTATGTGAATATGGATGTTCCTCTTTCACGCAAAACGGGTTGACTGATCTGGATAAAATTTGGTACAGATATAGATTATAGTCTGAAATAACACTTAGGTTATTTTCATTCCGATATTACCACGGGATTAAAAATCATGCGGGTAAAACCACGTGAAACAGATAGTGTGAAATAATCTTATTAAATTTTCCGTACAGAGTACAGAGCACGAATGGATGATGATGTCGTGAGGGGCAGCCCTGGGCGAATCTACGCCGCCCAAATTGGCGACATTCTTGAAATGGGCCTAATTAACAGTACCTACTCGTAACCGGCGATCGAGTATGAAAAGATTAATGAACGTGGAGGAAGCGAAAGAGGTATGACTGGAATTCTGGGTAGTAGCAATTGGCGTTCCCTTGTTTCTGCCTAACCCAAAAGGGGGACAGGCATGAAGTTATGATGCTGATGATGATACATTTTCCAGTTTTTTTTGTGTCTACCCTAATTCACATTTAAAACTGCGTCCCATTAACCACGTACAGCCACAGAGACCGCGCGACACACCTGCGTCAGGTGCACCGCGACAGTGCACCAAGCTTTAGGCACTTGTTTGCACCTCTACCCACACTATGACAGAGGATTTTGCACTACATCCGATTTGAATCCGAAAAAATACGGTCCAAAGTAGTCGTAGTACTGTCATCCGTGAATTTCCATCCCGGAGATCAATAACGGACCGAATTAGCCACATTATACATATACAATACGATCGCGCACTGCATCCGAACCGAATCCGAGCAATCAAAGACCTACTTAAATTGCTTAATCCGATCTCTAAACAATATTCGAATTCCGTCCGAGATTTCTAGATTCGTATTTTCACGGGTTCGGATCCGACATAGCGCATAGCCGCTCCGACGGATGTCTGCTTCCGTCATATCTGTCATCTTGACAGAGCGCCTTTAGTTTATTGACAAGATGAGTGTGATGAGTGCTGAGATGAGTATGGCGAAGCGGCGAGATCGTTGTCATGCGAAAAGGAGTTCTGTTTGTACCACAATAGAATACTTTTTTCTGAATGCTGAACTATGACACGCTGTCATAAATAAGATGTAATGCATTCGTCATCAATTTTCATGAATAACTGATAAAATTCATGTTTTGTACTTTAAAGTATCTAAGTTAACATCGTTATGATGTGATAAAGCCGCCTAAATTGCATTACTTTTTATGTAACCTTTATAGAGCATGTTTCTTACTAATATCAGAAATGTAACATTTTGGATGTACGGATGGATGTTTGTTCCTTAATTACGGCAGAATGGCTCAACAGATTTGGATGAAATTAGGCATACTAATAGTGAACAGTCTGGAATACCACATAGGCTACTTTTCATCCCGATATTCCTGCGGGATTAGAAATAGCGCGGGTACAGCTCGTTTGTAAGTATATAAATCAGACGAATTACTGAGAGATTAACCCTAAAATTCCAACGCTTACATAACCGTCTGCGCTATACATGCAATCAAATTTAAGGAACATGAAGAATAGGTCAATGAATCCGGTCGCAACTCTAATTCACCGTCTTACATGCGCCCACGCATCGCGTGACGCCGCCGACTTAACTCTTTTAATTGGCAACACTCATTATTTTCAGATTGACATCGCCGATTCATGTTACGATGAAAAATTAGGAGATTTTTTTATTGTTGAAAGTCGTTCGAACCGACGCCATTGCGCTGGTTTGATGTTTTTTCGGATTATTGAGGAATGTTGCGTGTTGTATACAGGGTGATTTAATTTTTTATACGTGTGTAAGTCGAATTATGTTTTCTTATTTCTGTGTAGCTTTTTTATAATGTAGGATTTCTGAATTGTCGTAGAATTATAGACTTTATAATAGTGTCTATTAAATTTCATTTTCATTATATTTATTTATATTTATAAGATCAAAATGATTTTTCTTAAGACAGAAGTTATCGTTTTTGTTTTTAATTTACTTTTAAGTTCTGTTATATTTTTTCTAAACGTACATACATAGGTCAGCTAGTAACGTACAATTTTGAAGTCGGTTTTATTTTATTTTTTTATATTTTTCATAGAACTAAGTCCTCGTAACTAAAACTTGGCTCCTGTGTATATCATTTGATATTGCAGGTAAAGCATAGCTCGGCGCGGTCGGTAAAAAGATGGGTGACCACCGACCATTCATTTCTTACAACAATTTCCGTGCGCACGTTATGAAAAAATGAAAATGAAAACTTTTTATTCGTAGTAGGTAATTTTATACACTTTACGAACATCAAACGCTGGATGAGGGTGGCGCGGGTCCGGACGACATAAAGAATCCTGGGGGAGGCCTCCGTCGAGAAGTGTGCATCTAATGATCGTCCATTATCCACCAATGTCTTGGTGTTGTTACTACTTCTTCTTCGGCTTTAAAAAACGAAATGAAAGCAGAACCCTAGGTAGACCGAGAGGAAAAAAGCCGGCGAAATAAAAACTCTCGGCACTCTTTTGTAAAAAGTGCTTATTACCTATAGGTACAATTTGGCAGAAATACGGCTCTGCTATGACATGAACAAACAAACAGAAGACAGCTATTTCAATGCTTGCCAATATCATGTCACAGCCAAGCTGCTTACATCTATACTAATATATAAAGCTGAAGAGTTTGTTTTTTGTTTGTTTGTTTGTTTGTTTGTTTGAACGCGCTAATCTCAAAAACTACAAGTGGGATTTGAAAAATTCTTTTTGCATTTGATAGCCCAACTCTTGAGGAAGGTTATTATATCCGGAAATTCCCACGGGATCAAAAGTTACGCGGGTAAAACCGCGCGCGGTGGCTAGTGTTTATTATTCGGAAATAACCTGTGGAGACCTGTGTTAAGCGGTTGATTCTGACATGCACCAACCAGCACTGAGTCAGCTTGGTGGTTCACGGCCTAAGCCTCCTCGTCACCCAGGGGAGAGACTCGTAGCCCTATATTGGGCTCACTATAAAGAGACTTCGTGATGATGATGATGATCTAAAACTTACCCGCTTTCTCAGCATTCGAAGCCATGACTCGAAAGGTGCCAAAAAGTAGCACAAGCAAGCGCTGCGTGCATCTCGGCAGTGACAGGAGCAATCTGTAGAAAATAAAACACCCTGTAGTTTTGTACAGATTACGACAGTAATATGGATTATACAGGCCGTATCGAAAACTGTAACAGAATTATGCCGAAAAGACTGATGTGCTTTTTCGAAGAAACTATGGATTCGGATAAAAAAAGAAAAAAAAACTTAGGTATGTTAATATTAAACACGTCAATTTTACAATCATTTAATTATGTAAAATGGAATTATCAATCGGAATTAAATTATTTTAGTTTAAATGTTAATTATTATTTTATTGTAAGTAGATATGTGGATATGATGCCGTCTATTCGTGAATTTCTTATTAAGCCTCAATCCAAAATTCTAGTTTGTAAACACATACATAAATGTATGAGCATTGCCATGACCGCTAAAATATGTGTTCTTTTTGTATGAAAAAATCTTGGATTGAAATTAAGATTCAATATAGAAATACGTTATTAAAGATATGATCAACGAATGCAGAGCATTAAAAAAACGACTTCAGTATAAACTTGTCAATGTAAACATTCTCCGTATTCTTACATATTTTTTCAAAAAACGTTTCATTTTAGTATGTACGTCTGGCCAGCGCCTGTGCCAAATAAAATAGTTGTGGAATACCATTATTAAAACACTTAAAATAACTGTTAATTAAATTGTTTGTTACTTTTCGTGTACTTTAGGAAAAACTACTTGAATCGACAAAGACCACAGGTGACTGTAGACGCCATTTTTAAGTCATATTTTCACTGATATTCCTATATTTTTGATTTCTGCCTAGACGTAAAAGATCATTTCAATAAAAAAAAACTAGAAAACCAAACTGAATTCATAAAAAAATGCATATTTTTGATAGATAAGTAGTGGTGAAATATCCCTTCCGTACATTATGTTGACCTTTCAGGATCATCTCTCATTAACCGTTCATAACTTTTTGTTTAAAACCTCGTATGCAAACTTAAAAAAATATATTTTTTTAAGTTTTTGTTATTTTTTTATACTTTTTAAGAACAAAAGACAAATCTCTATAGGTTCGGAACACATTTTATTGATAGATTGAGTACCTACATATAGTAAGTATTTACGGCCATTTTGTAAAATTATGGAGATTTATGGCAATGTCATTTTGTTTTCCATTTGTACACCTAAATTGCTGATTCAACTTTTGTTTGATTTGTGAATAATTTCCAAGATCCTAAAATTTGGCCCAGGTTGCGGCCAGGAATGCAACAGAACCTTTAAATTTTTCATAAAGTAGGTACTCTGTCGATTTCGATTAAATTTTATAAGACCTCTGAAGTATCCTTGATCATATGAAACAAGAATAAGCAAAATCGATAATTAATTGTCTAAATAATTATCTAAAATTCGTGTAACAAAGTCACAAAAAAACATGCACACGAATCGCGAACCTCCTCATTTTGGAAGTCGGTTGATGAGTAAAAGACATTTTTAATTTCATTTTACATTGTAACTTGTCGTTTCGGTGTCTGTAAAGACAATTTGAGACAATACTGAAAACTTAAGACAATTTAATACCATCTTCCACTAGCAGCGTATTAACATCGATACCTTTAAAATTGCCTAGTTATCCAATTACGGTGTCATAAATCGGTAATACGACGACCAAAACAAGGCTGCAGTATTTATTATTCTTGAACGATATTACGGAATTCTGTTGACCATGAACTGCCCTTGCAACTATTTCGGCACCTATACATAAAAATACAGGTTACAATACATTTTTTTTTAAAAGTACAGAAGAAGGCTGCAGCTCAAGCGTTCCTAATCTGTCAAAAAAATTTAATTGAATCTGAACTCTACGCCGTCGATATTAAGTTTAAAAATTGGTTGAGGAAATTTTGACAAGTTTGTAACACGTGATCTGCTTATGTACAGAAGATACCTAATCCTGCTTTTGGCCTCAATCTCAGCTGATGGTATGTGAAGATAGGGTAGAAAACAGCAGAAGGGAAGGAGCTGGCCATTCATAAAACATTGCCGAAATACATTATCTCTGTTGAAGTGATATTTGGCGGCAGAGTTTATGTAAAGGGTGGTTGGTCGGCGGACTGATCCAAGTGGAGTCACACACACTAGTCACCTTTTACGAAACGCTTATTCAAGGGCAGAAGGGCTATTCTGCATGTTAAAATGTTTTTATGCAATGAAAGCCGGCAAACGAGCACTGGATGCATGTGATATTAATTGACATCCAAGCCACAAATCATTAATAAATGGCACGATTAACGAAGCCTTGCAGTCCCAAGGAAAGAAAATTATATTTCATACAACCTCCTGCAAAATATCTAGGAAATAGTACTGTCACTTGCGGTCGTCGGCAGTTGCTGATCGCTTTCGCCAGTAGTTATACTTTCGCTATGTTTATACTTATAGTTACACCCTGTATATCCCGGAAACTACAAACACGGAAACATGGACGAAACAAACTTTAATTGAAAATAAATAGCTGACTTAAACAAAGCAATGTCCCAATTAATACTTTCCGTCAACAAACGCAAAAGTGTCATTAGCATACGTAAAAGCATGAAAAATGAACTTAAAACGCCAATTAATTAGTCATAATCAACGAATGCAGAGCATTAAAAAAGCCGTCTTCAAATAAAATTCGTCTTCAGTAAAAATTCTACGTATTCATACATATTTTTTCAAAAATTTAAAAGTTTTCATGAAGTTCTCTATCGATTTCAATGAAATTTATAAGGTACCAACTCTGAAGTATCCTCAATCATATGAAACGAGAATATTCAAAATCGACTCATAAGTGTCCAAAAAATCGTGTAACAAAGAAACAAAAAAATCCTTTGGGAAGTCGGTTAAAAATTAAACATTAATTACATTCCGATTCACCCGCCAAACATGCGTCATAGAGCCAAAACTGCTTAAACATGGCCATCTATAAAATCAGTTAAACTTATTCGAATAGCGAATGATCGAAAACAATGTACGAGTATGCCATCGCGTCAACATTCAGGCAAGCCCCATCTATAAACAACTTATTGTTCATATCGCATAATACAACAGTATTGTGGATATATGTAACACGATGTACACACGCACCGAACAATGCGCCGGCGCAGGCACTACATCGAAATCATTGACGTTTCACACGATACCATTTTCATTTCAACGGAGGTAGTCAGTATCGTCATTTATTGTTGATGGATCGGTGATTAAAACATCGTTATTTACGTATGCGATTCTGTTATAATGTGGGAAATTAGATGATTACATTAGACATTTTCTTGAATTTGAAGTTGTGTCTGATTTTAATATACTTATGTTTTTGTAGGCAATACTGAATTGATTAATGAATTAAAAACTGCAATCATCCGTTCATATCCCACTACTGTAACCCGGGCGCCAGACATAGCTTCAAAGATTTTCACATATCTTTGACGACTTCGCAAAAGCATTTGAACACATATTAACGTAACCTGCCAGACTTGATTCGCAAACACTTTTTTTTAATACATTCAACTTTGAACGCTTTGATGTGTCGAAAAAGACCGACACCGCATGGAAAATTGCAAATCTTTGTTCTAACTTTGAACACATATCCAAAGTCCCGTGCCACACTTAGCAATCAAACATGTGTTCAAACCTGTGAAGCTAAGTCTGGCGCCGGCATTATAAACGTTAGAGTTCTTCTGTGTGGATAAAACCGTTGAAATAACTTGAAAGATTGCGTTGCTATCTTGAAGACGGTCTCCATGGTTCAGTGGTCTAGACGCTACTCGTCGCTGGTTCGACCCCCGCATGGAACAAGAAAAAAATGTTTCGGGTCTGGGCGTTTATATATACCTATGTATATGTATGTATATTCTAGGTTCCCCCCTAGCTCGCTACATGGTATCTCACAACATAAGCTTTGCTTACCTTGAGGCCATGTAGTTGGTGTGATTATCTGGGGATTTTATTTTATTTTTATTTATTAATGTCATAAACAGACATACCCTGGAATACCTTCTTGTATTTTGATAGTCTTAGTGCCCTGTTCCTCTGATGCGGATAACATAATTTCCGCGTTCCGCATGTGTGTCCTCCACGTAATAGGAAAAATATGTATGAAATAATGGAATACGGGCAGCCCGCATGCGGGCCAGAACTGCACGCGTGCCGTAATACGCATCACAGGAAAAAGGCGCTTACGGAATCTCTGACATTAACGTAGATGAAAACGCACACGAGTAGTCATGTCAAGTCATGTTATACGTAGGAATGTATTAGCTATTTGAGTTGATAGAAGATCAGCAGTGCGAGCTCAGAACTTTCTTGACACGTATTTTTACGAATGTTCGTATAGTATGGAGAGGAGGCTGGAGGCTTGTAAGCAATAATTGAAATCTATCCATTGCCGCACGGCCTGCTTAAATAAATGTGTGCTTTGTTAATAATAATAATACTCTTTATTGCCAAATAAAATACAATTTTACAATTACTATAATATGAATTATACAAATATTGACAATGAGGCGGCCTTATCGCTACAAGCGATTTCTACCAGGCAACCACCGAATGTTTATACGTAGTAAAATACAATAATTTTGAATGTTTGTAAACATGTTTTACTCTTAAATAACTGTAAAATAAAAAATTACAATGCTGTTAAAAACTTGCAACCGACTCCATACTATACGAACATTCGTAAACATACGATTGACAGTGTATGTGTTCCATGTACTGAAAAATTGTTGTCTTCCCAATTCTAGCGATCTTACAAAGAATTTCAATACTCATTTTTAATCCTAATTTTCGCAAATACCCAGATTTTTCGTTACCATGGCAACCCTTATAAATTGTAATATTTTAAATCCAAGATCGAGATTTAAACCTAATTGAGAATTTTATTGGAATCTAAAGTTAATAAAAAATAGTGCATAATAGTGCAATAAAAAGCTCAGCTCTAGCATTTTCTAATATGTTCAGTAGGCGCTTTACATACCACTAGCCACCGCGCGCGGTTTTACCCGCGTAACTTTTGATCCCGTGGGAATTTCGGGATAAAATATAGCCTATAACCTTCCTCAAGAGTTGGGCTATCAAATGCAAAAATAATTTTTCAAATCCCACTTGTAGTTTCTGAGATTAGCGCGTTCAAACAAACAAACAAACAAACAAACAACCAACAAAACAAACTCTTCAGCTTTATATATTAGTATAGATAGGAAATATCAAAACATAAATCAAAGGAGATTAGCATCTAAGAATTTCAAAGCCATAAGCATTTTTCTTGCGCTTACACGCTACTTGCACTTTATGAATTTAGTTTAAAATGCTTTACAGAGATCGTTCCATAAATAATTTGAGTTTTTCGCGCAAATAGTTCGATGTTTTTTAAACAAAAAAGTATTGTAAGGAAAT
Organism: Stenoptilia bipunctidactyla; assembly: GCA_944452665.1. Taxonomy (NCBI): domain Eukaryota; kingdom Metazoa; phylum Arthropoda; class Insecta; order Lepidoptera; family Pterophoridae; genus Stenoptilia; species Stenoptilia bipunctidactyla. The sequence goes on from OX101742.1 coordinate 19,594,166, forward strand.
AAGACAAGTACCTACAGTTTTTCTTTCTGAGAATAACTTACACGATATTTTTTTAAACGGTGACCCGAGTTTGACCTCAATTTCAACTTATCGTAAGTATCGATGACTGCGAGTTAAGAGGGAACCGATTTAAATAACTGAAAAAATATAAATATAGAAATATTTTTTCAATTATTTAAGAATAATTGAGAATCATTAAATGCTTAAATTTGATAATATTAGGGAACTGAGTTTATATATAAAATATTACCGAAAAAACGTACCGCCACAGAGCTGTGATATTTGGGGTGAGAATAAGAGCGGTCCGAATTCGAGAAAATAATGAATCTAGAAATCTTGTACGAAATGACGGATAACGGATGCTAGATCTGCGGGGCTAGCATGCGACCATCGGGCCTTTCTATCGATTTTTTCTTAGAATATAGCCCTTAGACTCCCTTAGGTTGACTCTAACGGAGGTAAGAATTAACAAGCGTATTCCCGCCAAACTTGAATCGATAAAAATATGGTACTCGGTTTAGGCAAACTAAATACTTGTTTTTTTTTACTTGGTGGTAGGATCCCTTCTGGGTCCGCCTGGCTAGCGACCACCCTTTATATAAAGTCTGCCGCCAAATGTTACCGCTCCGGCGGTAATGTGTTCCGGCAATATTGTATAAAGAGCCAGTTCCTTCCTAAACCCGTGTGCTTTCATCTTCGACCTCATCGTCACTTACCATCAGGTGAGATTGAGGTCAAACGCGGGTTTAGTCACTTATAAAAAAAAAAAAATACGAAGCCGGATGTATCCTGATAAGAGAATTGCCAGCCGGTCGTAATATGTAATACTTATGCGTTGTGATGTGACCTAGGATTGACAGGTAAGTGGACTTTTTGTGCTTCGCAATAAATTGATTCGAAACAAATTTTCACATTAAATTCAATTATTGTTTCCACTAATTTGAACTCTATTTTAGTGATAATAACACCATGTCATTTGTTTGTTATTATTTTAGTTAGTTTATTTTTTATACTTTTGTTTAAGTAAGAAAAGTTGCCTTGGGGCTATAGTTAACAAATTGAGAGGAGTAAATATTAACATGTTAAACATCCCCATTCGGATGTGCTATTAAACATGTGTTTTTCTATGGAATGTTGATAGGCAGACGAGCATGTGGGTTACCTGGTTTGAAGTCACTACCACCGCCAGCGGACATCAATAGCATCAATGTAACATTCGTGAGTGCTACTGATGTGCTGCCGATCCTCAACAAATGGATAAAGATAAAGTAGAGGCATGGAAAAAGGATTAGGATAGGTAAAGCTAGCTGGGCACTAGGTATTTTTGGTTTGTTCAGTTGCTCAGAGTATTTGTATTAAGTATTATTATTATTATTATTTTTTTCTGTTTTTGTTTTCTTTTGATAACTTTATCATTAATCTGTTTGTATTTTTTTTGTATTATTATTTCTTGTGTGTGTGTGTGACAGTCAAGTGCTTTGTGACTTATAAGTGGTAAATGGTGTCGAGATTTTTAAACTTACTTTTTTAAATTGTAATTATATCACTGTTTGTTATCCAACAATGTTAAAATAAATAAATAAAAGGAAGGGAATGGAATTGTTGTCTCCCATCGCTCTCCCTTACCTATGTAGTTTTTTAGAATATGGAAGCTTTGGTACTGTGGGCCTAATCATGGAACCAAATCAAGTAATTCTATGTATTATGATGCGAGCTATATTTATCTTGTCGATTCCAGTCTATCGATGGTTGCATGCTAGCCCTGCAGGTGCGTAAACTACCATAGGAATAGTTGTACGGCTACGCCGCCAGACCGTCATTTCTCGGATTCAGATCGGGTGTAGTGCGAAACCGGTAAAGGCCGGCTAAGGTTGGAAATTTCCTAAAAAACTTTATTTTTATGAATTAAGAATTGAATGAATTAAGTCTAGCGGCAACCGTGTCTAAAATATCCACTGCGTAGAGGGCGTGACTTTAAGGATAATAAGAATTATTTATTATCCTCAATAGTATGAATTAAAACAAAAAATTTATCACTTTTACCATTAAAGGAAGAGATTCTTTGTTCCCTACAATTTAGGCACAGGTTTTACTAGGTTTAATGAGGTGTTAAGAACACAAATAAATATTTGTGGTAGATGTTTAGAATGAATAATTACAGAAAAATGTAAATATGTCACTGGGAGAGAAAAGACATTAAAGGACAATACCTATATACAAAAAACCACAAATAAAAATCACATTTTTCATTTATTTAAGAATAATTGAGCATTTTAAATGCAAAAACACTTAAAAAAATAAAACATTGCAATGCTTCACTTTAACTGGGATTCACAATTTCTGTAAAGTAATTGATCTCGGGTGGTCTTAGCTGCTAAGCTATACCATAAGATGGAGCTACGTTAGCAATATAACGTAAAAACAAAAATGTGGTAAGTAATTTCGAGGCGTAGCGCCAGGCCCCGATAGCTCAGTTGGAAGAGCACTCGTCCGGCAAACGAGAGGTCCCAGGTTCGTATCCTGGTCGGGTAATTTTTATTTATCACATTTTTCATTTATTTAAGAATAATTGAGCATTTTAAATGCAAAAAAACTTAAAAAAATAAAACATTGCAATGCTTCACTTTAACTGGGATTCACAATTTCTGTAAAGAAATTGATCTCGGGTGGTCTTAGCTGCAAAGCTTATACCATTAGATGGAGCTACGTTAGCAATATAACGTAAAAACAAAAATGTGGTAAGTAATTTCGAGGCGTAGCGCCAGGCCCCGATAGCTCAGTTGGAAGAGCACTCGTCCGGCAAACGAGAGGTCCCAGGTTCGTATCCTGGTCGGGTAATTTTTATTTATCACATTTTTCATTTATTTACAAATCTGATTTTTTTCTTATAAAAAGTGGTATTTTTTTATTTGATTTACACCAGATAAGATCTATTTTGAAAGAAGTAACCAGGAAAAATCTTGTCCTCTATGTAACTCTATGATGGGTACAATAAATAAAATGGAACTTTTAAATTAAAAAAATGCAGGAATCCTCGGCATGAGTCGCATTTACCTAAAACAGAATTAATAATTCTTAGCTCCAATATAATCTGAGATCCTTTGACTTTCCAATGAATGCTGCATAATATTCTGACTACTACTTTCTAAAACATAAAGCTAAAAACTATCTAAAGTTTTTTTTGCCTATTTAGGGACAACAATACCACTTACAGATACCTAAATGTTAAACTTATAACATGTTTACTGTCATAAGTATTGTTTTACATTGTTATTTCTATTGTAACATGTGTACCAATATAAATTTTAGGGCATTATATTATTTAAATTATTGCTGTTGAGTTTCTTGCCACTTCTTCTCAACAAACTCAACCAACTCAAGTGGTGGTAGATTTAGTTCAATTTGTAAATTGTTTGACTTATTTCATTTTATTATTCATTTAAATACTTACGAAATAAAGATTCTTTTGACTTTGACTTTAAACATTGATATTTATATAGATTATTGGAATTGTTTGGATAGCTGCTCCAAACAGTTGATAATGAAACTAACAATTTGAAAATTGACGAAGTTGACAATTTATAGTACTTATGCCAAATATAGTAAGACAGTTTTAAGAAAGCTAAGGGAAGTATTAAAGTGCATACACACACATTTTTTGCCCAAAGCAAAAGTGATAACAAGCTAACTTAATTTAAGTATCCACTGTAAAACTTAAGGGTTAGCTTCTATACCATACGTAGAAAATACAGTAAAAGAATTAACATGATCAGTGGTGGTATAGACTTTCATACAAATTTATTTGACTATTTTACAACAAAAGATTTTGACAACCCTAGTCAACCTAATAAGCAAAAACCTTATGACCTTTCCCGCACCGGCTGAACTTTGTAGTATCTGTCTTAATTACCCATCACTTTATTTTTAACCCATCTGCTATCGAATAGATTTCATCAAAAGCTAACAGCTGTTTTTAGGGTTGACACTAAGATATTTTGATATAAACTTTGAAATTGGAACAAATTTATGTTACTGTTACTTATAGCCTACATCACCAAACATACAATCCCCTTAAGTATTATCTCTTCATTATGTTACACGTTGTATATTCTTAGTAAGGAAGTACATACATACTTAACTTCATGCCTGCATCCTTTGTGGGGTAGGAAGAACACCAAACAAATTATATTCTATTCCATTCTATTTGACGACCGGCTGGTGTAGGGGTAATGTACATTGCCTTCTATGCCAGAGGTCCTGGCTTCGAATCCCGGCGGCGACATATATTTTTGTGATAAACACAGATATTAGTTGTCAAGTCATGGATATTTATATGTTTATTTAAGTTTTCTAATAAAAATATGTATTTATTCAATATGTATATAATTCTTAAGTATATCAGTTAACTAGTATCCATAACACAAGTTCTTTAAGAAACTTAATTTGGGCTAGATAATGTTGTGTGAGTGTCAGAAATATTTATTTATTTATTATTATAATTATGTGATTTTTCTTAAGTATTATTCTGTTAATACACTACTAGTGTATACTAGTTCACACAAGCTTAAATAAAAGCTTATTTTGGGGCCAAATAATTTATGTATCAGTTTAGATAATTTATTTAATTTAATTATAATTTAAATAACCTTCAAATCTTTTAAAAAATCTTTGAGGATAAGATTGATGTTGAGGTGTATAGTAAAAAATAGAACTACACAACATAGTATGTTGATGAAATCCATTCAACATCTTATAAAAAATACATTTGTTTACTTCATGAGACTCAATGAATTTGGAAATTATAATGATATCAAAAAGCGCTGAATACTACCTCAAGAGCTAGGCAATTCTATTGTAAAGTAGTAGCTATGATTATAAAGAAGTCATGGTTGCAGTTACAGTATTATAATCACCAATAACTTGTTATTTTTATAAGGTTATTGTCATCTTTATTAAAAGAGTTCTTACCTTCGAATTTCATCTATTTGTTGCTCTCCTGGCAGTTCTATAGCAGTAAATAGTTGTGTCTCTCCCTCACGTCCAAACACTCCACCAGGAATTTTTCTAATGGAAAAAGTAATATTTATTTATCTCCACATGACAAATTAAATAAAAAGCACTTCAGATTTTTCAAATATTAATAACAGAGAAATTTTGAAAAACTGGTCTTACCGAAGAAACTTTTTCAACACACTTGCAATGGTATACACAGAATAGTTGTCAACATTGACAAGTCGTCCTGTTTGCAAGAAATGTATCAATTTCTTCATGGCACCTTGGTGACCCGGTGCACGAAAGACATCTCTACGCAGCGGCGCTTCTTTATTTAGTTTCAAGATCAGCACCTAAACAAGACAAATCCTTTGTATTCATAGACGTTTCTCACACAAACACAGACTTTATTTCAGTAAATACTAACGAGCAATGGTCCGGGAATATCATCCTTGCAAACTTCCAGTAAAGGAACACCAAATTTCACTTTTTCTAATCTTCTAGGATACGGTAGTGAATTTGGGTGGCCGCAAGACGTGACCACATTGCTCAATGTAGCAGCACGCCGATGCATTCTCCTTGCCCAGTTGCTCATTGTGGTTCAGCAGCAAAAGTTATAATTAAGAGGAGTCAAACCCCAGAAAACATAGTGAAGTTTCAGCGTTTAGGAAATTAAAATGCAAGCAAACATCCAATTGCTATAATTTGATACACGCAGTACATGGATCTTCTCCGTCGGGCAAAGCTTGTTAATCCGCAGAATTAAGTTTTAAGTTTAAGTTCACTTGTATAGTAAAGTACGACACTGGAAGTGTAGATTGGTGTAATTTTTTTTATTTTACTAACACTCGAAAAAGTGGTACCACTTACGTGAAGTACTACTGACTGACGGACTGAGTGAGACTGGGAGAATGAGTTGGTTTAAAGAAATCTAAGAGAATACAACACTTACTAAGTTGGGTGAGTAACTGCCTAAAAAATATAAATTACCCATTCATTCTTTTAGGACAATGCGAGGTTTTCTGACAGCTCATTAAAAAAACAAAACTGTACAAAATTGGTACAAAAGGCTTCGATAGATGGCGCTTTACAAAAGGCGAAGGCGAAGAATTTATTCCACACTGCGTTTTTAAAAGTAAAATAAATTAATTGACGTCTGTATCAGAAATTGAACGTATAAATAACCATAGATGGTAGAAACCATTTACCTACATTATAGTATACAGACTTAACGCCTTCGGCTTTTTAAAAGTGCCATCTATAGAGGCTTTTTGAACAAATTTTTATGAGCTGTCAAACAACTCCCCATTAACTTAGAGTTATAATGTTAGGTATAGAGCGCGCGAATTGCATTTTCCGTCTAATGCGTAGCGTAGGCAGATGAATATTATGGCAGATAGGGGTTGTGAATCCCTAGAGTATAATGTTCCTTGATGCGGAGTAAGATAAAAATAGGTACTTGAAGAAACACGCAAAAAGTCAGTTTGTATAATTTTGTAAAAAAACATGTTTCTGTGCAATAACCTTCAAAAATTGACTAAGGCATAGGAGAAAATTAAATGGTGGCTTAAACAATGCTACAAACACTTCAAACAATCTGCTAGATGTGGCGTTATTGTTGACTTTCTGTCTTACCCCGTTTTTCATCTTCCCCCACTTACCCTATTTTTCCTCGATCATTAAATCATAGATTTATAAATGTGTTTATTATTCTTCTGTGATAAATGCAAAGCCTCAGCCTGGTCCTTCATATATTCCATGGCATCTTTTAGAAATATAACTAATGTTCCGGAACCAGCAATTGTCACTACTCACTACTTGGTGCTCAATTCAGGAAAAGCTGGAAAATTAAATATTTAGTTAAATTAGGTATTTTGATAAAGAAACTGTAATCACAAACATATCATGAATCATATATGAATAACCAAAGAGCATACAATCTGAATAACTTACAACTTTTTGTTAATAAATGGTTTTCAATAACTAAAATAGTTTCATTTCGTTATGAAGCGATTTTTTCAATTGTTGGTTGCTGAATTGAAAGCATATCCTGCGCAAGTAAAATCAATCAAAATTTTACACTGACCTCTATATTTACCGCGAGTGTCCGTGGTACTAAAACTAGTCGCTTACAATATACACATGTCCTCATTCTTGATAACTTTTATATAATGCTTATAACAATAACAACATAAAATTCGAATTAATATTTGAAAAATATAAAATCACTTAACAATAAGCAAGCATTTCTCTGGTGGCCACTTCCAATATACGTCAAAATTTGTTCTGCGGACACTCGCTACTCGCTAGTGGCGCTTCAAATAGGCACAAAAAAATAGCTGTCAAACTTACGGAACAGCCAGTCCAGTGGTAAATATAGAGGTCAGTGAAATTTTAGAATTTCTTGCGTGGTTTATACTTTTAATGGGGAGTTTTCTGACAGCTCATAAAAATTAGTTCAAAACACCTCTATAGATGGCACTTTTAAAAAGCCGAAGGCGTTAAGTCTGTAAACTATAATGTAGGTAAGTGGTATCTACCATCTATGGTTATTTATACGTTCAATTTCTGATACAGACGTCAATTAATTTATTTTACTTTTAAAAACGCAGTGTGGAATAAATTCTTCGCCTTCGCCTTTTGTAAAGCGCCATCTATTAAAGCCTTTTGTACCAATTTTGTACAGTTTTGTTTTTTTAATGAGCTGTCAGAAAACTCCCCATTCGGAAACCAGCCGAAAAAACGTTAAAGTAAATCTTGGGTATATAAGACCATATTCAAAATTTCCCGCCCTAAAGTTGTATGGGCGCGTATCTATTTGATAGCGTAGTATAATTTTTACTAATTTTAATTAATTTTTTTATTAATTTTCGAAAACTTCACACAAAAAAGTAATTTTGTATGAAGTTTTCGTTCTTCTCGTAAGAGTAATATTTTTCTATCAGTGAAATGCAGTGGAAACCACAGCACAGGTGGGATTCACACATTGTTTTTTTTTTTTTTTTTCCGCCACTGAAAGCTTTACTACCGACTTGACGCCCCGAAGGGCCACAGAAGGAGAGGAGGTGAATGCTTGATGCACGAAGAGGGGACCTTTGGGGGACTACCCCGCCAGCCAATCCCTAACAGTGCGGGACTCACCGAACCCAGTGTTACCCGCTAAACATCCCCTTTGCTGAGTTGTCCCGAGTTGTTTAATCTCATCCGAGTGGGTTAATCTCATCATCTGAACGACAGCCAATAATTGGAGTCAGAGGCTGCGTGAGGCTCTCTCATCCGTGGTTATGCGTGCTTTATACTTTTCTATCACTCTAAGCAAGCTTGCCGTATTCTGCGGTGAATGGAATGAGTGAATGAGTACAGTGCATGCGGAAAAAAATAATAACTCAACGTACGTACTGATAAAAAAGTACAAATGAACGGTTATATCTGTCCAAGAAAATACAACAATAAAACTGTTAAATAACAAAACTTTTTGTGATACCTGAGCACAGGATAAGAATTGTCGTAGGTACCGGAGTATAATCTACTGTTAATTATGTCAGATTGGGAAGAAGATGGGGATGTGGTCGCCACACCGGCACCCATAGCAAACAGAACCTATCATGCTAGCTCTTCCAGAGGTGGATACAATAACAGACGTGGTGCAAATTTTAACCGCGGAAGAGGAGCTAGAGGGAGAAGTGATGATGGCAATTGGAGATCTAGAGACGAAGGGCAAGTTGATCGCAGACCTTTTCCACGCGACGACAATAGTGGAAACAAGAAGACTATAATGGTTCCTTCTTCAAAAGTCGGCCGCATTATTGGTAAAGGAGGATCTAAAATAAGAGACCTTGAATACGAATCCGAAGCTAAAGTAAAAATAGGAGATTCTGATGGAAACAATACTGACATAACCTTAATTGGAACAGATGAAGCAATAAGCAAAGTAGAATCAATGATTGATGATCTCATGCGTGATTATAAACCTGCACCACGGAATGACACGAATTTAAATAATAGTTCTGGAAGTAACACCTCTGGGGATTTTTTAAAAAAAAATCCAGATGGGTTGGAGGTTATTGATTGGGATAAATTAAATTCGTTTTATGATGAAAAGCAAAAAGAGAGGTGGGAAAATCTTCCTCCCATCATTAAAGATTTCTACAAGGAAGATCCTGTAGTAGCTGCCATGCCTCCTGCTGAGGTTACCAAATGGCGCCGTGCAAATAATGATATACAAACCAAGAGAACATTTGGGGACAAACCTGGGTTGAGACCTGTTCCTAACCCAGTGACAACATTTGAACAAGCTTTCCAACACTATCCTGAGATTTTGGCTGAAATATACAAACAAGATTTTAAGCAACCTTCTCCCATACAATGCCAGGCCTGGCCAGTGCTTCTTAGAGGTGAGGATTTGATAGGCATTGCTCAGACTGGTACAGGAAAGACCTTAGCTTTCTTACTTCCTGCTTTTATCCATATTGATGGACAGACAATACCTAAAGAGCAGAGGGAAGGACCAACTGTGCTGATTATGGCACCCACAAGAGAACTGGCCTTGCAAATTGATAAAGAAGTAAACAAGTATCACTATAAGGGTATTAAATCTGTGTGTCTGTATGGTGGTGGTGATCGTAAAGAACAAATCAAGACAGTAACAAAAGGTGTTGACATAGTTATAGCAACACCAGGAAGACTTAATGATCTTATCATGGCAAATCACTTAAAGATTATAAACTTCTCATATATAGTTTTGGATGAAGCTGATAGAATGTTAGATATGGGATTTGAGCCTCAAATAAGAAAGTCCTTGTTTGATGTTCGGCCGGATAGACAAACTGTAATGACTTCAGCTACATGGCCACCAGGAGTCAGAAGACTAGCAGAATCATACATGAAGGATCCAATTCAAGTGAATGTTGGTTCTCTTGACTTAGCAGCTGTACACACAGTTACTCAGCAAATCTGGTTTGTGGAAGAGGATGATAAAGAAGCTGCTCTATTCCAGTTTATTGAAACCATGGAACCTACAGACAAAGTTATTGTATTCTGTGGTAAAAAAGCTACTGCTTCACATATTACTACAGAATTGGCTCTGAAAGGCATTCAATGTCAATCATTACATGGTGACAGGGAGCAAAGTGATAGAGAGGCTGCTTTGGAGGAGTTAGTAGATGGGACAGTAAACATTCTCGTAGCTACTGATGTGGCCTCTAGGGGAATTGATGTCAAGGATTTAACACATGTTGTGAATTTGGATTTCCCACGTCACATTGAAGAATATGTTCACAGAGTTGGAAGAACTGGCAGGGCTGGCAAAACTGGTATAGCTTTAAGTTTTGTTACAAGAAGTGACTGGGCTCATGCTCGAGAGCTTATTGACATTATGACCGAAGCCCATCAAGAAGTGCCTCCTGAACTGGAGCAGATGGCCGAGAGATTTGAAGCGATGAAGATAAGGAGGGACAGGGAAGGTGGTGGCGGTGGTGGGAGAGGCCGCGGTGGACGTGGGAGACGTGACAGATGGTAGTCTCATGCAGTTAAGACTGAATTTGTATACTTTCTTCATATTATGTTAAATATTTTTAAGGTATTATTACCGAAGTTATAGAACTTAAGTCCACTATTTGTATTTTTTATTTATGTATAACATGTTCAATAAGACACCAAAACTCTTGATTCAAGTGACCTTTTTATAGGTATAATATATAATGCCTTAGGCATACATGATTAACCTGTATTTTTTAAATTTCTAATGTTAGATAAGGGGATGCATTAATTATTTAACATATATCTGAATACCTATATGATAGACTGTGATACAGCATTGCCGAGTTAAGCTAGTTTAGTAGTGTTATTCTGATAAATCAGAATATAGTTGGTCCTATAACGATAGCAATAACATAGTTACTAACCTTAATTGAAAATAAACATCCAAGAACTGTCTCAAAAGTATTATTATCCTAGTAATATTAATAAGCCGGAGATTAGGAAACAGAAATGTGAGTGATCCACCGAACCTTATTTGTTATAAAAATTATCTTTTGAAGAAAGTTGCTATGTTGGTATAGTTTTGTTTTTTTTTTCTTTTTGTTGTTCAAAATGTGCATGTTTGGTTGATTTTTTATTATTCCTTATAAACCACTGAATGTCCACATTCCAGTGCCTATTAAAATTTTTAAGATCTGATATAATCATAATAAAAATTATAAAAATATTGTTGTATAATATTTCTTCAATTACCTGTAAGATAAAGTTTGACTAAAACTATACCTGATTAATTTCAGACCATATCGCCCTACAGTTTTCAGTCTGTGCTAAATACCTATTTGGTTTGGCTTAATATATTGGCTGCTCATGGAGAATACACGATGCAAATTTTCCTATTTATACAAAACTATTATTACAAAAAACAAGTGTTCTATCTGTAATTCCATCTCAAAAACTCTTGCACCATCAGAGTCGTTTTTAAGACACCTTCATTTTTTATTTGCCAGCATTTATTGGCTGTACCTATAGGATGCGTGAGAGATCTCGTCTGGGAACACAACAGGTCTGCCTTCAACGCTATGATCTTTCATCATTGTAAGGTTTCTACAATATCATGCCATTAGTAACTTTCTTTTTGATCCACATCCTCTAAACCAAATTCCTACTGGTTAAATAATTTTCCACAATGTAGTATGAACGTGTCCGTATCGACCGCGCGGCCACGGCGTTTTTTCTTACATCTAACCATGCCAAGATTATGTAAAAATTTGTAAAAGTCGATTCCTAAAAACATAAATTTGTAAAAGGTAAAGTAAAAAAGTTATAAGGGTTTGAACGTGGCCGCGCCATTGAAACAATGCGAACCGCGCGGCCACGTAGATCTTTAAAACTAAACATTGCAGAGACCTGAAGTTTAGGTAAAACACGGATTGAATATGTAAAAAAATTGTAAAAATATAGAAAAAAATCCTGGATTTACATTTTAGAAGCTGTAAGCTTATAACACCATGGCCGCGCCATTGACCGGTATAAAATTACGTTAGTGTCTATAACTCGCTGGAAAAGCATAGCAGAGGTCTGAAGTTTTTTGTAAAACCTGGATTCGAATTTGTAAAAACTAGCAAAAATATAATAAAAAATCATAGGTATACATAATAGGAGCTGTAAGACCAAAAACCCATGGCCGCGCCATCGAAACGTTAGAAAAGTACTTTACCGTCGATATCTTGGTGAAAAAGCATCGCAGAAGTCTGAAGTATTTTGTAAAACCAAGATTTAAATTTGTAGAAACGATTAAAGATGCACAAAAAACTCCTAGGGTCATATTTAAGGAACTTTAGCACTGAATCTTTAGTACGGCTTGAATACGTCGATAGGGTGACCATGGCTTATTGATAATAGAAAACTTTCCACCCATTTAATAGAAATTATATCACAAATCCATATTTATTTCGCATAGTAAATTTAATTTAATTTTAGAGCTCATCTGACCTGTTACCTGTTACCATGAACAAGAAATATAGTACATTCAAGAAGTATAGTAGGTACATAGTTACATTCGCGCTGAAAACATAACCCTCCTTTGCGTGCAGTAGTCGGGTAAAACTAATTAGGAAACAGTTCATTTTAAAACTTTCCTTAACAATAAGTTTGCTATAGGTTACCACTTTATCTCAGCGACACTTTGATGTAATTTTAAAATAATAATATACTATGGTGCGTGTTTTGGTCGATGTCACAAAACTTTTGGAACAAGTAAACAAAAGCAAGACTATATTTCTACGAATAACATTGTTTGATAATTGGCCGGCAAGCCTTTGAGTGAGCGGCATGGACTTTCAAACAAAAAACACAAAGATAAGGGTTGTACACCTGGTTTTTCCTGTTTCTTTTATTACCCACGACGGATCGGAGACGGTATATGCGTTTGGGGTGAGAGGGTGTTTGTGCAAACCAATGTTACCATTTATCTCCAGAACCACTGGTCCGATTTTAATGCGGTTTTCAGTAATCGCTTTGGATTTGATTGGTGCATGTTCTTAAACAACTGTAGCGGTAACAACTCACCAGGGGGCGCTGCAGTAAACATTTGTTTGTAAAAGCCAATGTTACCGTTTATCTGCAAAACCATTGGTCCGATTTAAATGCTGTTTTCAGTGATCGCTTTGGATTTGATTAGCGCATGTTCTGAGATAGGTGTTACGGTAACAACTCACCAGGGGGCGCTGCAGTAAATATTTGTTTGCAAACCATTGGTCCGATTTGAATGCCGTTTTCAATTATCGCTTTGGATTTGATTGGTATAATGTTCTTAAATAGGTTTAACGGTAACAACTCATCAAGGGGCACTGCAGTAAACATTTGTTTGTAATCGGACCAGTGGTTTTGAAGAATGGTAACATTGTTTTGCACAAACCATTCTACGTAATATGATATCGAGTTACGTTACAACAAAGCCCCAGCAAAGTTGAGCCAACAGCAAAGTTGAGTTGTAAATACTTATTATAATACTTCACTATGTATTTAAATAAACTACATGGGTTTTCCAGCGGTGGTGGGGACATTAGAGGGCTGATGAGGAACGAGGTGTTGTGTAATGTAATGTATGGTACCTATATTATGCTCTTTAAAAAGTTTGAAATAAAAAACAAAATAAAAATTTTGAAAAACCCACGACGCGACGGTTAAAAAGTAATTGAAAAAGAATAAAATAATTTAAAATCCCCCGACTGAAATGATTTATGTGACGAGAGATAATTAACGTGAAAAGCTTTTTTAAAAGTTCACTTGATCTCACACAGAGTCGGAATCTCACCCTATGAACTTTATAAGAAGAGCAAGAAAATCCGTCAAGGGCTGCCATCAATATATTCAATTTCAATATAAAACTACAAAACGAATTCATTCAATGGCAGCCCCAGACGGATTTTCTTGCTCTTCTTATAAAGTTTGTAGGAAGTTGAATACCTATGTTATTACGTGCGACATCTACATCTTCGAGAACCGAATAGGTAAGCGTAGGGAAGTGCTATGAAAACGAATAGTATGTTGTTCATAATATGACCGACTCTGTGTGAGATCAAGTGAACTTTTAAAAAAGCTTTTCACGTTAATTATCTCTCGTCACATAAATCATTTCAGTCGGGGGATTTTAAATTATTTTATTCTTTTTCAATTACTTTTTAACCGTCGCGTCGTGGGTTTTTCAAAATTTTTATTTTGTTTTTTATTCCATTAGCAGGTGGGGGTGTGTTAGAGATGGCATAGCTAATTTCAATCACTCTGCTGTTCGCTTGCGATTAGTACAGTGCCCCCGGTGTGTTATTTAAGTGCGATATTTCTTTTGACCTTAAGCTATCTACCTGGACTCCGATTTCCTCCGATTGTGTGACTTGGCTTTTATACTTTAATAGCTAAATATTATATTAAATATATAAAATAAATTAAAAAATTATAAAAGCGAAAACAATAGTTATGGATGCGACAGTAACATGGCTTTTATTTTCGAACATATATTATTAGATGACCTATACAGTGCCGGTGTAGTAAATTAATGTTTAACCGAAACGTGCGCAAACCGGTCAAAAAGAACCATTGTATTTTTATCAATTAATTTAGAAATTATAAATTTATTCGGAATCGGAGGACTGAAAGATGCCGTCAATATCGATGACGATTAAAATTTAAAGAAATGTTTAATTTGTTACAACGAAACCAAGAGGTATATACGAATTAAATAATATTATTTTATTTGATCTTAATGGCATAGATAAAATCAAACGCGAAGAAATACCCCATTTTATCAAAATAAAACAAAAAAAATATAGACTGATAGGTAATGTAGAATATGTTTCCCCGGTTGTAGGACTCATTGGGCATTACAAGTATCATTGTTTATTAAATACCTCTGAAATGATTTGTTACGACGATAATAAATTCGGAACACACGCAAGTTCATTACAACCTATGACAATCCATAATTTGACATATGGTCTAATAGACGAAGACTAAAGATTATCTGTGTTTTTAAAGAAATAAACATATATTTTTTACTTTACATATCGATTCATTTTACAATCCTTTAGATATAATTTAAAATATTGTCTTAAGTTTTCACGATTTATAATTTAAATAAAACTAAATTTTAACCGGATTAATCGCGTATAATTTATTTGATCTCGTGACCAAGGGGTCTGCAAAGACACCGAAACGTCGAGTTAAAATGTAAAATATAAATTATACGCGATTAATCCGGTTAAAAAGTAGTTTTATATCATTTATATTATAAAGGACATTTCTTGTCATCAACAAACCATGGTCACCCTATCGACGTATTCAAGCCGTACTAAAGATTCAGTGCTAAAGTTCCTTAAATATGACCCTAGGAGTTTTTTGTGCATCTTTAATCGTTTCTACAAATTTAAATCTTGGTTTTACAAAATACTTCAGACTTCTGCGATGCTTTTTCAGCAAGATATCGACGGTAAAGTACTTTTCTAACGTTTCGATGGCGCGGCCATGGGTTTTTGGTCTTACAGCTCCTATTATGTATACCTATGATTTTTTATTATATTTTTGCTAGTTTTTACAAATTCGAATCCAGGTTTTACAAAAAACTTCAGACCTCTGCTATGCTTTTCCAGCGAGTTATAGACACTAACGTAATTTTATACCGGTCAATGGCGCGGCCATGGTGTTATAAGCTTACAGCTTCTAAAATGTAAATCCAGGATTTTTTTCTATATTTTTACAATTTTTTTACATATTCAATCCGTGTTTTACCTAAACTTCAGGTCTCTGCAATGTTTAGTTTTAAAGATCTACGTGGCCGCGCGGTTCGCATTGTTTCAATGGCGCGGCCACGTTCAAACCCTTATAACTTTTTTACTTTACCTTTTACAAATTTATGTTTTTAGGAATCGACTTTTACAAATTTTTACATAATCTTGGCATGGTTAGATGTAAGAAAAAACGCCGTGGCCGCGCGGTCGATACGGACACAGTATGAACTCCTTGAAAATTTAAATTGACTCTTAAAATAATGTGCTAAGAGCTTCCCTAATATCGGTATTTCCTTTCTCAAGTGTCGAGTATATTATTTCGCCCTGCATACAGATCGAAATCGTCTTATATGTCTTTTTCTTGGTGTGGATTATTTTTGTGATGTGGAAGTTGCGACTACGCTTTCTTTACTGAAAGTATTTTAAGATATGTTGGAGCTCGCTACCAGGAGACTATTAGTATTGTTAGAAGACACGGATCAGGAAAAACCCGGGCAATAACGACTAAAGACGTCCGATACATTCGTTTAACTGCACGTCGAGAGCGTAACATTATTGGTCGTGTTTTACAAAACCGACTCTAGCAAGCCAATGGTACAAGAATAAGTGACCAAACGATTCTCAACTGACTCCATGGAGATGGACAACAATCCAGATTACATTTGGTTCGTTACGGTACCTTCGTTGAGATTCAGTTGCTACGTTTTTCCCATTCAGCTAATTCCGCCCCACACCATGATTCTTGGCTCTCCAAACCGATCAGTTTCGTGTACCCAAGGATCGCTAAATTGTTCGCCTTGTCTTCTCCATAAACGGACCCGCCTATCATTATTAAAAAGCTTCACTATCTCTCATCTGTGAAGAGTACAGCCCTCCAGTTGTCCATGGTCCAGTCCGAATTCTCACGTGCGAACTTTAAGCGAGCTGCACAATGAATCCTTGCCAATTTGATGCAAACTTCACATGTTCTGGATCTTTGCCCATCTTCATGGAGTCTGTGGAAGATCGTTTGGTAACTTATTCTTGTACCAGTGGTTTGCTATAGTCGGTTTTGTACAGCACGAGCAGTGACGGTACGCTCTCGACGGGCAGTTAAACGAACGTATTGGTCGTCTTTGGTGGTTGTGGCCTGGTTTCTTCCTGATCCGCCTCTTTTAACAACACTACCAGTCTCCTGGTAGCGAGCCCAAACGTTTCGGTAGCTCGCCGCGATACACCTAGGCGTAGAGCTACTGGTCGTAGAGCTCCTCCTTCTTGCAGCAACTAATGCTCTAGAAGCTGTTTCTATGCTCATATGGTGCCGAATAAGTGGCATTGTAATGAGTTCTAATGATAAAACTCAAAAAAGTAGTGAAACAAATCGAGAATCGTTCGTAACGATAGTCTAAACACAAATGAATAAGAAATTGTGATTACGGTAATTTTAACTTGATTTGTTTGTCTTTCCACTTGAGGGTAAAGATTAAAAAACTTTGTTCAGAATAATGTGAGGAATACATAAACATCAATTTTATGCAAAGACACTAAAACTAGCTTAAAATTAAGTTTAAAGTGTCATACAATCGCTTTTTTGTGAAAAAAACGAGGCAGCCCCTATTTTGTTTTGAGTAGTATATATATGTATGTTCTTAATTAATGCTGATAAATAAGAGTAGGCAAAAACGCGACAACACTTTTATCTAGGAATTTTAAAAAGTCTACCTATGTATGTATTATACCTAGTTAGATAGCTTAATTTTCTCTATTGTGATGTAATCTGCACAGTAAATTACTAGGATCTTTTTTACAGGAGACGCATTTTAAGTGCGATGTTTTGGTTTAACTTAAGAAGTGAATAGTGCTTGAAAGATCATAACATGCGCTCCTTTGACGTTATTTTAGTTTTTTTTTCTTCACCTCATTGAATCTTTAATAATTTACATAACGTCAAAAACAGCATAACTGCTAATCTAACGATAGCGAAGTTTTTTTTTTCATTTCTCACAAAAACTAGTGAAAAGTGAGTGTTAAACAGTAAAATCCTAAAAAGTGAAATACCTAACTTAAAAACGGTTACTTTGGGGCCAATGAGGGCCAACATAGTTGGTTATTTATTTATTTATATTCAGGGACCACAATATTATTATATTTCTTCCATGCTATACTGGGAGCGAAAGAAAATCATCGGTAGAATGTGCCAGCTGCTTCTCTTCCCGGGCATGCTGTAAAAGTCAGTTAAGGGACAGAGGTTTTATTGAGGTTTTTGTGGGCGATAGGCTGACTCCCCTGTCACTGCAACAGTCTCTTCCCTTCCACTAAATATACCTCTAAATTTTGTCAAACCATTAGATGATTTTATAGCCTCTGATGTTCTTTCTACCCCATAAAGAAGTTACCTATGTACTTATTCACCTTCTCTGCTTTTGTGGTGGTTTTGCTGTTCCATTGGTGTCCCAATATTCGATTTCCCGACCCCCATTTAGAACGTTTGCGGTAGGTTCCAGATTCGTAACACCGTTTCTAAGTTAGACGTTTAGACTGGTCCAGTAATCACTTAATGATGGCGCTGATCGTTTTTTTCCTGTACGTAGTGTAGTGGCGATATCGACTCTCTACTGCAATCTAATTGAATTTATTTGTCATTTCCGAGATGATGTTACGCCTCTAAGCAATATGTAATATTTAACTTGGATTGTGTGACATGGGATATTAATTTAGAATCCAATATTAAAACAAAAAAATAAATTTGAGTTAAACATATATTTCCTTTTCAATATTTAACCATACAACAACAAAGCGTACATCTATTATTCAGAAATATCTTAAATGTTCACTATCAGCTATTTCCGTGACTGAAATTGCATTGAGCATGCATTGTATATACTTGCTTACATCTATAAGTGCTTTGCCAGACATAACCGTTGATTAAGAATATATTAGCTTCATAATTATTAGCATTCTTAAAGAAGACAACATTTTATGTTCAGTTAAAAATAATGAAATAAAAACATTTAAATCGTGTCCCAAAAAATTGAGACATTAACATTACGTATTGAACCTTTAAAACAAATCTTGTTACAAGAAATAAGTATACTTTATACTTTAGTTGTCTGTAGTCGGACACGACACCAATCATTTCTTACAATCAGGAACAATATATTACAAAACGACTGAAATAACAAATCGAAATAAATAATACGAATAGGTATAATTACTAGAAAAATCTATACAGAGTATAAGGGTAATGAATACAGTGTCGGATATAGCTTAGACGATTTCCAATCGCTTCATTTCTTTGAGAAGTTCAGTGCCCATTTTGGCGGGAGAGCGGGTGACAATGACGTTAGCTCTTTCCAGGGCGTGGATCTTGTCCATGGCACCTCCCTTGCCTCCTGAGATGATGGCTCCGGCGTGACCCATTCGCCTGCCAGCGGGCGCCGTTAGACCAGCAATGAAGGACACTACTGGTTTCGCTTTTTTACCCTGAAAATATTACAACATATAAATTAGCCTCTGAAATTTAAACTCCCTTTAAAAGTTAAATAAGTAAATAATCATTCATAAATGAGTGCTGCAAGGCATGGCATAAGAATAGTTGAGGATTAAATCAATCTTGTGATTGAAAGTGAAATGCAGAAATACTAGGGACTACGGCTGTGCTGTGATCATCACAATGCAATGAAAATTCTGCTAACGATAGAAGATATTTTGGCATACACATCGAGAATTTCTGTAAAAAGCATACATGAAGTTACTAATATCGTTTCTTTGCTCTACCTAAATAAGCATAATACCTATGTACCCAATATTTCGCTACTTTGAGTGAACCAATCATGTGAGGTCTCACTAAAGTTATCGCGATTTAAAAAATACAATAGACCCACGTGAAAAACTAAAAACTATTTTTTTAAACTACAGATTGTTAGTAAGTTTCGGTGTCTTTTTTGACTCCGTAGTGACTATACCACTATAAATAATTCAATGCAGAAAAATGACAGTTCCAATGTGCTACTTTAGGGAAGAATAAAATCGTTATATTTGGAGAAAAATATTTTGACTCACAAAATCTTTTCTTATATGATTCAGTTACCTCTTAAGGGGTAACTCGACTTGAAATTTCATTTTAACAACTAATGGAGTTAAAACATAAAGCAGTATTCAAGTCGACATATCTACACGCCTTTATCCCTTGTGGGGTAGGCAGAACAACAGCGGCTTTAAAACCATCTGATGTCGCATTTGACAAATTTGGAGGTATTATAATGATGGAGAGAGCTTATTGTAGTGACAGGGAGTCAGCCCATAGCCCACAAAAACGCTCATAAAACCTCGGTCCTTAAACTGACTTTTACAGTATGCCCGGCAAGAGAGGCACACTCGAGCTGGTACATTCGATGTTTTTCTTTCGCTCACAGTCCAGCATGGAAGCGATCAAGTCGAAAATCGTAGAAATCGAAAAAACTAATGGAACCGTTTCAAAGCACTTGAGATTATGTTTGGTAATTAATTATTTTCATTAAAGTTGCTTTGAAGATGAAGTACACTCATCAAATTCAATTATTCATACAAGGCTTTAGAATTTATGCGAATGAAAAAAAACACATTCATTTACAATCATTCGCATTCAGTTTCTACTTACACTACGAAGTTTTGAACTGGTATCGTAATTTTTCTTTTTGACATTTCGATCTGTCTGTTTACTGCATTGTATTATTTTCCAAGGTATGTGCACGTTTCTAATGGTCTCAAAACGTCCAGTTAAAAAGGGACAGTGTCATTTTAACTCTGAATATAGCACTAGGGATCTGTTCCCATTTGAATCACTTTTTAGGTGACTTATCTATCACCATTAGTGAAAATTAGTTTATTCAATAAATTTTCATTTATTAGTAGCACCATGAATAAACATAATAACCTTATTTATATTGATTCCAAACTCAGTAAAAAAACTATGACTAAAATCATAGCAATGCTCTATGCACGTATGATCGGCCAGATATTGTGCATGATGAAATGTAAATGAATATAATAGACGATTGTGTATAAAAGTAATAAAGAATGAATGCTGTTATAATGTAGCATTACAAAATAAAAGTATCGATAAAACCTCCATTTCCGATAGTGTGTGCTTGGACATACATCCATTTACCTCTCTATTCTGTTCAGACAAATGAAAACATTACCTTAGTCAAATTATAATACTATGAATAATTGATAATAAAGTTGTCTTGAAATTAGCATGCTCATAAATACTATTTATGAGCTTGTTTTACAGTACAAAGGCTAATATATTATCCGTATTATTTACCATAAAATAATGAATTTAAATGCCATTTGTGATTGTAAGATATTGTTTATCCTAGAGTGATCTTATCAACTACTGGAAACTCGTAGGTGAAACGTTTTTCTCCGTAACCTTTATTGGTGAAAACCGTATGATTTGTACGAGCAGATTTGGAGTATACAATACCGCACCACTCAGAACGAAGTTTTGTCCGTGCACTTTTTTTGAAAATATCAAGGCAAATCCAATTAATTTGAGTATTTTTTTTACTGAATTAGATAAGGTATTTTAGGGTAAAAGCTCATACGTATATTGGAGTCTGAACCGTGGCTCGAATAGCCTTATTAAATACGCACCCCAGACATACGTAGAGTGAAGTCCCTTTAATAAGTTATACAACGTGTAACAAAATGGAGAAATAAAACTTAAGGGTTAGCTTCAATACCATACGTAGAATATATAGCATGATCATTGCTGGTATAGACTTTCATACAAATTTATTAAATTATTTTACAACAAAATATTTCGACAACCCTAGTCAACCTAATAAGCTAAAACAAGACTTTTGCCGCAGTCAGTGACCTTATGACCTTTCCCGCACCGGCTGAACTTTGTAGAATCTGTCTTAGTTACCCATCACTTTATTTTTACGCCATCTGTTATCGAAAAGATTTAATCAAAAGCTAACTAACAGCTGTTTTTAGGGTTGACACTTAGATATTTTGATATAAACTTTGAACTTGTTTTTCGGCCGAACCGTAAGGATAACAAATTTATGTTATTTTTACTTATAATTGATGTCCTCCCAGACGTTGCACGATTATGATTAAGACAGTTGCACGGATTATGTCTTCGATCATGTGCTCGAACGTGACTTGCGAAGCCAAATTTTGTTAAAAATAAACGATCGCGTAGTGGCAATGAAGTTCCCCGATTGTGATGTAGGTGTATTGATAGGAAGGCTTTGGACGGGTCTTTCGGAGGCTACGTTTCTTTTCGAGATCATCGAGACGCCTGTATTCGAACTGTTGTTCACGCCTTCATGGACAGTTCTACGCCATTCCTGCCGTTGTAAAGTCAGGCTTTCCCACAAACTTGGAGACACGCCAATCGCTTTTAAGTGGCGTTTCAGGACATCCTTATACCTTAGGAATTGTTCCCCAGATTGACGCTTCCCTGCACTTAACTCTGAGTAAAAGAGAGTTTTTGGTAATCTGGAAGACCCCATACGAACGACATGTCCACGCCAGCGTAGTTGTCCCTTCATTAGGAGACCTTCCATGCCCATCATCCCTGTCCGACGGAGGACCTCCGTATTTGGTATCCGGTCTTGCCATTTGATATGCAGAATGGCTCGAAGGCATTTTAGATGAAAGGTGTCAAGGCGTTTGATATGTGCTTTGTAGAGACACCAAGCCTCCGAGGCATACAGTAGGACCGGCAAGATAATCGCTTTGTACACAGCTAATTTTGTTTTAAGCTGGATGTCATGGGATTCCCAAACACGTCGGTTGAGTCCACCAAATGCGGCTGCAGCCTTACCGATTCTCGCGGATATTTCAGAATCTAGTCGATTGTCCTTTCGTATGAGACTGCCAAGATAACGGAAGGTGTCTACATCTTCTAGAGTCTTTCCATTGAGTCGAATAAGCGCAGTATCCGCGTTTTTACCCCGAACGGGTTGTTTCAAAACTTGGGTCTTCGATGCGCTTATCACAAGACCGAATTTGTGACACGCTTTATGTAGACTGTTTAGGTAGTTACATCTTATAAACTATTTAGAGGTAGTTGTAGAGATAACATTTCAGATTGTATTTTAATTAGCAAGTGCCATTTTTAATTCGTGTGTGATATTATAAATATGATGTTCCTAAGATTATTTTGGCATAAGCTGTATCTTATTGACAGCGCTCAGATGTATTCATGATGGCTTATCTTTGACTGAATGTATTATTTTGCAATTTTTGTGTCTTTTATTTATGTAGAAAAATAACTATTATACTACAATTTCAAATTATTCATAGTTTGAACCTTAAAATGAAATAGAAAAATGAATATTGACGACCGGCTGGTGTAGCGGTAACATACATTGCCTTCTATGCCAGAGGTCCTGGGTTCGAATCCCGGCGGCGGCGGATATTTGTGTGATGAACACAGATATTAGTCGTCAAGTCATGGATGTTTATATGTTTATTTAAGTTTATTCTAATAAAAAAATATGTATTTATTCAATATGTAGGTTTATATATTTCTTAAGTATATCAGTTATCTAGTATCCATGACACAAGTTCTTTAAGAAACTTAATTTGGGCTAGATAATGTTGTGTGAGTGTCAGATATATTTAAAAAATATATTTATTTAGAATAGTGCGTACATTATTTAAGGATCTGTAGAGAGTATACACAAAAAAAAAAACGTTGCAGATAAAACAATAACACTTTGTCTCGCCTGTACCTGCGACACGTTGCAACTTCACCCAAGTTTGTGCAAACTGTACCATGAGAAAAACCGTTTCTTTTGTTTGATTAATGTATTAAAAATAAAGTGCTTACCGTGTTGTGTTGAGTGAGATAATCGGACGCCAGCTCTTCAGCGTTGCCTCCGATTTCACCGATCAGGACAATTCCTTTAGTGTCGGGATCTTCCAGGAATACTTCCAGACAGTCAATGAAGTCGGTTCCATTAAACGGGTCCCCGCCGATACCAACACAGAGGGTTTGGCCTAATCCGGTCTGTGGAAGTATAATTGTTAGACTCTGAATACGGCATAACAAGTAAATTGATTGGTCTTGGCCATACACATAACGTAAAAAATTTAGTGGGGATCTATAAATGTATAGATTGGGAATATTCCCATTGCACGATTAAGAGTTACCCAAGATGCAAAAATAAATAAAGCGACGTCGTTCGTGGGTGAGGGAAGTGTACAGGGTGTAATCGTGTGACGTGATCTATTAATAAGTCAATGCAGTAAAATGACAGTATCCGTAACCGGCGATCATGTATGAAACGATTAATGAACCTGGAGGAAGCGAAAGAGGTATGTCTGGATCGTAGCAGATGGCGTTCCTTAGTCTCTGCCTACCCCAAAGGTAGACGGGCGTGATGTTATGTATGTATGTAAAATGACAGTTCCAGTGAATAAAAATAGTGATGCGGTGTAAGTGAACGAATAAATTGATTAGGTTAAATAATGTCGTCAAGTTGTGAAAAAAATTGTCTCACAAAATACAGGGTGTTTGGCAACAGGATGCAAAGCCTGAAGGAGGAGGTGATACTCTAGACCATTCGGGACATTTTGAGCCATAAATGTCCCAGACGAAGTGTGATAGTTTTTTTTTATTACAGATTTAAGGTTTTTCCAAGAAAACTCCAAAATTTGACATTAAACCTGTAACAGTTTTTCTGTTACTGTAGGTAGGTCTTTATTATTTTCCGTTTTTGATTGTCTAATGACTATTGTATCCAGTCACTGTAATTTGAAACATCTGCGGCTCGAGATAAAAAAAACTGAAGGGATTTGAAAATAAAAAAAAATATTAGAAAAAATATTTAAGTGTATTTTTAGGATGAAAAAAAAAACTAAAATACTCTTGATTTTTCAAATCATTTTAAAAACATCAATGGCAACTGTTTTTTCATTTAAGTCAACATTTACAACAGTAGCTATCGTATCTTTGGAAATAAGATCACAGATTAGAAAGTATTATGTACAAGTACAGATAGGACACATCAATATTATAGGGAGTTTGGAATGCAAGCTGTTTTGCCGCTTGGCGGCGCTTATGTGCTTGAGGTTTTTTGGGTGGACTAAGCACTATAGTGGTATTTTTATTATTATTGTTGATAAATATTGTATTTCATATGTGAAAGGAAGGGTGCTAATTTTACAGTACAATGGCAACGAACTAACGAACCGCTAACTAACATAATCAGAAACAAACACTTGTTAGCATGTTTAATAGTTATAAAGTTATTGGTCGAAATATGTGAATCATGAAGTCTATCAAGCATCACAACAATTCAGTTACGTAAAAGATAAACTTAAGTTCACTTGACGCTACTTCGGAGTTTGCAGAAAATTATATAAACACAGCAGATATGTGCAGTTTACAACAGATATTCATAGGACTTTCACAAGCCGGCAGCGTTTTGTGATCAAATGGCGAATGATTGTCTATCACTCAGTCAATTCACTCAATAAAATAAGTTTTTATTGCCAGTAATAAGTGGCGCCACCAAACGTTAAAATGCTTCTATGGCCAAATTCTTGAAATTGAATTAAATGCTTTGATTGTCAATGCCGGGAATAAGCTACCTTAAGCAACTAAAGAGCCAAACTTATAACCCCACTTATAACAAATTAATTTTGTTTAAATGGTTTCATCATGGTTCATTATAGAAAAATATGAGTTTTCCCAATATTTTTTTTGATTCTGTTCTTTCTTATTTCGTCGTGACAACAGCAACAAGAGCAGGATACGTCTTTCGTCATCAAAAACTAATATTTTGGTACGTGCAATGTTACACGGCATACGGTGCCGTGCCGTAGAGATAGACCCACGCCCTAACACTACGAAGATTTTAACTGGTATCATTATTTTTGAATTATTTGCCAAGGTACAGTTATTTTTTTTCATTGGTGACTAATACCGCGTTTGACCTCAATCTCACCTGATGATAAGTGAAGATGAGGTCGAAGATGGTAGCACAGGGGCTTAGGAAGGACCTGGCCTTTCATAAAATATCGAAGAACTCATCACCGGAGGAGATTTGGCGGCAAATTTTATGTGAAGGGCGGACCTAGGGTTGCCAACCATACTGTTTTTTACTACATTATACAATAATAACTGCTGAACAAAAATAGTGTATACGATATTCTGTTTTCAGCATAAAATGCTAAACACTTTATGTGCTAGACTTAAATTAATAATTTGTGCGAGAAGCTGTTAATTTTTCCAAAATACTGCTCGATATCCTTTTCAGACTAGAAAAAAAAAGTTGGCAACCCTACCTGACCCCCCCGAAGCGAGGGTCACTCGGATTAGTCGCCTTTTACGACACGCATGTCCAGGGTTGGATACCATATACCTTATATTCTAAGCTGACCCTGCGATTACAACGATAAATATCCAAAACTGCAACTTTAACAGTACGGAACCTTTCGATCGCAAGTTCTCGCACTTGGCCGGTTTATTTATCACTAGCCACCGCGCGCGGTTTTACCCGCGTAACTTTTGATCCCGTGGGAATTTCGGGATAAAATATAGCCTATAACCTTCCTCAAGAGTTGGGCTATCAAATGCAAAAATAATTTTTCAAATCCCACTTGTAGTTTCTGAGATTAGCGCGTTCAAACAAACAAACAAACAAACAAAAAAACAAACTCTTCAGCTTTATAATTAGTATAGATTTAGCACATCAAATATCTCCCAATCTGTAGTGTTTGAAACTTCTTGGTTTTATAGTTATATCTAGTACACCGACAGTTTCCGTGCTCTGTCATTGTATAAACAATGATGTCATCTATTTTACATTTATTCATACAATATGAAATAAAGAAAACAAAATTGTACTCTGATATGTTAGAAAATTTATTGAATCAGGCGTTACTTTGCGGAAATCCATGACAACTACTTTAACAAAGTTACCTTGCTGATTCCGCGACTTGTACTTGCACTAGTGATGCAGGATTTTCGTGCGTTGGTTCACCGCCCTCCCTCCCTCAAACAAGAAGCAAGTAATGCAATGAACACACACTTGGAAACTGTGACCCACACCACAAGCTACCACCGACACGTGTTTCGCTTCAACCAGAAGCATCTTCAGGGTACAACGACCACCACCGGTACAAAGTACAAGTGCAAGTACAAGTCGCGGAATTAGCAAGGTAACTTTGTTAAAGTAGATGTTAGAAAATATACGTCTTTCTTAATTCGGGTGTTGTCATCTTCAACCCAGGGACCGGAAAACCCCTTTATTTGATTAAGCCTATTGATAGGGTAACCCTATCAAAATCTTACCATATGGAAGTGTAACCCTATTGATATGGTAAGCCTATCGACGTGGTAACACTTTGAATAAAGTTAACTAATTTCGGATGCGCTTACCCTGTGATAGGGTTGCCTATTTCTATCTCTTTTCCGCGCATGCTGTTGAATTCGGAAGTATAATTCGAAGTGCGAGATTGAATAGATGGTGATATTTTTGATAATTTGATATTCTTAGAGATTAAATTTGCCTGCAGGTTTTAAAACCCTATTGAATCGGTAATCTTCAATAGGGTTTTCGATAGGCTTACTGCTTACATGAAGCTAACTCTATTGATATGGTAAGCCTTAAATTAGGGTAAGTCTTCGATACGGTTACCAAATTGATAGGGTTTTTTAAAACAAGTCTATGAAAAACCAAATCAAAAACCTCTTTAAGGGTAAGCGGTTCCGGTCCCTGCTTCGACCTCGTTTTAACTTATCAACAGTCATCTGTTGTCGTCGATCGCGGGTTACACAAATAAAGAAAAAATATTATATACTCTGGTAAATAATTCAATGCAGTAACCTTCAGTTCGAAATGTCAAACAGAAAAATAATGATACCAGTTAAAATCTTCGTAGTGTAAGGTACTGAATGGAAATAATTGAAATTGAATGGTACTTTTTCATTCGTTAATCATAAAATTTTAAAGCAATGTTTGAATGCGTGAATTTGATGTGTGTAGTTTATCTTTACAGTATTTTTAATGAAAATTATTAATTACGAAACAGTGCTTTAAAACGGTCACAGTTAAAGAAAAATTAGTTTTTATTGTAAATTTTCAGTCTCTTGACTAAAATAAGTTGCGTAACCCCCATTCTAGAAATCATAAAATGAAAGTAAGTATAAAATGTTTTGGGAGTTACAGGAAATATTTTTTTTACCTAACTTGACGAAATATTAATATTTAAAAAAATTCATTCGTTCACTTAAACCGCGTGCATAATAAATATTTATTTTTATTTTATTTTTGTTCTTCAGTTATGATCTCAAACTATCACGTCCTGGAATTTCTAAAATGACCCACGAATCACCCTGTATAATTTGCAAACGTATTAAGCAAAGCATGATCACCCTAAATTACGAATGAATACCATTAAAATAAAGACGTCTACGCGCTACTGCAAAACATCTTGTAGTACTACGTCGTAGTATTATCAAACGTAATCAATGAAACGCCACGTCGTAGTAGCTGTGCTCATCAACAGTAACTATTTGTAAAAAGCTTGTGGTGTCATATCATAACATAAAGCAAATAACATTTAAAGGCTGGTGACTTCAAAATAGAACTGTATAACATAGGTACAGCAATTAATTATTATTATTATACAGAGCTGATATGTATGTAGTTTTGATGATAGGTGAACTCTTAAGAGTTCCTAGCACATAGCATTTGTCAGTATTATCGCCGTGTAGCAATATTCTATGCCGGTAGCTATAAAATTAGCATACTTTATTTTTAAATTCTGGATGGGACATTTGTTTTGACACCTAATGGTTAATGGACATGAAAACTAAGCTCTTACACATCCATCCACGAGAAACCTATTCAGACAGTGTTTCCACAATGAGGGGAAATGCCCCTTTTGGGGGGAAATCAGGGTGTAAAGGGGAAGAAAAAGGGAACATTAGAATGAAATTGACAGCTAATGATGTGCACTCTCATTATATCAAAGTAATTATGTGCAAAGTCGACTTGTCGATGATTTTGTTGACTCATTTAATGTAAATAATAGTATTATCATGGTATGGTATCACCAAAGGCGTGGGCAGGATATAATAGAAAATATACAGGGTGTCTCGTAAATAGTGGACCAACAGAAAACTGAAGACACAAGGGGATGTCTGGAATCCGAAACATAATTTTTTTTTTCCTAGGCTAAGTAGTTTTTGAAATATACCGATTTTAAATATTTTGTAAATTTTCTCCTACTGCGTATACAAAATGTGTCATATTTTATTTTTTCATGCATTTTTTCCACCTTTTTTTTTCATAAGACAATTAAGGAGAGATCATTATTTTTATACAATGTATTAATAACGAATAGTTATCTGTAAAAAAAAATAACAGCGAAAACGTGCAGATTTTTTTTATTCAAGAATTTCCAACTTGATTTTTAAACTAAGCTGGTGTAAAAAAAAATGTATGACAGCCTAATGGAACTTTATTTTAAAAACATCTACAATTCATACATATTTCAAAAAGGAATAACAATCTGCAAAAAATATTTAAAATGTATTTTTATCATTATTCAGATATGGATCAGAGACCTAATTGTCGAGGTAAAATAAAATGAACGAAGTAAAGTAATCGAACTTTTAAAATTTATTAAGCCTTATTTTACTACATTAAATGCTCGAAGTGTCTACATCTTGCTCGTACACATCTCCATAAGAAATAAATTTTTAGTCTTCTAAGAGCCACTCCATTATTTTCACCAATTCAGCTACATGGTTTTCACGTAATGCTCTCTTATTGTCATTAACTGTTTTATACACGGCTTGTTTAAAATAGCCCCACAGAAAATAATCAAGTGTACCAAAGTGTGTTTAAGTGATTTCTTACTTGCCGTGAATAGTGAGCGGGTGCACCATCATGCTGTAGCCACATCCTATTGCGAACTTCTTCTGGTACATCGTTTAACAAATAACCAAACTCTACTATTAAAAAAAAAAACAAATAATGAGCTCCAGTCGTGGTGGGAGTTCAAATGGACCGATGATTTGTCTGTTTAGTATAAATTAACTCCGAACTGGTGCTGAAACCTGTCTTCCCATACTGCGCGGGTGTTTCGACGGTCCATTCATGGAGGTTGTGCATGTTAAAGACGCCCATTCTCTTAAAACAAGTGAATCTTCACTCCACAAAATTGAATAAAAGAACCGTGGATCTTGTCTGCACCGGCGCAACAGAAATCTAAGAGTCGTTGATAATCCGCTGGCAGCAATGCTTGCACCCGTTGAACATGATACGGCTGCATGCGGTCTAGAAACACGGCGAATTCTAGTACAAGGAGCTTGTCTAACTTCCATCATTACTTGATCTTCATCCACCCGTCTAGGTCTCGAAGATCGGGATAGCACACGATATCTACGTGCGTCATCCCGAGCATTACCGTCACATAAACCGTAAATAAAATACATTTCTGCGTATTCACGAGCAGTATAAACAGCGGGCATTTTCAGAAATTGAGAATAATAAGAATACATAGTATACATATACATAGTATTATGGATGTGTGATAACTGAACAATATGAACAATTAAGAATTCTCTTTTATGTAAAAAAAATCGAACTTTAAATTTTAAGTGCCTGGTTTAAAATAAAGTTTTCAATTTTCTATCCAGCCAGATCTTTTCAAAGATCTTAAAATAAGAAATAAAATCATTCAAGATATTTAAGACTAAGTAAGTGGGTTTTGGTATGGTTTTATAGTAAAAAAAATATGTTTCATTGTTTTCTTTTTTGTATACTTTTATACCTTTTTGAAATCTGTATGAATTGTAGCTGTTTTTAAAAAGAAGTTCACCAAAGCTGCCATATTTTTTTTTACACCAGCATCATTTCAAGCAAAAAAAAGTGCATGAAAAAAAGACATTTTCTGCACGCAGTAGGGGAAAATCCTATAAATATTCAAAATCGGTATATTTCAAAAACTACTTAGCCTAGGAAAAAAATTTGGTGTTTCGGATTTTAGACAACCCCTTGTATCTCCAGTTTTTGAGGGGAAATAAGTCCTAAAAAGGGGAATACTGTGACTATACTGGTCAGGAGAAATCTATGCAGACAGTTCTAACTGTCGTAGTGCGTAGTTTGACTTTTCTGTTTCTAGTAGCCGATGGTAAAAGGGTGTGGTTACTTACTTCTGTGGTTTGATTAACCGCCTCATATGTTAAGGTTCCCGATCTTGAAACGACTCCAATGCACCCTTTTTTATGGACGGATGCTGGCATGATTCCAATCTTACATTTTTGGGGAGCAATAATGCCAGGACAGTTGGGCCCAACCAAACGGCTTTTGTTCTGTCGCAATAATGCATGTTTCACACGCACCATATCCTAAAATATAACAGTATATGTTTGTTAAAACAGTGTATGTTTGGTAAAACTATGGGTTCAAGAAACTTAAATATTAAAATGGCCTCCTACATTGTTTAAAACAGATTGATTGCCAGTGTAAACAGCAAATGAATGCAGCTGTAACTAGATCACAGACCGTTTTAGCTGAAATAAGCATGTGAAAAACATTACCCTTACCAAAATCAAAAAGTTGACTGTTACGAATAAAAACTCATAATAGAAAAAGAAATATGGTCTCATAACTATGTGTCCTTTCTTACTTTATTCACTGATTAATGTACTGTGTGTTTTATTTATTTAAAAGTTCCTTAGATCAATTATATCACACTACAAAATATACAAGAATAAATAGTCTCTGTGATTAGAATAATACTCTTTTTGCAGATAACACAGATTTTGCACTATTTTATACTTGCATTTATTTATTTCTATTTATGATTAACCACTCATCTACCTAAGCACTGATCAGTGAAATGTCCTCAAATGTCTAAGCACTGAACAGTGCGTAAGCTACTAGACACTGTTTAAATTTAGCCAATAAAAACTCACAACAAAATTCGACATGTATTATTTATTTAACACAATATATAGTGGACCCCCGGAAGTCCAACAAACATTTTGCCGGGCAGTGTCGAACTATCGAATTTTGTTGCATTATAGAGTACTGCCTTAGACCCCCTATTGTCCGTTTTTTTTACAAAAGAGTACCTTCTAATCCGATGAATTACAGATCCACTGATAAGATTCTTTATATGTACTGCAATAAACAGTAAACAATGCATATACGCTAGGCTGCACCGCTATCCTTTCCCATGTACAGATTCAAAATAAGCAATCAGAATTGAATGAAAAATGCTCAAGTATTCACTGGCTTGTGACAATTCACCTCTTGGTTAACACCTTAAAGGGCAGTAAACCAGACACAATAGATTTTTTTATGTTCTGACAGCTACAGCAGTTTACTGTCCTAGCATTAGTAAAATTAAAATAAGCAAATTACTTACATGTTGTGGCACTCCTTCTGTGATGCACACAATTAAAGGTATTTCAGCTTCAATTGCTTCCATTATGGCACCAGCAGCTGCAGGTGGAGGTACATAAATAACGGAAGCATCAGCATTGGTACTTTCCTTAGCCTCTTTTACTGTACCAAACACAGGCAGATTTAAGTGTGTTGTACCCGCTTTTGAGGGTGAGACACCTCCCACTATCTTAGTTCCATAGTCCAGAGCTTGTTGACTGTGGAAAGTGCCCTGTTTGCCAGTGAATCCTTGTACTATTACTTTAGTATCAGCTGTCAGCACCAAATTTTTTCTTGTCTGAGTGTACTGGGATTGCCATCTCACACCACCTAGCATAGAACCTTCTAGGCCTGTAAACATAAAAAGTCAATAATATTAACATTAAATGAATTGATTGAATTATCAATGTACCTAACTGGAATGCATCATCCAATACAATATGTTTCATGAACCAATAAGAGCTTGTTAAGAGCAGTTCAAAGGTCACAAGTACTTTGAACCAAACTTAAAATAGTAAAGATAAGAAAAACAATAATAAACAGTATATGTCACTAACATATTCATTAGATAAGACTAGGTATGTTATCACTTAGAAATCCACTGAATCTGCACTAATTCGGGATTAGTTAATACCTTATTAACAAGCTCTTAAACTTGCCTTTAAAAGCACAAAATTGCACTTAGACAAGAGATTTAAAAAATATTATGAAGACTTAATAAATTAATGTCTGCATAATGGATCTATTTTTACACTTTGTGTTATAAAATCAGCGACACTGAAGTCACAAGGTTATCGGCCAAAAATCTCTAGTTCACGTCATAGGATATTGAAAGCTAAACTTTGTCGTATAAATTAGACCATAATTATATAGTTATTTTTAATATATTATTGCAGGAAAGTTTAAAGAAAAACAAATTTACCTAAAATCCGCGACAGAACTCTTGTTTGTACAGCCATTTTTAAGCTAAATAAAAGCTAAAAAGTGTAGAAGAAATAGGAATTATGACACTGACAGTCCATGGGCCATTCCTCCCCCTTACGTAACTTTCAATGAATGACTGACAATTTGACAAAGGAAGAAAGGCGACAGTCAGTCAGAACTATTTTTTTCAGAATCCTCTTTTTTTATAATTTTTGAACGAACGAAAATAATATTCAGTCCATAACTAAAAGTGGACACAGCTATTTTTTTAAAGAATACATTTTTTATTTAAAATTTCCAAGGTTTTAGTTTTTACTTCATTGTGCTTAGATTGGGGTTAGACTGCGCGTAGTGAAAGTAATTCCATTTGCGGGCACAAATATTTGCATATTTATTTAGATTTGACAGTAAGATTTGACAGTTGTCCTACTCAAAGCACTGCCTGCAGGGCCCTGCTTGCAGTAGTGGCACTGAAGGCAGTGCACAGTAGTGGAATCGTTTTTTGTGTAGGAATGCAGGGCCCTATTTCATAAAACTCAAATCGACTGACAATTGTATGTCGACAATTCATTGTAAAATTACAAAAACGCATTTCACAAAACCCTGACAATTCATCCAAAATTGTCACATAATACGTTTTATAAAACAATTGTAGTGACAGGCGGTCTACTGACAAATGTCATACAAATCGTTATGAATTGTCGTTTATGAAACGCCTGTCATGTGTAAAATTACCAAGAATTGTAGAATTGTGCTGACAATCCGACAGGCAAGCGAGGACTTGTCGACGACTTACAATTGCAAAAACGAAGACAAATGATAATGATTGATACAAAATAATGATAATGGTGGCCTTTGTACACGAAATTGAATTGAATGGGCATTTAGCAAACTTTGTATATTAATATAAACTACATTAAGTGGCAGAACCATTTATGCATTTTGTTGAGAGGAAGTGTAATTTTGATTGGTGGGTGACCCTTTAATTTGGATTTAAATAAGTAGTAAGGAAGTATGTATGTGAAAGAGAGATATAGTATTTAATGTTTCACAAATTGTGATGGATGGAAGGATGACGACGAGTAAGTACCTACATGCATGAGAGACGTCGTCTTAAATTGAGATGCGTTTCGAAATTGTAAATACCCTTTTCTAGTTACGTTTCGTTATCAACAAAGTCGAGTGAAATGTGGTATAAATGGATTTTAAGTTTTTTACATCTAGTAATACTTTAAACCTTGACAATGGTCGTGACAATTTTTATGAAACGCTTTTTACTGACACTTGTATGTCACCTGTAGAATTGTAGTTTTATGAAACGAAAGTCATGTGAAAATCGCTAACAATTGTCAGTTTACCACGAATTGTAGCTTTATGAAATAGGGCCCAGGGCTGATATTTTAATTGCTTTCCCCTTCGCAGATTAGCCCTGCATGACTACATACAATATATGGTTGGCACTTGGCATTGCCACAGCAAGGAGGGCCCTGCAGGCAGTGATTTGAGTAAGCCGCTTAACTCACTCGGCTCGTTTTTTCTTATTCAAATTGAGAAAAATTGCCTTGACTTGCTTTTAAAAAACAAATTCGTATGCACACGGTTTTGTGTATGGCAGTATCCAGTTAAGAATTTATGTTTTCAAGAAGGTATATTCAATCAGTGGCGCTGTATAAAAAAATGTGATTGACAATTATCAAGATCAAACTGCATATTTGAAAAAGCGCGGGAACGTTAAACTTATCGGTCGTGTTTCTTTTCGTGAAAATCTTAAAAAATATTTTAATAGGATTAGTTACGGTTTGTTTATGTAAATATTGTAAATTTTATTATATATTATCTTTTATTAACAAGTGTATATATTTTCATCGAGTAGGTGAGTCTTTTTATATTTTCCCATGGACCCCCCGGAAGACCCCGGGGGAACCGTCCCTTCGGTCGGTTTAAATATAGTAGTCGGCTCCGATATGGAAACCGATTGCTCAGCTTCATCAATTAATCGCAAGAGGGTAAAGGTGGCTAAACGTATCTGCAGACACTGCAATAAAAAAAGGCGGCAATCCTCTAAAACAAAAACTGCTGATGATTGTCAATGTGTCCAAGACCAAGAAAATTGTACTAAACAACCGAACGATACCCAAATTAAAGATACCCAAATTAAAGATAGTAATATGCTTAAAACAACAAATAAAGTTGCACGTGAACAATACAATAAAAATGACTTATCCCCGTACATAGTACATGTCCAAAAATCACAAGAAAATCAAAATGACAATGTCATAATTCATCCAATTTCTTTTGGCCGATTCCTCAAACGTAACTCATATAAAAGTATCATTGATGGTAGCCTTAAACGCATAGGTCGTAACCGTATAACATTAGCTTTTAGAAACTTTAGTGACGCCAACGAATTTTTAAATAGTAAAAAGCTGGAAAGCGATGGTTACAAAGTATTTATACCTACCTTTAATGTAACCCGCATGGGTTTAGTCAGGGGCGTGCCGGTTGATTTAAGCGAAAACGACATTCAAGAAAGTGTTTCTCTCCCAATTGGTTGTGGCAAAATACTAAAAGTCCGAAGAATTAACCGTAAGGTCACTGAAAATGATACAATCACATGGAAACCAACTCAAACAGTTATTATAACATTTGATGGACAGGTTCTCCCTAAAAAAATATATTTATGCTATAACTCCCTACCTGTAGATTTATACATTTACCCGACCATTCAGTGTTATTCTTGTTGCCGTTATGGACATACTACTACACAATGCCGTTCAAACCCCAGGTGCTACAAATGTGGGAATGATCATACTGGCCATCAATGCCAACCTGATGAGGAGTCCATTGTTTGTATTCAATGTAAAGGAAAACATTTTGCCACTGACAAAAATTGTCCTGTATATATAAGACAAACAAAAATTAAATTAACCATGGCTCAAAATTGCTTATCATACCAAGAGGCAGTTAAACAACATCCTTCTGTTTCAAGGTCTTATGCAGAAGTTACAAATCCATCACCCTTCCACCATCCACCATCACCAAGACAGGAATTTCAGAATTTGGAAACAAATAAAATTAATTCAAACACATCTTACAAAAAATCTGTATTTATTAAACCTCGCAGCCCCATTAAAACCACTAGTCATGGGTATGATATTAATGCTCACAAAGAATTAATAAAAGATTTTGATATGCCATCTCCAAGCGGAAATGGTGTTATGATAAATACTGACCACCAAATTAAAGAAAAATCAACTCTAGAATTAATAATTAAACTTATCAAAACCTTATTACTAAATTCCGACAAAACTTCCCACGCTGACCTAATAAACTTTTTAAAAACAACAATTAATGATGGATCAGTCCCAAATTCTGCAGTGGAATGCACGCAGCGTCAATAATAAGAAAAGTGACCTTATTTACTTGTTAAACAAGTATGAACCTTTTTTATTTGCGCTTTCTGAGACATGGTTCAGACCTGGATTCAATTTTAAGGTTCAGGGCTATAAGTGTCTTAGGGAAGATCGCACTGATCAGCAAGGCGGTGGGGTCGCTTTGCTGATCAAAAATAACATTACTTATACACCATATTTTTTTAATCACCAAAATAGATATATGCCTATGATTGGTATCATTATTAATAAAATCTTATACATATCCATATATATATATCAAAAAAATCAATGCAACTTTTACAAGATTTAAAAAATATTATAGTAACTCTGCCTAAACCATTTGTTTTGTTAGGTGATTTTAACTGCCATCATCAGTCCTGGGGATGTGGCACAAATGAATGCTATGGGGATGAATTATTAGATATATTTGACTCACTCAACTTATGTGTACTTAATGATGGATCTCCTACTCGCAGAACAAAACCAACAGAACATAAGAGTGCAGTTGACCTCACCGTGTGTACCCCTGACATTGCATCTATAGTTTCATGGAATACACTCAAGTTAACTTATGGCAGTGATCATTTTCCCATTTTGTTAAAGATGCCAACATCAAATAAACATCTTTCTCAGCACACCCACAGTCACCTACCATGCAGGTTTCAAATTCAGCAGGATTGTTGGCCACAATTTACTGAAGAAGTTAAAAAAGAGTATTCAAAATTGCCAACCAATACTTCAGATGTAAATATATGCAACAAAGCTCTGATAGCAGCTCTGACTAGGGCAGCTGACAGAGTTTTTCCTAGAAAAGCACATCACCATGGCATTCCATCACCTCCATGGTGGGATAAAGATTGCACTCAGGCAATTAAACACAGAAAGGATTTAGAACATATTTATTCACTGGTGTCCACAACAGAAAATTTTGAACAATTAGAAGCATGTATTAAGAGCACCAAAAAAATGTTTAAGATCAAAAAAAAAGAAAGCTGGCATAGGTTCTGTGCTAGTATTTCACCATATGTTAAACCATCACTTGTATGGACCAACATTCGTCGATTTAGATCGGCGTTCGTTGATTCTAGCGGACCAAACATCCCCGAACACTTAGTCGATTCATTTTTGAATGGGTTAGCTCCTCCTTCAGTCCCAGAACAGCTAAATATCTGTGATAATATTATTTTAGACCCACTTCCCGTCAGACAAAATAAACTCAATGACCCTTTTTCCATGTCTGAACTGCAGGGTGTATTGTCTCATTTAAAAGATAGTGCCCCTGGAGAAGACCTGATTCCTTATTCTTTCATTATTAATGCAGGAGAAGAATATCAACAATATTTATTGTCATTAATAAATAATGTCATTTTGCACGGTAATGTTCCACAACAGTGGAGACACCATTTGGTGTTGCCATTTATAAAAGCAAAAAAACAACCATCTGACGTTACAGCATTTCGACCTATCATACTTTTATCAGTGCTTTTAAAAATCGCCGAACATTTAGTTAAAAATAGACTAGAATGGTACCTTGAAAGTAATTATCTCTTATCGAAAAGCCAATTTGGATTTCGGAAAGGGAAAAGCTGTATGGACTGTATCGGCCTATTGGTAACCGATATACGAATAGCTTTCTCCAAAAATGAATCGATTTTGGCTAGCTTCCTAGATGTCACTGCTGCCTATGATAATGTTAATATATCCATATTAAAACGAAAGCTGGAAAAACTGAGAGTTCCAGAAATGCTAACACATTTTATTTTAAATATATTAAGGGAGCGAGTTATAACTTTAAAATCTGATAATGTTGAGTTTTCACGAACTCTATGGAAAGGTTTACCGCAAGGGTCTGTCCTCAGCCCCTTATTATACAATGTATATACCGCCGATCTAGAGGAAAATATCGATTCTACTAAATCAAAAATCATTCAATATGCCGATGATTTATTGGTCTATTCAACACATAAATCAATCACAATAGCTACAAATTATTTAAATATTTCATTACATAAATTAAACAGATGGTTAGAAGACAACGGACTAACTCTTGCGCCTTCTAAAAGTGTTGTTGTACATTTCACAAGAAAAAGAAACATTCCCCCGATCAATATTACTTGTAAAAATAATAAAATTCCAGTCCGAAATGAAGCCAAATTTCTAGGTGTCATACTTGATTCAAAACTCTCTGGCGTTCCACATTGTGAATATATTGTAGCAAAATGTGAAAAAAATATAAACATTTTGAGATGCCTTTCAGGCGTATGGTGGGGTGCTCACCCATATTCTTTAAAAATATTGTACAATGCAGTTATTCGTAGTAATTTAGATTATGGTACATTCTGGCTAGAACCTCTTAATATCGCAGCAAGGAAAAAAATTGACAAAGTACAGTCCAAGGCACTCCGTCTGGTCTGTGGAGCCATGAAATCATCGCCTATAAATGCTCTTCAAGTTGAAATGGCAGATCCTCCTTTGCAACTTAGAAGACAATATTTATCGGATAAGTTTGTGTTTAAAGCATGTCAGATTAAAAACAATCCCGTTATAAAACAACTACAATTACTGTCAAGCCATACAGATTCATCTCATTACTGGAAAAACAAATCATTGCCCCCTTCTATTATCAGTTTAAAAAAATATAAATCATTACAGAATCCTATACACGCATTTGATAACCTCCCAATATTTTTAAGTAGTTATCATAGCCTCACAATGACGCCAAACATTATTTTAGATTTAAATATATCTAAAGAAGACATAGAACCAAACAGTATGTTTAATTATGTTATGGACAATAGGTTTCAAAACTGGCCTCAAATATTTTCTGATGCATCTAAGCATTCCGAAAATAGTTGTGTGGGAGTCGGGGTTTATAACCCTCAGTTCAACTTGTCCCAAAAAATTAGAATGCCCCCGGAGTCCTCAGTCTTCACTGGTGAATGCGTGGGCATCCTAAAAGCCATTGAACTCTCCTTATTATTAAAATTCAAGGAAACCATAATTTTAACAGATTCTTTGAGCGCCTTACAAGCAATCAAAAAGTCACCATTTAAATCCAGTATTGTTTATCCCATAATAATTAATATTAGATGTGCTCTCCTTAAATGTAAAAATCAAAATAAAAACTTAGTACTGGCTTGGATACCGAGCCATTGTAACATTAAGGGCAATGAGAAAGCAGACGCCATAGCCAATGATGCAGTGCTATGGGGAGACCGTGTACCATTCTCTAATTATAACCATGACATCGTTACTTACCTACCAAAGAAAAATCTTGTTGATTCTTGGAATATTAACTGGGCATCTAGCTCACAAGTTAAAGGCAAATACCTTTATAAAATACAACCGTTGGTGTCACTGAAGCCTTGGTTTTATCAAGATAAACTTAAGCTAAGTAAAAAAACTGTATCTATCCTGTCACGTTTGAGGATGGGCCATTGCTGTATACCAACTCATCTCGCCAGACTCAATATAATCCCCAGTGATCGGTGTGAATGTGGGGAAGATGTGGGTAGCATCGATCACATATTTTTTGCTTGCAAGCGGTACGATCATAAAAGTTTTTATGAACATTTAGTATCCTCTCAAACCCCCTTACCCTCTTGCGTTTTGACCCTGTTGATTGACAAGGACAATTATAACATGCTGGCATCATTTATTCTTTGTAACGACATTAAAATCTGATATATATTTTTATGATATATATATTTAGATATGTATATATTTTAGCTAGGAAATAATTCAATAATTTATTCCATATATCTATAACCCCTTTTGTACATATGTATATAATTTTTAACTTTTTATTTTTTTTAAAACCTTACCTAATCCTTTTCCAATCCAGATTCCGGTCCAAATATTTCCTTAATTCCTTCGTTCCCTACCTTTTCTACCATTGACAAAATACTTGACACTGGCAAATACTTCGAAAGAGTAGTGCCAAAAGGAAAAAAAAAAAAAAAAAAAAAACTGCATATTTATGAATGTCAATATATTACAATACAATACTACCTACAGTCAGTAAATAAATAAATAATTGTAAGACATTGATCTTCTTTTTTAGCTAAATACCTTACTTTTACTACGTATTAATTTGCACTTTTTAATTATCTTACTTGTTTGTCATCAACAGTGAAATTGTGACGTGTACTTGGTGCTCGCAAGCTTCTATTTTGTTTATCTACAGCCGGTGCGTCGAGCGATACGATACAAACTGCCACGTATCTTGAAAATTATCTAAAACTTTACTGAGTAAAAAAATGTGTGGTGCAGACAAGAAATTAAGTGACATGAGGGCTCTCATTTTAGTTGGTGGGTATGGAACACGACTCAGACCTCTAACTTTGAGCAGGCCTAAGCCTTTGGTAGAATTCGCCAATAAACCTATATTAATACATCAGATTGAAGCTCTTGTGGAAGCTGGAGTAACCAAGGTATATAAATTTTTGGTAATTAACAGAAAATTGGAAATAATGCTGTTTTCTAGCTTTTTACAACTATTTTGTTTCAGGTTATTCTAGCTGTATCCTACAGAGCTGAAGATATGGAGAAAGAACTTACTGAGGAAGTGTCCAAGCTTGGGGTCTCTCTTGCATTTTCACATGAAACAGAGCCACTTGGAACAGCTGGCCCTTTGGCTTTGGCAAAACAATTGTTAAATGAGAGTCCAGAACCTTTCTTTGTCTTAAATTCAGATGTAATTTGTGATTTCCCATTTAAAGAATTAGCAAAATATCACAAGAGTCATGGAAAGGTAATTTTAGTCTTGTTTATTAGAGCATAATACTTTAAGGGGTTATAACACAGGCAACATCATTTGCAACATTTTTTTAATGGAAATTCAAATGGGAAATGGAACTGCCATATTTAAATTTAGCATTTACTAGCTCTTACCCGCGGCTTCACTCGCACCCTTTAGAGATTCTTTAACCTTTCTTTAACTTATCTACTATTGAATTTTAAGCATAAAAATAGATTTCAAAAAAATGAACCACAGATTTCTTCAACATAACTTACTCGAAAGACTTTTACAGTAATTAATAATCTAAAAAACACCTAAAGCTAGAAGTTAGCTTTTGGTGGCTAAAACTATTTATTTGCTAAAACCATTGAAAATTGGTTTGATCTAGCCACAAAACGGCTAAAACGGCAACACTGTGGCCCGGAGCGGTGATGAGTCGTGATGAAAACATACTTAACTTTTCTTTGTTAGGGGTTGAATTTTAGAAAATTTTGAAATACAAAAATCATTATTTTTGTCGTTCTGCAAGTATATATGGAAATATATATAATATGTCCAAGGAATAAAAACTTTCATACAAACTTTTATCGAGGGTGGAAAAATAATAATTACATATTACATATTCATAATATTTCTTTATATACGATATTTTTTGTCATTTCATCAGAAGGTGCCACTATTACCAAGCTACTGGGAGAGCTAACACGTGAGCATGCCACGTAAAATTGGCCATGAGAGAAACAGTCCTGCCTTAAATCTACACCTGCGTATTTAAGGGTTTGGCCCTGTGACTTGTTTATGGTCATGGCAAAACACTTTCAGGGGAAATTGCAGTCTCTTAAATTCAAAAGGAAGGTCATTGGGAATCAATGGAATATGTTGTATAAACACTGTTTCTCCCGGGTGTATTAATACGTAAAAGGATTTTATGGTATGGAAGACTCGGCGGGTTTAAAGAATTCAAAAATTCGACAGGGTAATGAATGGCATCGTCTTTATGTATCACTGTATCTATTGAGCTGTAAACAATTTCATCCCCTTCAAAAGACTTGAGCAAGATATCATTAATAACCGCTGCTTGCTCATTTTTTGGCCTTAGAATGGCCCTTTCGCATAACCACTACGTAGGTTTTTCATTAATGTGGGCAACATCGGGATAATTTTTTTCTATAAGTTGTTCTACGGTAGTCACGACAGTGCACATCTGATAAAAGTATCATACCGTTATTTTCTGCATAATCTCCGTTTCGGAGTTTTAATAAAAGATCAGAAAATTTACCACAAGAAACGTCACCTCCCAGGTGTACTCTCATATTTTTCGTAAGCCGTAACACTTTGACTGAATGCCACAAAATAGATTTTTTTAAACATGCTTTAATTTCATCTGCACATGTTCCCTTGGGTATAACGGGCAAAGTTAGGCGAAAATATCCTGCAAGTAATAGTGTTATGCCACCAATATTTTTTTTATTATTTCTTATGTCTTGCAATGTTCTGTTTAACGCTTCAATGCCTTTCTTGTGTGCCATGGTACTTTCGTCCCAGATTATAATTTTTGTTTGTCTTAGTATTTCCGCGAGATTGCTTTGTTTTGGGATGTTGCACATTGGTTTTTCAACGCTAGAAAGGTTAAGCGGTAATTTTAATGTGGAGTGAGCTGTGTGTCCCCCTTGTAATAGCGTTGCAGCAATTCCAGAAGATGCGACAGCCAAAGCCATGTCACGGTTACTTCTTACTTTGGACAAAAGCAAAATAAGAAAGGTTTTACCTGTACCTCCGGGAGCATCTAGGAAAAATATGTTGCCCTCATTTTCATTAATAGCTTGCATTATTTTACCATAAACTATCTTCTGCTCATCTGTTAGTAATACTTCGTTTCTGTTTACCAGGTCTTGTAATGAACGTATGTCGTAACTGGTTTCCCTAATTAAGTCTCTGTTCTCTAAATTTACGGGTCTGATTACTTGGGGCAAACCACACTCTTTTAGTGCAAGTCCACCTAAAGCTAGGCACGCTTCTTCAATTTCAAATAAACATTTATTAAACATTTCTTCTCTCAGGTTCTCTCAGGTAATCTGAATCAACTTCTTGCTGCAGCTCTAGTCGTCGTAAATAGTCTTCTGAGAGAGTCTCTTTAAATGAACTCCATAAAAGTAACGGGTCTGAAATTTGACAAAATACCAACATAATTGAGAAAAGCTCACGAATCCTCGACGGTGATTGACACAATGACGCCTCCTTCAACGCTGCATGCCAGTGTTCATCATTTTCAAGAAGACCTAAAGCCTTGCAAGCAGACTGAAATGTCGGATGTAGAATACCATTGACTGTTTTCAATGATTGAAATGACGTTGGGCCTCGTACTTCATGCAGAAGCATACGAAGATGGTAACACTCGGTGTTGTTTGGGTGCACAGTGTATACCCTTCCCAGGGCATGATCTTTTTTGAGACCAGGCCAACCGTCGACAGCTATTCCTCGTTTCCTCCTTTCAAAACGATTATTTCTCCAAATATAATATGCCGGTATTTCAGAGTATAGTAGAGTTCTAGCAAAATTATCTGACTGACATAGTTCAAAAAAGGACAGAAGTGTCGTCTTTGGTGGACTGCCTACTTTATTGCTAAGGTTTTCTTGATTAAAGTATACCCTCTGACCATTTTCTAAATGAACCGTGAGATGAACTACGCTTGGGAACCGCTCATGAATAGGATAACTTAGTATTCTCCATACTGCCTCTGAGCTACTTAAATACCTCCCATTTTCGTAAACCTTTACCTCATCGTTTTTATTCTCTAAAGCAAAAGTTGCCTGGTCTGAGCCCTTATTTATATATTTGCAAACAGACTTTATTGAATTTACTGAGTGACAAAATACGACATTCATGTGCGCGTTAAATGTTCTTAAAAGAACAGAGTTGTGAGGAACTACCCAGCGGTTATCAAGTTTAAGTCCATTTATTTCAACTGTGAAGCCACCTTCGTTTGGAGCACGTCTTCTATATTTTGGGTAGCCGTCATCACCGGTCAATGTTTCATTGTGTAGAGGTCTCGGATACCTTTTGCTGCAAGCGTTGTCTTTCATGCATGGTGATCTCAAATTAACGGTTCCACAAGGCCCATGTATCATATTACATTTGACGATATCAAAAAGCTTGGAATCTTTTTCTGGATCGGGTATTTCAGTACAAATAACTTTGTTTATTAAATCTGGAGTAATATGGTCAATAAGCCAAAGCAAAATGTGCACATAAGGAAGACCACGTTTTTGCCACTCGACGGAATACATGTATCATCTCACTTCACCGAATAGTTTACCTTTTATAAGTAGATCCATATTTTTTTTTCTTTAAGATAAAAATCTCTAGCTATCAAATCATGACGATCTTGTGATTTCTGACCAGGAAACAAATTTTTTGCTATATCTTCCCACCGCGGATTACACGTGAATGTTATAAAAAGATCAGGTCGCCCATAGTTACGAACATAAGTCATGGCATCTTGGGTTCGTTCATGCATATATCGTGGTCCACCAGTGAATGATGGCAGTATTAACATTTGACCTAATTGATCAGCATCGGCATCTTGTCTGCAAACGGCATCTTTAAGATGAATGTAACTGTCAACGCGTAACTTTGATTGATGTCTTCTTATAAAATTAAGGCGCTCT
The DNA here is from genome assembly GCA_944452665.1 of Stenoptilia bipunctidactyla. NCBI lineage: Eukaryota > Metazoa > Arthropoda > Insecta > Lepidoptera > Pterophoridae > Stenoptilia > Stenoptilia bipunctidactyla. Next base: position 19,639,044 of record OX101742.1, read on the forward strand.
GTCTCTATTTTTGCATATACGTCTACTAAATACTGACAAAACAAAGCACGAAAATATAAAAGGTTGTTTATTTCCCCTTCCCTTATCATTATACGGTATGAGTAAAAGTTCGCTGCAGAAACTGTCTTTTTCAAAGACAATTTCGTTTTAGGATCAAGCTGTGGTACAGAAATAGAGTAACCATCCTCCCCATGGCAAAACATCAAAGGGTATTGTAGAGCATCGTAAGACCTATGAATTTCACTAATTCTCTGCAAAGAGCTGCTGCGACTTTCTAATATAATGTCTCTTTTTTGAAACTCCTGTCCCACCATCACCAGAGCAACTTCATTTGTAACTGGAGCATTATACCTACCTGGATGACCTCCTACCGGTTTTTTTTCAGCATGAATAACGACTTTAAACATTTCACATGATGCAGGTATTTTGTCTATAGCACTCTTTAATTCTTTAATGTAGGGGTTTGTGTCATGGAGCATTTTTTGTAATTGCCTAATCAAACTTGGTTTCCAATCTTGGTAGTGGGAGCATCTTAAATTAGGTTTTTTTCGTTACGGAATTTCTGGATTCGGTCCTCACGCTCAAGGCCCGCGATAGAAGCTATGCAATAGCTTAAAAAATTTAATTAACAGAAATACCTAACCTAAAATTACCTACGACAATATATAATCTAACCTATCTAAACAACTAACGTATTAAAAAAAACTTGTAATTAACAGAATGAATAACCACTTAACAACAACAACAAATCTTATGTATAGTAAACTCAATCAATAACAAAATTCAAATTTTAATAATTCGCATACATCCGTCAACGACGCACGTCTGCCCTAACGCGTCTGCCGCGTTCCGGTTAAATACTTTGTGATCCGCCGGGCGCAATCTAGTTTGTGGATACATAGAATGAAACAGCGGCCAGTTTTGTAAAAAAAAATCGCTTTCGTTGCTAGAAGTGGAAAAATATCATAGTATTCTTTGTGTACTTTTATATTCTATTAATATTGATAATATTATATATTATATTATTGTAATACAGGGATAGGGATAAGTGGGTTTAATTAAAGCAGTATATTTGTCAAAAACACCTCAAACAATGTATTAAAAACTGATTACAACTTACAATGAAGTTTTAATCTAGTACTTAAAACATAACAAATATCTATAGTAACGTACCTACTATTGAATTTTTAGCAAAATAAAGATTTCTATACAATGAACAACAGATTTCTTTAACATTACTTACTCGAAAAACTTACAGCAATAATCTTAAAAAACAACTTAACTGGCTAAGCGTTAATTTAAACTTTTATCCCCTATATTACCCTCTTAGGGGTTGAATTTTGGAAAACACTGATATAAGTAACTCAATACTTTTGCCGTACCCCATGAAATTCATACGAAATTTCATGCAAATATGTCCAAGGAATAAAAAGTTTCATACAAACTTTCATCCCCTATTTCACCCCATAGGGGGTTGAATTTTAAAAAAATCTTTCTTAGTGGATGCCTTCGTCATAAGAGGAATACGTGTACGAAATTTCAACTTTCTAGCCCTAAGGGTTTGGCCTGTGCGTTGATACCCAATCAATCAGTTTTGCCTTTTATATATATAGATTTGAACAGTCTATATGTCATGCTTTGTTATTTTTATAAACTTAACTACTGCCAAATAATATTTTCTTCTTTATAAACATATTTGTGTTCAATAGATTATCTATTTTCAACCAACTTCTAAAATGAGGAATTTCTCAATTTGAGTGTGTGTTGTTTTTGTGTCTTTGTTACACATCTTTTTTTCACAATTATGAATCAATTTTAAATATTCTTGTTTCATATGATAGAGAATATTCCAGGGGGGTTCTATATAAATTTCATCGAAATTGATTGAATATTTCAATAAAAAATTTCAGTATGGAGAATATTGACGACCTTATAAACTTCAGCCAAAGTTTTGTTTTCGGTTTTTTTAATGCTCTGCATTTGTTGATTATACATATAGTCTGTTTTAGTTATAGTGTTTTACTGTATGCATTTTAAGCTACATTTGTATTGTGTATTCTACATAACAGCTACAGGAAATTAAATGCTCCTGTTCTCTGCACTAGGTTTGGCTAAGAATTTTGACAATAAGAAAATTTATTCATTTTAGCATTCTTCAAATATTTTTATTAATATCTATTCCTCCATCTCATTGCGTTTGGTAGTATCAGAATAGTCAAATAGAATAGAGACGCTGCAAAATTGTTTAAAATTTCTAAAGTAATAGTTACTTTTCATTTTCAGGAGGGCACAATAGTTGTCACAAAAGTTGAAGAGCCATCGAAGTATGGTGTGGTGGTGTTCAAAGATGATGGTCAGATAGAAAGTTTTGTTGAAAAGCCACAAGAATTCATATCAAATAAAATAAATGCTGGTGAGTCCAAGTTTTTTTCTTTTTACTCTATGAAAGATCTACTTTAATAGTTTGAGCTCAATGGTAGTTGTTTTTGAGAAGTACGACAATGTATACATATTTTTACTGTGACTAAAAAACAACCATGTATTAAGATATGTTGTCATTGACATTGTTATGTAGTGGGCAGATATTTTCACATATCTCAAAACTATTTTAGATTATTGCCAAAGAAATTTTTTGTTCTAAATATTACAAAAATAGTTGTTGCCAAACTCCTTGCAACAACTAAAAAGGTGACTATATGTTTGGAGTGATCTATACAAAGAACTGTTCTAATAATGAGATCTGTCTCCACCGCTGTATCTCACGATAAAGGATATGTTTCCGTTTCTTTGTATCTGGGGCTAGAATGTGAGCACAAGGACATATTGAAGAGAATAAGTATACAAACAAATAGTAAACACTTGATTTCAGATAGAATGCACAAGATTTATTAAAAATTGCTTCTCCGTAAATAGACATTCCATTCCTCCTTTCTTCAAGTGACAGATCTGTACCACATGACCAGACAGATGACATGACAATGACAGTTTTGACAATAAAAAGTGTATCAAAAAAGGCGAAATGTAAAGATGATTTAGCATTTTGTGCGCCATTAATTAAGCTTATTGTAATTTTTCGATATTTTTATCGATACCAGCATAATTTTAGCTACGTTGTGGTCTAGTATTTCTAAAATATTCCAATTTGGAAACATTGCCTTTGTTTACTGTTGATAGGTTTTTTAAGCGAATATTTTTTTTTAGGAATGTACATCTTAAATCCGTCAGTTCTGGACAGGATAGAACTTCGGCCTATGTCAATTGAAAAGGAAGTTTTCCCTTACATGGCTAAGGATGGGCAACTGCACGCTTTGGAGTTACAAGGATTTTGGATGGATGTTGGTCAACCTAAAGATTTCTTAACAGGTAATTTTCCGTTCTAGTTTTGCATATAGTTGCTGAATCAAAATAGTAAAGAATTAGGGCTAAACCTGTAAGGCTGCAAACTGGACGGCAGCGACAGCGGCGTGGGGAATCTGGGCCGTTCTCGACGCCAGCGGGTGTGAGAGCGATTTGTCGTGGTGCAATACAAACTCAATACTTTCTATCGTGTCGCGAAAATCGCTGTGATGTATGTGGAACCTTAAATTTTTAAAATTAATTAATTTAAAAAGTCGTAGAACAAATGTTGTTGAGATTGATGTGGAGAGGCCGCCTGCAAGAGGTGACGCGCTAATTAAAACTAACCCTGTATAAATATTTCTGACACTCGCACAACATTATCTAGCCCAAATAGAGTTTCTTAAAGAACTAGTTTTATGGATACTAGAAAATATACATATTGAATAATAGTATATTATGTAACAAGTGAGCTAAGTCTCGGCTCATTATTAAGCCCTCGCCGGCGGCTCGGGCTCAAATCACAGCCTCGACTGTAATTAGCAACTTACAAGAGTTACATACGACGTTTTTCAACACACTTGTGAGTAAAAGACAGACATACGTGGTCATAAAATTTATTTGAAGCAGCTGTTAGCTGCTGCGCGTCAGTAGCCCTGTTCCATTACACGTACACACGCTGTTGTTGCTTGGAGGCGCTGTGCCGCTGCTGCTGCAGGCACGCCGCCTGGACGCGCGCTCATATATTTAATGTATAACCCGGATCAATAAAATATGCTCTGTTTACTCGCATGTAATTTGCACTAAGGTACAATTCAACTTTGTAGGATTCATTATATTATGCACTAGGGTATAATATATTATGCGTGACTTATAGCCCAGTTTATAGTTCTAAATTCAATAGAATAAGGCTCAGTTTACGAGCAAGTGTGTTGAAAATACACATTTTTTTACTAGAATATAAACTTAAATAAAAATATAAACATCCATGACTTGACGACTATATAATATCTGTGTTCAATACAAAAATAGCACAAATATTCGCCGCCCGCCGGGTTTGCACCCATGACATATGTCATAGAAGACAACGTATGTTAAAACTACACCTGAAGCCCTGAAGGTCGTCAAATCTACCTCAAGGTTACGAGAACGCGTGTGAGTAACCCGCCCCGCCACTGCCGCCCCGCTGGTGCCACGCATTGATGGATAATCTGGGACTGCTTGTTCCACTATCCATTGCGACTATTTATTACCTGCGACTAATCGCGCTACAGGAAATACAGACTCTGATAATAATTATAGGTATAGGTAACTACTAAATATAAAACAATAGCTTTCACTACATTGTCACACAATAATATCGGCGTCACGAATACGCTGATAAAATTGTATTAACGACGTTTGCATCTGCACTGTTGTAATAAATGTATGGAAAATAGAAAAGAGGCAGAGTTTATTGCATTACGTATTACTTACCGAAATGGCACTTTTGTTTAAATATAATATTAAGCAATGCAATTGCTTACCTGCCTTTCTACAGATTATAAAGTAATTTTATTTTCCGTCAACTGCTTGTACATCGATTTTATTAGATGCAGTGGATAAAGTGGGGAATGATCTGAAAAAAATCTTTGCCTCTCTTTATCCAAGGATAATGTGAGACCCACCCCAATCTAGAGTGTATGCTTAAAGTACAGGCACGTCTACTACGTATACATTTTCATTACAACGGAATATGATGCGAAATGAAATCAAAATCGTACATCAAAAAGCATTATTCACTGTAGGTAAATTAATTACCTACACTTAGTGAAGGTCAAACGGTAGATGAGGGCGGCTCGGGTCCGGGTGACGTTAAGAATCCTGGGGGAGGTCTCCGTCCAGCAGTAGGGCATGCAAAACCGGAAAGTCATCAAAACCGGTTTTGAACATCGTTTTTTTGGGACCAAAACCGAAAACCGGAGCTAGGTCCGGTTTTAGCAAAAAAAATCGAATGTAGTATAATTAAAAAAGAAACACCATTTTTTTAAAATACCCACTAAGTCTACAAATAAAACAAATTGTATGATACATTTCTTTTTAATCCAAACCATAATAATTGTACAGATAACAATGAACTTATAATACCTACCTATTAAGTCTGCTATCAAATATAATATAATAGGTTGGGGAAAAAGTCTTTTCGCATTATAGTATGTATGAACTTGTAATAAAATCTCTTTGGCTATAGTGTTTGTATCTGGCTGGTTTTGGTATCATTGAAAGTTAAAATTTTAAAGAACATAATTCCAAATTCAAATTAGGAAAATGTGTGATTTTCATTTGTTTTTCATACTGTCAAGATGAGTGAATCTAATGAAGAAATTTGATACATTTTAAAATTTTACTACAAAAAGGTAAAAATGCAACGCAAGCCGCGAAAAAAATTTGCGATGTTTATGGACCTAGTGCAGTGTCTGTGAGAGTAGCACAAATTTGGTTTTAGCGTTTTCAATCCGGAAATTTTGATGTCAAAGATGCACCTCGCTCTGGTCGCCCTATTACGGATAAAATGGATGCCATTTTTGAAAAAGTGGAGCAAGATCGACATATCAGTAGTTACGACGTAGCTGAAGAACTGGGTATTGACCACAAAACAGTTTTGGCACATTTGAAAAAAGCTGGGTACACAAAAAAGCTCGATATTTGGGCACCTCACGAGCTCACTGAAAGAAACCTAATGAACCGTGTACTCATTTGTGATTCTTTATTACGACGTAACGAAACCGAATCATTTTTGAAGAAGCTGATAACTGGTGATGAAAAGTGGATCACGTACGACAAGAACGTGCGAAAAAGGTCGTGGTCAAAGTCCGGTCAGGCTTCACAGACTGTGGCGAAACCCGGGTTAACTCGCAATAAGGTGAATTTTTGTGTGTGGTGGGATTGGAAGGGCATTATTCATTATGAGCTGTTACCACCAGGCAGGACTATCGATTCTGAACTCTATTAGTCCTGACCTAGCACCTTTAGATTTCCACCTGTTTCGGTCTCTTCAGAATTCTTTAGGCAGTGTTAGGTTAACATCACGAGAGGACTGCCAAATCCACTTGTCGCGGTATTTTGATGAGAGGTCCCAAAATTTTTATAGCAATGGGATCATGTCCCTACCTACAAGATGGCAAAAGGTTATCAAACAAAATGGTACATACATACTTTAGTTAAATGTCAATAAACTATATTAAAAATGTTTTGAATTTTCTTAAAAAATGCGAAGAAACTTTTTCCCCAACCCAATATTTTAAACATAGAAAACACAATCAGCATCTTCAAATATTAAACACAGCCACCCACAATCACCAAAAAATTTACATTTTTGTAACTTAGAAGACGAACTACAAAATAACATTATTATAATATGATTCATATTGCACTAAAAAGAGATCAATAATCAACTAATTTAAATAAATAAAACAGAAATCACTTGTTTTCAAGATATCGCTGTTTTGATAATGTACATTTGATGCCTCAAAATTAATTATTTTTTGAGAGTGTTCGAAAAAAATGTTGATAAAAATCAAAATGTTAATTGTTACTCAATAATGGAAAAACCGGAGCTGACTCCGGTTTTGGCTCTCAAAACCGGTTTTCAAAAATCGTTAAATTTTGGCTGTTTTCCGGTTTTGCGCAGAACCGGAAAACCGGTTTTGCATGCCCTGTCCAGCAGTGTGCGTTCAGAGGCTCATGCAGATGATGCATACATACATAACTTCACGCCTGTATCCCTTATGTATGAGGTACACAGAACACCAGAGGTTATAAAACCATCTGATGTCACGTTTGACAAATTTGGAGGCATTATAATGATGGAGAGAGACTATTGCAGGGACAGGAGTTCAGCCTGTCGCCCACAAAAAAGCCTCCCATAACACCTCTGTCCCTTAACTGACTTTTACAGTACGCCCGGGAAGAGAAGCAGCTGGTACATTCTTTGTTTTTCTTTTGCTCCAAGTCCATGATGCTCGTCCAATATTCGCCTATACAGCTATTTATGCGGCTTTAAAAAACGAAATGAAATTAGAATCCTAGGTAGACTGAGCGGAAAAAATCCGGCGGAAAAAATACTCTAGGCACTCTTTTGTCAAACGTCTAATAAAATGGATTCACTTCATAACATTTTGTTTCACAGGCATGTGCTTATACCTGAACAGTCTTCGTCAAAAGAACTCGGATAAACTGTACGAAGGTGTCGGCGTGGTCGGCAATGTCCTGATTGACCCTTCTGCGACGATCGGCAAGGGGTGCCGGATTGGACCCAATGTAACGATAGGTCCTAACGTTGTTATTGAAGATGGTAAGTTTTTTATTGATGACTAAATTTTGACTTAAAACTCACGTCATCATCACAACTCTTTGTAATGGGCCCATTGCAGGACTATGAGTCTCTCCCACAAAGCAGATACATAGTAGAGCTGCTGTAAGCAAAGTTGCACAGCTTCAATTTGGGTTGTCCTGACGTCACAGCCTTTAGTTCAAGCTATTCCTCACTAGAGGCACTGGCGTCAGTTCGTCGCTGACTTCTGTGAAGTATGTACACGCGTAGATTATAAAAAAATATTAAATCCTCCATTGTTTCTCGATGTAAAATTTAGTTTTCTATACTTTTATAAAGGAATTACATTGACAATCCAAACAAAATTAACTTACCACGAAGATAATTTCATTCATAATTATTTTTTACAAATTGTTTGTTTTCCAATTATTTGTGTCCAAAATTCCAGATTGTTATTTGTTGCCTAGGTGATTTTTATGCCGCGAAAAAAGGTTGCGCTATCTAACGTCAAGTAGAAATACTTTTATTTCGCGGTTTTTCTGACAGATTTGGAACGTATGAAATTTCGTGAAAAAACTAGAGCCACCTGGTAAAGTATAGCTGAACTTTTTTGATGATCATGTGAATATTTTAACCTTATGTTTCAACCGGTTTTTACTACTCGCTACTAGGTGACTAATGCCATCGCCTGTTTGGCTATGATTGGCCATAACCCACCGCTTACCCCTCCCGCACCCCGCGCGTAAGCTTCACTTGAGTCCCTACAAAAAATTGGATAGGGCAGCTCCTCTATATATTTCCTCCGTGGTCTCTCCCCTGGGAGGTATAGGCCCTAATCCACCAAGCTGGCCCAGTGCTGGCTGGTGGATGTCAGAATTTTCAGGGCGCCCAAATGGCTTTGACAAAACCTAACGACTACTGTATACAATTATACAGCACCCGGGACCGACTGCTTAACGTGCCCTCTGAAGCACGGAAGTCGCCGTGAGAAATGAATGGTCGGCGGTCACCCATCCAAGTACTGACCGCGCCGAACGTTGCTTAACCTGTGATATCGTGTCAACACAGTAAACACGGCGCCACGACGACTTCCACGACGTATCGGTGACTTAGCTCACGTTTAAACTAAATCTCACCTAATGTTTATTGACGACCACTTTAGCGATGGGGTAAACCTATCTGCCTCAGACGCCAGTGGTTGCGGGTTCGATTCCCGCCCGGAACAAGAAAAAAAAGATGTTCCGTGTCTGGGTGTCTATCTATATGTATATGTATGTCACCCAGGGGAGAGACTCATGCCCTGCAGCGGGCTTATTACAAAGAGTTCTGATGATAATGATATTCCTTATCTAGTAATAAATCCAAAACACCAGTTTTTTAAGAAACTTAATTAGAGCTACTTAATGTTGTTAGAATGTAAGAAATATTTAATTATTTATTTAAAATTACAGGGGCGTGTATCAAACGCAGCACAATATTACGCGGTGCCATGATCCGTTCGCACGCTTGGCTCGACGGTTGCATAGTAGGCTGGCGCTCCGTGGTCGGTCGCTGGGTTCGTATGGAGAACTGCACAGTACTGGGCGAGGACGTGATAGTCCAGGATGAGTTGTATGTCAACGGTGGACAGGTTTTACCTCATAAGTCCATAGCACTGTCTGTACCTGAGCCTATGATTATTATGTAGGTTTAGCGATTAAAGATTTAATATGTAAAAGTTTAGGGTCGGTTTTTTGGATATACAGGACTAATTTTAGTCGCCGGCCAAATTTAAATACGTTTATTAATACAATACAAACGTACCAGCATATTTATTTTAGTATCGCTCAGTTGAAAAAATAAAGATATGGCAGCATGAACGTTTTTTACAAATAGTCTCTACGCACGGTACGATACTACGACGCATTGATTCTTTTGATAATACTACGACGTAGTACTACGGCTTTATCCTTAATGGTATTTATTCGTAATTTAGAGTGACTATGCTTCGCTTAATATGTTAGCGAATATATTAATTTCCATCTAAAAAAATACACACTTATCTACCTTTTTTTGCAAATATCGTTTCTACAAATGATACTTATTGCGTAAAAAAAATCTGGCCGTAGACTAAAAATGACCCTGTTTGTGGTAATATGACTGAAACATATTACTGGTTGATTGGTGATATTTTCCGGTAGATTTTATATGAAAGCTGGTCCCTAAAGGCCACATAAATTAGTCACCTTATTGACATTATCTAAGGATACACAAATTTGTGATTATTAGCTAAACTAACTACTAATCAAAAGGTCCATCCTTTGGTGGTTATCTACGACTTTTATTATACAGGGTTGATTTTTAGTCATAAGCCAAATTTAAATGTTAGTTTCTTTGATACGATATAAACGTACCTGCGTGTTTATTTTAGCGTCGCTCAGTACAAAAAAGTAGAAATATGGAACCACAAACTATTTTTTTAAATAGTCGTCCTGATGAACATAGCTACTACGACGCGGCATTTCATTGATAATACTACGACGTAGTACTACAAGATCTTTTGTAGTAGCGCGTAGACATCATTATATTAACTGAAATTTAGAGTGACCATGCTTGGTCAATATGTGAGCGGATATATTAAATTCCTTGTAAAAAAAAATAATACTTTTTTTTTGTAAAAATCGTTTATATTTATGGTAAGTACTTATTGTTTAAAAAAAATTTGGCCGGTGGCTACAAATCAACCCTGTATATCTACTTGTTATCAATAATCCACACTGGATACCCGATGTTTCTAAACTGAATATTGCTACTATTTAAAACTTGTTCAAGAGTTTTTTTATCATATTTATAAAAGAAACATCTTTTACAGGTTCGTTTCGTAGATATTTATAAAAATAAACAAAAGTTTCTAAAGTCTCCCCACGTTTTGTTATATCTTCAGAAACAAAATTTGTAACTGTATTGTATTCTAATTCACATTAATTACCCAACTTTTATATGGATTATATCCACTGCAGACTTACCCCATTTTCATAAACGCAAGATTACCTATCTGTACTTTATTGTAAAATACCGCTAAATATATATCTTTCTCTTTCACTTTGGACAGAGTGTAAGAAACGAAACAGTTTTAGGCCTCAGTTTACAAAGGAAATCAACTTTGAGTTACTAATAACTCAATGGTAATGGTAAGAGATGAAAACTCCGCGTTTTAGAACAAGTTTTAAGTATTAGAAAATGCAACTGCTATAAAGCAGTTCATACTAAACATGTTCTTATAATTATTTAAGTTTTCAAGAGCTGATAATAACGAGTTAAATACGTTTCTATACGGAGTTGTGAATAATTACACTGCCTAATTAACTGAAAATACATATAAATGCATATAACAAATATTTTTAAGTATTTTCTTATCGCAACAATGTAAATAACCTTGGACTTTAGTTTATTTTGTTATATATAAATATCGTTAATGAGTGACTCAAATGAATAAATTAAAATGGGAACATAGTTAAAGAATTTACTAGTTACTTTTTTTAAAGAAGACACACGGCGTTATTATTTAGGTATCTACCTATGTATGTTTAGGTAGAAATAATGTACATACCTATTTATTAAGTTGTTTATCTTACGCCTTTTCAAAATATAACGGCTCTCAGTGACATAGTTGTCGTCTGAGGGTAGTTATAAAATAGAGATGTGAGAGTCGAAGATGAGTCTGGCCAACGAAAGCTGTACAAGAAAAAAGGCGGGAATTTCACAAATTCTAGAACAGGCAATCCTCATTTCGCTCTGCTTCAACAAAGTTAGTGCCAACGCTGCGTTACGCGTTCGAACGCGCGTACCGTACGTCCGTATCTTCAAATAGGCACACCTACCCATAGATTTACCTACTAAGAGACATTCAAACATACCAACTTTCATAACAGTTTTCGTACCGAACGCGTGGATCATACGCGGCGCTTGGTGCATTCCGAACGTTCATATCTAACACGCGTATGGTACGGACGTTGCAGTTTTGTATGAAACACGCGTTCGAACGCGTGACGTAGCGTTGGCACTTGATACTATTAATACAAACATCGAATGCATAGCGTCCTCCTTTTTTGAAGTCGATAAATAAATAGTATCAACCACAGACATACATCTACATAGACAACGCAAATGCATGTACTTTGCTTGTCCGAACCCCGACCAAGCGTCAAGGTTTTTTTCGCATCTTTGAATCGGTTTCTATTTCCCATCACTAAACATCAGCAATTTTTAATACCGTCACAGTAGGTATTAAAAGTCGGCACGCATGGTTTCCATACAAATCGTGACACTTGCGTCATCTATGTAAATGTATGTCTGTGGTATTAATTTTGCATAAGCAGCGTAGTTTTGAAGTTTTAAAATTTCCGCCTTTTTTCTTGGATAACATTTATCTTGTCTATAGTCTATATGTAGACTATAGGTACTATCGAACCAACTGAATCATGACCCACGACAAGCTCATTTTGGCAAATCGTCTAAATGCTAGTAGGTCGAAATTCGCTTGAAGATAGGTTTCCTTGGTGACGAACTTGTTATCATTTCATTCGATACTGACATTTAATGAGTACAGAATTCGTACAGTATCTAAAAAGTCATAAGTGCATTATACGCGATAGACCTTACAAGTTTGTCAGTTTCAAACGAATTTTCAGCAAAATGGGCCATGATTCAGTTGATTCGGTGGTATCTAAAATGTTTTGTAGATTTCTAAATAATGTAGAAACAATATACAATATACTGATCCAGTGCAATAAAATGGAGGCGGCAATAAAGAAGATATTTCAATAATATGTAATGGATATTGAGTAGGCTACTACTTTAAGTTAGTTATATTTTGGAATTTTAATATTTATTTTAAAATTGTATGTAAAACAAAATAGATTTATTTTTGTGTATAAGTTGAAGTTTATAATTTTGAAATATATTTTTTTAAATTGTTTGTTATAATTTAAACATTCCATGTAATCTTTCCTTTCAAATTAAACTGTATTGTAATTTTTTACTATGGTAGTTTAATTGAACACTTGTAACTTGACATTTGGTCTATAAAGGGTTTTGGAAAAAGGGCTTACGTAAAAGCAAATTTCAAGCCAAGAAAGTAGCTAAGCACATAAAGTATTTAATTTTCTTGGAAAATTTAAAAACTAAGAATTAGGAAACTGAGAACCCAAATAAAAGAAATTATGAGTAAACTTGAGTTTCCTTATATTTTATCTAATATAATCTAATTTAATAATTTAATAGACGAATATTAGGTGTATCGAAATATCTTTGTTAAAACATATTATAATTTAAAATAATAAAAGGAGTGAAAGTTTTATTTGCATTGTTTTATTTCAAAAGACACCTTATTCTCGTGGCGAAGAAATCTGAAGGACCATTCGTATTAATTCAGACCACAGACTATCCGTGACTTTTTAATCTTGAAAAGTAGAACATATTAAACCAAACATCAAAATTTAATACAGCAACGGATACCACGCGTAAAAAGTAGGCCGCACGAAAATCTGACACAATTTTCTTTTTCTGTACCCCCAGTATCAAATAATACATCGCAACCTCTGCATTTCGTGTAGGTAGGTATGTACTTCCTTACAATTTACAGTTCTGGCAACTCCAAAGAACTGCGTTTGTGTTTCCAGGCCCGTTAAATAAAATATTTCAAGAAATAAAAAGCGTTTGTGTTTTTGTGCGTCACACATTCGATCGCACAAATGTTGGTCTGCACTGCACGTAATTCTTCCACTGAATTATAAGCCAAAGCATTATCAGACTACAGATGTGTCATAGTTTGAGCAGAGATATAGGTACCATCAAATTAGAAAGATAGTTAAATTACCTAAGGCAACTCACACCTGCAAACAAACCCATTTCCAAACTGTAACCCAATTTGTGTGTGTTGTTCCGGTAAAGGAAAATTTCAGCCAGGATCCTTGTTTGTTGATTACTTGCGTTTCTGAATTCCTTAAATGTTAACATTTCGTGGCCTACTTAGTACTTGTCGTCATATGTTAGGTACCTACCTATCAAGATTCTTATTTATTACCATCCACATCAAAGTCATTGTCGTAATCGACGCTTTCGCAAAATTAGTTAAATGAGCATTTTGGTTAGGTAGGTCTTTGATGCTTCTGGCGATGAACAAAAAAAAGTACGGAGTGCTCTCCTTCAGTATTGCAAATTTGTCACCATTCACCCTGTATAAAATGAATACCACAGTTTCTCTAAGAATATACACATGCAGAAGTTGTGGATTATTTAGTGGATTACCTGATTTAAACTTTTGTGGAAATGTACTAAGGTCGGAATGTATTACGGACTACGGTCCACATTTTCCACATTTTGATACAGAAAAAAAAGTATCGATTAATAATAGGTACAATATAGATAACAGAACGCTGAATGAGCTATTTCGATTGCAACTTGTTCATTTAACAGTTTGTTATGGGTCAAGCGTATGAAGCGACATCTATTTAGAGCTGTACGCCTACAGATGATGCTATAAACGTTCCTCAATCAAGTTACATGATTCAATGTCAAATTGACAATGTCAAACCATGCAATGACAGTGGGGAAGGAAGTAAACCAAGTGTTATTTTTTATTGGCTACTTCTGTTGTGTAGTAAAATTGGCTGTATTATTTCCATTCGTGAGATAAGAGTCAAAATAAACAAGGAAAGCGATGTCCACTGATAATTAGTGGTGTCAGTTAATTTAGATAAAATGGCTTCTTTTGTGAAATATGGTAAAGAAAGTACTGTGAGTGTTGATGAATCCTTTCTCAAAGATGGTGTTACGTACTACAAAATTACTGTTAACGTGGGGCCTGCGAACTGGAACGTTTGGCACCGCTACAGTGACTTTGCGGAAATACATGAGAAGCTCGTCACTGATCATGGTGTTGCAAGAGAGTCTCTTCCTCCAAAGAAAGTCATTCGTAACAAGACTCCTAAATTCATTGAGCAAAGGCGAGAGGGTCTTAATGAGTACCTCAAAAACATCTTTAACTATCTTAAACTGACCATGCCTTACGATTTTGCACACTTTCTTGATTTTCATATGTATGATATAATATTCCTGCTTCAAAATTTAGCTAAGAAATTCTATTTGGAAGGCGACAAAATGCTAGAAGTTGAAAAAACTTACAAATTTACTCCATTGCAGGTAAATATTATTTATTCTATTTGTTTGTCAGGGCTTCACTTATAATTTCAAATATTGAGTAAAGCATTCATTTCCTTAAAGTAAATGAACATCCTTAATTATTAATGTAAAGGAAGGCTGAGACATAAATGGTTCTTGTTGAACTTGTATTTAATTTACAGAAAAGTACAAAAATCTATTCTGTATTGAATATCTTAACATAAAATAATTTAATATTATTTAATGGTTTTATTTTCTTTCAAGTTACATGCCATAAGTGAAAGATTAAAAATGGCATGTCCTACCATAGAAAAGCAGGATCAGATGTTTGACTTCAGCCATATCTTGGACTTTTGCTCGCAACTTCGGTCCCTAAACATTGAAGGAAGCTACGATAAACTGGGCACAAGTAATATTGTACCCAATGAGTTAAAGTTTGATTTTATTCCTTTCAAATCATTAGCTGATTTGAAAATCCTTGGTGTTCCTATGCCTTGCATAGAAAGTGTTGGTGAGTATAGTTATCAGTATTTTTAATTTGGTGTGCCCACTTCAAAATTATAAGTATTGACTACAGTTGATATAGTTTTTGCTTTTGTACTTCTTAGAGATTTGCTCTATGCCTCTATCTGAAGCCAAATATTCCTATAAATGTAGCAGTAGTAATGAAGTAGTAATCCATGTAGTTAAACATTAACCAGTTTAAAATTAATCCCTAGTTCTTTGTTGTGTCCTCCACAAAAGCTAACTTTAAGTACCGACACATAATTTTTATGTAATTTGGGCAAGTAAGTTACAATATATTTTTTGATCTCTTGACTTAGTCTATGTGCTTTTATCATGACCTACTTTTTTGAAACAGAGATAAGTGACACAAGTTAGACTATGTCAATGGCACAATTCATTTTTGAGTTCAGTTGCAAATCTAATATATAAAATTCTCGTGTCACAGTTTTCGTTGCCATACTCCTCCGAAACGGCTTGACCGATTTTGATGAAATTTTTTGTGCTTATCCAGTATCTATGAGAATCGGCCAACATATATTTTTTTTTTTATTTATAGTGCAAAACAACGTTTGCCGGGTCAGCTAGTTGTCAAATAAACTTTTTTGTGGTGTTTACTAAGATACCCCTCTAATTTTCATGTTACAAGCTTATAACCTTTTTTCATGCCACACACCATTGTTAAAGTCAAAGTTAATGTCAAATAAAAAGAAAATTAAAAAAAAAGTTGTCTGGTTGTTACTGTTGTTAATAAAGGAGGAGGTTCTCAACTCAATTTTTTTTGTGTCTTTGTTACACAATATTTGCCACCTTTGTGCCAATACAAAATTAAAATGTACCTTTCTTACTTTCTTTTTTATGCTGTTGGTTTACAATAAAGAATTTATTATTATTATTTCAGAGAGAATTGATTTAAAAAATTCTTAATTCATATGATAGAGGATTCTTCATAGTTCCCTAATAAATTTCATCGAAATTGGTTGGGTACTTCATTGAAAATTTCAAATTTTTGAAACAATGTGTATGATTTCGGACAATGTTTACGTGGATGACACTATTAGGCAGCCAAAGTGTTGATGTGAAGTCGGTTTTTTTAACGCTAGCTATGCGTTCGTTGATTACCTTATTTATATTCTAGGTTCCCCCCTAGTTCGCTACATGGTATCCCAAACACAATCTATGCTTGCTTTGGGGCCATGTAGTTGGTGTGATTTTCTGGGGATTTTATTTTTATTATTTATTTATAATTAAAGTTCATTTCATTAGTACCAGCACTTCAGAAAGTATATACAATTATCTGATTAAGTAACTAATTTATTATATTTCAGGAAATTTAAGAGAATCTCTAATCAGCTTGTCGGTGCTGACTGCTAGTGCGGTTTCACTGAATGAGTTTCTTCTTGTTGATATCATACATAGAGACCCAGCCAGCATCGCAGACACTGTAGTAAGTTGTTTAATTCATTATTTGTACCTTAATATTAACTAGCTCTAATAGTAAATTTAAGTAATAATTAAGTATTAGCTAGGGCATGCAAAACCGGAAAGTCATCAAAACCGGTTTTGAACATCGTTTTTTTGGGACCAAAACCGAAAACCGGAGCTAGGTCCGGTTTTAGCAAAAAAAATCGAATGCAGTATAATTTAAAAAGAAACACCATTTTTTTTTAATACCCACTAAGTCTACAAATAACACAAATTGTATGTTACATTTCTTTTTAATCCAAACCATAATAATTGTACTGATAACAATGAACTTATAATACTTACCTATTAAGTCTGCTATCAAATATAATATAATAGGTTGGGGAAAAAGTCTTTTCGCATTATAGTATGTATGAACTTGTAATAAAATCTCTTTGGCTATAGTATTTGTATCTGGCTGGTTTAGGTATCATTGAAAGTTAAAATTTTAAAGAACATAATTCCAAATTCAAATTAGGAAAATGTGTGATTTTCATTTGTTTTTCGTACTGTCAAGATGAGTGAATCTAATGAAGAAATTCGATACATTTTAAAATTTTACTACAAAAAGGTAAAAATGCAATGCAAGCCGCGAAAAAAATTGCGATATTTATGGACCTAGTGCAGTGTCTGTGAGAGTAGCAAAAATTTTGTTTAAGCGTTTTCAATCCGGAAATTTTGATGTCAAAGATGCACCTCGCTCTGGTCGCCCTATTACGGATAAAATGGATGCCATTTTTGAAAAGTGGAGCAAGATCGACATATCATTAGTTACGACGTAGCTGAAGAACTGGGAATTGACCACAAAACAGTTTTGGCGCATTTGAAAAAAGCTGGGTACACAAAAAAGCTCGATATTTGGGCACCTCACGAGCTCACTGAAAGAAACCTAATGAACCGTGTACTCATTTGTGATTCTTTATTACGACGTAACGAAACCGAATCATTTTTAAGAAGCTGATAACTGGTGATGAAAAGTGGATCACGTACGACAAGAACGTGCGAAAAAGGTCGTGGTCAAAGGCCGGTCAGGCTTCACAGACTGTGGCGAAACCCGGCTTAACTCGCAATAAGGTGATGTTGTGTGTGGTGGGATTGGAAGGGCATTATTCATTATGAGCTGTTACCACCAGGCAGGACTATTGACTCTGAACTCTACTGCGAACAACTTATGAGATTAAAACAAGAAGTTGAGAGAAAGCGGCCGGAATTGATCAACAGAAGGGGTGTGGTGTTTCGTCATGATAACGCTAGACCTCACACATCTATAGCCACCCAGCAAAAATTAAGAGAGTTTGGCTGGGAGGAGTTAATGCATCCGCCGTATAGTCCTGACCTTGCACCTTTAGATTTCCACCTGTTTCGGTCTCTTCAGAATTCTTTAGGCAGTGTTAGGTTAACATCACTTGTCGCGGTATTTTGATGAGAGGTCCCAAATTTTTTATAGCAATGGGATCATGTCCCTACCTACAAGATGGCAAAAGGTTATCAAACAAAATGGTACATACATACTTTAGTTAAATGTCAATAAACTATATTAAAAAATGTTTCGAATTTTCTTAAAAAATGCGAAGAAACTTTTTCCAAAACCCAATATTTTAAACATAGAAAACACAATCAGCATCTTCAAATATTAAACACAGCCACCCACAATTACCAATAAAATCAACATTTTTGTAACTTTGAAGACGAACTACAAAATAACATTATTATAATATGATTCATGTTGCACTAAAAAGAGATCAATAATCAACTAATTTAAATAAAGCATAAATCACTTGTTTTCAAGAGATCGCTGTTCTTGATAGTGTACATTTGATGCCTCAAAATTAATTATTTTTTGAGAGTGTTCGAAAAAAATGTTGATTAAAATCAAAATGTTAATTGTTACTCAATAATTTATAGTTTTATAGTGTTGACATTGTTTTTAAATTTGAATTTATGATAACTAAGTAATGATAAAATTGATTTGAATGACTAACATTAGTATTTAAGTTCGCATTGTTACTAACCTTTAATATGGATAATTTCTGAAATAAATGATTTATTATTATTATTATTTATACCTAAAGCTACACGCCTTTCGGCGGAAAGACCCGATTATTATTATTATTATTAATAATGGGAAAACCGGAGCTGAGCTCCGGTTTTGGCTCACAAAACCGGTTTTCAAAAATCGTGAAATTTTGGCCGATTTCCGGTTTTGCGCAAAACCGGAAAACCGGTTTTGCATGCCCTAGTATTAGCATTATAAAGAAAATATTTATGGATACTAGACAATGATACTAGAAAACTTACACAACCTGTATGTTTTTTGAATTCCTTAAGTATGATACTTAAAACATTCAGGCCATTAACTATGTTTGCGTTGTATGGATATTCAACCTGCGATTACTGGCTTATTTCAAAAAAATACACCTATGAGTATAAGCGTGCGTCTCCAATGACGCGGAGCTCGGCGGACTGGATAGGAGAAGAGTTGTAAAAAGAGTTAGTGTTTCCACTGAGGCAGAGCGATGCTCCTGTACTTTCTATCCCGCTTGGACCGCAAGCTCACTTATATTATATTCGCGTAACTCAATTCCGTTCCGAAATCTCCAAATGGAAGTTTTTTTATATTGTGTTGGTCAATTAGTGCACCGCTAATCTCGGTTTGGCGTGAGTTGAAAAGGAAAGAGCTCATTGTAAAACTCTTCATTCTTACGTCACGAATAGGACGGTTTTTCGGAAGCTGACTCATGTTATAATGTGTACAGTTTACTGCATTGAATTATTTGCCAGAGTATAGATAATTCTTTCTATTATTCCAAATCTTATCTAGTTGTATTGTTTAATACGAATAAGTCGCAACGCAACCTTCTTTTCACATACTAAAAGGATTTTTTTGATTAAGTGTATAAAATACACAGCTTAATAAAAATAGCATAAAAAGCGAAATGAAGGAAGCAGGATGGATACGAACACAAGTACATATGAGTCAGTATTTGATGACGCAGTTCTCGATATTATTATCTCAAACATAATATTTACATATTGTATGTTGTCATACAATTATTTTTATTGCTAATGAGTTGTAGAACATGTGTAACTTATCTATGACACTAGCACGTTTGATTCGGGGTTAGTGGATCAGTGGGTGAATGAAATTATATTATCAGTAACTGCGTTACTTGGTAACGTTTGGTATAGGGCTTCTTGGCATTGAGCTTTTTGCCAAATTAAATAAATAGAGCCTGACAATCGAGAGCTGTCCAAGAAAAAAGGCGGGAATTTTACATCGAATACAAAACGTCTTCCTTTTTTGAAGTCGATATACAGGGTGACTGGTGACAAATTTTAGATACTGAAGAAGAGCACCCAGTACTCGATTCTGATCATAATTATGTAATTAAAGTAGGTACTTAATTTTTCACTAGAATTGCCTATAAATAAAAAAGTTTTGGTACTATTTACTTACGCCTGAGTCAATTGCGGCACGTGACTTGGCACGCGGATCGCTGCCAACGCTCGTGTTGCGTAATCAATTCTTTAAGTTTCGGTTAAGTTTACTCAGTAAATAATTAATGTTTATTTTTTGTTATATTTTTTTCTCAAACTACCACGTCCTTGAATTTCAAAAGTGACCTACCAGTCTCTCTGTAGGTATAAATGGTACCAATTTCGTTAACGCAGCGTAAAGCCAGCGTAGAGTTTACTCTCCAAAGGTATTATCTAAATAATAAAAAAATATCCCGAAATCTGTAGAACTCAGTTTGAAAACAGACTGACAGAAACAGTGACTTTGTATTATTACCGTGTAGAATAGTAAAAGTGTCTAGCCCTCCTTGGCATTAATTTAAACAACATATCTTGCTCCTAAAATTCCGGTTTATGTTTTTTATCGCATTCTCTGCCAATGTTGCAAGATTTTTTGCATGGCGACACTTTTTTAACTGATCAAACAAAAATGAAATATCTAACGACGACCACTTTGGCGATGGGGTACACCTGTCTGCCTCACACGCCAGTGGTTGCGGGTTCGATTCCCGCACGGAACAAAAAAAATATGGTACGTGTCTAGGTGTTTATCTATTTATATTCTAGGTTAGCTATATTGTATCCCATAATACAAGCTAAGCATAGCACCATATAGTTGGTGAGATTGTCTGGGGATTTTATTTATTTATTTATATTTAATTGGATATGTTTTTTCTTTGCAGAAATGGAAGAAACTGAACGTTATAAACTTCGGTACTAATAACATAGAAAACGTAGCCTGGGCTATTAAACTAGTGCCGAAACTGCAGCATCTGAATCTCTCGTCAAATCGACTGACAGATCTGTGTGACATCACGTCCCTGCACGACCTCAGTGTCCTCAACTTATCCATGAACAAGTTCTCTCTATGCGAAAACTGGCATTCCAAACTTGGTAACGTCGTCAAAATAGATTTAGCCCAAAACAAAGTCACATCTTTACAAGGCTTCTCACGACTATACTCTTTAGAAAGCTTAGATCTAAGCTGCAACATGGTTGAAGATGTAGAAGAGGTACAGCATATCTGCAGGCTCCCTTGCTTAGAGTATTTGTGGCTTACAGCCAACCCAGTAGCATCGTCCATAGATTATAGAATCAAAGTTATCGAGCAGTTCAACGCGCGTATGACGGAGATATGTTTGGATAACGAAAGGGCGTCGGAGAAAGAGTTGGATACAGCCAGAGTTTTGCAGGCCTTAAGGGTTGTTAAGGAGGGGAAAGTTCCTAGTTTCTTACAGAACGGTACCACGAGTCATAGTTTTAGTAAAAGTTGACAATGCAGCTAAATGATAAACCAGTAACCATATCGATCGATACGCCCTAAAGGAATTTTATCGTTAGCAATAAGTTTGAATGAGTTACATTTTTTACTCTAAAGAAACTAAAATACGGAAGCTATATTTTTTTCTCACTTTAAATTCATCTAACCTCAAATTAATCCTCGCTAATCTAAAAATAATAGACAAAAATTTACTATTCTAATTGTATATCAAAAGTTAAAAGTTTCGCAATTTGTACAAATTACTCGAAACTTTACAAAAATATTGCTGTTATAACATGACCCAGTGTCATTTTTGTCTATTTGCCAGAACAGAACTAACTTGCTTACGCCTTGCCGTTGATTTTGGGACTTTTAAAAAGGTCTTATAATTAGAGAATAAAAAGTGGAATTATCATAAATCAATTTTTACTCATTATTGATATTCTTTTAAAACAGATATTTATTGAGAACTTCGCTACGTATGAATTATAGGGCGATTTATAAAACAAATGATAGGTTACAACCAACGACAGATTCGTTATTTAATTGTGGTGCTTACTACTATTGACATACAGCATACTTATGCAGATCTAATACAAACCGTGTCAAAAGGTTTTAGAAAAATTTTAGAAAAATGACTTGAACACGACTGCTTGGTTTAATGCACGATTTGGTCGAACTACGAGGTAAAGTTATATAAGTTTTATCTCAGATAAGTTACGACTTAAAAGTATCTATCAATATTTGTTTTGTGAAGGTATCGGGAATTTTAATACCAGGTATTATTGAAGATGTATTAAATCCAGATATAGATATTATTAAGACAAGACCACAATGCCACTTTTCGATACATTCACTTTCTAAATTTAGCTAAATAGTACTCAAATATGAGTAATTTGACTTGATTTTGTAAATATTGTATATCAAACCATTTTTAAATTGAGTATATATTTTATAATAGGAAAATAAGTGTCTAATGTAATAAATCCTTATCTTTGTAAATGTAGCCAGCTTGCAGAGATACTGAAGATTTATGTAATTATTATGTTTTTTGATACAATTTATGGTGGAGTCGATGGAGTATTTAGATGTATATGTATAAAGGGTATTTTTTTTGAAGATCAAAATATTTTAGGAGAAGGTTAATGATGATGTGTGGATTCAATTTTGGACGAAAAAAAAATTGTATATTACAATTCTTATAAGTTTTTCTGACTCTTGAAAAATCGGGGCTTAACATATTTCTCCATAGAAATAGTTGGAAAAACGCTTTTATTTCTTGCTATTTAGTCGTAAACAACAGATTAAATTAAAATGTTGTTAACTGTTGAGAATTAAAAAATATCAATTTACCTAACAAAAAAAAATTTTTTTATTTTTTCTTAAATTGAATCCACGTATCATTTTTAACCTTTTCCTTAAATATTTTGATCTTCAAAAAATGACCCTATATAATATAAGGCAATCAGTGTCCAAGCTTGGAATGAGACTATGATATCTCAGTAAATATGTGATAAATTAAAGATAACGTTCTACAGCATTACTTGTAAGAGTATTAAAACTGACATTTATAAAATGTATACATAGTATTAGGTGTATTGTATATTTTGACCAATCGTATATAAATAAACAATTTCATTTGTATTATAGTTTTGTAAAGACAACTTAGTAAAGGCTGTTTTTCTATCGTCGGGTAGCGATTTTGACTTAACTTCGATTTAAAGGCAAAGATTTTGTGTATAAAAGTGTTTAATTTACCTACAAGATACTGTTCAAAATTATCTAACGATTCAAAAATTGGCCTACATAGTAATGGTTAAAGATTAAAGACCATTCGAGCGTATTTTCCATTCTTTTTTGTATTTGTAAAAGTAAAACTTATAAGTATGTGATTGATAAAGATATATCAACGAGGATTTATTTAAGAAATAACATGGAAAGTGCTACTTTTGAATGTAATGTGACATTACTGTTCAATCGCCTTCATAAAAATGTGATTATTAAATCAATATATTTTATAACTGGACACACGAGTTTAAAGAAAAAAAAATGACAAACCCATGGCGCATATCGCCAAATCTTTATTTACATAATGTTAAATAATAGGCCTTTATGTCGTATTTAAACCTTATATTTTTCGTATTACAAGTATAAATGATTTTAATTATAGAAATTGATTTAGTGCGTATGCGTGTGCGTAAAGCTTGAAAGTTCGTTGCGTATAAAAGTTCGTCCTCTCCACAGGATTCTTTCACAGGCTTCTTTCATCCGTTACGTTGCGTTCCAACATAGTATTTCTTAGACCGTAGCGATGCGTTCTTAACACATACAAAACAATGTAAAACGTGTATAGTAATTCAGGAAAAATAAACCGTGAAATGGTCTTCTCGGGTTCTCTTACCTTCCTCTATTTAATGATATACACCAGTACGATTTGTTACTACGGTAAGGTTCTCGAGTGGCGACCACTTATTGGGACAGCGTGGGTAGACGCTGGTGCAAGGTGGACCGACGATTCAAAGACGGTCAAAGTCGCTGGTAAACGCTGGATGAGGGCGGCATGGGATCTGTCTGTATGGAGAACTTTAGGGGAGGCTTAGGTCTCCTGGCTGAATGAAACTTGCATCTAATTATTGGTTCAGTTTAAAAATGTAAAAACTCCCATACGTCCCCGAAAAGCGACTAATGGGTAACTCTGGTATTATAACAAATGAGGACTAGTGTTGTATCCTATATGATAACTGTGTTACATTTATTTTTATTGTTAATTGAATATTTCATTTGTTATTTTACACGAACAGGTTGCTTAAAAATGAAATTGTTTTAGTAACAAGTATAGTATTAAACTTGTGATTATTTTTTAAAGGTAAAATGGTGAATTATTTACATTTATTTATGACAGTTTATATTTTAATTTTAATATTGTGTTAATAAATCTTATGTTGATATTTAATGGTTTTATTTGAATCGTTAATCTAAGTGAAGCTTTACCTCTATACTAAAATTCGTTAATATTGTAACGAAAAAAAAATATTCCAATAATAAAGATGTGCGCGCACTCCAGTAACTATAACGGGCCGCATCGCACGTAATCCAACATCCGATATGCGGCCCGGTGCGCCAGGGATAGTGTGCGAGTACCTTAAATGCTTATTTATTCGGTAAAGTCATCGTTTATGACGCTATTGTTTCTTAAAAAAATTAAACGTAATTGGTCAGCCAGCCAAATGTTGCATTTTCAACCATGTCAGGTCTCAACTCCTGAAGGATTTTGCGTCCGTATCGACCGCGCGGCCATGACGTTTTTTTTCAAATCTAACCATGCCAAGATTATGTAAAAATTTGTAAAAGTCGATTCCTAAAACCATAAATTTGTAAAAGGTATGGATAAAAAGTTATGAGGGTTTGAACTTGGCCGCGCCATTGAAACATGGCGAACCGCGCGGCCACGTAGATCTTTAAAACTAACCATTAGCCGCGTCCAGACCGGCTGAGCGCCGCTCGCGAGCCGCGCTCAGACTTCCTGCTCGCGAGCCGTGGCATCCGAGCTAATTTGTAAAAAGTTCCGAGCCGGGCTCGCAAGCCAATGTGAGCCGGTTTGAGCATTCAGTTTCTCTCCGTGTAACGATGGAAAACCATGTATTATTAGGTGCTACGGCGTTTATGTTGTCTGGATATATAATAAAAAAGGAAAGAGAAACGAAAAGTCTGGATTAAAAAATTGTACCAAAACCGAAACCAATACGGCAACAGTTTGTTAAAGGAAATAACATTTTGAAGCTTCCGTAAAGTTGTATTAAGCCAATACTTTATCCATTTTTTATCATATTCTTTATTCATTTTTAATTCACTGGCTCGCGAGTATCGTTACGTCCGTCTACACAGGGCGAGCAGCTCAGACTGAGTCGCCTTTGAGCATCGGTAAAAACTGACAACGCATGGCTCGGGGCCGAGCGGCACTCGGGCGAGCCAACGTGCGCCCGAGGAAGCCCGAGCGCTGTCCACACCGGCCGAACTATTGGCTCGCGAGCGAAACTTGCGAGCCGCGCTCGGCCGGTCTGGACGCGGCTATTGCAGAGACCTGAAGTTTAGGTAAATCACAAATTGAATTTGGAAAAAAAATATAGAAAAAAATCCTGGATTTATATTTTAGAAGCTGTTAGATTATAAAACCATGGCCAAGCCATTGACCGATAAAAAGAACGTTGTCGTCGATATCTCGCTGAAAAAGCATCGCAGAGGTCTGAAGTGTTTTGTAAAACCTACATTTGAATTTGTAGAAACTATTAAAGATGCACAAAAAACTCCTAGGGTCATATTTAAGGAGCTGTAGAACTGAATCTTTACTACGCCTTGAATACGTCGATAGGGTGACCATGGCTTATTGATAACAGAAAACATTACACCTATATCAAACAAACAGGGGACGAAAACGGAAGTTACAAAAGGAAAATACACACACTGTAAAAGATCAAAAGAGAGGCTTTCCTATACTGAAAAGTGGGGGAGAGGGATATTATACGAATAATATCTCGGTATTGTTTATGCGAAATGGGAATTTAATAAATCTATATCTATATCTTCTATCTATCTTCTTCTATCTATATCTATACTTATAATAAATCTGTAGAGAGGTCAATTCTGTACGTGAAATATTTTTTCAAAATAACTATCAGGGGGTGATTAGTGATCGATACTGATGACAAAAATGCAATCAGTAAAATTTTTGTCTGTCTGTCTATGTTCCTTATAGAAACAAAAACTACTCGACGGATTTTAACGAAACTTGGTAAAATTATTCTTCATACTCCTGGGCAGGTTATAGTATACTTATTATCACGCTACAATCAATAAGAGCAGAGCAGTGAAGGGAAATGTTGGAAAAACGGGAGAAGTTACTTAAATTTTTAAGCTTCTGTCGCGTGTGCAGCCTTAATGGTTAAAGCTACATAGAAATCATGTATGACAGAAATATTCTTCATAAAATTATATAAAAAATATCCCACAACAGTATATGTCTATATTTTATGGTTTACTCACAATAACACGTGTAAATCCCGATAGTTTAGCAGTTCGGAGCTTTCTGATTATATTTGTTTCCTCTTAAGTTTACTCTCACTCATCCCTAATTAAAAAAAAATTACATTATTACCTATTCAATAAAAAACGAATCATAGAAATCGCTATAGAAACACCAAACTTATACATGAAATACGCTAATAACCCATCGCGTGAATACTGAATGACAGATTTGTAACGCTTGATGTACTGCCTGCTGTACATACAGAGATAAAATGGAAATCAAGGTTTTGTTTATTTCATGATTGTTTCTGCCTCTTGGAAGTCAGAAACCGTAGATTTCTTCGGAATAAAAAGTAACGTATGTGTTAGCTACTATACCAAATTACATTAATATTGGCTTAGCCGTTTAGCCGTGAAAAGCAGCCATAGATACATAACTATAGGTAGTATTGTATGTACACTGATAATGGCTGGATGGATGGATTTTTGCTATTCTTTCACGCAAAAACTACTTAGCTTTACCTAGAATAATAATAAGCTATAGATATTCTATTTCACGAAGTCCGTTCGGCTTTGATTGTAGTAGTGACGTATCCCGACAAGCGCGCTTGTGTGTGTAAATGTAGGAAACGTTAGCAAAGAAATCATAATAATATAATATTTCAAGTCAAGATTTAATAATCGAAATAAAATTTTGGTTTTAAAAGTAAGTAACTATATACTTTTTGCAAATAAATTAGATTAGGTTGCAATAAATACAAAAATATTAAGAAGATGTAGGCATTTAATTAAGCATTGGTGTTACAGAATGGAAACGAAACAAGTAGTACTATTCAGTATTTTCAATCACTATCAGATAAATTTTCGATTTTCGATTCCGTTTTGCTGTCGTCAGAATCATCTTGTACATTGATTATAAATTCAAAATCGAGATCAAAATATTGAGATAAAACAAAATGTAATCAAAATGATTAAGAAATATAAACATCTTATAACACAAAAAAATATTCATTTTATAAATACTTCTATTGCTATATTAAATATCTTTGCATAAAATTTTAATCGAAAACGTATAAATAAATATTGCCTCACTATGGACAACTCTTCTTCGTTTTGTTGCCATGCTGACCTTACTCCGTGAAACAATTTGGCGCGAACTAAACACACTACTGATCCGGACCGTGTCCCGAATCCCGATCGACACTGAGCGCTCTCGAGGTTACGCACACAAAAACAATGTGCATGTGCACGCTTGACAACATTCATAGCCAAACGGACTTCGTGACATAGAACATCTATAAGTATAATTAATGAAGATATTGCATGAATTAAGTAAAATTGAAGGCATTTAATTAAACACTTTTTAACCGGATTAATGGCGTATAATTTATATTTTAACTCGACGTTTCGGTGTCTTTGCAGACCCCGTGGTCACGAGCGACTATAAAAATTTAAAATGTAAATATACCCGATAAAATCGGTTAAAAAGTGTTTTATTTAATAGTCATACATAATATTTATCGCGAAAACTTAAGACAATATTAAAATTTAAGGCACTTTGGCACCCGATTTGTTTATAACGCTATGTGCCTTTGTAATGTAGATACCTAATAGATAGTTACCTACCTATGTTTGTGGTTAGGAGTTATACATATTATATGGGCGAAGATTCTTCATTTTTATTTTTGTTATTAAAGATAATTAGGACCTTGGAGAAGAAAATAACCTACTCGAAATACTAATTCAATACAGACGAAGTCGCGGGCATCATCTATGTAATATACCTACCTACCTATACTTTTTCACAAAACCTATGTAAAACTGCGGATCACTGCTTTGTTGCTTTGTTGTAACAGTAATTCTGTCTGTTTATCTATCAGTAACGCTTTCACAGCTAAACTACTGAGTCGATTTTGACGAAATTTAGAATAAGGTAAGTTTTAACTTCAAGGAGGATATAATAATAGTATTTATCCAACTCTAATAAACGGTATCCACGCGGACGAAGTTGCGGGTCACAGCTAGTTCTATCAATAAAAGTACGATCATTAGTAATACGTCCTTTTGACTCATTTTTTTTTGTAAGCATTTGCATACAAACAAAACTTTAACATTAAACAAATGATTGATACATGCACAAGCAAATTAAAATGTGACTTTATAAAAATATTAACAGCCTTCAAATGTAAATAGTGCTTATAAACTAAGGGAGGCAATAATAACGAAATATTATATTAAAGTAAATATTAGTAAAAGCGAAAACAATAATTAGGTACCTATAGATGCGACAGTAACAGCCCGTTCACACATGATCCGTTTTACTGGATACCTATTTTGTATCGAAAATACTGGAAGTGAATAGTGAAGTGGCCCATACAACTCCATGCGCCATTGATGCAAAAAAAATGTATCCGGTAAAACGGACCATGTGTGAACATGGCTGTAACATGGCTTTTATTTTGGAACATATATTATTAGATTACCTATATTCAGGCGCGGTCCCAGGGGACATGATCCCCCCCAAAATGATGAAAAGATGGACCTTTTAAAGCTTTTTTAGCTAGAAAATAGATACTAGTGATTAAAAATTTTGTTGTGACCCCCCCAAAATTCAGTAGTGACCCCCCCAAATTTTTAACCTGCGACCGCGCCTGCCTATACAGTGCCAGAGTATTAAATGAATGTTTAACCGAAACGTGCGCCAACCGGTTAAACAGAACCATTGTATTTTTATCGATTAATTCAGAAATTATTAATTTATTCGGATTCGGAGGACTGGAAGACGCCGTCATTATCGATGACGATTCAAAGATAACTACAACCCAGCTCCGGGGAAAACGGGGGGAAAAGAGATGTGTCTCAAAAAATCTATAAGAGTCTATACTAATAATAAATCTGTAAAAGTAAAAGTTCTGTCATAAATATCAAATATCTGAAAATATCAAAAAAATAAATGGTGTTACTAGGACGACAACGAACCCAAAAATGCAATCAAAAAAATTTTTATTTGTCTGTCTGTTTGTTAAGGCATTACGCAAAAACTACCCGTTCGATTACGATGAAACTTGGTATAATTATTCCTAATCTCCCGGGCACCACACTAGGTACTTTTTATCCAGGAAAAGTCTATACAATAAAAAACAAACTTAATTTTGCGGTTCGATCCCTAGGCCCGATTACTTTACCAACCGCAAATAATAAGTTTGTCATAGTTTACGTCTTACGTAGATCATTAAGTTCTAAGTTATGCTGTAAATGTAGTGCTGAAGGTTGAATTTGGCTTGCATCGTTCGCAACACACGTGTGGTGCACGGCCGCCACATATCGCCTAAGTAAAAAGACGGTTTTTTGAAATTTGATTTGAATGTGTCAAATCAAGTGGCGAGCGTTCATTCTTATTAGCATTCTATAAATTCTATGTTTGAACTGTTTCAATTCCAAACCGTGCTTTTAGTTTTTAAAAGTACAGTTTAAGGTAGGTAGAGCTATTTAGTTTTATTTCTATAAGTTGTAGGTATAGATTTTAATGTAAAAGTACCTATAGGTACTATTATGTGATATTGTACGTAGTGACCGTAGGTTATTTTATTATACCTACTGTTAGGTAGGATTAGTCGTTCTTATAGATATTAGTTTTTTAGGGATTTTGCTTATTATAATAATAGTCCACTCTAATAGGCCGGATATTACTTTAATAGATAAAATCAATAAAACTGCAATTCTAATTGACATATCAATACCGAACACTCACAACTTACAAACTTACGAATCGCTTGGTGGTAGGATCCCTTCTGGGTCCGCCTGGCTAGCGACCACCCTTTATATAAAGTCTGCCGCCAAATGTTACCGCTCCGGCGGTAATGTGTTCCGGCAATATTGTATAAAGAGCCAGTTCCTTCCTAAACCCGTGTGCTTTCATCTTCGACCTCATCTTCACTTACCATCAGGTGAGATTGAGGTCAAACGCGGGTTTAGTCACTTATAAAAAAAAAAAAAAAAACAACCATATCAGGAAAATTAACAAAATATATTGAACTGAAAGAGGAACTCAGCAGAATGTGGAATCTCCGAAAGGTTACAATAGTTCCCATTGTCCTATCTACTACAGGTGTAATTCCCAAACAACTACACCAATCAATTTCATCATTAGAATTACCGAAACACATATACATCAGTATGCAAAAATCTGTCATCCTAAATAATTGTCGCATTGTCAGAAAATTTTTGCAAGTTAGTCCTGAAAATCCGACAAACACATGAGTAAAGTAGACATTGTTGATTTTAACTTGGCCTAGGCCCGTTAAAATCGACTAAAACCGGTAGTAATACCGAGCTTAAAATCCTGAACACAAATAATAATTGTCGGGTCTTTCCGCCGAAAGGCGTGTAGCTTTGAATATAAATAATAATAATAAAATCCCCAGACAATCACAGCAACTAAGTACATGGTCCCAAAGTAAGCATAGCTTGTGTTATGGGATACCATGTAGCGAACTAGGGGTTCCCTAGAATATAAATAGATAAACACCCAGACACGGATTTTTTTTCTTTGTTCCGTGCGGGAATCGAACCCGCAACCACTGGCGTCTGAGGCAGTCAGGTATACCCCATCGCCAAAGTGGTCGTCAATCAAAAATAATCTAAACTTATTTAGTAAGTTTAGATTATTTATCATCACAAATAGGTTTATTTAGGTAGGTAGGTATTTTATTTTCCGTTATTGAGCTTATTTTTTAAATTAGGTAGGTAGATACTTAGGTTTACATTTTAGCTTAGCCGTAAATCAGTGTTGATAGCTATTTGAACGTACTTATTAATAGGGAGTACGCTTCAGAAACTATTAAATAATCCTGCAGAACTTTGGAAAACAGAGTTTCAAATATAACATCCGGCAAAAATTGTTATTTGACCGTGTCTGCCTTATTGCTAATAATACTTTGGGAGAAGTTCTATTAGGAATACTTAGTAGGAATAGCAGCGACATTGTTCACAGGAGGGAAAATAGCTCATACTATGATTAAAATACCTATCCATCTTGATCGCACAGAAAATCCCGTATGTTGCATTACTAGGAATAGTGATAAAGCACAGATTATATCCGTGAGTGTTCACATAATTATGGCGGAAATTTTAACCGCTTTTGGTGCTGTGGAAAGTATTTTTATTCTTAAATTCATTTGATTCCGAACAATTTCCCATTTCAGGTTAAAAGAGTACGTAAAGTATGTTACGCTATGGCAATAAATAAGGCACAAGGTCAGACTCTAGGCGTTGCGATCTTAGCGTTTGTTTAGCGTGAGTTGTTTTTCATAATATGGTCAACTTTAGCGTGAGTAGTCCAAGGAACCTTTATGTTTATAGTCCGGATGGGCTCACTGATAATGTCGTGTATGCTTAAGCTCTCAATAATTGATGTCTGTCTCAATCTGTCTTAACCATTATCTTTGTGAGCATTCGTTGCAATGAACGTCAGCTTTGCTATCGGTTGTGCTGCTTAACCGGTAATAAAGTAGAATCCTACTACAAAAACTTACAGAACGCGAGAGATGTCGCGAGCAAAGATATTATATACTCTTTTAATCACTGCTAATCTATATCTATACTTATAATAAATCTGTAGAGAGGTCAATTCTGTACATGAAATATTTTTTCAAAATAACTATCAGGGGGTGATTAGTGACCGATACTGATGCCAAAAATGCAATCAGTAAAATTTTTGTCTGTCTGTCTGTCTGTATGTTCCTTATAGAAACAAAAACTAGGTACTCGAAGGATTTTAACGAAACTTGGTAAAATTATTTTTCATACTCCTGGTTATAGTATACTTATTATCACGCTTCATTCAATAGGAGCAGAGCAGTGAAGGGAAATGTTGGGAAAACGGGAGAAATTACTTCATTTTTTAAGCATCCGTCGCGTGTGCAGCCTTAATGGTTAAAGCTACATGGAAATCATGTATGACAGAAATATTGTACATAAAATTATATAAAAAATATCCCACAACAGTATATGTCTATATTTTATAGTTGACTCACAATAACACGTGTAAATCCCGATAGCTTAGCAGTTCGGAGCTTTCTGATTATATTTGTTTACTCTTACGTTTATAATACTCTCATTCATCCCTAATTAAAAAAAAATAACATTATTACCTATTCAATAAAAAAAGAATCATAGAAATCGGTATAGAAACCCCAAACTTATACATGAAATACGCTATTAACCCATCGCGCGTGAATACTGAATGATATAAGGATTATTTTTGCGTAACGGTTGCCGCGCTCGACGCGGCTCGCGGCGCGGCGGTAGGGTATAAAAAGGCGGGAGGCGAGCGCAAGCTTTTTTTCCGGTCAAGCGTGGTCAGTTCGCGCGCAGTGGCCGTGTTTATCGTGTGTTCAGTGCTCTCCGTTTCGATCGATAAGGGACTTGTCGACTCGGCAGGACCTTTATCGTTATCGTTCCGTTTTACCGCTTATCGACTCCGAGGCTCTCCGGTCGGTATTGCCGCGTATTAGTGCCGTTTTGCGACAGTGGCGCCACTTGCGTGCTAACGACGCATTCGCGAACTTCGCTATCATACAACTGGGAAGTTTGAGTGATTTTCGTGCTGAAAAGGACGAACTTTAAACAAACTTCCGAGTCCCGCGTTTGAACGAGTTGATACCTTACGGTGACAACGAAGCTCGTTAGCGTGGCCCCGGAACGCTATTAGCTCTCCAGGGCTAACAAATCCGGCAGACCCGAACCCATTGCACTGGGCCTTTCCCAGGGGGACGGTTAGGTGCCTGCTCGAATTAGGAGCACGCACCCCCTCTTTTCAGCTTCCGCCGCCGTTCACCGGCATCGGTTTTCGTCAGGTTAGGTTCGTTCGCCGTTCATCGGCATGGTCAACCTTTCAGAGGGTACTCCATCATGGAGCCCCATCCAGGCAACCAGCCTCTTCCACCATCCGAATTGCGGAGCTAACCCCAGTGCAATCTTAGAGCAGCGCATAGCCGCTCGTGTTGAGGCGGCTACGGCTGCTCTTACTGCCCAATTTCACGTGCAGGAAGCACGCCTTCAAGCCACAATTCAGCAGCTTCATAGCTCGCTGGTGGCCTCCCAGGCCCAAGTCGCTCAGGCTCAAGCCGCTCAGACCCTGCCCAGTCCCAACGCTCTACGGTGTCTCCTGGCCCCTCAGAGTACATGGACGGCATCTCCGAATCGGAATCTTCCGAATCCGAGTCTGCCGAGTCCTCCGCCCAATCCACTGCTACTAAACGCAAGGCTTCGCCCGTCAGTGCGTCCCACTCGGATGACACTGTTACGGATAATACTCCATTCACCCCAGTCAGGGGTAAAAAGTCCTCTAATAGGAAAAAGAAGAATACCGCTTCTTCCGCTCCTCCCACGCCCTCTCCAGCGGCGGCTCCCGAGGCGGTAGCGGCCCCTAAGGTGGCTGAAGCCCCTAAGGCGGCAATGCGCCAAAAGGTTGCCCCGCGTCCTAAGCCCGCGGGTCCTCCCCCGAGCTCTAAGCCCCCTCCCCCTGTCTTCCTTCGGGATAAACATCTTTGGGGACAGGTCTCAACCCTCTGTTCGGGGGGTCTGACTGCCCCCAAGATCAATTACAAGAAGGCAACCAACACCGGTGCCTTCATTAAGATCGAGCCATGTACTCTGATCGACTTCAGGAATCTGACTTCCCTGTTAACTCAAAGGCAATTCGCCTATCATACTTACGCTCTCCCGGAAGAGCGTAAAGCCCGCGTTATCCTAAGTGGCGTACCGTTCGAGCTATCGAACGACCTTATCGCCGAGGATCTTAAATTCCAAGGTTTCCCCGTTGAGTCCGTGCACAAGTTGCACAGCAAACGAGGCAAACAGTTTCCCCTTGCGCTTGTTATTCTCACGAATAACACAGCTGGGAACACCCTAATTCGCAATGGGGCCCGCACTGTATGCGGCCTCTCGCAAATCCGAGTAGAAAAACCTCACAACAGAGGTCACCCCGGTCAATGTCACCGCTGCCAACTCTATGGTCATGCGGCACATAACTGCTTCGCCAAACCTAGGTGCGTTAAGTGCCTAGAGGATCATTCCACCAAGGAGTGCTCCCGCACCCTTGAGTCCCCGACAGATCCGTCTTGCGTCCTGTGCGGCCAGTCCGGCCACACGGCGAACTATCGCGGGTGCCCTAAGGCGCCGCGCTCGGTCCGTTCCAAAGCGGCGGCCGATCCCCTTAATTGGAGACACCGCCCCCAGCCCCCTAAGGGCTCCCCTCAAGCTAAGGCCCCTCAGGCCGTGGAATGCGTATCGAAACCCGTTTCGAACGTCACTCCTACCGCTTGGGCTGGGCGCCCGCCCAACCCGCGGTACAGAACGCGAAGGTCAGTTTTGATCGCTTGGCGTTCTGGGTCACCGTCGCTCCTATCAACGAGATTCTTGAGCTCGGCATTGCACTCAACGCCGGCCAGGACTCTCTCGCCGATGCTCTCCCCATCCTATCCAAGCACGCCTCCCTCGTGAGGAAGCTTCAACAAGCCAACCGGTTCTAGGTTGTTCTCAACAATTAATTCACACAACATGTGTTTATAACTTTCACTTCGTTGTTTTTCAATTTTTTTGTTACAGATTCGGTCCTGCGATAAGCTTTCGTGACGGGTTGTCTCTTGGGACGCCCGGTACGCAGCCTCTGACTCCAATTGGCTGTCGTTCAGATGATGAGATTAACCGAACTCGGGACAACTCAGCAAAGGGGGTGTTTAGCGGGTAACGCTGGGTTCGGTGAGTCCCGCACTGTTAGGGATTGGCTGGCGGGGTAGTCCCCCAAAGGTCCCCTCTTCGTGCATCAAGCATTCACCTCCTCTCCTTCTGTGGCTCCCTTAGGGGCGTCAAGTCGGTAGTAAAGCTTTCTGTGGCGGATCAAAAAAAAAAAAAAAGCGCAAGCTTTATAATCATTTGTTTATAATTCATTCAATATTTGGCTGTTGATGCGTTCAGAGCGTTCGACTTTATTCACAGACAATAATTGATATTATAAACCGTGCTTATCAGCGCGACTTTTAGTCTTTAAATAGTTTATTTGAATTTCTTTCGTTGTTATTTTATAAAATAGTTATTAGTTGTTTTGGTAGTGTTTAAATATTCGGTCAAATTCCAAATTTTGGCTAATTTATGTTCAGTTTTTTTTGTATTTTTTAGGTAAAAGCGTAGGTACTTTTATTAATTAATGTAGTTATAGGTATTTATTTTTAAGTGAAGTAGGTACCTATAGGTAGATAGCATTGCACAGGCGTTTCAGCTTTAATTTAATTTCTTTTTCTGTTGTAAGTTGTACATATTTCTGGGTATAATTCTATTTGGATATCTCAAATTTTAACAGGTTGCGGTGCAGGAGAAACCGTCTTTATTCCCAGAATTCCCATAATACCAAATAATTTTCCATTCCAATTTAAAAGAACGCAATTCCCAGTATCGGTGTGTTTTGCAATGACAATTAGATAATAAGGCTCAAGGGCAGACTTTTCGTGTTGCTGGAGTAGATCTCGGTGTCAGTTGTTTCTCGCATGGTGAGTTATACGTCGCTCTTTCCCGGGTTAGCAGATCTAGAAATCTTCATGTTCACGTGCCGGACGGGTCAACTTTCAATATAGTTTACTCGGAAGCTTTGCGCTGAAGTATTTTCGTTCCATAGATACTTAAGCCTAATGTGAAAGTGATCTAAACAATTAATTGTCAAATATTATAAAATGTCAATCCTTATCCTTACTAATATTATAAATATGAAAGCGTGGATATTTGTTCAGCTTTCACGCAAAAACTACTCGACGAATCATGAGAGGTACTAGAAGTAACATAGGATACTTTTTATCCCGAAATTATCGCGAGCGGAGCCGCGGGAACAGCTAGTGAGACATAATTGGCTTTCTATTGTAATTAGCCACAAAGCGCCGGCGCCGGGACAGAAGTATTAATACCGGTATGCTCGATAAATTACGTTCTACACAAATAGCACGTTACACAAAAAACTCATTGATACGAGGGTCATTTGAAAAGTTCCTAGCCTAACGTACTTAATGAAACCACATGATTTTGATTATATTTTTATTTTTCAACATACTCTCCCCCGAGCTCAATACACTTTTTCCATCGACCCGGTAAGGCTTCGATACCCATTTTAAAAAAATCTTCGTCTAACTCCTCAAAATAAGCGTCTACGGCGGCTATGACCTCTTCATTTGTAAAAAAATGTTTACCACCTAAAAATTTTTTCAGCTTTGGGAACAGGTAGAAGTCTGACGGTGCTAAATCCGGTGAATATGGGGGATGAGGTAACAATTCAAAGCCACACCGATGGATTTCTGCCATGGATTGCACAGAAGTGTGAACGCGTGCATTGTCCTGATGAAACAAGACCTTCTTCCTCAATAAACCTGGACGTTTTTCTTTGATTTTTTCTCTCAAAAGCCGCAGCAGGTTGCAGTAGTAATCAGAATTTATTGTTTCACCCTTTTTTAAATAATCCACCAGAATTATACCCTTTGCATCCCAAAAAACTGATGCCATGACTTTGCCAGCCGATAAAACCACTTTTGCCTTCTTTGGGGTGGGTGATCCTGCCCTTTTCCATTGTTTCGACTGTTCTTTTGTCTCAGGTGTATTGTGGTGAACCCAGGTTTCATCCATGGTTATAAATCTTTCAATAAATTCCTGTGGATCAGCTTCATATAACTCTAAACAGTCGCGGGAAGTTGTGAGTCGGTTGCGTTTTTGTTCCACTGAAAGCAGCCGCGGTACCCACCGCGCAGACACCTTAGAGAATCCAAGTTCAGAAGTAATTATATGATGTGTTCGCTCAGAAGAGATGCCTACAGTCTTAGCTATTTCCTCGACTGTCAATCTTCGGTCAGATAAAATTAAATCACAGATTTTTTCTTTGTTTTCATCAGTGGAAGCCGTCGAGGGCCGGCCACTACGGGGCTCATCTTGAATGGACTCACGACCACGTTTAAACTCTGCCACCCAATTTTTAACAGTCGCATACGAAGGAGCGGACTCACCTAAAGTGGCAGACATGTCTTCATGTATAGCTTTTGGAGTTAAACCTTTCAAATACAAGTATTTTATCACTGCACGATGTTCAATTTTATCCATTTTCAAAAATTGCTCTGACTTGACTTACGGTATCACGTGTAAACGAACAATTAATTATTGCAAATAAACTAAACTGTGCATACTTGTTGCTAAATAATGTAGCTATAAAATGAGGGTAGTTATAAAATATACCGACGAGTCTAACAATGTTAGGCTAAGAACTTTTCAAATGACCCTCGTAAGTTTCGTCGTCCACGTGAAAGAAGTCGCGGTCACAGCTAGTAAGCAATAAAATAATAATCGGTTATGATCGTGATCCTTAATTGCAAACATGCAAAAATTGCAAGTTTTATTCTTCAGAAGTGAACTATAAATATGTAAGTAGCTTAATTAATTATTAATTAATCCCGACGCAAAAAGAGGGGTGTTATAAGTTTGACGTGTCTGTGGCATCATAGCTCCCAAATGGGTGAACCGATTTGGATAATTTTTGAAGAACACTCTCGATTAAGTCACCCTTCTAACAAAAAAATAATAATTATCCAAATCGTTTCGCCCGTTTGGGAGCTATGATGCCACCAACAGAGTAACACGAGCACACACAGACACGCCAAACTTAAAACATCCCTGTTTTTGCGTCGGGGATTAAAATAATTAATTTTACTCACTGACCTCTATATTTACCACTGGACTGGCGGCTGTCAAAGTGCTTTTGTGCCCGTTTGATAATCGCCATTTTGGCGCTGTCGGACGTAGCGAGTGTCCGTGGTACTAAAACTAGTCGCTTACAATATACACATGTCCTCATTCTTGATAACTTTTATATAATGCTTATAACAATAACAACATAAAATTCGAATTAATATTTAAAAAATATAAAATCACTTAACAATAAGCAAGCACTTCTCTGGCGGCCACTTGCAATATACGTCAAAATTTGTTCTGCGGACACTCGCTACTCGCTAGTGGCGCTTCAAATAGGCACAAAAAAATAGCTGTCAAACTTACGGAACAGCCAGTCCAGTGGTTAATATAGAGGTCAGTGCAGGGGGCGTCGACAATGTATGGAGATGGTGCAGACTACATACTGGAGTCAGAGTGAAGAAGACAGAACACAATAAGAGGAAAAGAGCAAGAATGATACCAGTGTAGCCCATGAAAAAAAATATTCAATCGATTGTTCGAATACATCGCAGTATTTTTTTGAGTTTACACTTATTCATATTTTTCTTCAAGAAATCTTCGCTTTTATTAGAAATAACATTAAACGAAAACTTTTTCATGACTTCTTCATCATTTTTAAATAATTTAACAAATATTTAAAGGGACCGTATTACATAATCGAATGAATTAGCGAATCGATGTTATTTGAATATAGCAACACAGACATAAAAAGAAATGTCAAAAATTAACGTCTACTTCACAATATGTAAATATTTTTTCGCAATTGCAGTTTTGCGATATTTTTAAATTGTGTTTGTGTTTTAAGTTTTCTTGTGATTTAATCGACTTTTCTCCCCCTGATTGCTTGAAGAAACTCGCGTCAGTGTGAATTTGTATTTTTAAGAAAGAGTGTCAATTTATCCACAATTTTTGTTGTATTACCTTAAACAAAATAAAAATATCAAAAACTTATTTATTGTTTTACTTATTGTTCATCAAGTTAACCTTATATTTAGCCAGTCGGAATAAAAATAAGCAAACCTAACAGAACTGATACATATGGTATTTCACCTAACAAGTTTGCAAGTATTTGCTTATTTTTATTCAGACCAGAGCAAATTGAAATCTCGAAGTCGTTTGAACTGTTTGAAATTCCCGCCATATTAGCTATGTGGACCGTTTTCAGATGGCGTCTAGTCTTAACTTTTAATGTATGAAGTTGTACTTCTTCTCTTGAGTATATGTGTTCTATGGGTCAGTGATTTTACTATTATCTTTTTAGACGACGCCTGAAGAATGAAACTGGCAATTTTTAGATGTTTGCAAGTAAGGATCACGATCATAACCGATTAATATTTTATTACTTACTTATTAATATTGTATTTTTGAGACACATCTCTTTTTCCCCGGAGTTGGGTTTTTATTATATGGCCCTTGAGAATTCTCCTTTAAAAAAATTTTTGATATGTAACAACGAAACCTAGAGATATATACAAATTAAGTACTTAATATTATTTTATTTGATCTTAATGGTATAGGTAAAATCAAGCTCGAAGAAATGCTTACCTCATTTTATCAAAATAAAACAAAGAAAATATAGACTGACGAGCGTTTGCCCGCGACTTCGTACACGTATAAACTCAAAAGTCCTATATTTCC
Organism: Stenoptilia bipunctidactyla; assembly: GCA_944452665.1. Lineage (NCBI taxonomy): Eukaryota > Metazoa > Arthropoda > Insecta > Lepidoptera > Pterophoridae > Stenoptilia > Stenoptilia bipunctidactyla. The sequence goes on from OX101742.1 coordinate 19,679,015, forward strand.
GTTCCCGTGGGAATTTCGGGAATTCCTTTCATAATATAAACAGACACTTATTAAGTAACCTTTATACCAAGTATCACATCCGTGCACTCCAGGATAAGGTTTTTTCATATAAACTAAAACATCATATTTTTCCCGTTCTCGTGGGAATTTCGGGAATTCCTTTCATAAAACAGTCACTTTTTGAAAAACCTTTATGCCAAGTATCGTATCCGTGCACTCAAGGAATAAGATTTTTCATACAAACTAAAATGTCCAGTAATTCCCGTTCCCGTGGGAATTTCGGGAATTCCTTCCTTAGTGGACCCCTAAATCTCCTAAAAAATGTATGTTCCAAATTTCAGCTCTCTACGCCCAGTAGCACAAAGTAACTTTTATAAACTGAGTAGTTACCAGTAGTTACGGCAGTACGTTGTCTGTCAGTCACTCAGTCAGTAACGAAACAGTTTTATATATATTGATTGGTGACTCCCCATTGTGTGATTGTGGACTGGAACCTGGATCAGTCGACCATATATTTTTTAACTGCCCCCTCCTCCCTGTCTCCTTATATGACATACTTCCCCCCCAGTTCCCCAGACCGACCTGCATGAAAGCCCTCCTCTCCTCTAATGATCCCTTGTTCCTTAAAATCCTGTGTAAATATATTCTACATTGTAATATATCTTTGTAAATATGTGTCTTATAAGTATTGTATTATATCTTTGTGTCACTAATATTAATATATAGGTATATATAATGGGTATGTCTGTTATTGGTGGTGGAACTAACTGTGATGTCTTATTGTTTTAGGTAACTCAATGTTCAGTCTTCGTCGCGCCTCACATGAATCTGTTTTTCCTAATACCGTGTCTGTCTCATAACGTGATACTGGCAGTAATAGCCTGTCGCTTAGTATCGACGGCTGGTTGCCACTCAACCCAAAAATTGAATTGAATATATTGATTGATAGGTGCTGTACAATATGTTCCCCCGGTTGTAGGTCTCATTGGGCGTTACAAGTGTTATTGCTTATTAAATATCTCTGAAATACAAAAATTGAACAGATTTTTGTACCAAATAAACGTTTTACTTACTTACTTAAATAATTTGTTACGACGATAATAAATCTAATAGATGATAACTAAGATTATCTGTGTTTCTAAGAAATAAACATATTTTTTTTAAACATATTTTTATAACTTTATCGTTTCATGTTAATTAAATTTATAATACTTTATATAATACTAGCTGTGACCCGCGACTTCATCCGCGTGGATACCGTTTATTAGAGTTGGATAAATACTGTTATTACATCCTCCTTGAAGTTAAAACTTACCTTATTCTAAATTTCGTCAAAATCGACTCAGTAGTTTAGCTGTGAAAGCGTTACTGATAGATAAACAGACAGAATTACTTCAAATTACATAGATCATGCCCGCGACTTCGTCTGTATTGAATTAGTATTTCGAGTAGGTTATTTTCTTCTCCAAGGTCCTCACTATCTTTAGTAACAAAAATAAAAATGAAGAATCTTCGCCCATATAATATGTATAACTCCTTACCACAAACATAGGTAGGTAACTATCTATTAGGTATATTACAAAGGCACATAGCGTTATAAACAAATCGGGTGCCAAAGTGCCTTAAATTTTAATATTGTCTTAAGTTTTCGCGATAACTATTACGTAGGTATCACTATTAAATAAAATACTTTTTAACCGGATTTATAGCGTATATTTACATTTTAAATTTTCACAGTCGCTCGTGACCACGGGGTCTGCAAAGACACCGAAACGTCGAGTTAAAATGTAAGATATAAATTATACGCCATTAATCCGGTTAAAAAGTGTTTTATTTAATGCCTTCAATTTTACTTAATTCATGCAATATCTTCATTAATTATACTTAGCTTATTGTTATTCTAGGTAAAGCTAAGTAGTTTTTGCGTGAAAGAATAGCAAAAATCCATCCATCCAGCCATTATCAGTGTACATACAATACTACCTATAGTTATGTATGGCTGCTTTTCACTGCCAAACGGCTAAGCCAATATTAATGTAATTTGGTATAGTAGTTAACACATACGTTACTTTTTATTCCGAAGAAATCTACGGTTTCTGACTTCCAAGAGGCAGAAACGATCATGAAATAAACAAAACCTTGATTTCCATTTTATCTCTGTATGCACAGAAGGCAGTACATCAAGCGTTACAAATCTGTCAAAAGTTTTTTACTTGAATTTGAACTCTATGCCCTCGATAATAAGTTAAAATTGGTTGGGGAAATTTGACAGGTAATGTAACGCTTGTTCCTTCTGTACCTACCTATATTAAATCGCCCAAAAGCTTGCGCTCGCCTCCCGCCTTTTTATACCCTACCGCCGCGAGCCGCGTCGAGCGCGGCAACCGTTACGCAAAAATAATCCCTATATCATTCAGTATTCACGCGCGATGGGTTATTAGCGAATTTCATGTATAAGTTTGGTGTTTGTATACCGATTTCTATGATTCTTTTTTTATTGAATAGGTAATAATGTAATTTTTTTTAATTAGGGAGGAGTGAGAGTATTATAAACGTAAGAGTAAACAAATATAATCAGAAAGCTCCGAACTGCTAAGCTATCGGGATTTACACTTGTTATTGTGAGTCAACCATAAAATATAGATATATACTGTTGTGGGATATTTTTTATATAATTTTATGAAGAATATTTCTGTTATACGTGATTTCTATGTAGCTTTAACCATTAAGGCTGCACACGCGACGGAAGCTTAAAAAATGAAGTAATTTCTCCCGTTTTTCCAACATTTCCCTTCACTGCTCTGCTCCTATTGATTGTAGCGTGATAATAAGTATACTATAACCTGCCCAGAAGTATGAAGAATAATTTTACCAAGTTTCGTTAAAATCCGTCGAGTAGTTTTTGTTTCTATAAGGAACATACAGACAGACAGACAGACAAAAATTTTACTGATTGCATTTTTGGCACCAGTATCGATCACTCATCATCCCCTGATAGTTATTTTGAAAAAATATTTCATGTACAGAATTGACCTCTCTACAGATTTATTATAAGTATAGATAGAAGATAGATAATTTCTATTAAATAGGTGGAAAAAATGGTCATCCATGGTCATCCGATCGATATATTCAAGGCGTAGTAATGATTCAGTTCTACAGCTCCTTAAATATGACCATAGGAGTTTTTTGTGCATCTTTAATAGTTTCTACAAATTCAAAGCTAAAATAAAAAATAAAAACTTACAAAAACTTCAGACCTCTGCGATGCTTTTACGGCAAGATATCGACAATAACGTTTTTTTTACCGTTTCAATGGCGCGGCTATTGGGTTTTGGTCTTACAGCTCCTATAATGTAAACCTATGATTTTTTGTTATATTTTTAATAGTTTTTTTACCAATTCAAATCAAGGATTTACAAAAAACTTCAGACCTCTGCGATGCTTTTTCAGCGAGATATCGACGATAAAGTTCTTTTTATCGGTCAATGGCTTGGCCATGGTTTTATAATCTAACAGCTTCTAAAATATAAATCCAGGATTTTTTTCTTTATGTTTACAATTTTTTTACAAATACAATCTGTGTTTTACCTAAACTTTAGGTCTCTGCAATGATTACTTTTAAAGATCTACGTGGCCGCTCGATTCGCCATGTTTCAATGGCGCGGCCACTTTCAAACCCTAGGAGGTTTAGTGACTTTTTATCCATACCTTTTACAAATTTATAGTTTTGGGAATCGACTTTTACAAATTTTTACATAAATATTCGATATGGACACAGGATTTTAAGGATCCATTTATTATTGTGTTGCAAAACCTTAAGAGGCGATATGTGACGACAACCAAAGTGGGTTTATCGATTGAGACGTAAGTAATTACTTTCGAAAACACGAAAAACTTTTGGTCAGGACAATTTCTGGCTGAGGCGACTTGTCTTTACCAGTATCTTACTATAAATATTAACTAATTAGCGCATCACCTCTTGCAGGCAGCTTCTCCACATCAATCCCAACAACACTTGGTCTACGACTTTTTAAATTAAATCGTTTTATTAATTTAAGATTTCCCATACAAAAACTGGTGTTACTCTATTTACACTGATGCCACACACCTTGCGTCACGCCACGAGCAGAGGGGCGCAGGGTTGCGGGGTGACGCAGCAAAATACAGAGATTTTCTTTTTTTGTGCTATTTATCAAGATTTGTAAAAAGTCGTAAAGCAAATGTTGTTTGGATTGATGTGGAGCCAGGCGCGGTCGCAGACTGAAATTTTCGGGGGGGTCACATCTGAATTTTGGTCACAAATTTTTTTTTTAATCAGAAGTATCTTTTTTAGCTACTTTTTATTAAGATGTTCATCTTTTCATGATGGTGATGAAATGATGAAGAGGTGATGCGTTAACCCTGTAGTTAGTGCGCTGTAGAATAGTGCAGGAGACAGTTTCCGTACCGTATTGTTTCACTCATGAAGGTTGCCGTAATTTACAAATTATGTTTAAGTATTTCATCTGTCACACATTCATATTTTTGTAAATCATTATTATCCGTGGTAAATTAATTCAAACCCAACCAGAATGTTCTAGTCTACTAATAAAATCTAATTGCTCTCTAAAATCTAAGTGGTTCTGATAGATTTAGCGTCATTTAGGACACTGTTACCTGCACCATGCTACAGCGCAAATATTATAAATATCGCACTTGGAACTGAGTTATAGTCTAAAGATTGTGACTAGCGATTTGTGACAGGTCTCATAAAGTTTAAAACATACGTAATGTAAGCGGAAAAGGGATTTTTTAATTTGTACAGCGTCCGGCAGGCTTATGCATTCTTGCAGTTGCAGACGGTCTATAACGTTGTAATATTATCTTAAGGAATGTGAAGGCAGACAAAGAATACATGGTATTTCCCAAAAAGCTTATAAACTTTGAAAGCGTGATGTAGGGAAATCGTCATGTCGTCATGTCGTCATCTTCGTTATCATAATATACCTACGCTATATTGTAGCATAGGTAGGTAAAGATAGATAATCATTTTTCATAAGTTTAATTTAAGCCCTTATCTCTTTTAAGGTGTCTACACACCAAAGCCGCCGGCCCAGCGGCACGAACCCGGCGAGTTAATGCCGGCGCGGGTAAACCCGGCGGCTTCTACAATATTGATATTCGCGGCATCGTTCACAATTAGTGATTGCCGAGTGTTCGGAGACGTTGCGCGTGTGTTTCGAATTATTACTACGTATTTTCAATATTTGACATGGACGAGGACGATAGTGATCTAATTTTAGCAGCTTGTGCAGTTATTATAGGTAGATCCCTCGGCGGGCAACGGAGCGGGGGGTGCCGGGCGTGCCGCGCGCGGACGCATTCCGCCGGGCCGGCGGCTTTGGTCGTTTCAAAATCAGGCCGCCGCCGGCCTTGCCCGCCGGGTTCGTGCCACCGGGCCGGCGGCTTTGGTGTGTAGACACCTTTAAATCTTATGAAGTCACCTTTGACGTAAGATTGCTTTACGCCTTTAAAATGGATGGATAATACAGTTAATTAAAAGAAAAAACAAATAAGTTAATAAATAACAATTTATTACTCATCTCTTAACCTAAATACTAAAAATATCACTAATTCTCCATACTTATCCTTTAGCTCTTAAGTTAACAACAAAGTTTACATTATAATGTCAAATAATTACATTATAAGGCATTAATTTAGAGCCTCAATGAAGAAAAATGTCTTAAAAACTTGTGATTTAAGCTCGTACTTAAAAAACTAGAAAGTTAATTCAATCAAATTGAAATACACTTTTTAAATCGAATCATAAACATTCCCAAAAACAGTCTTACAAAAACAAATATCTCAAGATTATGATCGCACACCAGATTCTTAAATTACATTTATTACACCATCAAAATAGAAAACACAAGGCCTTGTCTAAGTACAAGCGGCACGTCGCGCGGGGCTTCTCGCGTTTTCGTTACATCGCCGGCTTTTTATAACCAGCGGATAGTGTCATAGTAGAGCCGGCGATATAGTAAAACGCATGTGCTTAAACTAGGCCTTAGCTTAGTTTTCATAATTCTCTTTATAAAATAAAAAATAAAATTAACAGTTCATCATCGCTATTAATTGAAATAATTTTAAGTCTGAGTCACATAACTTTTATTAAATCGTGATAGCTATACAACGTGTAACATAATGAAGAGATAATTCTTAAGGGGATTGTATGTTTGGTGATGTAGTTTATAAGTAACAGTAACATAGATTATTTTATCCTTACGGTTCGGCCGAAAAACAAGTTCAAAATTTAGATCAAAATATCTAAGTGTCAACCCTAAAAACAGCTGTTGGCTTTTGATGGAGTCTATTCGATAACAGATGGCGTAAAAATAAAGTGATGGGTAACTAAGACAGATACTACAAAGTTCAGCCGGTGCAGGAAAGGTCATAAGGTCACTGACTGCGGCACAAGTCTTGTTTTAGCTTATTAGGTTGACTAGGGCTGTCAAAATATATTGTTGTAAAATAATTAAATAAATTTGTATGAAAGTCTATACCAGCACTAATCATGCTAATTCTTTTATTTTATATTCTCCGTATAGTATATAAGAAAACCCTTCAGTTTTATATCTCCATTTTGTTACACGTTGTATAAATAGTGATCGCGATACATACTTTACAACGATTTCATTTATTAAACTCATTTATATGACACTTATTGTAATAACCAATAATCTTAAGTAAAAATAAACCATTGCTCATTATAATAGTCTATTTATTGCCATCAATTTTAAAACCTAAGACTCAAGCTTTTTATAAATACTAACACTGGATTTTATCATAACTGGCTATCGATCAAATAATAGTTAACATAATTTATAAATCATAAACAAGAAGGCTAAGGTACGCTGCGTTTGGACAATCATTTATTGTCAGATAACAAAAGCATCGTGACTCTTGGTTTATTTCCTATAAACGCATACAGTATTTCATAGATAAAATATAATTAAGGCCTCAATAGCTAGGTTGGTTTCACCGTCTTATGTTGTCTGTACGCGCAATGGTAAATCGCGCCGTAAATAGTACGCCGATATCAGAATACCTGAGTCCGTTGCTTAGCAACCACTGTGTGGGCAAAAGTCAATTCGCTACAATATTAAGGTAGAGCAGCTATACAGGGTTAATTTTAATTAGCGCATCACCTCTAGCAGGCTTCTTCTCCACATCAGTCCCAACAACATTTGTTCTACAACTGTTTAAAATTAATAGTTTTTAAAATTTTAGTTTTCTCATATGAAATAGTAGTTTATGAAACTGTCACATAATACCTAGTTATGTGCAGTTTCATACACTACTTTATCTAATCTTATACACTGAAGATATTTATTCCCGCCATTATCGCGCATGCGCCAAAACGCGCCGCGCGGCCACAGAATGTAACGTAGCGCGGCGCTCGCAGGACACAGATAAAAAAATGAAATCTATGGTCTGTTATCTGTATCGAAAGGAAAAAATAAATTATTATAACATTGTATTGTTCGAGGTAGTGTTTTATAATTTAATTTTTTAATTTCATTTCGTTATACTATTTTAAAAAGGATGTCAATATAAATTCGTTCTGAGTTTTATATTTTGAATATTATGATATGAGAGTAGATAAAATATTTATAGCCTCTGTTTAGAGGCGTAACTCTATTTACTCTGAGCGTAGTTATGTCAAGACCTTTGCGCAGTAAAATATCGCAATATAATAATAATAAGGTACTTCTTAAAAAATTAAGATTAAGGAGCAAACATTTTTTAGTTTTTATGTTTTTTGTTATTTATCAAGATTTGTAAAAAGTCGTAGAACAATAATGTTGTTGGGATTGATGTGGAGAGGCTGCCCGCAAGAGGTGATGCGTTAATTAAAATTAACCCTGTATAGTCAGAGCGTAAGAATGGACGGTTTCAATTAAGTAGATACCTATACTCGTAGTAACTCTATAAAATGATATGATATTTTACGAGTGAAAAAAGTTTCAAAAATGTCCAGTTTTCAATAACTTCCATCACCATTTTGCTACTGTCAAAACATTGAATTTAAAGCGATTTGTTTATTTGAAAAATGGAGAACAAAATTCCACCAGCCGTAACAATAAGATTTTATAGAAAACGCAAGAGTTTTAGATCCTCATAATCTTTTGAGAAAATAAAGAAATCGAGGACGCATCAACTCATTGCCTTTGTAATGCAAGGTGATCATAGTTTGGGGTGGTCTGTGCCTAACATTAGATAACTATCAATAGGATATAACCACACTATGATATCTGCTACCACACTGATTACCATCACCAAACAAGTTTGTGGTATTTCGAATGGAAAGCCATAAATAAATTGTTAAATGAAGAGTTAATTATTAGACTTAACTTCCATGCTGGACTGGGAGCGAAAGAAAAACATAGAATGTACCAGCTGCTTCTCTTCCCGGGCATACTGTAAAAGTCAGTTAAGGGACAGAGGTTTTAAATGCGTTTTTGTGGGCGATAGGCTGACCACCTGTCACTACAATAGTCTCTCTCCATCTTTATAATACCTCCAAATTTGTCAAACGTGACATCAGATGGTTTTGTAACCTCCTCTGTTATTAAATGGTTTCCGAACCCATTGACAACATTCATTGTAAATGGTATGATTAAATAATATGTCACTGACATAAGAATTAAGTTGTTTAAACTACATCTATTTAAACTTACAATAAAAAAAAAATGGATGAATGACTAAAATGGTAGAAATTTATGACGTTTCAAACAATTGGACGTTTGTCGCACAACAAGAATTAACTTTAAAAAGGCACCAATTCTGACTAATGCCGGCTGCTTTTAATCGAATATTTATATTTTAATCGATTGCAACTTGAGGGCAATCTTAAAATGTGATCTATTTACACTAAGCGGAACTTAAGATCGTTCTTAAAGTTAAAAGCCTAATACTCAATCATACCGAACCTAATATTGAGTAAAAAATACGTGACATGATTTACTTATCTTAGCGGCGGAAAAGAATATAAATACAAAAAGAAATACACAAATATTGTATGAAAAAATTGTCTCTTATTTTTATAAGCTTCTTTTATAAGTCATCTTACGTAACTATGACAATACAAATTTTAGGTTCTGTAGAAATTAAATACTTAAAACAGCTCGGTAATTAAAACCGTTAAAATTAAGTAATAAGCGAAATCAATGTTGTATTTTTTGATGGCTAATTCCGCTAACTTATATCTATTAGGTCAAACGCACTAATAGACGCACATTATTTTGGTTAAATTAGTTAAATCGTAAAGTTCACACTTTGATATATCTATGGCGGTCGAGTCAGGACAATTATTTTGTGATAATACTGTAGCCATACAAATGAAAAAAAAAATTATTTCACCGAGGATCAGAACTATTTTTTTTTAATTTGTATAACCCTCAAAGTACAATAACTTTTCATCATGTTTACATACCAATACTGCTTGAAATAGTAGTCAAAAAGGTGTAAGTTTGTTCTACAATATTGCACCTTAAGGAGGCGTTTCCGCAAATCTTCAAAATAGGGTATTTTCTGGTACATATTGTGATAAAATGGCGCAAAGTTTAGTATAATTACAAGTACTAATAGATAGATAAGACTTTCATCTCCATTTATGATATAAAAATTATATAAATAAATTTGTTTTTGTGGCTTAAAAACTAATTTTGCGATGCCTCGTCGCACGAAAATGACGATTTTAAGCCAATTTACGGTACCACTTTTGGTATGAAAACACAAGTATTTATGAATAAAAAAAATACTATTCGATGGTTGACATGTTCATTTTTGATAATACGCATTTTTTTCTTTGAAATTACTACTAAAAACCCTTTAAAAAAAAATAAAACCAAACACGTAATTTTCTTCATGTTTGTATAAATGCGTAAATCTTAACACACTGTGGTAAGGGTTATTATACTTTAGCAAATAATGTCAATATCATTACAAACAAAAACTAGATATCTTCAGTCTGCGCTCAGCCGCTGTCGAGAGTGGACCTGTATCGCTTTTGAGTTATTTTTCGTGCTAAGAAACATCGCTGTACATACACAATTTATTACATCAAACAAGTCTCGATACTTGACGCTCTCTGAACTGAGTTGAAAAGGTAATAATATAATTTTATTGAAAAAAAAAAAAATTACAAAACCTTTTATGATTAGGATTGAATTTGGAAACTTGGAATCATTATGTTTGTTAGGACTAAACCTTATCTCCAGTTCTGGTAGTGGGGTCTGAAGGTATACCTCGAGGTGCTACTGGTACTCCTAGACGGGTAAAGCTAGGTATATCGAGTTTGGGCTCATTTTGATTCGAAGGAAGAGACCTTACCACCAGTTTTGGTAGTAGGAGCTGAAGGTATACCTCAAGGTGCTACTGGTACTCGTAGACCGATAGAGCTAGACATGTCGAGTTTGGGTTCATTTTGATTCGCAGGACGAGACCTTACCACCAGTTCTGGTAGTGGGAGCTGAAGGTATACCTCGAGGTGCCATTGGTACTCCTAGACGGGTAAAGCTAGTTATATCGAGTTTGGGTTCATTTTGATGCGTAGGACGAGACCTTACCACCAGTTCTGGTAGTGGGAGCTGAAGGTATACCTCGAGGTGCCATTGGTACTCCTAGACGGGTAAAGCTAGTTATATCGAGTTTGGGTTCATTTTGATGCGTAGGACGAGACCTTACCACCAGTTCTGGTAGTGGGAGCTGAAGGTATACCTCGAGGTGCTACTGGTACTCCTAGACGGGTAAAGCTAGATATATCGAGTTTGGGTTCATTTTGATTCGTAGGACGAGACCTTACCACCAGTTCTGGTAGTGAGAGCTGAAGGTATACCTCGAGGTGCCATTGGTACTCCTAGACGGGTAAAGCTAGTTATATCGAGTTTGGGTTCATTTTGATGCGTAGGACGAGACCTTACCACCAGTTCTGGTAGTGGGAGCTGAAGGTATACCTCGAGGTGCCATTGGTACTCCTAGACGGGTAAAGCTAGTTATATCGAGTTTGGGTTCATTTTGATGCGTAGGACGAGACCTTACCACCAGTTCTGGTAGTGGGAGCTGAAGGTATACCTCGAGGTGCCATTGGTACTCCTAGACGGGTAAAGCTAGTTATATCGAGTTTGGGTTCATTTTGATGCGTAGGACGAGACCTTACCACCAGTTCTGGTAGTGGGAGCTGAAGTTACCATATTTTAAAAGAACTGAACAGGACACAAGGAACTGAAATCTATAGGCGGTCAGATTTGGTGGAATCGGGTTTTCATATTTTAAAAGAAATAATAAAATTTATGGACAAAGGATAATGCAAGTGATTGGGCTCCAAAAAAAAAGTCATTGTGCAGAGATGAGATGAGAGTCAGATTATAGATTAGACACATGTCATTCATATTTGTTAGGACGCCAAAAAAATTAGTCCTGGGAAAAAAAAGATATGACCAAAAATACATTTTGCGTTTAATAGAATAAAAATCGTTTTCTTTTATGATACAGAAACTGAACGCCCGTAGATTTCTACGAGTGTATTCGTATAACCTTTACAGCCATTGACTACGAAACTAGTGAATATTGTAAATAAATACGATTATTGGTAAAAAAAAAGTGCTTGTGTGATCCTTATAAGTACCTAATGGGTTGGCTACACAGTAGTAAACCGCGATTAGTTCGTCTCTTTTCTTAGTATAGCGACTTCCCTTCTTATTATCGTCGAGCGAGACAGCAGTGCGCTGTCACAAAAGAGATGTTATTAATCTGTCTCTTTTCTTACTATAGCGAACTTTTTGCGGCACTGGTTCGGCGACATTGGAAGCACGGTTTACAACTGTGTAGCCACCCCTTTTGATTTGATTTGTCTTTTTTCTTACTTTAGCGATGTCTCTTATACGGCACTGGTTCGGCGACATTGGAAAAGCAGTTTACAAATGTGTAACCACCCCTTATGAAATAATGGTATGTATGGTTTATCTAATACTGCCATTTAGAATAAGCTAATGTGTTGGTATAAGTGGTTATCGTTAATGAAAAAAGTAAGACTTTTAAACACATGATTTATTATTTCATTCATTACCATTGGTAAGAGTTCTTAAACATAAAATAAGTACTATTTTTGAAGACGTTATTCATTATTTCAGTACAATTAAACAGACATCATAAATTATAAAAGGAATAGTACTTTTAAACACATGATTCATATTAACAATACAATTAAATATCATAATCATAAAAGAAGTTCGACTTTCGACTCGAACCCCGAAATGTTTCGAATAAAATGGACAATGCGCGCTAATAATGTGCTCCGAGAAAGAGATAGAGAGCGTTGATGAAATCTAGTTGTAATAATTATATAACCACTAATAGACTTTATTAACCACTTATAGCAACATACTAGCTTATTCTAAACGGCAGTATTAGATGAACCATACATACCATTATACCATAAGGGGTGGTTACACATTTGTAAACTGCTTTTCCAATGTCGCCGAACCAGTGCCGTATAAGAGGCATCGCTAAAGTAAGAAAAAAGACAAATCAAATCAAAAGGGGTGGCTACACAGTTGTAAACCGTGCTTCCAATGTCGCCGAACCAGTGCCGCAAAAAGTTCGCTATAGTAAGAAAAGAGACAGATTAATAATAACATCTCTTTTGTGTGTCGACGATAATAAGAAGGGAAGTCACTATACTAAGAAAAGAGACGAACTAATCGCGGTTTACAACTGTGTAGCCAACCCATTAGGTACTTATAAGGATCACACAAGCACTTTTTTTACCAATAATCGTATTTATTTACAATATTCACTAGTTTCGTAGTCAATGGCTGTAAAGGTTATACGAATACACTCGTAGAAATCTACGGGCGTTCAGTTTCTGTATCATAAAAGAAAACGATTTTTATTCTATTAAACGCAAAATGTATTTTTGGTCATATATTTTTTTCCCAGGGCTAATTTTTTTAGCGTCCTAACAAATATGAATGACATGTGTCTAATCTATAATCTGACTTTCATCTCATCCCTGCACAATGACTTTTTTTTTTGAATCCCAATCACTTGCATTATCCTTTGTCCATAAATTTTATTATTTCTTTTAAAATATGAAAACCCGATTCCACAAAATCTGACCGCCTATAGATTTCAGTTCCTTGTGTCCTGTTCAGTTCTTTTAAAATATGGTACCTTCAGCTCCCACTACCAGAACTGGTGGTAAGGTCTCGTCCTACGCATCAAAATAAACCCAAACTCGATATACCTAGCTTTACCCGTCTAGGAGTACCAGTGGCACCTCGAGGTATACCTTCGGCTCCCACTACCAGAACTGGTGGTAAGGTCTCGTCCTACGAATCAAAATGAACCCAAACTCGATATACCTAGCTTTACCCGTCTAGGAGTACCAGTAGCACCTCGAGGTATACCTTCAGCTCCCACCAGATCGACTTTCCGAAGTGGTGGTAGATTCAGTTCAATTTGTAAATTGTTTGACTTATTTCAAATGTATTTAAATACTTACGAAATAAAGAATATTTGAGTTTGAGTTTGAGTTTGACTATCAGAACTGGTGGTAAGGTCTCGTCCTAAGAATCAAAATGAACCCAAACTCGACATGCCTAGCTCTATCCGTCTAGGTGTATGTACCAGTAGCACCTCGAGGTATACCTTCAGCTTCCACTACCAGAACGGGTGGTAAGGTCTCGTCCTAAGAATCAAAATGAACCCAAACTCGACATGCCTAGCTCTACTCGTCTAGGAGTTCCAGTAGTACCTCAAGGCATACCTTCAGCTCCCACTACCAGGACTGATGGTAATGTCTCGTCTTATGAACTCGAACTTGACATGCCTAGGAATAGGAATTCCAGTAGAAGCCCTCGAGTGTACCACCAGCTCATCAGGTTCGATGGTGAGGTTTTATCGTTACGAATAAAACGAGCTCAAACTTTCCGAGCACTTTAATTAATCTTACCCAATTTAATCGTTTTAATAAAAAAAATTGCAAATATTTAAAACTAAAGTATCAAAACTGTTCAAAACCTTTCGTCTTTTTCACGGCACGCTTGTGTGCGTGAATCTTATACATGTAGTAGTAGAATTCGATACCTAGCCTTTTCGGAAACGCATCCTTAAGTGGGCTCACTATGGTCGAGGTTAGAAGCACATGTGTTTATTACAGATTCTTGCTATGTAAATACAGCGTTGTTTCTTAGTCACCGGCCAAATTTAAATATTATGTTCTTTAATACTATATAATCATACCTGCATATTTATTTTTGTATCGCTCAGAAGAAAATAATAAAGATATGGCACCACAAAGTTTTTTAAAATTAGGTAGTCGGCGTCGATGAACACAGCTACTATGTCTTTTTAAAAAGCTTCCTCCCCAAGCTCTAGTGTTAACTGGCGCAGTCTTAAAGGCAGGATACTGGAATATTATAATAATAGTATCCCCAGACAATGACACCAACTACATGGCCCCAAAGTAAGCATAGCTTGTGTTATGGGATACCATGCAGCGAACTAGGGGGGAACCTATAATATAAATACATAAATAGATAAACACCCAGACACGGAACTTTTTTTTTTCTTGTTCCGTGCATACTATTATTTCCATATGCCTGTGAACCTACTCAACAAATTTCATAACATTTAAAGAACTTGGGGGTTCATAAACGTAAGAACTCCTGGTTTCTAAAATCGTTCCCAGTAAAGGAAGAAAGAAAAATGAAATGGTGGTCGTGGGATAAGCATAGAATCTGATTCCATCCTTTTCCAACCTCTTTTTCCAATTTTTTATTATTTGGTTTTTATATTCATTATTTTGTGTGTGTGTGATTTTTAACTCTGTTTCAAATAAAACTCTTTTAAAGGATTATTCCGTTTTTAAATAGGTTTATTTTTCGTTAATTAATTAAAATCATTAAAAAACTAATCAGCAAACCTCATCGCAGGCTCAAGCCAATATTATAGAGATAGATGTAAATATGTTGTCAATTATAGATGTATTGTTTTCGAATAATTTTCGTGACAGTTTTCATTTTCCATTACGCGCAAACTATTTACAACTAATAAAATATAAATTGGCGCGTTAAGAAAATAAAAACTGTCAATAAAATTGTTTATTTTTAAATTATAAATTGAACTGATAATGAAGTGTAATTGTTATTATTAACTGTAAATAAATTAAGTAAATGTCATAAAAATATTATTATGTAATAATATTTATAATTATCTGTCATAATATTTACAGATTCAAAGAAACGGAACGTTCAGTTCATCGTGATTGGCACTACTGAATCGATGAATATGAGCGGCCATCTTGTAATCGGGAGTTTGTATACATTTTTTTCACCAACTGATTCGATACGTCAAAGCTATCGAATGGAAGATCGAACAATTTCATTACGGCAACGTCACAAAAATTGTCAATTTTGAACTGTCACAAAAACCACTTGAAAAGATTTCAACTATAACATGGAATATGCTTAGATTAGTGCGCTACTACAGACATACGATGGTAATAGACGAACGTTTTTTTTTTTTATAAAATCAATAAAGTATGTATTAGAAATCATAGGACCGGACAGGAACTGTGAGCGATAAATATGCAGGTACGTTTGAATCGTATCAAAGAAAATAACTTTTAAATTTGGCTGGTGGCTAAAAACCAACCCTGCATAATGATTTACTTTCATTTATCGATGGTGTTTACTTAGCTAACGTCGTCCACTGTTTCTGCTTACCTCAAAAATTGTCAAACGTGACATCAGATGGTTTAAAGCCTCTGCTGTTCTGCCTATCCCATAAGAGATAAAAGCGTGAAGATTTATATATCTATCTATCTATAATAAATAGTTGACGGTCTATTGTTCTCGTATATTAACGTCTAGCTAATAAAAGTAGGTAGTGTGTAGTGCCACTGGGGGTCGGTTTGTTGAAACAATGGCGCACTGGCGCGCACCCCGCTCGCCGACGGCCGGGTCGCGGGATCCTCACTTAGCATCTGTTTTAATACTTTTATCTGAAAAGAAGTAGTAAAAAATATGTTTGAATAAATAATAATACATATTTCTACACAACAGTTTCTAGCCCAAAATAAGTGCAATTCCTATTTTTTTACTTTGTAAATATAAATTATGTATATGACAACATTGTTTATATTAAATACGATAGAATAACCACTAAGCAGTAACTTAGTACTGAGAGTGTGGACTTGGTTATGAAACCGGCTTATTCACAACACAATATTTATTCGCTGGTACGTTCCGTTAATTACTTTACAATTACAACGCTAAAACCAATGAATACCGAGCTACTATAAACAGTCCGTTTGACATACATCCGCGCGCCTTTCCTTCCTCACCGTATCTCATAGAGGAAGATAAATATACCAAAAGGAATAGAGAGCCAACTCGACGCCTCAACTAGTCCCCATTGACGCACCGCCATTTTGCTACGCTCTCGTGCTGCCATCTCTATTTTGGTGCAATAATACTATAACGTGGCTGGTATTGTACAGATTTGCTAATATTATAAGCACCACATTATCTCGTCATTACTAGGATTTGAACCCAGAACCTCAGCTCAATAAATCTCCAGAAAACACCACAAGATAACACAGAGATTACAAAATTCTGCATCAACACATGCACACGCAAGGAGGAGCAGCCATTTTCGTGACGGACCTGACAGACCTTTTGTTTGATTGGTGGATTACAACTATGGACATCTACCGTGGTAAAATGACAACATTTGCTACACCAAAATGATATAACTGAGCTGTCAAATTGTAGTACATTAAGAGTGACACCCCTGCCGTATCTGTGTCACTTGTCATCATCCTACTTCTAGATATACCCGTTGGCGCTGCAATCGAATGTCAAACAGTCATTCATTGCATTTAGCACCCTCTATAGCATACTACCAACATACTTCCGTTACGATGAAATCATACAGACATCTTAATATCGCTAACATAGCATACACATAGAGAACGGTATGAATTATGAATAGTGCGACTGAATTACTAAGTAAGCGAAACCACAAGAAAACGAGTACGTAGGTAGTAGGTGCGACGAAGAGCGTAGTCTAGCCGAGGTTGCATACAGGCCACAAGTGGGCGAGCCGAGCGAGCGAAGCGAGCGGTGCCACGGCAGCGGCCGGCGAAGCACCATAAACACTAGAGTCACCGATTTTAACATTAAGATGTCGCCCACTTAGTATTTCAGTAAGTCATAAGCGATTTTTATAACCCTATTTATTGGATTTTATGGTCACCCGGTTAAATACATCCCAATTAAAATAACTCTAACCCAAAACAGAAAAAAAAAACTTACTTCCTCAGGATAGCTGCACTCAAACTGACTAGGATACATTCCGTTCCTGGCCTTCATCAGACAAGCCACTCTTTCGGATTCCGTCGAGAATGGAACCAGCAACTCCAGTAGAATCAACCCGAGAGAGAATATATCCACCTTGTAGCTATAGGGGCGGCCTAGTAGCTGTTCAGGGGACATGTATAGATGGGTTCCTGGAAGGAATCATTAACCATTTTAATTATCATGGTCACTAACCAATGCATAAGTTGCATGATTTATTAAATTAAATTATATGGTCGGTTTTTTGCATTTAAATTTTGTATTTTTGTTTACACTTTTTCTGTGTAGATAAAAAAATATTATCCTTCAAAAGCAACAAAAATCGAAGCCATATAATAATAATAATAACAAATATTTCTGACACTCACACAACATTATCTAGCCCAAATTAAGTTTCATAAAGAACTTGTGTTATGGATACTAGATGACTGATATGCTTAAGAAATATATAAACATACATATTGAATAAATACATATTTTTTATTAGAATAAACTTAAATAAACATATAAACGTCCATGACTTGAAGACTAATATCTGTGTTCATCACACAAATATCCGCCGCCGCCGAGATTCGAACCCAGGACCTCTGGCATAGAAGGCAATGTATGTTACCGCTACACCAGCCGGTCGTCAAGTATTGGTTTTCATTTTAGCATTTTAAGTGAGGATGTGGTCGAAGGTAGCCCATGGGCTTTAGAAAGTACTGGTTGTTTATCAAACATTGCCGAAATAGAACACCGAGGTGTTTTATTTCTGTATTTCGGTGTTGTATTTGTATTAGGCAAAAAAAGAGAATATAAATAAACTAAAACGCACTCACCAACTTTATAAGTATGTCTGGAATGCCCCATAGCCTCATTCGCGGGGCCATCTTGCGATATCTCCGTCATAGCGGTGACCAGACCGAAGTCCCCCACTTTGACTTTACCGTCGGGCGCAAAGAATATGTTGCTCGGCTTTAGGTCGCGATGTATAAGACCGGCTAGGTGCACGTATTCTACTGCTGATACTATTTGACTGAAGAGCGATTTCACCTGAGAATTGAGAGGAGTCAGATGAATTTGATAGTTTTCGAGAAAAATTGAGTTTTTTAAATGACAAATATAGTCATAAATAATAATAATAAATAAATATTTCTGACACTCACACAACATTATCCAGCCCAAATTAAGTTTCTTAAAGAACTTGTGTTATGGATACTAGTTAACTGATATACTTAAGAAATATATAAACATAACCACCTATTTATCCGGGACTGATGATGATAAATAACTAGAAAGCTATAAATCAAGTACACTCACCTTCAAATATCGATCAGTACACTCCCTATTCTGTCTCAACCAATCGTGTAAGTTATCTCTAAGGCACAGCTGCATTTGTATGTACAGGTACATTCTCGTCACAGATTTAGTTTGTGAGTGTGACGAGCTCTGCACCACCATGTCTAGTGACCAGTGACGGGTGTGGCCCTTCTGGAAATGAAAACATTTGTTTGTTAAAAAAATTATGTAGATGCGAGGAATTTTAATATTAAAACATATACAAGGTTGATTTGTTGTCACCAGCTAAATTTTTTTTTTTCAAAGAAAATATCATTTAAGAAAAACCCACCCTGTATACAGGATGAAACAAATTCGTAAAAAGTTATTTTTGTTTAACTTTAGTTTGAACACGTGGACATGACAACAGGCGCAACCGTTCATATTTAATTTATAGGAGTATCATGGTCATCCTAATGGCTAAGTTAAACTGTCAAAGACCCATATCATGCTAGGTTAGATGAATTATTAATCTACATAAGTTTTGCTATTTAAAATTATTATCAATAGAATTTTATCTTTGCTTTTAGAGTTAATACAATGCTTGTATTTGAAGGCAAATACTGCAATACAAACAAAAAATTCTGTTTACAACTGAAGTCCCACCCTGTATAAAAGACCTCGTTGACTGGATTTCCTCGCGTTTCACCAGTGCGAGCACAGAACTTTATCGACTCGTATGTTTACGAATGTTCGTATAGTATGGAGTCGATTGCAAGTTTTAAGTAACATTGTAATTTAATCATTTTACAATACATGTTAACAAATATTAAAAATTAGCGAGGCACACATTTATTTAAAATTTTCGTGCGGCAGTGGATAGATTTCAATTATTGCTTACAAACCGACTCCATACTATACGACCTTTCGTGTACACACTAATCGATAAAGTTCTGTAATCGCACTGCTGTATCGAATTATAGTGCGGCCGGTGGGAGTTTGCGTTCCTGACAGCTGTCAAAATCATAGCTTTTTTCCCCTTCGAATCGGAAATAAACTTTATTCAGTGGACATAAGGAACTGTCAGGAACGCATTCTCGCAACGGCCGCACCCTAGGAATGATATGATTACGCTAAAGTCCGTTTAAAAAATTGAATCGTGTATCTTTTATTAAAATTTACTACGAAGCATAAATGCACAACTTAATTGTATGAAACAAAATCAAGCTTATTTTAATTTGCAACCCTGCGGCTGGAAAATATAAAAATAAATAAAGTGTTAATACATGTATATATTCATTCCACTTTGTAATATTGGTATATAGGGTCCGTCTATAATGGTCAATTGTATTTTAAAAGCAGATTAAGAATGACGAGTGGATTTAAATTACGAAAGAAACATTTTTATTTTAATTTCCAAAAATAAAAATTTTAAAATTCTTCTAAGTACCTAGGTACTTAATCAAAATTTAAGTTTAATTTGTTGTTTATGATTACAGCAAGTAATAAAAACGTTTCCGTTTAATTGCATGTAGTCATAAAATGTAGATAAACCTTAAATTTTACACAAAAAGAAGAATATTGAAATATTATTTCATTAAAAGTGAGTTAAATTTTTTTTTTTTTAAATTCGCATCCACTCATCATTATTCATCTACTATTAAAATATAATTGACTATTATAGACGGACCCTGTATAAGTATTTACGCTATGGTGTAAAAAATACTGGTATTGTGCTGAGGTTTACAACGACATATTACTTTTGCTATTGTACTCTATGTTTCCTATTTTATTTGATTGCTGACTAAACTTTTTTCCTTTCAACTATGGATATAATCAAATCTCACCTTCTTTTTCTTCTGACTAGTACCCGAAGTGACCTCTTTGGTAAATTCGCATTCCTTGACTCTCTCCAACTGTTTATTAATCGACATATTATTCCTCGCCTCAGATAACTGTTCGTTAGTATTCGCGAACACTATGAACGAATCGTCACTGGTCCCAGCAGTGGGCTTTGGGATAGAATTGGGGGTGATTTTGGTATGGGGGGTCGTTTGGGAATGCTGGGATGATACCGAGAGATGTGGTTTTGAAGCGTTCTCGTCGAAAACTATACTGAATGAGTCGTTGCAGCTGCGCGATCTGAAAATTGGTGATAATTATTAATACGTACTAAGATTAAAATAAACTAATTATCAAAACTGGCACACAGACTATATAGCTCTTAAGTTAGCTGAAATAAGATTGCTTCAAGTTTTGAGATATGTTTTAAAAAGTAGAAGATATTTTCAACTGAATTTCATCGTTTTTGATTATGCATAGGTATATTATCTACATTTCAGTTTTCCAATAATATATCTACATCCACCACCCAGCACTGGGCCAGCTTGGTGGGTTATGGCCTATACCTCCTCGTCACCCAAGGGAGAGACTCATAGCCCTGCAGTGGGCTCTTTTAAAATAGTTGTGATAATGATGATTTCTTTTATTGAAAGAATAAACTATGAAAACTATAAAAAATATATTTAGTCATGTAAACTTTTAAGATTCACACTTAATCTGATTTATTTTTGATAGGAATTATTTTCAAATATTATTTTAGCACACCTCAAAAGAATACTGGGTCCCCTTTGTATTTGAGTAAGCTATTTATAATTTATGCTACAAGAAATAAAAAAAAAACATTTTTTTTTTTATAAGTGACTAAACCCGCGTTTAACCTCACCTGATGGTAAGTGACGATGAGGTCATAGATGAAAGCACACGGGTTTAGGAAGAAACTGGCTCTCTATACAATATTGCCGGAACACATTACCGCCGGAGCGGTAACATTTGGCGGCAGACTTTATATAAAGGGTGGTCGCTAGCCAGGCGGACCCAGAAGGGATCCTACCACCAAGCAAAAAAGCATTATAGTATAAATAGAATCTGACCTCAACCTCTTCGGCTCAGAGAGCTGGTTCTCATAATCCAGCGCATCTTCACAGTCGTCCACGCTTCTATTGAGGTTCAGCTTGACGCTCGTGTCTTTGTCGGGCTTGGCGTATGGTGACGTGTAGTCTTCTGAGGCTATTGATTGGCTGTCTTTCTCGAAAGTTCTGTAAGGAGGTAGTTTTCTATTAACTTAGCAAAAACTAAAGATTTCCATCCAGTTTGTCATGTTCGTATTGTGCATCCATAGCTCATTGCACCTACTATGTAAGCAATTTGGTTGTGGCATGACATTGGCTCTCACAATTAGCCGTCTTGTGTTTGTTTTTTTTTTTCATGTCACGGTCAATTAGTACTGTACCTATTTGTATTAATTTGCTAATTCTGACTGAAAAAGAGTGCCAAGAGTTTTTTTCCGCCCGCTTTTTTTGTCTCTTGGTCTACTGTAATATCTTATTTAACAACTATCAACAACTAGTTAAAGCCGAAGTATGTGATGACTGACTTCATCAAGTCTTGTGTTTTGTGAAATTCCTAAGATGAATAAAACTTTTTGAATTTTGAATTTCTTTCAAATTTATTATAAGAAAGAAAATGGCAAGACGAGATTAGCCTTCGTGGAAAGAATAACACAAGACAGAAGAGGATGGAAGAGCATTTAATAATAAATAGACAGACAATCACACCAACTGCGTAGCGCCGAACTAAGCAGATTGTGGTATGGAATACCAGTAGGGAAAACCCTAGCTAGCATATAAATACGATATGAAATAAAGAAAAAATAAAGTTTAAACCAAAATCTCATGCATCTTAAAAGTACGAAGTTAGAAAGCTATAAAATTTTGTGTATACACAAAATGTGACTGGTGACAAATTTTAGATATTGAAGGAGAGCACTCAGTACTAGATTCTGAACATAATTATGTAATAAAAGTAGGTACTTAATTTTTCACTAGAATTCTCCAGAAATAAATACTACTATGTTACTGTTTACTTTACATACAACTGAGTCAATCGCGGCACGTGACCTGGCTCGCGGATCGCTGCCAACGCTAGCGTAACCATGCGTTGCGTCATCAATTCTTTAAGTTTTGGTTAAGTTTACTCAGTAAATAATTAATATTTAATTTTCATTATATTTTTTCTCTTCATGTATGATCTCAAACTATCACGTCCTTGAATTTCAACAGTGACCCCCCAGTCACCCTGTATACCTAGTGAACATAATATATATTTTTATATGTGCAAATAGTTCACAGTCATAGTATTAATCTATTAACAAATGAAAGTCTAGATAGTGAAATTAATAAGGTGCCTACACATAGCGTGTGTTTAGCAAAATCGTCTCATGCAAGTTAACTTTATAAAGCTTTAGTATAATAAAAATTTTAAATTATACAGGGTTATTGGTAATTAGACCGGATCCTTTTTAGGGGTGGTAGAGGATGTCATTTGCAACAATTTGACTATACATTGTGATATCCGGAAATGGCTCATTTTTTTTATATTATTTTTTTTAATTTTTTTTTAGGATATCCAGTTTTCCTACTTAAAAATTCAATAAAAAAAAAAGTAATAAACCGATTTCAATTCTGTTTGCAGTTTTAGAGAGACCTTGTTACAGCTCTTAATAATAAATAACAATATCATACTAATGTGGACCCATCCAGAAACTTGAGGCTGTTTCATAAAAAAATAATAATATTTTTTATAAAATTGTTTGCAAAAACAATTATTATCTCCACAAAAACGCTAGTAAATTCAGTCTGCATTTTATTTAAAAAACATGTACAGTTTGTGTGCTATCCAACGAGGTAAAAAAGTTGGTGGTTTATTACACAGTTGCAGAAATAATGCGATAACAAAAGACTTAGGTAGAGACATTCCGAGAAAGGGTTTTAGACTAAGGTATCCATGTTGAATGCGCCGTCTCGCTCTTGCTTGTGTTTGTTGCACGAACAATGTGAACCCAGTTTGCTCAGGCACTTCGTACTGTTTAGACGCTCTTTTCAACCCTTTATCACGATAAAACTTCGACCTTGCTAACGTTATTGGACTTGTGTAACTTCTTTTTCTGTGATTCGGCTAGTGAACTGGACTCTGTGATTGATTGCTTACCCGACGACTTGGCTTATACTAAAGGACCTGATCATGGCTGCGGAGCCCCGCGACCACCTACCTCGTGTTCGAGAGTTCACAAACGAAGAGTATGCGGACATACTCTTTTGCTATGGTTTTGCCAATGGCGTCAGTACACATGCTCGAACGGAATATCAGTCTCGATTTCCAGAGCGCCGTTTACCCCATATGAGTGTGTTTGACGGAGTTTACCGGCGAGTACGAGAAACTGGTCGTGTTCAAAGACGACAAAGCGATGCTGGACGACCTCGTATTTATCAATCGGAGGAAGAGGAACAGATAATTCGCATGTTTGAGCAAGATCCGACGACCTCAACAAACGTCATTGCACGACGTCTTGGCATGTCGCAATGGAAAATATGGAACACAATGCACGGGTCAAGACTCTACCCGTATCATTTGACTCCGGTACAAGTTATACAAGACGGAGATCCTGCACGTAGAGTCGAATTTTGCAGATTCATGTTGAATACAGACATGGAAGATGCCAATTTTTTATTAAAAATTTTATGGACCGACGAGTCCAAATTCGATCAAGATGGATTAACGAATTACCATAATATTCATTATTGGGCCCCAAAAGAAGACGGTAACCCAAACAAGAAAAGATTAAAAGGATCACAAAGAAGGTTTTCCCTTAATGTGTGGATGGGCATTATTAAGGATGAATTGATCGGCCCTTTTTTCCTGCCCAACAACCTCAATGGAGAAGCATATGAAGTTTTTTTGCGAAACGAACTTTATGAGTTACTCAGTCATGTACCTCTTGAAACCCGAAGGAACATGATTTACCAGCATGATGGTTGCCCCGCACATTTTAGTTTAAGCGTCCGTGAGTGGCTAAATCGTCAGTTTCCCAATAAGTGGATTGGCAGAGGAGGACCCATTCCGTGGCCGGCCAGGAGTCCCGACTTGACTCCTGTCGACTACTACGTATGGGGTCACATGAAAAGCTTGGTGTACGACGAGACTCCTGGACCTGTGGCAACCATCGAAGAATTAAAACAGCGCATAATAAATGCAGCAGAAAAAATTAAAATGAACTTAAAGACAAGTGTCGTTAAAAGTAATTTACGCAAACGTATGCGTCTCTGCATTCAAAATAGGGGCTCACATTTTGAGAATGTACTGTAAAAATCATAAATACACAATAATTACAAAATCATAATCTTTTATTTCTTCAAAATAAATTAAGTTAAATTAAGAAAGTATTTCTTCCATAACTACTTCTCATGGATACCGTCTAAAACCCTTTCTCGGAATGTCTCTACCTGAGTCTTTTGTAATCGCATTATTTCTGCAACTGTGTAATAAAGCACCAACTTTTTAACCTCGTTGGATAGCTAACAAAGTGTAGATGTTTTTTAAATAAAATGCAGACGGAATTTACTAGCGTTTTTGTGGAGAAAATAATTGTTTTTGTAAACAATGTTATAAAAATAATTTAAAAAATTTTATGAAACAGCCTCTAGTTTCTGGATGGGTCCACATTAGTATGATATTGTTATTTATTATTAAGAGCTGTAACAAGGTCTCTCTAAAACTGCAAACAGAATTGAAATCGGTTTATTACTTTTTTTTTTATTGAATTTTTAAGTAGGAAAACTGGATATCCTAAAAAAAATAAAAAAAAAATAATATAAAAAAAATGAGCCATTTCCGGATATCACAATGTATAGTCAAATTGTTGCAAATGACATCCTCTACCACCCCTAAAAAGGATCCGGTCTAATTACCAATAACCCTGTATAAGTAACTGAAAAAAATGTGTTAAATAAAAATCACCCGATCAGGACTCGAACCTGGGTCCTCTCGTTTGCCGGACGAGTGCTCTCCCACTGAGCTACCGGGGCCTGGCATACGCCTCGAAATTACTTATCATTCTGGTCGGGTGATTTTTATTTTACTCATTTTTTCAGATATTTAAGAATAATTGAGCATTTTAAATGCAAAAACATTAATTTATTTTAAATGAGCTTTTATACTGGACTGGAAGCGAAAGAAAAACATAGAATGTGCCAGCTGCTTCTCTTCCCGGGCATACTGTAAAAGTCAGTCAAGGGACCGAGGTGTTATGGGAGGCTTTTTTGTGGGCGAAAGGCTGACCCCCTGTCACTGCAATAGTCTCTCTTCACTATTATAATGCTTCCAAATTTGTAAAACGTGACATCAGATGGTTTTATTACCTCTGGTGTTCTGCCTACCCCATACGGGATACAGGCGTGAAGTTATGTATGTATGTCTCTGAAGAACAAACCTATGGAACTGCCCTAAGCATGTACTTTTGTTGTATACCTACGTAAACAAATCGGGTAACAAACATGGCGGATTAGGGATGGATGTGTCGATATTTTTTTAATGTCGATAATTATCTATAAGTTGTTTCTTAAACCTGCCGGAGAAACCAATAAAAGTTTTCGCTGTTTTGTAACAACCTTAACTTGGTCGGGTTAACAGTCATTCACTTCCGAATGACTTTAAACGTATTATCTCATTAATTATCAAATGTACTAGGCTGAAATTTTACTGATAACGACTGAACTAAACAACTAATTATTGACATAACATTCGGTTCATATATCCATACACAGGCTAACCGGTGACCAAATAACACCGCGCGCATCATGACCGTGATCGTAATCGATATCGATAACAAAAATCTCTCGACGGCACTTCCACAAGTAAACAACACGGGATACTAAAATGGCGTCATTCGGCAGCAAAAGTACATTGAAAATATTGACGACGGTACTGACAAACAGAGTGTTTACCCGAAAACACAGCATTTCATACGCTATTCGTGCGAGAAAGAGACATAACTATGTTGTCGTCCTATATCAAATAGATTTTTTAATTCACTTCCATATGTTTGTTCTTCTGAGATGTATGTATGTATTAAATGAACTTACGGCGAGGCAGCGGGCGCGGGCGGCGCCTCGAGCCAAGCGTTGAAGTACCGCACGATGTTCTCATGTTCCAGTTTGGCGAGAGCTCGCACCTCGCGAAGCACGCGTTCTCGCTTCGATTCCCTGCGAACACCGGGATTAATGTTATGTGGGTAGGTAAGTATAGTTGGATGAACTGTATAGACAACTGTTTTTATGTTCCTCATAATAATTCGTTAGCGAGAAAGTTTGTATAAAGTGATATTCAAAAGTACATATGTATTATTATTAGATATACAACAGTAAGTAATAGTTATAAACTGTAATAGATTTAGTATTATTTAAACGAATAAATTAAAAAAAAAAAAAAAATAGGATAGGCCGGACATAATCATGAAAATATTACAAAATTTAACTAAATACCTACATATAACCAAAATAGGAGTCTTCTTAATCACAATGGAATAATTATAATAAAATCGATTATTTGACTCAAAAGAGAAACAAAAAAGTAAAAAAAACACATTTTAAATAATCTATACTAATATATAAAGCTGAAGAGTTTGTTTTTTTGTTTGTTTGTTTGTTTGAACGCGCTAATCTGAGAAATTACAAGTGGGATTTGAAAAATTCTTTTTGCATTTGATAGCCCAACTCTTGAGGAAGGTTATAGGCCGAAATTTCCACGGGATCAAAAGTTACGCGGGTAAAACTGCGCGCGGTGGCTAGTTTTAAATAATTGAAAAAATTTTTTAAATAAAGATCACCCGACTGGAACTCAAACCTGGGACCTCTCGTTTACAAGTACTCTTTCACTGAGCTACAGTACGCCTCGAAATTACTTAACACATTTTTGTTTTTACGTTATAATGCTAACGTAGCTCCATCTAATGGTATAGCTTTGCAGCTAAGACCACTCGAGACCAATTTCTTTACAGAAATTGTGAATCTCAGTTAAAGTGAAGCATTGCAATGCTCAATAATATTTTAAATATTGTTAAACACATTTTAGTTTAATTAATCGCACCTAAGTTTAATGTAAAATATCTCACCGTTTCGGCAAAGTAATTCTCTTAACAGCATACGAGCAGTGGTCGATATTATTCCGCGCCTCAAACACGACGCCGAACCCGCCGCGTCCCAAACAACGCAACGGAGTGAAATCATTCTCATACCTAAAAAAAGAAAAATATTGTTTGAGTTTTCATCTTTAAAATCAATCAATATATATATAAAACTGTTCCGTTACTGACTGAGTGACTGAGGTACTGAGTGACTGAGTGACTGATAGACAACGTACAGCCGTAACTACTGGGCGTAGAGAGCTGAAATTTGGAACATACATTCTTTAGGGGATGTAGAGGCGCACCAAGGCAGGAATTCCCGAAATTCCCACGGGAACGGGAAATATTGGACTTTTTAGTTTCTATGAAAAATCTTATTCCTTGAGTGTACCGATGTGAAACTTGGTGTAAAGGTTCTTCAATGTGTGTCTGGTTGTGTTATGAAAGTGATTCCCGAAATTCCGACGGGAACGGGAAATATATGATGTTTTAATTTGTATGAAAAAATCCCATTCCTTGAGTGCACGGATGTGATACTTGATATAAAGGTTCCTCAATAAGTGTCTGTTTATGTTATGGAAGGAATTCCCGAAATTCCCACGGGAAGGGTTGGACTTTTTAGTTTGTATGAAAAATCTTATTCCTTGAGTGTACGGATGTGATAGGTACTTGGCATGAAGGTTCTTCAAAGAGTGTGTCTGGTTCAATGTGTGTCTGGTTGTGCTACGAAAAAAATTCCCACGGGCACGGGAAATATATGATTTTTAGTTTGTATGAAAAAAAATTATTCCTTGAGTGTATATACCGAGTATCACACCCATAAGTTCTTTCAGTGGTTGTCTGGTTGTATAGTTTCTTAAATTTCCACGAGAAGGGTAGTTAAGCGCATACGAAGTTGCGGGATAAAGCTAGTCTTAAATAAAACACTTTTTAACCGCTTTTATCTAGTCACGAGCGGTGTATTTACAGACCCCGAAACGTCGACGAAAAATGCAAAATGTAATAATAATATTTACGCGATTAATCCGAAAAAAAAGTGTTTTATTTAAATACTATATCAAAAATATATATTTTCGTACAAATAGTGTTTTAAAATTGCCACTGCCGTGTCTTGAGAATTATGAGAGCTACTTTACACTTTAACTATTTTAAAGTTTATTCAATTTCTTCATAATTAATAAAAGCTAATAATTTTATACAGTTTTTTAGATTTTACAGTCAAGATTTGATTCATCATACATGTTTGTATCTTTACTTTATTAAATGAACAAGCTGATTGCACATTATATTACAAAATTATAAGCATTACAATCAAAGACTGTTTTAATCGAGGGCACTTTTAAATCATAATTTAAATCCTTGCTTACCTTCCCGAATATTCCGGCATATTCTGAACAGGTCTTTCATAATGCCTTTCCACAACGATATACTCTTGATTCAAAGGAATAGGCGTCGGCGGTCTGAATTTCGGCGCGAAAAACCTCGGCCAAATCATTAAGTTCATTAACAAAGCGGAGCTTATAGCGATGAGTAAAACCTCCTTCCACCAGAACCATAGAGAATAGACGTGAACGTGAATGTGGTGGTTGTTGTCGTCGCCGATAGATGGCGGGATTTGATCGCTGTCAACTGTCACTTGGATCGCTTGGTCGCAGTTCTCTTGGAGATAGAGGAAGTAGCCCTGGTTTCCTGTGGATAGGAATGGATAAATTAGTTACTATATTTTGAAGACTTTTACCATAAAGGTGACTTTCATCAATAGACAGAAGTTTTTTTTAAATCCACTACGAAGCTAAAACATTGAAATCAAAAAGTTTCATAAGGTTTAATTGACTCAGCCTCGTATTATAAAGCTTACTCAGTTACTCCAACTTGAACTCAAAAGTATAGATTATTTAACAGCACTCTTTAAAAAAATTACTGCGTAACTATGCTTGCTTATCAACATATAATATGAAAGCTTTCACCGTACGTGCCTTGAACTTACCATCAGAGTGCGTAGTGCGAGCTATTTAACTTAACCGTCTCCGTTTTGTATGGGATCGAAGCAGCGCCAACTAGTGACGAGAATGGACAACCGAATTTGTAAGAATATGATTGGTTGTTTCCACTGGTTTTCTCGATTAACGCGATGTTAAAGTCATTATAATAAAGTCGCACTAAGCCCACAGGTCTTCGAAAAATCATCAAAATTTCGGGTAAAACAAATTTGACTGCGACTAAATGCATTTAAAACGGATATTTCGTTTCAGACCATGGTTTCTATACAGACACAGAAACTTCGAGTTAAAATTTAAAATACAGGGTGACTGGTGACAAATTTTAGATATTGACGGAGAGCACTCTGTACTCGATTCTGATCATAACTATTTAATAAAAGTAGGTACTTAAGTTTTCATCAAAATTCCCTATCAATAAATAAAGAGACCTTACTATACTGTTTCCGACGCGCTGCCTCAGTCAACACGCACACAGCAGTGTTCCCGCCACACACACACCACCACCCGCTAAGTATCTACTGCATTACGCTTATGTAACCATGCGTAGCATAATGTACTTTCGGTTAAGTTTATTCAGTAAATAACGAATATCTATATTTAATTTTATATTTTCTCTTCTTGTATGATCTCAAACTATCACGTCCTCGAATTTCGAAAGTGACTCACCAGTCACCCTGTATAATAATACGATATTATTTCCGAGCAGAAAAAGTATTTTACTCATTGCTCTTTTAACATATAGTTGGACATATATTCACACAGCGCCATCTAACCCTAAAGTAAGCACATAGCTTGTGTTTCAGGCACTAGACAACGTATTTAGAACATACTTATACATTTTTTTTTGAAAATACAAACATATCATACAAAATACACTCAGACCAATGCAACACACGAATATTTGAATTGTGCGGGACAGTGTTACCCCTAAGACAGGCAGTGTTTCCCCATTTCAAAAGTGGTGTCATAAAAAATCTTTAATAAACCAGTTCTTACCGTCAATCTGGCCAGTAGGAATTAGGTTGGTATCAGGCCGAGGCACCAACGCCGTTTCTTCGTTGATGACTTTAGCGTCCACCGCCTTCCACTCCAGCGGACGTAGGGCTTGGGGTGATGACAGACTCTGGGCGTAGAGCTGGCTTTCTTGTATGTATAGCTGTTGAGAGGAAACCATTAATACTGATATTATAAGAATTTATTTATTTGCCAGACCGGCTGGTGTAGTGGTAACATACATTGACTTCTATGCCAGAGGTCCTGGGTTTGAATCCCGGCGGGGGCGGATATCGGTGTGATGAACACAGATATCAGCGGTCAAGTCATAGATGTTTATATGTTTATTTAAGTTTATTCTAATAAAAATATGTATTTATTCAATATGTATGTTTATATATTTCTTAAAATGCTGGACTAGGAGCGAAAGAAAAACATAGAATGTGCCAGATGCTTCTCTTCCCGGGTATACTGTAAAAGTCAGTTAAAGGACAGAGGTTTTAGAGGTAAAGGCGTTTTTGTGGGCTATAGGCTGACCCCCTATCACTACAATAGTCTGTCTCCATCTTTATAATACCTCCAAATTTGTCAAACGTGACATTAGATGGTCTTATAACCTCTGGTGTTTTGCCTACCCCATAAGGGATACAGGCGTGACGTTATGTATGTATGTATAATGTGGTGTGAGTGTCATAAATATTTATTTATTTATAATATGGTACCTATAACAAGTTGTTAATAGGTATACAGTGAGCCCGATTCGACATTGAACTCTCTTATTTTAAGTGTTTCTTAATGCAGTGTCGAATACGGCCATGTTCTAACGTACACACTTTCACTCCGTCTGAGCATGCAAACGTATTTTATAACAAAATTTAATGATCATTATTTAATATTATTTTAACAGAATTTCATTAATATTTTTCTATAAATTCAAAATACTATTTATAAATTGGTCAAATTATGTTTGTTGTTAAAGTTACAATTACAAAATATTTTAAATGTCTCAATGAGAAATGTTTAAATTGAATAAAAGCGTATTTTCAGCCAAGTACGGTCCACTTAGAATAGAAATACCACTCCTGGATAATCGTATAAGGTAAGAGAGGATGCGAAGGTAAAGAAAAATTGTAAAAAAAAAACCACCTTTAGGACGGTTGTTGACAGTAAATTAAACAAAGGGGTACCCGGCTCGCCGACCAATCCCGTTCAAGGATGACCGCAGGATCCCGAGCTGTGGTCCGCTGACAATTTAGTCCCTGGGGTTATATTCCCACCAGGAAACCGACTTTCTAAATTTAATCTTCACAGCATTACTATAAACATACCTGTCCACAATGAACTCCCACATACAAGGACGGCGCCTGCATTTTGTTGACTTGCCACAACACTTCGACTTGCTGCAAGCTACCTGCTTCCAGTCGCCACACGTTAGCTACTGGCGATGCAAGCTAGTGGAACAAACGAAAAACCATTATACTGGGTGAAAAATAAGTTGTAACGACAGATTTTTTTTGCCTCTATATCAGTTCTTTAAGTCTTAATTGCATTAAGAATCTTTATTAAGAAACTCTCTACGTTTATTTTAAACTAGCCACCGCGCGCGGTTTTACTCGCGTAACTTTTGATCCCGTGGGAATTTCGGGATAAAATATAGCCTTTCTCAAGAGTTGGGCTATCAAATCCAAAAAGAATTTTTCAAATCCCACTTGTAGTTTCTGAGATTAGCGCGTTCAAACAAACAAACAAACAAAAAGAACAAACTCTTCAGCTTTATATATTAGTATAGATTGGAAAAATACCAAATTTACGGTCACCCTAAGGTTGAATGATTAAGTACAAATAGGTATACGTAGCAATCAGGGTGGGGTGACCATTAGGAATAGTAAACCAAAATTTAGGAAAAGAATTATCAAGCAACATTTACATATTTTTCCTTTCATGTCCGTATATTTGAACTAAAGTTAAACAGTAAGACACTACCCAATTTCTATTCACGGCTTATGTTTAAATGAACTGTAGTTGTTGCTCGCGACTGCGTTCGCGTCGAAGTTTTAATTCGAGAATATGAGGTCTTACCGTCTGAAGAGCAATTGCGGACTTCGAATGTTCAATGGAGAAGAAAACCAAAACCTCTAAATAGATGTCGCTTCATACGCTTGACCCATAAAAAACAGTAAAATGAACAAGTTGCTAATGGTTATTGCTAGCTCAGTGTTCTTTTTTTTTGGTAAATCTTTATAGTAAGTATTTTGATTTTCTGTATCAAAATGGGAAAATGTGAACCGTAATATATTAATTTCCACAAAAGTTTAAATCAAGTCCATCCGCAACCATAGTATCTTTATGTATCATAACTTTATGTATCATCGGAGAAACTGTATTATTTATTATATTTCAAACTTATGACCATGCAATGAAGCATTTCTGATTTACTGATGAAAATTATTATAAAATTATCTTATGCTATGGTATTTGACAGTTGTTATGGGTCAAGCGTAATCAGTGCCTCTAGTGGAATAAGTTGGCAGTTTTCTACCCCATTGGTTGGTGCGTTTTAATATACTAAGTGCGCCATCTGGTGTCTAACCGTGAAATCAAACTCTTTCTTGAAACAAGTCTATCCCGTAGAAACATTAAGTTTTTTCGAGATAAAAAGTGGCCTATACGCTACTCCAGATTTTTCTATGCAAATTTTCATCAAGATCATTTAAGCTGTTCCCTTTCAGTTTCTTCTAAATACCAAAGGTCCATTTTCTTCTTCAATCACTTACCATCAGGATAAATCAATAGGCCAAAAACTCCTTCGCCAGCACTAGAAAAAAAATTGAAAGTAGTAACTAAATATGAATTTTCAAACATAATCTTTTTGTTAAATTTCCTACCTTCTGTTTCCACAACAAAGGTCCGTTGTCAGCCTGCGCCGCGATCTCCCCATCAGGCAGACCGACTACCAGTGCAACGGGAGCGGGCGGCGCGGGATTCGAACCCAGGCACTCACGGCGACTGAGCGCTAAGTTGTGTTCGGCCACGCTGAAGTTCCATCTGAAATTCAACATGCAACTGAAAAATATGTACTTGTCCCTACAAAGTTAGTTCAAATAGTGGCAATCACTTGCACATAAATTACTAAATGTTTAAATAATTTAGTATTGAATTTAATATTTTTGTCAACTCATTTAAAAGTATTAATATTTGTGAGGTATATTTATTATTAGTTAATATTATTTGTTGTTGATTATGTTAAGTCCTACAAGTGAAATGCTCTGCCCTAGTTTAAGTTTGTGATATCATTTTTATTTGTTTCGGGTTTCCTGGAAGAAATCGCTTAAAGCGATAAAGCCGTCTAAATTGTCGTTTATTTTTAATATTTTGTACATAATTATTTTTAAGATTAATGTCAATAAAGAGTATTTATTATTATTATTTATGGCAGAAATATAATTGCAATAATTCAGTAGGCATTTTTATTTTGTATACCTGCTGTGGGAAGTTTGTCTTCAATGTCACTTGTGTAAAGTGACCATAAAGACTGAGGCGGTAAAGTCCCGTGTACTACTATGTGTTGCCGCTTAAGACCGAAATGTTTCACGTTTGCGTGTATAGAAATATAGGGACAGAAGAAATAACTCCTAAACTGGAATAATATGGAGGAGGAATACTCACAAGGCAGGAGCACATCCGCGTGGTTCACCCAATTGGTATTTACACAAACACTTAGGATTTTACTAGAAGTCTAACAATCTGGCTAATAAATACACTAATATTTAGATATTTCTCAGTTTTACTTAATTTTCACACTCGATATAATGTCGTTGCGTACGCGGTTTTTGCAAGACGCAATACGACAGCCAAATCCGTTAGGTGGTGCATACGACCGCAGTGCGTAAGGGAGCGGGTAGATTTGAACATTATGATGTTAGGATAAGGAAATATTGAAGGACTGTTCCGAAGTCACAACACAATGTACCTATTTATTTTCGTTGGACTGTGAACCTTATTACAGCCGAATAAGTTGCTAAGTGTATAAATAGTACTACACGTGACTGTACGTCTACAAGAAACCTATTCACTCGCCACTTAAATGTAGGATAAATTAAAAAAAATATAATAAATTAGAATTATTAAGACAAAGTAAAAAATTTTCAAAAACGTATTAAAAAGAAAGTTAAGAGATACTTTGCTCGAACTGAAAACTTGAATAGGTAAATTTCAGTATGTAAAACTTTGATATTGTTAAAATAAGAATAAGAGAAAATGTACTTTAATTTTGTTGTCATATAGATTATATAAGGTATGTAGAATAAGTTGTTATTGTGGTTATATAAATGTACAAATAAGGAGCGCAACTCGCATTCAAACGATAAGTTTGGCGAGATAATATGTTTTTAATAATTGTAACCAGTTTTGTTAATAAAAAAAAAGGAACTAGTACTTTCAGGAAAAACGAAAGCACGCCAGATCACGCAGCCCAAATTCAGTTTCTTAGAGAACTATTTATAGGGAATTCTGGTGAAAAATTAAGTACCTACTTTTATTACATAATTATGATCAGAATCGAGTACAGAGTACTCCAGATTTGACAGATTCCTTCAATATCTAAAATTTGTCCCCAGTCACCCTGTATAAAGGGTTGTACTAGCCCAGCGAACCCTGTTAAGATACGCTTTTTTTAGCTATTCTAATGCGCCCAAACGTAACTAAAACCAGGCCTGGCTCACTCCGCGCGGTACATCCGTTGTTTATATATGTATATTATTATTTATGGACATATTAATGGACATAAAAAGAAACAAATATTCAATTAGATTATGTTTAGATTTGATTATGTTCAATTTAGTAAACTAATTATTGGTCGTAACTTTTTTTCATTTTGTACTTTAGGTAAGTTGAAATAATATTTTTTACAAAGGTAGAATAACAGTAATACTTACATCAAATAAGGAGATTAGTTATTCTTCACTAGGCAGTAGGTAACCCTAACAGCCTAAGAAAAGGTAAGAGGCATGCGATAGAAAGAGACAAAACTTCTAGGTATATAAATTTTAAGGTACGTAATGCTGTGCTAGCTGGATTCCACCGTATCGCGTCGTAGCAAGACTCGAATTTGTTTAGATCTTCTTGCGGAGTAATTCTTCTGTACCCCCGGTACTGTGCAGGACAGTGACGATAAGACAGTTAAAGACAGTTATATAAACTTAAACAATGTATAGATAGTGTATTATAGTCTTTTATAAGACTCTCTTAAAGAGCTAAGAACGTTTAAATTTAGTGTTTTATAGTTAATAGTGTCACGTACAAGTGTTAGTTGTAAGAAATAGTGCTTTATAACAGTGTTTTTTAACAGTTTATAGTTTAAAATAGCTTGATTTGTATTAGGGCTGATTTGGAAATAAAGAGATGGTTTTGAAAGTCTTATCATTCCCGCACATAGAGAGAGAGATCTAAATAGATTATAGATTTCATAAATAGTTTTCCTATTAGAATAGTAAATATCTAATAAGAATAGTCGAATCCAGTTAGAATCTTATTAGAAAAGTCTAGAAAGTTCGAATTAGATTCGAGCGAGACAGACATACGTGTGTCCCGCTCGCACGCTTGCATTACTCTCTCTTGTGCGGTATCCTTGCGCGCCCGCACAAAATCACTTAAGAATGCGCCACACTCCGCCAGCGAGACATTCGCGAGGGATTCGCCGAAAAGATCCCGAAGAAAGAAGATCTCCGGAAGAAAGAAGCCTCCGAAGAAAGAAGCCTCAAGCAACAGTGAACAGTGAATCTCTCAAGCCCGAAGACTCTTAATAGAAGCCAGAAGTCACAAGACAGAATACAGAAAAGAGAAGACTGAAGGCAGAATACAGTAATAGAAGAGCGCGGGAAGAGTGTGCTTGTGGCGTATTCGCGAGTGTGATAGTGCCGCGCGGCTGGACTTTCACGACCGTGTTAAGTGGTGAATTCGCATTTTCCTTTTGCCCCTCGCATCGATTCCAGCTTACAGTGTGGGTGGATAGCGCATTCATAGACTACAATCGTAATTAATTCACAGACTATACAGTCCATTGGAGCTATCCCCCACAGGTACTATTACTTATTCTGTGCTAAAACGCACTTACTTCTCACTGCCCGACCTAGGATCCAAAGCGCGCACGGTGCTAGAATGCACTCTCAGCACGAGCACGTCCTTGCCGTCTCCGGCGGTTTGTTCGCCGTTGCAGCCTGCCGAGCCGCATTCGTACAGCACGTCGCCGGTTCGCACGTCCAAGCCGAGCCATTGCGCTTCACGGGCACCTGGAAATAATTATAGTCTATACTAATTGACGACCACTATGGCGTTGGGGTAAACCTATCTGCCTCAGACGCCAGTGGTTGCGGGTTCGATCCCCGCACGGAACCAGAAAAAAAAAATGTTCTGTGTCTGGGTGTTTATCTATTTATGTATTTATATTCTAGTTCGCTTTATGGTATCCCATAACACAAGTTATGCTTACTTTGGGGCCATGTAGTTGGTGTGATTGTCTGGGGATTTTTTTTTTAATATATAAAGCTGAAGGGCTTGTTTGTTTGTTTGAACGCGCTAATCTCAGAAACTACTAGTGGGACTTGAAAAATTATTTTTGCATTTGATAGCCCAACTCTTGAGGAAGGTTATAGGCTATATTTTATCCCGAAATTCCCACGGGATCAAAAGTTAGGCGGGTAAAACCGCGCGCGGTGGCTAGTACATACATAAATCGATAGTTTAACACCTGAAAACAATTATAATACATATATAACTTCACGCCTGTATCCATTTATGGGGTAGGCAGAACACAAGCGGCTGTAAAAACTTCTTAAGTCACCTTTGACAAATTTAGAGGTATAATGATGCAGAGAGACTATGGCAGTGACAAGGGGTCAGCCTATTGCCCACAAAAACGAGGATAAAACCTGTGTCCCTTAAATTACTTTTACAGTATACCTGGGAAGAGATGCAACTGGTACATTCTATGTTTTTCTTTTGCGCCCTGTCCAGCGTGGAAACACATTTATAATAACTCTTTATAACCTTAATAAATAACTCGGTGACAGTTTCGCTTTTGATTTGCGAGTTTGTTACTTTGTTATCTTGTATTTTCTAAGATCTGAGGTACAGAAGCCAACAGATCAAGCGTTACATTACCTGACAAATTTCCCCAACCAATTTTAATTTAATGTCGAGGGCATAGAGTTCAGATTCAAGTAAATTTTTTGACAGATTTTTAACGCTTGATGTGCTGCCTTGTGTACGATCAGTGACAATAAAAGGTTCTTTTATCTTGCCTTTGGTCAGTGAAGATGAGGTCGAAGATGTCGAAGATGACATACGAGTTTACGATGGAACTGGCTCTGCATAAGATATTGCCGCAACCCATCACTGGTAAAGCGGTGGTATTTGACGACCGGCTGGCGTAGTGGTAACACACAATGCCTTCTATGCCAGAGGTTCGAATCCCGGCGGCGGCGGATATTTGTGTGATGAACACAGATATTAGCCGTCAAGTCATGGATGTTTATATGTTTATTTAAGTTTATTCTAATAAAAAATATGTATTTATTCAATATGTATGTTTATATATTTCTTAAGTATATCAGTTATCTAGTATCCATAACACAAGTTCTTTAAGAAACTTAATTTGGGCTAGATAATGTTATGTGAGTGTCAGAAATATTTATATTTATTTATATTTATATTATTTGACGGCAGATTTCATATGAAGGCTCTACCACCAAGCGTGGTTCGCACGGATAAATTGCCTTTTACTAAACTTGTATCAAGAGATGGTAGGGCTATTCTATTTATATCATTTCAAATTTTGAAATGGAGGTAAACATTAATGTTAGTAAATAGTAATTTATGGACATTGACGACTAATCCACCAACCAGCACTGGGCCAGTTTGGTAGGTAATGGCTTAAAACTCCTCGTCACTCAGGGGAGAGACTCATAGCCCTGCAGTGGGCTCGTTTCACGAGGGGCGTGTTCACATTCGTTATGAAACTAATTTTACTAAACAAAAATATATTTTCTTATTTAAGGCATTCTTTACAGAATATCGAGCACGTTGGAGTTTCATTCGTTTCAGATTACTTAATACTAACTTAAAATCTAAAAATAGCGAAATATATTCGTCATGCCAATTAAACATCTTATTTGTGATTTAAAAAAACTCGTACTCGAACCAAATGTTGTAATAACAACACATTTTTACCCAAAAGCAAAGCGGAATGGAAAGCAAAACTGTTTACACATTTCATTTGTCTTTGATTCCCGGTAATTCTGAATGAGCTGATCGGGTGCTTTCTAGTATATTTCTTGGAGATACATTGATAGTGAAATATGCATAACTCTGATTCCTTGCCTCTGTTTCATTGGTGAACCAATGATATAGCGCAGTAGTGACGCATATACATTCAGCTTAAATCTACGAATATAGAAGGATTTTTTTTATTTATTACAGCCGGAAATCGAGTACTAGATCCATCTGAAGGTAAGTGACATCCAGACTCATGGATTAATTATAGTTACCAAGCCTGTTATTGCTGAATTTTACTGATCGGTTTCTTAATTCGTAACACCACTGCTTTTTCTAGTAGTCATCATCATCCGTGTAATAAGCCCTCTGCAGGGCTATGACTCTCTTCTGGGTGAAGAGGAGGTTTAGGCCGTAATACACCAAGCTGGCCCAGTGCTGGTTGGTGAATCTCAGAATTTTCAGGGTGCTGAAAATGGCTTCTGACAAACCCTAACGACTACTGTACACAAGTATACAGCACCCGCGACAGACAGCTTAACGTACGCTCCGTTAGGCGCAGCGCAGACGACAGACTATCCGTGACGCACTTTTTAGTCTGTAAAAATAGAACCTATGCAATTATATGAAGTAACGCACATGACGCGCAAAAAGTCCGGCGCACAATAATTTGACAAACTTTTGTATAAAAGTTTTACAAACTAAATAATTAGCACTAGTATCCGGCTCTTTTCGGGTGCAAATTGACATCCAGTTACAAAATTTGAGAATAAAAAGAAAAATAGTTAACCACCGATTTTTACTAATAACTAAAATCTTTTTGTGCGATTGAGTCTGCGGTCCGGCGTCGCAGACTCGATCGCACAAAAAGTGTGCAAAAAAGTGTGCCGTCTGCGCTGCACCTTCTTCGCATGTCGTTTAAAATAGGGAGAACGAGACAGACAGACACACATGACCTCTTATAATAGGAGAAGCTGCTGTCGATAAAATGTATCAAGCTGAGAACTACAGGACCAATAAAAAGATCTTTCACTATTATAAAGCAACATCATCAAAGTGTGACATAGGGACGCAGGCAAATTTTTTGTGTTTGATAAAACCTGCCAATAGTCTTAAGAATTTGACACTTTTCTCTAAGGGATTAAATTATTAATACGTAGGTACTTATACCAATAACATTATGCATCTATCGTACATAATAAAACAAGTGGCGGTTATAAATGAGAAGATTATGTTAACTTGAGACTTTAAATCAACTTCTCATTAAAGTACAGTTTTAAGTATTAAGAGTCTTAATTTAAGACTGCCCTTGTCAACGTTCGTAATATTTTTACATGCCCTTAAGCTTCCTGTAGAATAATTAATTGTATGTACTTGACACCTAGTGATATCTAAAAAGACACCTGGCCATTAAAATATTCTATGATACTCAAAAAACTAAATTAAAATTATCATATTCAAAAAAAGCATCAATACACGTAATACGATTACAGAAAACATATAACCATGCATGATTACTTATGCAGAATACAAAAATACCGCGTCTGCGTTGCCATTCATGTGTGAGGAGGATGACTCATATAGACGACCTGCGCGGTCGTGACGTAAAAAAAAAACTAAATATTATGCTCTAAGACTCGGCTATCCTGTTCTACATTATGCAACAACGGATGATGAAATGTAACTGGCTGTTTACAACGCGATCGTTGGTTTTTTTTTTCGAATGTGATTGAACCCGCATTTGACCTCGATCTCTATCTCTACTGAAAATGACAATGAAATTTTTTTTATTCGTAGTGAGTATTTTTATATACCTTACGAGCGTCAAACGCTGGATGAGGGCGGCGCGGGTCCGGGCGACATGACGAATCCTGGAGGAGGCCTCCGTCGAGAACTGTGCATCTCACGGCTCATGAAGATAATGATCGCTCATTATACTCAATACTTTATTGCAAACATAATTTTACAGGTGATGAATGTTGTCAACATTCATCACCTGGTGATGAAAATGAATTATGCACCTAATATAGGTATTGCAATGCAGGAGAGGACATTTGTAGTTATTTTAAAGATTTATTGTTTAGATAAAAAAATTATTCGTCAATTCACTTATACCTATTTATGTCTAATTCATTTGAATTTGTCAATCAAGTATTCATTGGTCGAGTAAAAACATTTTTCTATTAGGAGTTGTTTTAGTAAGAGCGTGAATCTTTTGTCATTGGTTTCATACATACAAACCATAAATCGTTTACGGTTCGTGCAACTGCTTTGTGGAATAAGCTGCCTAAAACTATAAGAGATAGTCCATCGATATCAACTTTCAAAAAAAAATTAAAAGCACACCTTCTCTCACAAACATAATTGCTTTTATCACCACTCAACACTTGTGTACATCGCATGTATATGTATATATTTATTTATTATATATTATTTATGATATGTAAGCTATATTTTCATAAAGTTTAGTATGTATTGTATATTTTTGCATAGGTTTTTTTTTTTTGTATTTTTATTAATTATAATATTATAAATATCTATTTAATTATATTTTACTATGTTTTATCCGTGCACCTGCTTCCCTACTTCTCACAAAATATCACACAGTCATGGGTTGGCTGGAAGAGATCTCTTTTAGAGATAAGTTCACCTTTGCAAACTATAGTTTATTTAAGTGTATTGGTTTTGTTTTTTTTTTAAAGTGCAATAAAGAATATATAATATACATAACGTCACGCCTGTATCCCTTCTGGGGTAGGCAGAACACCAGTGGTGTTGGTGTTATGCAAATCCAGTTTTGCTCCTCAAAAATATATTTAAAAAAAAAACGAATGGTCCAATTTCGATTCAGTTTTCAGTTTTCGATAGGCGCTTACTTTTTCATTGATGAACAAAAATGATTTTTTTTATAAACCTTTACTGACAAAGTAAACACCTATCCAAAACTGAAACGAAATCGGACTATTCGTTTTTTTTTTTAAATCGATCATTGAAGGCGTAAAGCTGAATTTTCAAAAACAAAAGGAAAAACCGAAATATTTTAAAAATGGTACACTTTGGAATCACATGATTGAGGCTCAAATGATAGCAAATGACCTCCCCTATAACACCTTAAAAGATCCCCGTCCAATTATCAATAACCCTATATAAATACTTAGCCAAGCATGTACCGGAATACATTAGCTACAACACAATAAATAGAAATTAACACACCAATAAAAACAAACTAACAGTAGGTAAATACAAATACAATACGCCATATGGACTTATCGAGAACATGGAAGACTAGCCCGTGTAAAATATAAAAGATAATGTAACAACATCAACAAGGTTACATCTAAAATTAAGAACCTCTGTAATACAATACATGCATTCGTTTTATTGCAGCATTATACAAAAAATTGTATCTTGTTTTTTGCAATCAGCTTATTTTATTAATTTTGTAACAACAAATTCAAATTCATGACTTCTTGTTTCGTGGACCGATTTTCGTCTGAATAACACATACAACTTCAATGCACGAACGAAATCTATACAAATATTAATAGTATACTTATTTATATTTTCCATATTCGTATGTATAAGAATTCACCTATGTACTTTTAGGATGATATGATTTTGATTTCG
The DNA here is from genome assembly GCA_944452665.1 of Stenoptilia bipunctidactyla. NCBI lineage: Eukaryota > Metazoa > Arthropoda > Insecta > Lepidoptera > Pterophoridae > Stenoptilia > Stenoptilia bipunctidactyla. Next base: position 19,721,587 of record OX101742.1, read on the forward strand.
ATAAGGTCAATGACTCTGCTCTTACTTTTGGCAGTGTACCTATTGGTGGATTGAGATGAGTTTTGTCCTTGCTTAAGTAAGAAACGCTACTTTTAGACTTTGATATTAAGGTCATATGCTGCTGGTTAAGTCAAAAATGGGCCAAAGCCTTCATATGCAATGATAAAAAAATATCACTGTAGGTGACCTATATGTAATTTAGGCCCGATTTTTCAATGGTCAGATAAAAGTTACGTAATGAATAAAGTATTACTCGACAGCTTCAAGCTCGTCTCTAGTAAGTATATTTTCATTCTTTGTCATTGTCATACAATATAAAAAATGCATTATTCCGCCCAGTAATACTTTATTCGCCAGATAACTTTCAGCCGACGGACGATTGAAAATTCAGGCCTTAGTTTATTTATAGTCAAGCATTTATTTAATATATAATTTGTGAAAAAAACGCGTTTTTATTTACGCGTGTCCACACGAAAAGAAAAAGCCCCGAATTTCTCTTTATAACACGGCGTTTGACTTTTTATAAATTATGACAGTTGGACATTCTAACACCAAGACAAATGTTACCCTTTAAAAATATAGTTCAGTCTAAGACATTACTCTCCTTCTTGAGCAGTCGGTTAAAAACAAAAACCTAACACCCGTTACGAAACGAGCTCTTAAACCACTTAAGGGGCAAGTTGTTGTCGTATTTATTTTTCACAATACTGCACAGCTCTTCGAAACCGGACTATGACTCATGCAGTGCCTACTTTTAATTTAAACCTTTTGCTATGGCATTAGTCATACTAGGAAATATTACTTTCACGCTTTTCGTTCAAAGGAGTTTCTGATTTATTTCCAATACTATATGATTACATTTTAAAATAAATACGTAGAGCTAATTCTTTGCACTTTTTATGCAGTCGTAAATATTGGGAATGAAACAGCATGCAACTTTTAAACATTTAAATTGTTTTAAGACCCATTTCTCTTTAACTTACGCTTAATCTTACTAATATTATAATTGCGATAGTTTGGATGTATGGATGGATGTTTGTTCATATGTATGTATGAGGATTTGGATGAAATTTGTCATAGTCGAAATGTACAGTCTGAAATAGCACATATGCACATTATCCAGACCCCTCTAAACCTAAAAAAAGCTAAAACCCTCTATTAAGCGCTAGTTTGTAATAATTTAGTCAAACTGAAGACTTTGTTAGAGCAAGCAGCTTATTTCTGAAACAATGTAAGATTTGATGTTGCCCTCGAAAATCTAACTGGAAAGTCTGGGCTATATTTTATCAAAACCTCCAGAGGGTTAAAATTCACGCGGATAAAATCGCGCGATACTGTGAACATTAAGTAGAATATACATGTAGGTATTATGTACATATGTGGACGCTAACTATGGCACTTATAAACAGGCTAAATTGCTCAGCGGGCATTGAAGTTTCCGAGATTGGAGAGAGAGAAATGAGGAAACCCGCAGACGAATGTGCATTAATGTGCACTCCAATTGCTTAACCTGCAATATCAATTAATATGCACAGGAGCCACAGGGCCCAACTACTTCAATTTTAACCAATAAGCAATACGATTTTGTCACAAATATGTAAATTACATTCTATTATCATTGCAAAAATCAACAAAACAAAATTATTAGTTATCAATACTTTTAATTAGCAAGTGTAATAGTATTATTTATTTATTTATAGGGAATTCTAGTGAAAAATTAAGTATCTACTTTTATTACATAATTATGATCAGAATCAAGTACAGAGTGCTCTCCTTCAATATCTAAAATTTATCAGTCACCCTGAATATCAATGTGGGAATCAACACTTGGTAATTGTTATTGTAGAATAATAATATTTTAAGTGAAGGTTTTGTTACTTTGGTTTTTGCTCCTGAGCTCATTACATTTGATTTATTAAAATCAGTGTTTTATTGAAACATAATAGCAAGCATCTGTGCTATAATTTTTACAAAAGTTATTTTATTTATAAGGAACAATCTTTCAATAGGTACTTAGTTTTTTTAGATGACAGATATTAATGGACTGCAGTAATACTATGAAATAACATAGTTAAAATACTAGAAACACTGATCTTAAATTACTGAAATAGACTGAATAATAAAGTTATTTTCTCTTCCTAATGATAAAGTTACTTACCAGCAATCACAAGATCTTCCGAATATTTAAATGATGAGGATAAAAGCTGATCAGCATTAAATGGTAATGGTTCTATAGTATCCCCGCTCAAGCTGTACAGTGAGCCACGCAGTGACGGCACCAGACGCACCCATTTTCCCCCAGATGTCAACTATCAGATAAAACAATACAATAAGTTTTGGCACATATTTTGTAGAGTTAATGTAGCCTACATTTAAATAACTACCTTTTAACCACTGTTTCTAGTTTTTTTTCAACAAATTTTAAAAACAGGTTAACATGTACTTCCACCAATTAAAAATCTGTTTACCCTTAATTTAGATGTGTACATTTTTAAGATTATTTCCATCAGATGAGATCAACATATTTAGTTATCCAGATAGGGCATAACTATCTAGTGCTATAGTACTTACAACTATTATGTCCAGTGAAATAAAAAATGTCAGTTACAAACCTCCACTTGATGTAATGTTGATGACAGCAAGGGCTGTGTATCTAAATCCCAAGCTTTCTGGCCATTTTGTGTAGAAAACGCTGTCAGTTTTCCATCCAGAGTACTGACTATAACCAAACTGAAACGATCACTTGATTTATAAGTCTGTTTGTAAGAGTAGTAAAATATAAAGTTAATTGGGGTAAATATTTAGAGACACTTAGATAACCTATTTTGAATATAGCATTTGCATATATAAATCTAATCATTAGACCATTATTTTTAACCTTAATTTAAAATAAATTAAAGTTCACCTCTAAATATTATTGTTTTGTTTTATAAAAATTAAGTATACAAAACATTTGTATACACACTTAGCAATTAATATAAATTGAATAACTCACTCATTTGTTGTGGGCTGATTATTATTGTTCACTGGATTGCAAAAAGTAATTTTTTGAACTGTATCTTCAGCACGGAGATAAGAAACCAAATATGTTATGATAAAGGCGGACTTCAATGCAATCATCTTCCAATACCAATCCGACATTTTGTTGGTACAAAACTATTATCGGACATTTCAGGACAATTTTTGTTTTAGTATTTATTATTACGAAACTAGGAGAAAATAATTAAAGATCTAACTAAACCGAGACGAGCAAAGTGTTCAAACTTTTCTCCACAGATAAAACAAAACTTGATAAGTCCACGTAATGACTGACACTACTATTCTATATGACCATAGACTCCGATATTTTGACAGCTGATACAGAAATATTGTCAATGGAGATTGGAAAGGAGAAGAAAACGAAAAGCTCAAAGTAGATGTCGCTTCATACGTTTGACCCTTATCAAACTGTGAAATGAACATCGAAATTCCTTGTTCGCTATTCTTTTTATGTTGTAAATTTATATAATAATTTGTTTTTCTGTACAAAAACATGGAAAATGTGGACCGTAATATGTACACAAACCTTTAAATCAAGTACATCCACAACCAAAGCAAGTGTAAATCCTCGAAGAAACCGTGGAATGCGTCGTTGCGTAGTTTTAAAGAAATCCATTTTCTATTAAACTTATGACTACGCAACAACGCATTTCTAATTTATTGATAAAAATCTCTACTTATAAAATTAACTTTTACAACGATATTTGACAGTTGTTATGGCTCAAGCGCCTCCAGTGGAATAAGAACCCCATTGAGCGTGAATTTCAAAAGTATTTAAACAGTGGAACAAAATAAAAACTAGAAAATCAAAATCAAAAATCTGTTAGAATACTTGTTAATACAATTTTCTTTTATCTGGTTGCCATTTCGTCCAAAAAGTTTAATTGAATCGAAGTTTTTTTTATAACATTAGATTAATTGGATGTATACAATTATTAACAGATGATCGAACTTTGTACGGGCCGGACAGCGATTCAGTACGCTCCATACCACATCTGTTCGTCGGGAGAGTTGTGTTGTGTTCGCTCGGAACGAGGGTTTGCGCGTCGAATTTTGTCTGGTCCGCCTCCGTAGCAAAACCCGATAAACTCAAGGCAGTCACGATAAAACCTTCTGGTGGTAGCATGTGCGACAGCGCATTTTTGCACTATGGAGGAAATTTTTACAGAACGCGAAGTTCTTGTCGATTCTCCAAACTCACAGTAACCTCGCCACCAAGTTGAATCTCCACACTCGCAGTCAAGTGATGACTTTAGACTGAATAGGTCATGAGGGTCATGTGACGCTTGCCATATAACTTGGCCAAGACGTGCTAAAACAGAGTTGGACAAGTTTCGCTTTTTTGGGAGCACCTTAATAACTAATTGCGTCTTTGACGCTGAGATAAACAGCAGGGTCAGTGCTGCAGCTGCAGTATTTGGCAGGCAGTGTTTCAAGGTCTTGTGCTCGCACGACCTTAAGCTGGCTACCAAAATTTCTGTGTAGGTACATAGCGATTGTGCTGCCAAATCTTTAATCTTCCGACGGTGCGTGTATCGTCACCACATTCGCAATTTAGACAGTTTCCACCTTAAATGTTTAAGTAAGATATTGAATATCAAATGGTCTGATCTGAACGAGTGGGGAATACAGAAGATCTGCGATGAGCCAAAGTCCAACTTTTGCCATGAGCAAAAGTGGGTAGACTATTTGATGTGGTCACGCATTCCGTATGGTAGAGGAGAGAGTAGCGACACGCATGCGGAAGCATGGCGGACAACTCCTCCGAGAAAAAGATGTTCAGCATATGAAAAGATGCAATATAGAGCCCTCGGAGTGGGAGGGTTTGGTTGGCAGCACGTCGTTCTGAGAGGCGCAAACTTCTACAGAAGTGAGTCAGCGATTTTGAGGAGCAACTTAAGAAGAAACAAGTAAGGAGCTGGCTTTCCCCATAGTTCGCACGGAAGTTTAAAATTAAAATTGTGATGTTCTTCAGCAATATTCTAGGAAGAGCTACTTCCTTCCTAAGCACATGGGCTATCATCATCGACTACATCTTCATATCCATCCGAGGAGATTGCGTTCAAATGCGAATTTAGTCAGTCAATCTCAGTATTTTATATTATTTTTACAAAAAAGATTTTTAAACACCTTCGCCAAGATTGATTAGTGAGTGTATTCTTTTTGGATTGATCAGTAATCAATCAGTCACTCAGTGATAATGAATGAATGACTGGTGCGATTATTTTTGTTTGCGTGCGAGAATAAAATATTGCTCCAGGTATATTTGTTGCTTTCGAGACTTTGAATCATTAGCAAGAAAATCGTTGAAAGCTTGAGCTCGTAAAGTTCTCTACCCTCATACATTTTTGCATAGCCTACCTATTCCGCTCTTCAAAATGACTTTGGGCACATATAATAGGCATCAGGCTCAGAAAAAAAAGTAAGTAATTAGTATTTTGTTATCCTTCGATATTATTAATGCGATAAGAATATATAATAACGAATTTTATCTTGTTTCAGAGCAGCGGCTTTGGCGGCGGCATTCCCACAAGGTATTCGGTGCCAAAAGTGTCTTGAGTATGGGCACTGGAGCTACGAATGCAAAGGGAAACGTAAGATTCTGACCAGACCTTCAAGAACCCAGATTCTCAAAAAGAATCTAAAAGCCAGCGAAAGTGGCGGGTGCAGGTGAGTAACCGCCATGAAATTATGTATACCCTCACTTGAAAAAAATTAAGATTCTTAATAAAATTGGTAGCTCGATGAATTATTGTGATATTATCATAATGATTTCCTTTTGAATATCATTAAATAGCATGATTGTCTTACTGCTATTAACATTAAACTGTTATATGCAGCACCACCCTATTAGATGTTAATGATTTTTTCATCATGTTTCTTGAATAATTCTTTCTTCTTATAATCTTTGCTCTTGAGGTATTGAGTAAACATAATATCAGACATCCTACTGAGTAACATTAAATTTGAGATCTATCCCATTATATTGCTGGAGATTTTGCAATTACCCCCAATTAAAAAAAAAAGATTTTATCAAAGTTACAAATTGAGTTTATTAGCCATAATTCAATGTTAAATAGATTATATTTTGTATATTTACTATAGTACAGAAGCCAGCAGTTCAAGCGTCACATTACCCGTCATATTTCCCCAACCAATCTTAATGTTGAGGGCATAGACAGATTCAAGTATTTTTTTTTTAGATTTGTAATGCTTCATGTGCTGCCTTCTGTACATAAATATTATATTTTTTTTTTTATTTTACTCATGGATAGTTTATCATTTTTGCAGTGGCGGTTCTTGCAAGTTGCCAACTAAAAAGAAACGTGCAGAAAAAGACTGCTCGGATTGTTCCAGTTCTTCATCAGATAGTTCATCGGGGTCTTCCGACAGTGACAGCTCCTCGGGCAGTGACAGCAGCAGCAGTGGCTCGGAAGATGACAGCGACTCGGGATCAGAGAGTGAATAAGTGTTTTGAAATTATTTTAATATGTATGTCATTTTAGTCTTTAAATTTCTATATTAATTAAATAAAATCTATATGTTAAATATTATTTTATTTGTTAATTTTAGAGACTTTTGGTCTTAAAACATGAGCTACTATTGATATTAATTGTTTAGTCTGTAAGATGGTTGGTTTTAAGCTAGGAAAATAGTACATTTATTGTTGTTCTTAAGGTAAACTTTTTTTTTGTGGAAGAGCACTTTATCTAAGATGCTGGACATTTTAGTAGTCAACAAAATAATTATTTAATATTATTGTATTGTGTAGCATACTTTTTCTCAATTTATTTTTTACTATAAGTTTTTGATTCATATATTTTTGTACTTTAAAAGCTGATTTCATGTGTATTTTTATGTTTATTTGTACTTTGTATTTTTAATGATTGACAGAATTTATTGTGTTATTAGAATAATTTATGATGTATAATAGGTATTAGTGTTAGTTCATAGTATTCATACTTCCATGTTCTATAATCCTTGTTCTTGTAAATAACTAATAGAAAATGCAAATTATAACTCAATTTGATGTGAATGATGTTAGTTGGTTAGCGGTACAAATAATTTATTTTGGCTCTAAAAATATATTTCAAATTTTCACCCGGTCACTGAAATGATATGCAAATATTCCAATTGTGTTATCTAAATGTAAAATATGATACATGGTGTTGAATTCATAATTTCTGTTAAAATATTACATTTGATACTAAATAAATATAGAGAAGAAGTGATTTCATATTTTCCTTTGTATCCCTGATATGTATAATTTCCACATATTTCCTCCGTGATAATTTCTCATGTCAAATCGTAGCTTAAAAAATTGGGTTAGCTGGATTTTATAGGCTTATGTATATAGCCGCGTCCAGGCCGTTAATTCTAACCATAATAAATCGAAGACCCTTTACAAATATTTTAAATCTTCGGTTATAAAACTGGACGGTAACGACGCGACGGGGCGGGCGTGAGAGCATAGGTACTACTGTTCAGTTAGTTATATAAGTGCAAACAATTTTAAAGCTCATTGTTTAATTCGCTATAGGAATAAACTTTAATATTACTAATGACGTAATAATAATTTAACATGGCATTAAAATAAAGAAAACGAAACTGACTTTCCGCCATATTATGGTCACCCTACAACTTTTTCCCGTAAAGTAAAGGATCAATTTTCTCTCATAAAGTATGCAATTTAGAAGAACGGGCGATATGTTAAAATTTAGAAAAAAATATCTTAAAAACATTGTGTCCGTATCGACACAATACATATTTTTTACATATTGAATCCATGTTTTACCTAAACTTCAGGTCTCTGCAATGTTTAGTTTTAAAGATCTACGTGGCCGCGCGGTTCGCATTGTTTCAATGGCGCTGCCACGTTCAAACCCTTATAACTTTTTAACTATACCTTTTACAAATTTATGTTTTTAGGAATCGACTTTTACAAATTTTTACATAATCTTGGCATGGTTAGATGTAAGAAAAAACGCCGTGGCCGCGCGGTCGATACGGACACAAAACATGCATCTGTAACAGTTAAATCTAGTCGATAAAGCCGAAAATGTTGGGCCTTCAGTTCAGACGTTTCAATTTACTTCTTAACAATTAACTTTATCGCCATTATTTTCTTCTAAACGAATTTACAAAGTGTTTGACTAAAACATAGTCGTTTTTAAGTATCGTCTTTCGATCTGTACCTTCCCGCATACTACCTCAATCTGTGAAAATCTGGAATAAAAATTAGAATAGAGTACCTAGTTACCTTCTAAGGAGGATACAGCAATGTCATGTATCTGTACGACCACGACTATCCTGTAAAACCAAAGGGCGTCCACAGATAGGGAGGGGGTGAATACTCCTAGTACGCACTGGGCCCTGCACGGGAATAAATCCCCGCCGAGACAGTGGCAACCGCTCGCCGACGGAATGCCACCGTATACCCAGCCAGTGTGAGACTTCTACTCACTAAACACCCCCTTCTCCGATCCCTAACTCAAGAGCTATTCATAGATCGTGTAATGAGCTACCACCCCGTGGGATCCAGGGCGGCACATCAGGCATCCTGACGGATAACCCGTAGTAAGACACTGTAAAGCTCAACGGCAAGTGTAGAGAATGACTAGGGCTGGGAGCCCAAAACGTTGACCAGATCCGCGGTGAAATGGTTTGGGGGGTCTGAGAGAACGTCTCTCGGTCTGCGGCAGGAGTGCGGCGTGACAGGGTTGACAGTATAGGAGACTGTCGCCCTAACAAGATTGTTAGGGTGGGACTCAGCACGTTGGAAGTGACCTGTTGCCAGGACTTTCAAGTGCTGTTGAATAGAGGGGAGCTCCAGGTCCCTGTGCAGGTCCGTGTTACGCACGTACCAGGGCGCGTTAGCTGCCCTTCTGCAAAATAGGTTTTGGACCACCTGTAGTTTGTGAAGGTGTTTGGGATTCGCGTGGGCAAAGACGGGAGCCGCGTAAGTCATGACTGGTCGTATGCAGACTTTATAAAGCGTACGCTTGTTACGGAGGGACATTTTACTATGACGTCCTAGCATGCTGGAGAGTCGGCCGAGATATTTCCTAGCCAGTTTGGACACCCTGGTGATGTGGGGTAAAAAGGAGAGAGTTTTGTCGAGAGTGACGCCTAAGTATTTAACCGTATTAGACCACGGTATGGGGACTCCCCGCATGCGGACCCGTGTGTCAAAGTGACCATGACGTCGTTTGTGAGAGAATTGAATGGCTGAGCTTTTATCTGGATTGACCTCAATGCGCCACTTCGTGAACCAATCACTGAGTTCGTTTACAGCCGATTGTAACTTTGCAACTATTGTGGACATTTGAATGCCAGTGCAATAGAGCGCGGTGTCATAGGCAAAAAGGGCAAGTTCGACCCCTTTAGGTGGTTTGGGGATGTCGTTCGTGTAAATCGAGTATAGGGTAGGAGCGAGGACTGAGCCTTGAGGGACGCCAGCCCTGATTGGGTGGGGAGACGAGAGCGCACCATCGAATCTGAATCGGAAGCTGTGATAAGAAAGCTCTTTCATTAAATACCCCACACGAACTACACCGTTGAGTTTTTTTTTAGTTCTTTACTTTAAGTTACCCAAGAGGGCGCTGTAATCAATTTAACATGACTTCATGTAGCCTATAACCAGCGGACAATCAATACTCTTCCAAGGACACCTCATTTGTCTAATTATGATAACTAGTTTAGAAGTTGCGAGGGAACAGATGAACATCAATACCCACATACATACATGTCAAAATCATAACCCTCTTTTTTGCTTCGCCATAGTCGGGTTAAAAATGGATTTAAATTCTTTTGTCACTAATGAATTTTTAACTTTCATTTAAAAAAACTATGTACACATTACAGAAAAAACACTTCACATTCAATTCTAACATTCACCCATAGGTGTTAATGTTAAATAATATTTTTTATTCTTTAAATACTTACCTACTTTAAATAGTCGCACAGTTATGTTACAGTCTATAAAGTAACTCTTTCTGTCCTATTCCATAATGATTTCATAGCTAAACTACTAAATCGATTTTGATGAATTTTAGTAAGTTAATGAGTAAGATCCATTTTGATAGCCCTACCTGGCTAAGCGTGTCGTAAGTTACCCTAGAGGGCGCTATAGTCAATTTAATGTGACCTTATGTAGCCTATAACCAGCGAACAATCAACACGCTTTCAAGGACACCTCAGTTGTCTAATTATGACAACTAGTTTAGAAGTTGTGAGGGAACAGATGAACATCCATACCTACCCAAAAACCTACATACACACAGGTCAAAATCATGATGCTCTTTTTTGCTTCGCCATAGTCGGGTTAAAAATGGATTTAAATTCTTTTGTCACTAATTAATTGGCACACAACTTTCATTTAAAAAACTATGTTAGTACAAATTACGGAAAATACTCACAATTTGACCTCATTCTCACCTGATGGTAAGTATAAATGAGGTCGAATACCGAAGCCAAGCCAGTTCTTTATAAAATGTTTTCGGGACGCGTCACCGCTGGCAGTAGTGATATTTGACGGCAAATTTCAGTCAGCCGAGACAGTCAGTTTACCACCAAGCGGGGCTCATTCGGATTAGTCAATTATTCAGAGGCGGTAGGGTTATTCTAGGGGTAAATTATAACCTAATTGTCGTCAAAATCAATGAATGCTGGGTTTCAATATTTTACATGAGTAAAAGCTACTACAAACGAATGGTAGGTAAGTACGAGGGTGGATTGAAAAGTTCGCGGCCTAGTCAAGAAAACAGAATAAAGTACATACAAAAATATTTTTATTTTTCGACGTAATCTCCATTTAGCTCTATGCACTTCTTCCATCTGCTTTCCAGAGCTTCCATACCTGTTTTAAAAAAAGATTCCTCAAAGTCTTCAAAATATGGGTTAACAGCGGCTTCGACCTCTTCATTCGTTGAAAATTTCTGCCCACCGAGGTGTTTTTTCAGGTTTGGAAACAGATGAAAGTCCGAAGGTGCCAAATCAGGAGAATAAGCTGGATGTGGCAACAATTCGAAACCACAATCACGAATTTGAGCCATCGACTCGACAGACGTGTGGCCTCGGGCGTTGTCCTGGTGAAACAACACTTTCTTTCTCAGTAATCCTGGGCGTTTCTGTTTAATTTCTTCACGTAAACGGCGCTGAAGGGTGCTTTAGTACGCAGAGTTTATTGTTTCGCCTTTTGGAAGGTAGTCCACCATAATGACACCCTTAGCATTCCAAAAAACCGATGCCATCACCTTGCCAGCCGACAGAATTGCCTTTGCTTTTTTCGGAGTTGGTTCACCTGATTTTTTCCATTGTTTGGATTGTTGTTTTGATTCTGGGGTATAGTGGTGAACCCAGGTTTCATCCATTGTCACAAATCTGTCAAGAAAACCTTGTGGATCAGCCTCGAACATCTCCAAACAGTCGCGAGAAATCGTGAGTCGAATTCGCTTTTGCTCTACTGAAAGCAATCTGGGGACCCACCTAGCCGAAACCTTAGAAAAGCCGAGTTCATGGACAATGATGTTTTGCGTTCGTTCATATGAGATGCCTATAGTGTCTGCAATTTCTCTGATAGTCAATCTACGGTCTTTCAATATGAGATCACACACTTTATTGATGTTTTCTTCGGTCGTAGACGTCATTGGCCTGCCGGAGCGAGGGTCATCTTCGATGTTCTCTCGTCCACGTTTAAATTCTGCAACCCATTTTTTCACAGTGGTATAAGACGGGGCAGATTCCCCTAATGTTGTTTGCATGTCATCATGAATCTCCTTTGGTGTTAATCTTTTTTTAAACAAATATTTAATCACAGCACGTTGTTCAAATTTCTCATTAGTGAAACTTTGTTCTACACACGTATTTATATTGTGAACTTTTCATCCAATGTAGTACCTACATACTTACAGGTCAAACTGAGAACTTTTTTTTAAGTCGGTTTATAAATAAAGAAGGCGTACCTTCTCAGGTAGCGGGACCCACTGGTGTTAGAAGGTTTATAAATAAGATAAAAACTTTGGGCTGCAGCCAAATCAAGTAAAAATAAAAGGGCTTCTTGAATATCCCTTTTTTGAGTTACTTTGATTAAGTTCTGACATAGTTAAGAAACGTGTGTGTAAAAAGATTTGCTGCTTGTCTAGGTGGCTTAGTTATCGTTTGTGACGACGAATAGTTTCATCGCTTGCGACACTATAGGTAGTTTTCTCAAAAAAACGAAAAAACTTTGGCCAGCCAGAATTTCGCCATTTCCAACATTTTCAAATATCGGGCCTTTATCGATATTTTCTTAGAATATGGCAATTATTTTTTTTAAGAATTTGGCATCTTTGATTCTTGGGCTTAATCATGTTATCAAATCGAGTGATTCTATTATGGTGCGCATGATAGATTGGATATATTAAATATTTTTTTTCTTGTCGATTCGAGTATTTATCGATGGTCACATGCTAGCCCTGCAGGTCTCAGCCCCATCGATTAAAACGCAATACTTTTTGAGAAAACACGAAAAACAAGTGGCCAGCCAGCCGGTCGTTTTCTGGCAGAGCCACCTTGATTTTTCCTAATATCTCACTTAGAACTGAGCTTTAAGTCTAAAAGAAATGTGACAGACATCACATAGTTTAAAACATACCTGACGCATGTCTTTGAGATATTATTTTGTTGAAAGTTGAAAAACGTCCGGCAGGCTGGACCATCCATTCCAGCACATGCAGACGTTCTACAACATTGGATTCTTATCGAACGATATATGACAGCTCTAAACACTGCCAAACAAAAGATAAAAGCGATTCTTGGTTCTTTCATAAAAGTCAATTAGGGTGACCATATTTTACTCCAGTAGTTTTTCTCCTTCATGATAATAACTCTCTCGTCAAACGTGACGAACAACATAATTCGTTCATCTAATTAAGTAGATAAATAAAAATATTGTTACATTATACAAATATATTTTTTGTTTGTACCAATTAATTAACATCAGTCTTAAAATCAGGGAACAATGTAACATATTGAAAAAGCTAAGTAAGTACCTACATCTTTCTCATATACCTATAAACTCTGTCATTTGACATTCTTGATAAATGTTATGATTTTAATTCTTTTAATCTTAATTTTGACATTAAACCACAAGTAAATAAAATGTGTAAATAGATTTATAACACAACAGGTTAGCATACAAGTGCTTAAGTAGGTAAATAACAATTTTTCAATGTAAGAAATACAAGTTTTAATCAATATTAGTTTTGTATAAAATAAACCAATTAACATTATGAAAAACTTACTAACAAATCATGTAGATAAATATTTCTCAAATCACAGACTATCTTTAAATTAGCACTTGTTCCTCTATCTATAAGACACTATTTAGAATATTTTTTAATCAGAAAACATAGTTAACCTTGCAACATCAGTAACAAAATTAAATTCTTTGATGGAAGCCAGTCTGAATAATTACACTTTAATTATACTGATAAATGAAGTGATTCACAGAAAACAAAACTAAAACTGCTTGTTATTCACTTATCTCCTACATAAGAGGTATAGATTCTTACAAAGAAGCGATTGAGGTACTGGAGAATACTTATGTAAAACAACAAAATGAGATTCTAGCAATGCACTTGATGAAAACCAGGAAACAAGTGAATCTGTAATATCAGAAGCCAGTGAATCTGTTAAGGCACACATACTATCCCTTAAACTACTCGCACTCTAATGCAACATTGCAGCGAAACAAAGTGGAAATTCATTCATAGCAGGTATATTCTCTCAAAAAAAATAGAGTAAGATTTAAAAAGATTCGCCAATGAGGCACACCCACCCTATTACATTCACCATTAACATAGCTAAAAATATTACAATCTAAACACAATATGTTTGTCTAAATAAATGATTTTAAAACATATTAAAAATGATTTAAAAAAAAATTAAGTAAATATCGAAATTAAAATAAAAGAAAGTCAAATGTAAAAAAGTAAAAGTCGTTAAAATTATGAAATGAATTAAAAAAATTGGCCTGTAACAAAAAAATAGCCCTGAATTTTATGCTTATGATTTAAAGCTGAATAAAACATATAATTTGCGATGAGTGTTGTTATGTATCAATTTCAAGCTAAAACTCAGTATTGCGATCCTTAACTTTTCCAGTTTTCTTATTAATTATGTTCCAAGTAGTTTTACTCTTATTATGTTATAACTATAAGGTTTCTCATGATAGAGATCATATAGCTGTTTTCTACTGATGTGTAGGTATAGCTGTGATAGCCCAATCGTGAATGATTTACACTTAGTATAAATGCACTGTCATTAGTATATTCGGCATATCTAAATCTCTCTAAACGCTTTTCATCAACTGGAACTTTTTCTCTCTTATACTCTTACACTTGTATAATGGAGATAATGTTCCAATCAATGAAATTTACTGTACTCAAAGGAAAAACAGTCAATCTTATTGACTGTTTTTCCTTTGAGTATTTGAATGTAACCAATTGAATGTTGTGATCAGAGCTTCCTCTTTTTATTATTGATAAACAAACTTGAGTTACATCAGAATACATATTATCTTGACAAATGGCACTGGTCTTTGTTATCCTAGTTGGTTGTAGAGTAGTTACTAAGATAATGACATTTAAATAAATTTATTAACTTTTCCCCAAGGTTGAGTCATCTAACAAGTCAACATTAAAGTCAAACAAATATTTTCTTAGTTTTATTACAATTCAATTTAGCCAATATTTCTTCCACAGCAAGTTCCAAACTATCATCATAGTGTGATTTAGTTTTCCCAAACAAAAAATATTTATAGCCTCTGTTTAGAGGCGTAACTCTTTTTAATCTGAACGTAGCGTAGGTATGCCACGCACCTTGTGCAGTAACATATCACTCCATAATAATAAAAGATACTTCTTACAAAATGTAGAGTAAGTAGCAATGTTTTTATTTTTAGTGTTATTTATCAAGATATGTAAAAATTTATAGAACAAATGTTGTTGGAATTGATGTGGAGAAGCTTCACACAAGAGTTGATGCATTAATTAAAATTAACCCTGTATATGGAAACAATTATAAATTTTGTCCATTCTACACAGGATATTTGAGTAGTATAACTGTCACTTCCATTGTGAAATCTAATACCTATTTTGGGCTATTTTTTAGTCACAGACTAAACTTAATATAAACCTATCTGCATTTTAGTATCACTCAGTATAAAAAAGTAAAGTTGATAAAAACCCTACACTTACAACTAAAAAAATAAATTTAATATTATAATGCGACATTTCATTGACTGGAGATTTTAGTTCCATACATTCTTTCCCTTCAAACTTTTATGGGGTAGGGACCGGCAAATTGCTAAAAGGATTATTGCCATTTAATAACAGAAACATAAACATGATTTGAATTGAATACAATAAGAAAACAACACAAGCATTTTGCAATTTGCAAAATACTACCACATCAAGAGTACATTAGTAAGTGTTCAAACTGCAAACCATTCTTCTCTAAGCAGAGTCTTGCTCGTTTTTGCATATTTTGGTTAATTTTGTCTAGCACAAAAGTGTCGCTTTTTACTTTTTCAAAGGCACTCTCAATTTGTCTTTTTAAACCAGCCCGACTTTTAGCCTCTTCCACATAAACATGTCTTTTTATTTCACACCATAGAAAATATTCACAGGGGGTAAGATCCGGAGACATTGGTGGCCACGAGACGGGACCCCCTTGACCGATCCAGCAGTCACCAAATTTTTCATTTAAATAATCTCGGACTGCTCGTGTACAATGTGGTGGTGCATCATCATGTTGATAAAAAAGATTTTTAAAATAAACCACTGGCAAGTCATTCACATATTTAGAAATTATACCACGTAACATTTTGAGGTAAGTGCCACCACTCAACTTTTCCTCAATGAAGTAGGGCCCAAGTATTTGGTTTCCTATCATCCCAGCCCACACATTCACACAAAAACGGTCTGGATCTTCATTTTCTTGTGTCATGTCAGGGTTTTTGGACCACCAATGCTTATGATTGCGATTGTACAACTCCACAGGAGTGAATAAATATTCACCAGTCCACAAAATATTTATATCTGGATGTGCAATTAACCATTCACAGAAGGCTGTACGTGGGACAGGGTCCACTTCATTTAAAACCTGTGCTGGCTGGAAATGGTATGCGCGCATTCCAGCAGCGTTGAGTAATTTCCACACGGCTTGTTGACTAACACCGAAGTGTTCCGCTGCATCTTTTGTGCTGGATCGCGGGTAACTCTCGAAATAATCAAAAATACCTTCTTCGACATCTACCGCTACTGTCGAAAGGCGACCTCGGCCTTGAGCATGACTTGGGGTAGTAAATTGACCAAATTCAATTAACCTTTGGTTTGCTGCTAAAAAAGTTTGGCGGCTGGGTACCGTGGCGTTAGGATGTCCCAAAGCTCTTAATCGAGGAAGGCTCTCTTCTTCATAACATTTTTGAGCTTTACGTAGGCTTTCTCCACTTATGATGTAACTACGAACCATTTCATAGTATTCTCTATTTGAAAACATTATAATATCAGTCACCCACCACACAACACAACAAACCAAAGCTCTCTCAAATCAAGAACACAGATTACTAAATAGTACTAAAGTAATCAAGAACAACAAACCGTGTGTGTGTGTAGCATTAAGTTTTTTTTTTTTTTATGGCAATCAGCCGTTGTTACTACTCAACAGACTATTACTGCCAGTGTCACGTATTGGAGAAAACACGGTTTGATTGGAAGCATTGATTTATTACTGAATTAGCTTAAAGTGCGAATAAGAAAATATCTACCAAACAACATTCTACATATAATTTGATAAAATTACAAAGTAAAATATAAACTAATAGGCAACACAGCTACGCACTACTCTTTACAACCTAATGTTAAATTGGTGGATGAATTTACACAAAATTTTGAGCGTACATGATCACTTTCGTGTATGTACACACATCACGCACACATACACAAATCTATGATAGTTGATCTGGATTAAGTGTTGCTATTGTTGGCGCAAATCACTGCATTATAGTTTCATAAGTTCGTGATTTGTTTTTAAAAACAGTGAAATTATTATCAAACTTCTTTGATTAACAATGCTATAAAGAATTATACCAAATTTTATTAAAATATTGGAGCTTAAGATTAATTTAACATGAAATTAAATATTAGGTTAGTATATCGGCGGATTTTTGAACATTTTTTTATGGCAACAAATCACGGCGGCCATTACTGACCGACCGGCCGGCGGCCATATTTATTTACTTTTTCATTGTGAGATTTTGTTGCTTGTGTTGATTGATTTCCTTTTCGGCTTTTGGTTTTATTTTCTTACAATTAGATTTACGTATTCACTCACTTTAGCAGAAGTTTTACATACGTTATGTTGTGTATTACGCTAGCGTATAGTGTTAGCACCTGTTTATACCCTGTATGGAGGGTTATCCTTGGAAGCATATTGAACAGTTCTTTGAACTTGATTCTGTTTATCGACACTTTGTGTTCACTCCATACCTATCAAAGCGTCATATCAAACCCAATGAAAAAGAAAATGCGAGTGAAATTGGCCACCCAGATATTTTGACAATGGACATAAGTATATACAAAAGCATCAACAAGTAAGTTAAACTTTGATGATTCTATTGGCAATTATATATATTTATCTTAGTACCAGTACACATAAACGTAAATACATATATTTATTACAGCCCAGTCCATGATACCCTCCCTATGCAGCAGTAGCTTGAACAAACAAAAGTAAATAAACTCAAATAAATTATGACTATATCTTATAGTTCTGCTCTTTGTAAAGTACATATTAATAATAAAATGCAAATAAATATTAAAACAGATATTAACATCATGCCAAAATACTTTAAAATATATTGAGCTGTAATTTATTATAAAATTTTGTATTATTTCCAATAATGATTTTATTGTTTTCATATTCAGTTTACATTTCTTTACAATTTATCAAATGAGAAACCAGTAGTGTAAGAGATCAGCATATGTAAAGAGATTTTTGACAGAGTGCTCATAGTTACATTTTTTTTTTCAGATTAAATGCCTGCGGTAACCATTGCAACGGCCACATTCCTCCTACATTTCAATAATTTATTCGATTTACTAAACTCCACCTCACCTCCACAAGGAAGATGGACAAGTATTTAAAACTAATTGGACAGCCGGTAGTTCACATAAGGAATTTATCATTCAGTGAAAAACAATTATAAGGAATATTGAGCTTATAGGATGTAAAAGAAAACCACCATCACAACTGGGCTGACTCAAGTTATTTAATGGTTATGAACGGCAGTGGGATAACCAAATAAAAGAAATAAAATTGAAAGACTAGCCGTAAGGAGTATCAACAAAGATCCTTTGGAAAATAGCTGTGGTTGTTTTGCTTGTAAGAGCCAACGGTGGCTCAAATGACAATCGTACAGTGAGTTGGCTAACAAACATTTCTTGAAAAAATTAAAAATATTGAAAAATTCTCAAATATCCTTGTTTTATTGAAGATGTTGTATTTTGTCTCGAGCAATATATTTAGCTGTTGTTTTTGTGCTTCATGATTATTTTTAATATTTACACTGTTGCTCGAGGTAAAATTATTAAGAATAAAATTATAATATTACACAATGAAAGTGGAACCCCACCTAGTCGATCTCGTAGTAGTTTAAATCTCCCGCCATTAAAAAAATGCATGAATTTTAAATTTCCCGCCAGCTCAAAAAAGCCGACACCAGCGCTATCTGACCCTACTTAGCAGGTACTATTTCTTTGACGGGGTAATTTCTTTTGTATGAAGTGGCGCTTCTTCTCTTGAGTATAGTGTTCCTTGGTACAGGGATTAGAAATAGTCAAGAGTGAAGGAATATTAATCGGTCTTGGAATATGAGGAGGTAGGAAGTCGAAAAGGGATGCTGTAGTAAGAGGGCAATTGAAAATAATATGCTCTGCTGTTCCCTGTTCTAGGCCACAATCACAAAGTGGATTAAGTAGGGACTCAAATTCGTTAATGAGAGATACAGAGGGGTCTGAAATGTAGACTGAAAGAAGAGTAAAGTTAAAGATTTTAATAATAATAATATTGATTTCAAAAGGTCATCGACAAATGGGAATACGTAATCGAGCCCTCGGAGTACTTCGTGGATGAATCGTTGAAATGTTTGACTTCCGTTCTTCAGACCAGGACACATGCGTGGGAATTCGAATAATCCCATCGGTGTAATGATTGCTGTCTTCTCTATATCTTCTTCCCTGACTTTTAACTGCTGGTAGGCTCGGTTGAGATCTAGGGTCGAAAATATGGTCATGCCGGTCAGGTGGTAGGTGAAATCCTTGATGCGTGGGACAGGATACCGGTCGGGCTTGGTGATTGTGTTTAGACGCCGGTAATCACCGACTACTCTAATGTCACCATTTTTCTTTGGTACGACGTGTAGTGGTGATGCCCAAGGACTCTTACTGGGTCGGCATAGACCTTGCTCGATCATTGTTTCGAATTCCTTTTTTATTTTGTCGTAGCGATGAGGAGGTACGGGTCTTGCTCGGCAGTGAACTGGTGGGCCTTCGGTTTCTATGTAATGTTGAACGTTGATACTGCTGTTAAGGTTCATCGAAGTCAGTCTCGTAGTGCCAGGAAATTCTGCTAGTATATCGTGGTATGACTGTTGAATATCGATACTACGAACGGTAGGTAGGTCTGTTGCTTGAACTGGTGCGTTGACTCGTAGGTTGGTTACGTTGTCTATTAGTTTTCGATTCTTGAGATCGACGATAAGCTGGTGATGCTTTAAAAAGTCGGCTCCCAATATTGGTTTAGAAACGTCGGCTACGATGAATTTCCACTTGTAGGGACGGCGAAGTTGCAGATCGAGTTCTAGTGTTTTCTCGCCATAGGTAGGAATGACGGTGTTGTTAGCGGCGTAGAGCTTGAATGGTGGAGGAGTGGATATCTGGCCCTTTCTTCTTGGTAAAACGGAAATATTAGCACCCGTGTCTACCAAGAACGATAGACCAGTTTTCTTATCGGTCACAAATAGGCGGTATGCAAGACTGGGACCGTTGGCATCCGCCTCAGCCAACCTCCCATTTAGTTTTCCGTCTTCTCAATCGTAAATGTACACGGCGTTGTACATTTTCTTGCTTGAGCGCCAAAACGTCGGTGGTAAAAACAAAATGGCGACGGAGTTGCGGAACGCGAGTGCGCGTGATTGTGCGAGCGAGACGGCGATCTTGAGTGGCCTTGTCGTGAGCGGGAACGATTCCACGGACGGCGATGATTTTCGTATCTATTATTATAGGTTTTCAACTCTGCGATCTCGATATGTAGTTTGCGGATTTCTTCAACCAGAAAGTGCAGATCACCTGGTGATGATGATGCTTGAACTTGTTGCGGTGGAGTAGAAATGGCTGCGACTTCTCTGTTTTGCTCCATCATCTTGTCTGCGAGTAAGGCGAGCTCTTCTAAAGCCGTTTGTTTACTAAACGACTCGCTTACGGCGAGCACGGAGCGGATGTGTGGCGGCAAGTGGTTCGTCCATAGGTGACGAAGCGTGGCGTCTGGGATACGATTTCGAGCGAGGTCACGCATTCGTCGTAACAATTGTGTAGGCTTCTGATCGCCGAGCTCCATCTCCGACAGTAGTTTTTAGAATTGGCGGCTGTCGGATTCTTCATAACTTGCGATTAACCGTTCCTTGATCGCAGTGTAGTAGTCTTGAGCAGGTGGGTTGTACAGTAGGTCGGTTATTTGTTCAATATCTTGTTTTTCCAGCTGTGCAATCACCATTTGCGCTAACTGTGCCTGTCCTTTTTTGGTGTCGTGGGTTGCTGCTTCGAAGCTGTAGAACCACAGTCTCGGTCGGTCTCTCCAGAATGGTGGGATGCGTAGCGTAAGTGAAATGTTGGAGACTTCACGGGCTTCCGGTTTGCAGGCTGGGTTTGAGCTTTCGTCGGGTACGGCGGTTTCTATATGCGGTTTTTCTGTCGACATTTTGATGTTTATTCGTTCTTCTGAGTGGTTTTCTAATCGGGCAGGGATTCCGTTGTTTTCTTGTAATTTTTTTTTCAGTCGGGCAGGGATTCCTCTTCTTTTTTCTTGTATTTTTTTTTCTTCAGTCGGGCAGGGATTCCTCTTCTTTGTTGTTCTTCGGGGTCACCACTTTGGCGGAACTTAGGCGAAGGTTTCTTCAATAAAAGAGGTTCAGAAGGTAGAATGTGGAATGTATTTTGGTAGTAAAATGTGCTATTTTTATACAAAATTATCAAGGTCATTTGAGTAAGACAACAACAAGTGTGTGAATAATAAAGCAACACAAATTAGGAGAAAACGCGCTTCAATACACGCGCGCTGCCGCGTCTCCCCGATTGTATAAAAGGAGCAGCGTCGCCGCCGCTCGTTCTTTCCATCGGCGGCCGTCGCGTGAACAACACGTCGCGCTGGGAGCGCGCGCGTGGCTTGAGACATCCAAACGGCGGCGTGCGTGTGCCGGCGTGCGGAGCGTGCGAAAACATTCGAACGCCGTGTGTGTGACCTGTGCTGCTTGCTGCTTGCTTCTAAACTAAAAGTTCTTTTCAGAACTAAGTACTTCATAATTATTCATTCAATATCTGTGCGTTTTATTTAAATCCTATACCAATTCTGTCGTGTGCCTTGCTGCCTTCTTAATTCATATGATAGTTCTTTTCAGAGCTGCTTCATTTTCATTAAATATCTGTGTTTGTTTTATTTAACTCCTATACCTATTCTGTCGGTAGCCACAACAGTTTTTTTATAAGACGTTGTACCATGAACGACGTCACTTTTTAGGGGGTGCAGAGATTTCGTGGAATCCGCAAAGGATTTGCGCACAGAAGGGAATCGGGCAGACGCTTCTTTAAAGGAGATATTGTCTTGGGACATAGAAATTTTGATGGCCTTCTGACGCGACTGCTCAGGGCAGCTCTTGTCATTGGCTAGGTGAGGGCCTGAGCAATAAATGCACGACGATTTATCGAGAGGGACGTTACACGTGTCGCCTGAGTGGGATTGGGAGCAGCAGTTAAAGCACTGAATAGTCGGCAGGACATATGTTTCCACAGGGAGAGATGAATTAAAGAGCAGTGCTTTTTCTGGCAATTTCTGCCCGGCAAAGGTTAAGACGGTAAGAAAGGTTGGCGTGTGGCGTCGCCTTAAGAATAGCGCTACCCCATCTCTTCCCGTGGGTGTTGTAAGAGTCGACTAAGGGACAAACCAGAGGACGGGCAGCAGCGTCCTTTTGTGTATATTAACATCACACTGCGATCGCCAACCCGCCTGCCAAGCGTGGCGATTATGGCATTTCCCCCCCAAATTATGAATCGCAAACAAAGGCCCCGGCCCCTAGTCCCCGGCGGTCCCGCTAGTCTCGATCAAGGTAGCGATCGAGGAAACGGCGGGGCAGGGGGTGCTAAGAATCCCCGGGTTCGACCAGGCTACCAACGACGACCCTTGGCCCTGGCGACATAAAATGTTAGGACACTGCGGACAGACGAAAAGATTGTTGAGCTGGAGGAAGTATTGAGTGGATTGCATTGGGATATCCTGGGGTTATCTGAAGTCCGTAGACAGGGAGAGGAATCGATAATCCTGAAATCCGGCAATCTTCTCTACTTCCGGGAGGGCGACCAACTGTCCCAAGGTGGTGTCGGGTTTCTCGTCCACAAAACCCTCGTGACCAATGTTACAAAAATCGAGAGCGTGTCAAATAGGGTAGCGTACCTGATACTCAGAATTTCCAAACGGTATTCGTTGAAGGTCATACAGGTCTATGCTCCGACCTCGACACACTCCGATGATGAGGTGGAGGCTATGTATGAGGACATCTCCAAAGCCATACACAGCTCCAAAACTCATTTCAACGTGGTCCTGGGGGATTTTAACGCAAAATTAGGCAAACAAAGCGGCGATGAGCAGAAAGTGGGGCAATTTGGAGTCGGAGTCCGGAACGTCCGAGGCCAGATGCTGGCCGACTTCTTGGAGAAGGAGGGCCTCTTTATGATGAACTCATTCTTCAAGAAACCGAAACACCGCAAATGGACTTGGATAAGCCCCGATGGTCACACCAAAAACGAGATAGACTTTATCATGTCAATGAGAAAACAGATTTTCAATGATGTCTCTGTGATCAATGCCGTGAAAATCGGTAGCGATCACCGCATAGGAAGAGGCACATTGAGTCTGAATCCAAAACTGGAGCGATCTCGACTGATAAAGTCTGTACTTCGTCCTGCACCCATCCAGATCCAAAACCCCGAAAGCTTTCAGCTCGAATTGCAGAACCACTTTGAATGCCTCGGCGACTGCGTCGATATGGACGACTTTAATAACAGGTTTGTGGAAACTGTCTCCACGGCTGGGTCTAAGTTCTTTAAAACCCGCCGTGCAAAAGGAACCGGAAAAATCTCAGACTCTACCCTTAAACTCATGGAAGAAAGACGCACAATGATCCTGCAGTCCCCGGAAAATGCTTCTCAGTATCGGCGGCTTAATAGACAAATCTCCAAGTCCCTAAAACGTGACCTACGCCGGTTTAATACAGACCGTATTGAAACGGCTATCGAGCAAAACAAGGGCTCAAAGGTCTTCGCGAGAGATTTGTCTATAGGCCAGAACCAACTGACGAAGTTGAAAACGGACGACGGCAGGGTTGTTTCGTCTAAACCCGAACTTTTGAGGGAAGTTGTGAAGTTCTACGGGCAGTTATACACGACAATACGGGCACCTGTTCAAGACATGGCAAAAGACCCACGAGCCAAATTAACCCGACACTATACCGAAGATATCCCAGACGTCAGCCTGTACGAGATTAGTATGGCCCTTAAACAGCTTAAAAACAACAAGGCGCCGGGTGATGATGGAATTACAGCCGAGCTTCTGAAAGCTGGTGGCAAACCTGTGCTTAAGACCCTTCAGAAGCTGTTCAATTCCATCATCCTCGAGGGCAAAACGCCCAAAGCGTGGCTCCAAGGCATAGTGGTCTTGTTCTACAAAAAAGGGGATAAAACCCTTTTGAAGAACTTCAGACCCATTACTTTGTTGAGCCATGTATACAAGCTGTTTTCAAGAGTCATTACGAACCGTCTCGTACGCAGGTTTACCGACTTCCAGCCTCCCGAACAAGCCGGTTTCCGAAAAGGCTTTAGCACCATAGACCACATCCATACGCTGCGGCAGGTTATAGAAAAAACGGAGGAGATAACCAGCCACTTTGCTTGGCGTTTGTGGACTATGAGAAAGCCTTCAATTCGATCGAGACCTGGGCTGTACTGCAGTCTTTGCAGCGGTGCCAAATTGACTATCGATACATCGAAGCGTTGAAGTTTTTGTACAAAAACGCCACTATGTCAGTCCGTCTTCAGGATCAGAATTCGAAGCCTATCCAACTGCAGACGTTATATCGCCTAAGCTGTTCACCGCAGCGTTGGAAGATGTCTTCAAGCTTCTGGACTGGGATGGGCATCAACATCAACGGCGAGTACATCACTCACCTTCGATTCGCGGATGACATCGTAGTCATGGCTGAGACCCTGCAGGACCTGAGTAAATTGCTCGATGACCTCAGTGGAGCATCGCAGCGAGTGGGCCTTAAAATGAACATGGATAAGACGAAGATCATGTCGAACGTCCATGTTGCACCTGCTCCTGTGGTAGTTGTAGTACGAGATCCGGCTGCAGGATTAGTGCGTTCATCTGTTTTTTGCAGAAAACCGATTTTTTATGTATTTTTATAATTAGGAGAATAGATATTTATCAGGTTGCCTATCAAAATTTGGCCGCCAGTATTTTTAATAAAATAAATTTAAATAGATTTTTGGGAAAAAAATTCATTCACTTGTTTTTTAAATAAAATAACGTCTACATCACGGCAATTTATATGAAGATTCAAAAAAATCACGGTTGCCGTTGCGCACTTGGCCGCACTTCTTCGCAGCCATGTGTAAACAGGTATGATTTCGATACATTTATACGTTCATAGCGTTTATTCATTAATTATACAGGGTTTTTTTGTAGGCACTTGCCAAATTTAAATATAACTTACTTTGATATAATGCGAATAACCTGCATTTTTATTTTAGTATCGCTCAGTAGAAAAAAGTAAAGATATGGCACCTTGATTTGTTTCACGAATAGTCGTTATTGATGAACGCCCTACACACAATACGATACTATGACGCGGCACATTATTGATTACGTTTCATAATACTACGAAGACGTAGTACTACAAGATGTTTTGTCGCGCGACAAATGTTAACGATATGAGGTTGCAAGGTCACACTTTGAGTTCAGTAGTTATGCATACCTACAGGCAATAAAAAAAGTTACCTACATAAGTTACGTACAATATTTTCTTCATACTTTTACAGGCTTAGAACCGGCAAATTGCAAAAGGTTTGAGGCATTTAATGTGAGAAAATTTAACATAATACTTTAAGTGAATGCAAAATAGATAGAAAGAAGAAGCATTTTGCAATTCGGCGTATTTAAAAAGATTGAATAAACTTATGTACATTAATTAAAGCTCTAATCAACATTATTTACACAATTATTACGAATGAGTTTCACGTTCAGTTATTGAGTAAGTGATCAAAATGCATACCATTTTTCTCCAGGCAGAGTCTAGCACGTTTTAACACATTTTAATTTGGGCTTTATTTATTTATTATTATTTGACTGCAATGTCACTTTGTCAAATTCACACACTATTTGGTTTTTTAAATCAGAAAGGCTTCAAGCTTCGTTCTGATAAACGATTCCCTATTTGTAAACATTATCGATAGTTAGCGACGACTCACTGTCTAATAAACACATGCGGCGCAGGTTTCGCGGGCTCTCGCGAACGCAGCTGCACTTCCGCCGAGGATGCGCGAGCGACTGAAGGTCATGGCAACAGACAAGTGTTTCCGGGTTTGCGACGGCGCCGCCAGCCGGTTTCGTTCACGTGCGAACATGTCGGTATCTTACCTGCTCGATGTAATGGCACTTATTGTCAAGAGGATACGATTGTTTTTTTGAAAATTTAGACGTCTGTGATGTAATTCATTTGGCTAAACAAGTTGTACCACTGCCCGTAGTCTTTATAGTATTCATTCGTAAAATAGCATGACCATGTTGTGCTTAACATTTTAGTGAATAATATGAATTTCCGTGTAAAAAAAATAACAACTTTTTTTTGCAGAAATGGTTTCTATTAATGATACTTATTACGTAAAAAAAATTTGGTAGATGTTGTCAAATGAACCCTGTATATCAAATTAAAGCTATTTTTTTATATTTATTATAATATATGGTTGCCGAATTAAAACTACCCGCGGTTGCTGGCTTTTAAAAATAACAAATATTTAAGGTAGAGTGAAAGAGAGTTAACATCATTTGTCAGACGAGGATAGCGATTATCAGCTGTGCGACGCTTTTAAGCCATTGCGCATGCGTCGAATGTTAGTGTTCTCAACCACCGAGGAGTAATAGACGACCACTTTGGCGAAGGGGTAAACCTATCTGCCTCAGAAGCCAGTGGTTGCGGGTTCGATTCCCGCCCGGAACAAGAAAAAAAAAATCCGTGTCTGGGTGTTTATTTATATATGTATTTATATTCTAGGTTCCCCCCTAGTTCGCTACATGGTATCTCATAACACAAGCTTCGCTTACTTTGAGGCCATGTAGTTGGTGTGATTGTCTGGGGATTTTATTATTATTATTTTTTTTTTAATAGAGACGACTTAATAAATACTCCAAAAAATATGTCTTCCTTTTCAAAATGACAAATTTAAAAATCACAAAAGAATTATAATATTCATTTAATATATTTAATATTGAATTAATATTGATAAGGCAACCATATATTATAATAAATAGAAAAAAATAGATATATAATTAATGAATAATCGTTATGAACGTATAAATGTATCGAAATCATACCTGTTGACACATGGCTGCGAAGAGGTGCGGCCAAGTGCGCAACGGCAACCGTGATTTTTTTGAATCTTCATATGAATTGCTGTGATGTAGACGTTATTTTATTTAAAAAACAAGTGAACGAAATTTTTTCCCAAAAATTAATTAAAAATAATTTAATTAAAAATACTGGCGGCCAAATTTTGATAGGCAACCTGATAAATATATATTCTCCTAATTATAAAAATACATAAAAATTCAGTTTTCTGCAAAAAACAGATGAACGCAGTAATCTTGCGGCCGGATCTTAGACTATTGGAGGCACCACGCTCGAAGTTGTTGACGCTTATCTATACCTAGGACATAAAATCCAGTTAGGTAGGTCCAACTTTGAGAAAGAGGTCAATCGTCGGATCCAACTCGGCTGGGCAGCGTTCGGGAAGCTCCGTAAAATCTTCTCGTCGCAAATACCGCAGTGTCTGAAGACAAAGGTTTTTGACCAGTGTGTGTTGCCAGTGATGACATACGGCACTGAGACGTGGTCGCTAACTATGGGCCTTATAAATAAGCTTAGAGTCACTCAGCGGGCAATGGAAAGGGCCATGCTCGGAGTTTCCCTGCGAGATCGAATCAGGAATGAGGAGATTCGCATGCGAACCAATGTCACCGACATAGCCAGAAGGATTGCAGAGCTGAAGTGGCAATGGGCAGGGCATATAGCTCGCAGAACAGATGGCCGGTGGGGCAGAAAAGTTGTCTCGAGTGGCGGCCACGTACTGGGAGACGCAGCGTAGGCAGGCACCCCGCACGATGGACCGACGACCTGGTCAAAGTCGCCGGTAAACGCTGGATGAGGGCGGCGCGGGACCGAGCGCCGTGGAAGACCTTGGGGGAGGCCTATGTCCAGCAGTGGACGTATACAGGCTGTGGATGATGATGATGATGAAAGGTTAAGACTACTGAGCCAGTAGGAGTCCACGAGGTGCCAGCCTCGGACACAGTTTTTCTATTCAGAGGTCTGGCCTTAATTACTTTGCCACAGTTATCGGAGCTGGAAATAGCTTCAGCTACCTCCTCCATGGACCAGCTAGTTGGAACGCCACGAACTAAGCCCATACGTGTCACATTATACGTGGGAATTATTGCGGAGTATTTGAAGGTTTCTAGGCATGGATTTTTAATAAAGTTATTCGCTGCAGATGCACTTATGAATTCGACGCTTACTCTATTGCGTCCCACGCTTTTGACTCCGTCAGTTTTAATATGTTTAATATTGCTTACAAAAAGAAAACGACCAAAGACCAGCGGATTTAGAGAGGTACCTACAGAAGGATGAGGCTCTGATCGGGACACATGGACGATGTAGGGTCCATTGTCTACCTCAGAGTAAACTTTATTTTCATTTAAAGTTGGGTGAATATAAATGTTTTGCACTGACGGTGCAGCATTTTCTGGGTCCAGAATATTTTTTTTGACTGAAGAAGGAAGTGCCTCTTCGTTTGGTCGTTTTCTTGTTTGTGCAGGTGTGAATTGCGAGAATACCTGAGGTGAGAGCTCCTGCTCCCAAGGCGAGATAGGATCCGGGGGCTTAGGAGGGATATTACAATCCATCTTCCACAAAAAGGAAACCAAATACACTTACCTAGTGTCAACTAAAACTAAAACTACACTAAATTCAACACAATTTAAGCTAATTATAGATTAATAATTAAAAATTGAAATTTTGAGAAAAATACGTGTTTTGACCGTTAACGTCACCCATGGAAACCCCTAGCATTAAGTTCTATTCTAGCGAATAAGCGAAATCTGACCTTGACACTTGAC
Source organism: Stenoptilia bipunctidactyla (assembly GCA_944452665.1). Classification (NCBI taxonomy): domain Eukaryota; kingdom Metazoa; phylum Arthropoda; class Insecta; order Lepidoptera; family Pterophoridae; genus Stenoptilia; species Stenoptilia bipunctidactyla. Next base: position 19,750,387 of record OX101742.1, read on the forward strand.
ACTTCTTATGTGAGCGCTGACGCTTGGCTGACGCGGACGCATAGAAAAATATTACGAAGGTACCATATTAACACTGTGGTTATCATCTCACTGGAAGGTACAGAAAGTTTGGGACAGAGAAAATTAACTCCCTCACGGCCTTAAAACAATGGCGCCATCTCGGTTACTGTAACAAAACTACAACAGCATTCATCGAATGGTTCCTGTTATATATAACAGATGGCGTTGGCATAAATTATGTCTCATTTTACCGAGGAACAATATTCACTATTTCGTTCACATAATTAACATCAAGATTAACATCCCCCGTGGCGCATTAGCTGTGCGCATCGGTCAGGTAAATGATGCTCCAATCGGTCCGTGCAATGATGTTCCCGGTTCGATCCTTAGTTCGGGCCACACATTTTATGTGAAATATTTTTTACTTATAAAAAATTTAACATAGGTATCGCAAAATAAGGAAACGATTTATAATATATTTTTTCCGCAAAATTCGCTCAGAAATTATTTCTTTGCGAAGTTTGCATTCGTGTTTTAAAATCGACGGGGTTACATTTCTCTGTCTCTAAGGCCGGCGCCAGACTGAGCTTCAAATGTTTGAACAAATGTTTGCACAAATGTGTGGCGCTGGACTTTGCATATGTATTCAACGTTTGCACAAAGCTTTGCACTTTGCCATCCGGTGTCGGTCTTTTTCCACACATCAAAGCGTTCAAAGTTGAATGTGTGCAAATGTTTGCGGGGCCTGCCACACTTGTTCAGTGTCCAGTTGCTCGAGCGTTGTTGAGCGGGACGGTTGTGTGCATGTTACACTGCATGCGGCCATATAATGGACTGGGGCAGCAAGTGCGTTCTGGAATTTGTAGAGTTGTTACAGGGGCAACTATCTACATGGAACCCGAAAAATAACAAATAAAAAAATATAATTACATGCACACAAATAATACAGGCTAACTGAGTCTACAAAATCGTTGTCCATCTTGTTTGTTGTCTACTAGCATACTGTGGAGAAAAGTGTTTGCGAAGCAAGTCTGGCAGGTTACGTCAATATGTGTTCAAATGACTTTGCAAAGTCGTCAAAGATTTGTGCAAATCTTTGACCCGGGCGCTACACTTAGCTTAGCTGCCCCAGTCCATTATATGGCCGCATAAATACATAACATGCACACAACCGTCCCGCTCAACAACGCTCGAGCAACTGGTCACTGAACAAGTGTGGCAGGCCACGCAAACATTTGCACACATTCAACTTTGAACGCTTTGATGTATAGAAAAAGACCGACACCGGATGGCAAAGTGCAAAGCTTTGTGCAAACGTTGAATACATATGCAAAGTCCAGCGCCACACATTTGTGCAAACATTTGTTCAAACATTTGTTCAAACATTTGAAGCTAAGTCTGCCGCCGGCCTGAAGCTAAGTCTGGCGCCCGGGTAAGTGTACGATGTTCGCTCAGTCAGTCAACATGCATGCATAATGCATATAAAGAAAATTGGCTGCTGAAGAATATAGCCCATTCAAATTAGCAAAAATCAGGGGAAATAATTCGTGTGGTTTTGAAAATTGGCACTTGTATACCTTGTGCACTTTAGATTAACATATTAAAAGTCCTCAAGGGTAGGGTGTGTGCTGTTGGTGTAGGAGGGGGGTGGATGAAGGTCCCTATTTTCATGTTTTTGCTCATATTGCTTGACGACCACTTTGGCGATGGGGTTCGATTCCCATCCGGAACAAGAAAAAAGAAAATTTCCGGGTCTGGGTGTTTATGTATATGTTTTTATATTCTAGGTTCCCCAAGTTCGCTACAAGGTATCTCACATAACACAAGCTTCGCTTACTTTTAGGGCATGTAGTTGGAGTGATTGTCTGGGGATTTTATTTATTTTATTTTTATATCTCAAAAATCTGTACCTATAAATAAAAATGGCTGCTAGTGGCGTCATGCGCGGCCTTTGTGATTACTATTATTATATTTAACTATAGACTTATCTGTACCTCCATAGTCTTCATGCGCACTTTCCATGAAGTGGTAATTTTTTTTTAGCCATTCACACAACATTATCTAGCCCAAATTAAGTTTCTTAAAGAACTTGTGTTATGGAAACTAGATAACTGATATTCTTACGAAATAGATAAACATACATATTGAATAAATACATATTTTTTATCAGAATAAACTTAAATGAACACATAAACATCCATGACTTGACGGCTCATATCTGTGTTCATCAATGTATGTTACCACTACACCAGCCGGTCGTCGAAGAAGGTACCTATGGAAGACAAACGTCCTATCCTTTAAATATAAGAAGATTTTAATTAAAAAGATAGGCGATGTCTTCTCTAGTACGTTAGAACACAGTAATTCAATGCCGAAAACAGAGACTTAGTTTTATTGGTTTCTGCCGATACCAAAAATATATAGGGTCTTCTTTATGAAGATCAATATATTTTAATAGAAGGTTAAGAATGATGTATGGATTCAATTTATGAAAGAATTTTTTTTTTTGTTACAATTAACAAAAAAAATTCTTTCATAATTTTTTTATAATTCTCATAAGTTAACAACATTTTAGTTTAATCTGTTATTTACGACTAAAGCAAGAAATAAAAGTGTTTCTATTGAACTATTTATATTAAGAACTCACTCACACACACAGAGAAAAATCGCACTAGGCATAGGTATGTACGCCGCTCTAGACACGCGGCGGCAGCGTTACAAGCCAAGTTCAAACAAAGAAACTGGCTAGCTAGCGCCAAGTTTAATATTACACGAACCACTTGGTGCCACTTTTGGACCTTCTATAACTCATAACGACAGATAACTATAAACTAGTTTAAACTTGGTCAGTTTTAGTTACATCAATCATTTTTATAAAGTTATTCAAAATTTTAATTCTGATATAAACTGCTGTTCTTAAACAACAGCAATTGTTATAGGTATCCAATAAAGCAAAGAAATAGAGTTTAATGCTTGTTCATAATGTTATTTTATTTATTCCTATAATATTATGTAACAAGTGAGCGAAGTTGCTAATTACAGTCGAGGCTTAATAATGAGCCGAGACTGTAATTAGCAACGCTCACGAGTTACAAACGCCGTTTTTCAACACACTTGTGAGTAAAAGACAGACATACGTGGACATAAAATAACAAACACGTTTGATAACAAAGCTGTGAATTGTGATTGAAAAATGGCGCCGAACCTCGCGCATGAGCGTAGGTTTTTTTTTCCGCCAAATGTGTCAATGTCTGTATAGCATATACAGCCTATTTTAAGTGAAAATGTTTATTTTGGAGTGGTAAATGCAAATATTTTAATATTTTATAACAAATTATTGTAAATTGGGAATAATTTGTTTGATATACAAATTTGTTTTACTAATATAAGGCGCAAACATTAAAAAATGTATATGGATTTGAAGTGGTATAAAACCTCTTTGTTGTTTCTGAAAATATTTAATGTATAACCCGGACCTATAAAATATGCTCTGTTTACTCGCATGTAATTTGCACAAAGGTACAATTCAACTTTGTAGGATTCATTATATTATGCACTAGGGTATAATATATTCTGCACGCGTGACTTATAGCCCAGTATAGACTTATAGTTCTAAATTCAATAGAATAACGCTCACTTTACGAGCAAGTGTGTTGAAAATACATATTTCGATATTGCATAGAACTTCGCACTCATTTAGATCTCCATTCTTTTTGTATTGAACTTGGCTCTCCTTTTTTACATTTATGTTTTTGGTGAGTCCCATTTCACACAATCCATGTCGCATTAAGGACCATTTTATCAAAAAGTTCCACTACTTTTAAAATACTTCGATAAAACATATCGTGCAACAAACTTATCTGACCCGGTGGGGAAAATTGGAACTAAGATTTATCCTTACAAGAACTAGAGATGTGGACTCAATGGGGAGTTTTCTGACAGCTCATAAAAATTAGTTCAAAAAACCTCTATAGATGGCACTTTTAAAAAGCCGAAGGCGTTAAGTCTGTAAACTATAATGTAGGTAAGTGGTATCTACCATCTATGGTTATTTATACGTTCAATTTCTGATACAGACGTCAATTAATTTATTTTACTTTTAAAAACGCAGTGTGGAATAAATTCTTCTCCTTCGCCTTTTGTAAAGCGCCATCTATCGAAGCCTTTTGTACCAATTTTGTACAGTTTTGTTTTTTTAATGAGCTGTCAGGTCAGAAAACTCCCCATTATAAAGACGCCATCACTTGGTCAGATAACTTTGTAGTCTATTAGTAAGTTATTTTGGGGTTCCATCATAGAACACATATACTCAAGAGAAGAAGTACAACTTCATACATTAAAAGTTAAGACTAGACGCCATCTGAAAACGGTCCACATAGCTAATATGGCGGGAATTTCATACAGTTCAAACGACTTCTAGATTTCAACTTGCTCTGGTCTGAATAAAAATAAGCAAATACTTACAAACTTGTTAGGTGAAATACCATATGTAAGTATCAGTTCTTTAAGGTTTGCTTATTTTTATTGCGACTGGCTAAATATAAGGTTAACTTGATGAACAATAGGTAAAACAATAAATAAGTTTTTGATACTTTTATTTTGTTTAAAGTAATACAACAAAAGGTGTGGATAAATTGACACTCTTTCTTAAAAATACAAATTCGCACTGACGCGAGTTTCTTCAAGCAATCAGGGGGAGAACAGTCGATTAAATCACAAGAAAACTTAAAACACAAACACAGTTTAAAAATATCGCAAAACCGCAATCCCGAAAAAATATTTTCATATTGTGAAGTAAGCGTTAATTTTTAACATTTATTTTTATGTCTGTGTTGCTATATTCAAATAACATCGATTCGTTGATTCATTCGATTATGTAATACGGTCCCTTTAAATATTTGTTAAATTATTTAAAAATTATGAAGAAGTCATGAAAAAGTTTTCGTTTAATGTTATTTCTAATAAAAGCGAAGATTTCTTGAAGAAAAATATGAATAAGTGTAAACTCAAAAAAATACTGCGATGTATTCGAACAATCGATTGAATATTTTTTTTCATAGGCTACACTGGTATCATTCTTGCTCTTTTCCTCTTATTGTGTTCTGTCTTCTTTACTCTGCCTCCAGTATGTAGTCTGCACCATCTCCATACATTGTCGACGCCCCCTGGGTTCCATCCTGGATGATAACCGATCAAGGTACGTCAAAAGTTTTTCTGCGGGTATCTGCGGGAGTTTTTTTAGGAATAGGGACAGATGTGGGAACAGAGAGGATGATAGGAAAGTGACTATGGAGGGAGGTGGCACTGTACTAGAATGTGGAAGGGCTTATGGCAGGAGAACAGTAGAGATATCCACTGCAACTTCCCGCGCGCGGTTTGGGCCCGCAATACGCGTAGGGCAGTCGTATTACGGGCATCATTCACGACCCATGAACCCAGGTCAATGCCAAACACCTACCAGGACTAATTTTTTATGAGAGTTTGAAAGAAAATTACACCAATGGTCTTGTATTCAACCCAGGATATCAGAAAAAATAATGAAAAAAATTCTTAGTATGTCCTTCAAGCTGTAATCCTCATTATGCCAAAAAATACTGATGAAACAGTCATAAATAGTGACGCATATAAAAAAAATGTATTATAGTTTCGGCGGTATAGCTATGTATGGTATAGCTAGACAGATAAATTAGAAAAGGCCGCTGACGACAAACAAATTGCCCTCTGTGCTTTCTTGGACATAGAAGGAGCGTTCGACAACACGCCCATAACCTCCATTCTAAAGGGACTGGCAGAAAAGGGGGTGGACCAGACCACGAACAGATGGATAGAGGCAATGCTCAGAACCAGAAAGGCAAAACTAGAACTCAATGGTTGTAATCATGAGATTCAAACCACACGTGGATGTCCACAAGGCGGTGTGTTATCACAACTGCTTTGGACTCTCACGGTAGACCCCCTCTTTAACAGGTTAAGCCAGAAAGGCTATGAGGTCATAGGATACGCAGACGACATCACTATCATAGTTAGAGGTCCATGTCAAGAAGTCCTATCTTACCTCATTCAAGGTGCCATTAACATAACCTTAAAATGGTGTAAAGACAATGAACTGTCAATCAACGCCAACAAGACAATAATAGTACCATTCTGTAACAAAAGGAAACTGGATAAACTTAGACCGCCTTCAGTCAACGGATTGCTACTTAACTTTTCCAAGGAGGTGAAGTACCTGGGCATCACCTTTGACCAAAAACTCACTTTCAACCGACACATTGAGAATGTGATTCATAAATCCAAAACCTCATTATACTTATGCAGTCGTATGGTGGGATCAAGATGGGGTCTTAGACCCAAGATGATCATGTGGCTTTATACTGCCATCGTAAGACCAATCATCACCTATGGGTGTGTGGTATGGCAGAAAAAGACCTACCAACAGACGGTTATTATGGAGCTTAACAAACTTCAAAGATCGGTTAACATCATGACCACTGGAGCCATGTCTACCACGCCAGGACAGGCATTGGATGCACTGTTAGATCTCCCGCCCTTACAGCTGACAATTCGCAAGGAGGCGGCTGTAGGAATGCTGAGGGTGACGACGCAGCTCAAAAAGACATGGCTGTCTGCAAATCTAACCCAACTCAGGGACAGGGTTTACAGAAATCCAATACTAAGCATGCCTTCGGACAGCACAATGCCGGAGATGCTATTCACCAAATTCTACCAAGTGGAATTCCCAAGCAGAGAAGATTGGAGCAAGAGCCGGGTAGTCTGCGAGGACTACAGCCACATATGGTACACGGATGGCTCAAAGATGGACACTAAGGTTGGCTATGGAATTCACGGGGTGAGACCCAAGTATGGAGCTAGCTGCAACATGGGTCATTACCCCTCGATTTTCCAGGCTGAAATCACCGCCATTCTATCATGTGCGGAAATCAGCCTAAACAGAGGCTACAAAGGGCGAACCATATACATCTTCTCTGACAGCAAAGCTGCACTAATGGCACTTGACTCTTCTTGACTCCAAACTGGTGAAGCAATGCCATGAAACGCTAAACAGGCTGGCAAGCCATAATAGAGTTTTTATTAAATGGGTTCCGGGCCATTCCGGTATAGACGTCAATGAAGCCGCTGATGAACTCGCGAGAGCAGGAGCAATGGGTAGCCGATACGGTCCAGAACCATTCTGCGGCATCCCGAAGAGCCTGACGCGTTTAATACTCACCACCCAGTGCCTCTCAGAAAGCAAAAGCCTCTGGGAACTTTCATTAGGCATGAGACACTCAAGGGAACTGATAGAGGGATACTCCAAGTCATACACAGAATCGGCAGTATCTCTTAACAAACCCCAACTACGCGCAGTGGCAAGATCACTAACTGGACACTGCAAACTAAACAAGCATATGTCCAACCTGGGTCTCACTGACACGGCGCTCTGTAGATACTGCGAAAGCGCAGAGGAAACCCCTCTACACTGTGCCACTGCCCCGCAGTTATGCACAAGCGCTCCGCTCACCTGGATAAGCACGAGCTGGATCCAAAAGAGATTAGGAGCATCGCCGCCGCCGTAAGGAAAATCCTAAATTTCCTGGACTCCATTGGAGTGTGCGGCGAGTTATAAAATGGGACTCACACAGCAGTGTGACGAGCGGAAAAGACTGCTCATATAGTCCCAAAACCCCCAATAATAATAGTAACAGCTTGAACTCACGTAATCCTCACCTCTCGTGCGCGCAAACGGTAAGGTCTATCGACTAAGTTTAACTTTCAAAAAATAGTCGTAAAATAGTGATGACGACATGCCAAATCTCATAAATAGTCGGCTGACGACTCGAGAGATATCTTTATATCATACAGTACATATGTACAGAAGGCAGCACATCAAGCGTTACAAATCTGTCAAAAATTTTTACTTAAACCTGAACCCTATGCCCTCGACATTAATTTAAAATAAGTTGGGGAAATTTGACAGATAATGTAACGCTTGATCTGCTGGCTTCTGTACCATGGTACAATCATTTGAAATCGTGGATTTTGGAAATAATCAAAGATGAAAAAAAAACTGGAAGTGGAGAATGACGCGGCCAGAACTTTTTATTTTTCTAAAATAATGATAATTTCTGAAGCTTTGTTTTTTTTACTAATCTTGACTAATTCACTCTCTCTGCCTTTAACAAAAAAGACTTTAGACTATTGCAGTTATCGATATCTCCATGGCCGCGCTATTCTCCGCGTTTCGATTGCGCGGCCATAATTAATCTCGAATAACTTTACTATTTTTGTTTTGACCATTTTTTTATTTTCACTCTTCTATTTTGACAAATTTCGCCGAAAATTTAGTGCCACTAACTTCTGGCCTTTTTAACATGTCCGAGCAATTGAACGGTCATTCCAAAAAGATTATGAAAGGAGAAAAAAAGGACTTATTAATGGAATAAAAAAATAAGGTATAAAATATTGTTTTATTATCGAAAAACATTTCAACATGATTTCAAATAACAATCACAAAAAAGGAAACCAGACACATTAATTATGTACTTTAACATTGTAAGAGCCTTAGAACTAACTTAATGTAACAATTATGACATAAACAATTATCAAAAATAAAGTAAATATTAAACAAAGTAGGTAATTAGGTACCACTTAATTAATAAGCTTACAAGTAAGGCGGGATTGTATAAAGAAATTCTCTGCTTTCTTCCTTATTTTTTTGTTTTCATGACATTGTTTTTTACACTTATTCTTACATAGCAACAATAAAAACCCTGTCTGTACAGACCAAATTTATTTATGAATTGCTTGCGTAGATTAAATATCCAAAATAAAACATAAAATGTTTAAGTCTTTCGACATCATAGATACGGTACTGTTAATTGTCTACAATTATTTCAGAAGCCAGCGGGGGCTACCATGCAACCATGGACAACGATAAATTGGGCCTTTGTATCGATAATTTCTTAGAAAATAGCACTAGCGTATGTATTTTTCAGAATATGGCAGCTTTGGTTCAGTGGGCTCTATCATGCTATCGAATCGAGTAATTTTATCTATCATGGTGAGCAAGTTAGATAAAATAATTCAGTAATATATCTTGTCGATTCGAGTTTTTATCGATGGTCACATGCTAGCACTGAACGATTGGTAAAAGAAGAGCTTTAAATCGGTTTTATTTAGGAGAAGTGCTCAGAAGTATTCTAAAAATTTGTAATACAATTATAACTCCGATCCAACAATTATGAATAAATACCACATGTATTTTCACAAACTTAACCACATTTGAGAGCTCTGTTTTAAGATCAGTTGTACAAGTTCTTGTTGATATCCCATAACTTTGAGGTTTGGTTTCTTACTAAAAAATAATACTTTTTGCAAAAGAATATGTGGTTGAAAAGTGCATACTTTCCAAGATATCATCAATCTTAATATAATGAGTTCATAAATTATTACCCTTGTAACATATCTTTAACAATAAACAAGAAACACATTTTAAAGATTGAGGAATTTTCATACAACGTACAACGCAAAACGTTGCGATCTGTACCTGTGCATAGCGATAAAAAAGGGATAAAAAAATGCCACGTTGTCCGACTTCGCATAAAGGTATTTTACATAAAATGTTTTGACTTAATTGAATTCTTTTGTATGAAAAATAAAAACAAAAAAAAACATTAAAATTGAAAAATTATTGACATGTTATTTGAATCTATTACATGGTCCTATTAATACCCTAGAGTTATAGGAAATCAAGTGGAACAACTTGCATATAAAAGATAATTAATATGGTAATGTCCAATATCAATAATTTGTAGATGTGAACGCTATTTTATTAACTATTAGCTGTGTCACAATAGGTGATGATAATAACTATTTAACATATAGCAAATAACGTCTTAGAGAAAAAAATCTAAAGTTAGAGATTCAATTAGTAGGTGCTTCTGGCATAGTATGAATTATAACTTTTCTTTTAGCATCGTAGGAGAAGCTGTTGATCTTAAATATTCTGCTTTCGTAGAAAGGCTTCAAGTCTGAGATATTTATCTGTCTCGCTCGCTCGATGAGGTCCCTCTCTGATACTTCGATGGTCGCTTGCGAGTGGTTGTGTAATCCGCGCATATAGGCAAGCTGATCCATAGTCAGTTGCCGTAGAATGTAGTATAATAACTCACTGTGGTCTTTGTTGTATGATAGGTATTTCTGGAATGTCTGTGGAGGAGAAGAAATAGTTTATTAATACAAGTTTTAGCTATTTAACAAAAATAAATTAGAATATGAGTGCCATGAAAATAATCAACATGATATAAAGTCATCCATATTGAAAATCACATGAGTAAAAGAGACAAATAAAGCTATCTTGTATCCATGCAACAAACTAAAACAATTTTGAATTTCACAATCAGAAAAGAAATATTCCCCATTCTTCTAGTTTTAGATGGAATAGATTTTTTGATGGAAGAGAACCACACGATAGTAATTTGCTGAAATCTTTCATAATTTGATATATTGCAGCAAACCAAATAAATAAATATTTCTGACACTCACACAACATTATCTAGCCCAAATTAAGTTTCTTAAAGAACTTGTGTTATGGATACTAGATAACTGATATACTTAAGAAATATATAAACATACATATTGAATAAATACATATTTTTTATTAGAATAAACTTAAATAAACATATAAGCATCCATGACTTGACGACAAATATCTGTGTTCATCACACAAATATCCGCCGCCGCCGGGATTTGAACCCAGGACCTCTGGCATGGAAGGCAATGTATGTCACCACTACACCAGCCGGTCGTCCAAAGAGTAGACGGGAAGGGAATACACCGTTTAGATGATTTATAATTGAATGCAAAATATCAACCTTGCAATAGTTAAGTGGGGTAAGTGCGCCTCAATTTTTAATAGTATGGCACATTTACCCTGAGTCAGTAGTGGCCAACTTTTTGGAACCAGATCCAGTTTTTAAATTTTTCAACAAATGAAACAAAAATAATTAGGATGAATACAGCTACTACGACGCGGCATTTCATTGATAATATTACGACGTAGTACTACAAGATGTTTTGTAGTAGTGCGTAGTCGTCTTTATTTTAATGCTATTCATTCATAATTTAGAGTGACCATGCTTAGTTTACTATGTTTGCGAATATATTAATGCCCTTTAAAAAATATGTACTTTTTTTGCAAAAATCGTTTCTAAAAATGGTGCAGAGAGCAGCAGATGAAGTGTTACAAATCTGTCAAATTTCCCTAACCGTCGAGGGCATAGCGTTCAGATTCAACTACAATTTTTTGACAGGTTTGGAAAGCTGGATCTGCTGCCTCCTATACTTATTGTGTAAAACAAAATTAGGCCGGTGACAAAAGACAGGTTTTGCATTAATGTATAAATTTACATTAATGCAAAATCTATCTTATAATATGTTCTTATTTAGTATATTTTTACCTTATATTTGTATTGACTATTAATGTTCTTTTTCGAAATATTGTCTCATACTAATTGTGGATCCCATGGATAAATAATAATAATAAATAAATAATAATAATGTCTGTAAGGTAAAATAGCGGCGATGATCGATAACATTTTAAATAATAAATATTTCTGACACTCACACAACATTATCTAGCCCAGATTAAGTTTCTTAAAGAACTTGTGTTATGGATACTAGATAACTGATATACTTAAGAAATATATAAACATACATATTGAATAAATACATATTTTTTATTAGAATAAACTTAAAAAAAAAAACATATAAACATCCATGACTTGACGACTAATATCTGTGTTCATCACACAAATATCCGCCGCCGCCGGGATTCGAACCCAGGACCTCTGGCATAGAAGGCAATGTATGTTACCGCTACACCAGTCGGTCGTATTATATGGCATTTATGTATGTATGTATTTAAATTGTATAGCATGTAGATGTAGGGTCGAGAATAGCCCTACCGCGCTTGGATAATCGTGTCGTAGAAGTCGACCAATCCGAGCGACCCCCGCTTGGTGGTAGGATCCCTTCAAGGGCCGCCTGGCTAGCGACCACCTTTCGTATAAAATCTGCCGCCGAATATCACTGCTTCGGCGGTGATTTCCACCGGCAATGCTTTATGAAAAGCCAGTTCAATATGTATATATCTATACAGTATATAAGTAGTCATATAGTAGTTATACAGGGTGTCCCGCAAACCCTATAAAATACCTTCACGGATGTATTCTAGTACCCATGAGGATTACAGGAAAAATATAATAAAGAAAAAATCGAAATTTATTTTTAAATTTTTGTATAAAAAAAAATGTCGAAATTTATTTCTTCAATACAAAAATTTAACAAAAAAAAATCGTTTTTTTTCTTTCTGTAATCCTTATGCGATTCATGGTAACCCAATGCACCTGTGAAGGTATTATATAGGGGTTGCGGGATACCCTGTATATGTGTAGCTTTAAATTTACTTTTCATTTCTCATACTCGGAAAGTAGTCTATGTTTGATCCAAGTATCGGTCTGAAAATGCTTCATCCGACCCGCGGGTCGGAATGTTTCATACAAATTCATTCCGAACCAAGGGCCGGAATGGATTTCAAAACTAGAACTAATATATTTCTTATGAAGCCAGCTGTCAAAAATTTTGATTTTTTTTATGATTTTTTTTTATTTTGGAATCAAGTTAAAAGAAGTAATTTAAAAAATTATATTTGTCTATATTTTGTCACTATCATTTAAAAAAAATATAAATATATAATTTTCTTAATTATATATAATTATTTTAATACATGGGGTTGTTTTATGTAAAAAATGATATAAATATGTCACCGATTTATATGTGAATAAAAACGTCACTTTAAACTTTACGAACTTTTCCATTAATTTAAATAAATATTTAAGAAAAACGTTTTTTTTTACTTTCCTTATATTCGAAATGAAAAGTAGAGCGTTCCCCGCGGGTGGATGACATCAATTCATACTCGGATTATATCGCATATCGGATTCATACTCGGATTAAACACCTCGTATGGGAATTGATGTCATCCGACCCTAGTTTAACAATCTACTATTCTTGTTATTACATGAAAATTGTCCTTATCTTGTTGATAAGGCCACCAATTGTACTCTATTGTAATTTTGTAAACTTACTATGCAAATATAATTTGTACCATAAATAAATAAATGTTAATATAGTGACCTGTCTCATGGCGCGCATGACGCTATATTTCTGCGTGTCGACGAAGCTCTCGAGCATGGTGCGAATAGCCATGTTGACATCTTCTTCCGACACTTGATTGCGCAGGTGCATGCGAGCGTGCGCTTCCGACATACGGATCACTGGAATATACATTTATTCATTTAATTCACATTACTGGTAAATAACTTAAACAAAAGTAAGATGTAGCCTAACAAAATAGTTTCTAATGCTGGGCAGAATGGTGTGCGATTTCTTTGCTCCCTTAATATTCTTGGACTAAAACAGTACAATGGCATTAAAAATTCTCATCGACGAACCCTTGACCTCGTTTTATGTAGTGACTAGCTTTATCCCGCAACTTCGTATGCGCTTAACTACCCTACTCGTGGAAATTTCAGAAACTATACAACCAGACACCCACTGAAAGGACCTTTATACCAAGTATCGCACCCATGCACTCAATAAGTTTTTTTCATTCAAACTAAATATCATATATTTCCCGTGCCCTTTTTTGTGCCGGAAATTTTGGGAATATTTTTCTTAGCACAACCAGTCACTCTTTGAAGAACCTTCATGCCAAGTATCACATCCGTACACTCAAAGAATAAGATTTTTCATACAAACTAAAAAGTCCAACCCCTTCCCGTGGGAATTTCGGGAATTCCTTCCATAACACAACCAGACACACATTGAAAAGCCTTTACACCAAGTTTCACATCGGTGCACTCAAGGAATAAGATTTTTCATACAAACTAAAAAGTCCTATATTTCCCGTTCCCGTGGGAATTTCGGGAATTCCTTCGTTAGTGCACCCCTACATCCCCTAAAAAATGTATGTTCCAAATTTCAGCTCTCTACGCCCAGTAGTTACGGCTGTACGTTGTCTGTCAGTCACTCATGCTCGTATTACAGAACGAGACTAGTACTCGTTTCACGTAAGCGTTGTTCACCAGCTGATTCTTGACTTGAGCTTTAGTCTTATTACAAAACAATTATCAAAACCAGATTACCTGAAACTAGTTTCAAATATCTGACTCAGTTGATATTGGGTTTTCTTTGAAAAAAATTTGTTTCCCATTACATTTAAAAATAAAAACTAATGGTCTGTTACGTTACACGCAACGCAACGTTTAGATTATAATGTCTTATAAATTGCGTTAAATTCTATATGATATATGACAAAATTGCCAATGTTTTGAATTATTTATCTGTTTTTCGATAGAAGCAGTACCGTTAAATTATAACTGTCGCTTCTTTTTACTATGAAAATATATTTATATTTATCACTCAAAAATAATACGAAACGTAAAAGCTAAATGTAATGTTGCCAACTACTAAGCAAAGTCACTTAAAATTATAAATTCCAATATAGTTTTTATTTACGAAAAGCAAGTTCAAACTTGTTTTAAAAAGTTCAAAGTTGTTATAAAAATATTATCGTAATAGTCAATATCACTGAAAGGATCTATGGTAGTTAATATAGATCACTATTAAAGAAGGCACGAATCGCGTACCTATCTAGTTTTTCTCTAAGCCACAGTTCACAACATCAAAAACTTCATTTTGAAGTACGTTCAAGTATGGTAGACAGCACACTCAAGTGAATACAGTTGTGAAACTAGTTTCAATCATTGGCATATGCATAAGTAAAGTTCTATAATAAGCGTGAACACAGTTCAAATCATTTAGTACTCAAGTGATATCTGATCATTGAATCTAGTATTAGGCAACGTTTTGTAATAGTTTCAAAACTAGTATCAATACATGAGTACTGTTCTGTAATACGACCATCAGTCACTCAGTCAGTAACGGAACAGTTTTATATATATTGATTGATAGTGTATCATTGACCGACAGTAGCGACTGCCCATTAGTTCCTACCGACACCCACCACGGAACTCTCGCCTGTTCCTTAAACTTTGTGTATGAAGCTTCTCTTGACAAGGCGCCTTATTTGTGTTAGGTATGTTTTTGGTCGTGGTGATTATGAATCTATTAATCACAATAACCAGTTAATAACCAATACACACAGAACAACCAGTTGCCAATCTTCCCGGTCATACTGTAAAAGTCAGTTAAAGGACAGAGGTTTTATTGGCGTTTTTGTGGGCGATAGGCTGAAATAATCTCTCCATCATTATAATACCTCCAAACTCGTCAAACGTGACATCAGAGGGTTTTAAAGCCTCTATTGTTCTGCCTTCCCCAAGGGGTAAAGGCGTGAAGCAAGTATGTATGTATCAACATTAAAAAAGCTAATATTATTTAAGATTTTGCATTGAATTAGTCTCAATTATTCATAAATAACTGAAATAAAATTTAGAGCAGGACTCGAACCTCGGACTCAAGCTTGCTGGACGGGTGTTCTTCCAACTGAACTACCGGGGGCCTTGGCGACACGCCATCGAAATTACTTATCATATTCTGTTTTACGTTATATTGCTAACGTAGCTCCATCTAGTGGTATAGCTTTGCAGCTAAACCACTTTGCAACTAAAAAATGCTATAATCCTAATCTCATCTTATGGTAAGAGAAGAGAAGGTCAAAGATGAAAACGCACGGGCTTACGAGAGGGTTATTGAACTACTACTTATTTTATTATTTAATAAATAATCACACCAACTACATGGCCCCAAAGTAAGCATAGCTTGTGTTATGGGATACCATGTAGCGAAGTAGGAGGGCGAATATATATAAATACATTAATAGATAAACACCCAGCCACAGAACATTTTTTTCTTGTTCCGTGCGGGAATCGAACCCGCAACTACTGGCGTCTGAGGCAAACAGGGTTACCCCATGTCCAAAGTGATCTCATGCATGTCGTCATTTACCCGACTCAATGTGTCTGACTGTGATCGGCAAACTCCCAGTGGCTAGAGACTCTTGTCGGAGCTGACTGTACATTTTGGCGACTTTGTCTTGATCCATATTCTGCAAGAAAAACAAATAAATTTGAGAAATATTACACTTTCTAGTTTTATCTAAGATAGCGATTTCGCATAAGCAACGGTTCGAAAGATTATTGTATAATTGGCGACAGACGAAGATGTTGCTAACATAAAGGAAATGGTGTACGATTCTTAAATAGGTTGTAGGTACGGATGTTTGTTCCTACTGCCAAGAAAAGGGAAAACAGGCCGCGGCCCACGGCCCGACGGTTGATGTCGGGAAGTTGTTTATGTACAGATCGCTATAGAAACTGTGCTAGCGCGATGTAGGAATTACGTCGTGTCGTCATCGTTCTATGGAGCGTCGCTAAATGTCGCTACAAGGTAAAAGCTAATATAAATATATGTAGTCTCAGTATGTTAATATTTTTTTTAAGTCTATTAGTATTTGTGAAAACTGATATAATAAAGCTTAAAAGTGTGTTTTTCGATTGTTTTAAAGTGCTTATTTATCTGAGTACTAGTTGCATTTCAATAACTGTTCTTCCATTTTATAGCCTTACTTTTAGCAAGGACTTTAATTTACACGTTGATTCTATTTTTGTTGACTTTACAGGCCCTGTGGTAAAGAGTTAATAAATAATAATAAAACCCCCAGACAATCACACCAACTACATGGCCTCAAAGTAAGCATAGCTTGTGTAGCGAACTAGAGGGGAACCTAGAATATAAAATACATATATAGATAAACACCCAGAACCGGAACATATTTTTTTTTTCTTGTTCCGTGCGGGCATCGAACCCGCAACCACTGGCATTTGAGGCAGATAGGTTTACCCCATAGCCAAAGTGGTCGTCTAATAATCAATGAATGCAGAGTATTAAAAAACCGACTTCACGTCGGCTGAAGTATAAGGTCGTCAAGGTAAACGATCTTCGAATTAATACATATTAAAAAAAAATGAAGTACCTACTCAATCGATTTCGATGAAATTTATATGGGACTGTGAAGTATCCTCCATCATATGAAACTAGAATCATCAAAATTGATTCACCCAGTCAAAAGTTATGACAGGTAACAAACATAAAAAAAAACATACAGATGAATTTAGAATCTCCTCCCTTTTTTGAAGTCGGTTGAGAGAGGTTGGGTTTTATTTAGTGCAATGAACAATGTAAAATTTACACAGAGACACTATTTAATCAAAAAATTCTGCGGCCCGCAATAACAAACTGCTCTTTTTGAGAGTGCTTTTAAGTGACGCTTGAAGTATGAACTTAACCCTCACAACATCACTTTCAGTGGTTATCAGGGTTTATTTGTCATCACCAGCCAAAGTTAAGTTAGTTAGTTTCTTTGATACGATATAAACGTACCTGCATATTTGTTTTATTGTCGCTCAGTACAAAAAAGTAGAAATATGGAAACACGAACTTTTAAAAAAATAGTCGCTGTTGATGAACATAGCTACTACGACGCGGCATTTCTTTGATAATACTACGACGTAGTACTACAAAATGTGTGTAGCAGCGCGTAGTCATCTGTATTTTAATGGAAATTTAGAGTGACCATGCCTTGGTGAATATGTTAGCGGATAAATTAATTTCCTTGTAAAAAGAAAAAATACTTATTTCTTGCGAAAATCGTTCCTATAAATGATACTTATTGTGAAAAAAAATATTGGCCGGTGACTACAAATCAACTCTGTATACATACAGGCCTATATTTTAATAACTCTTACTTAAACAAACATACCTGCAATTTCGGATGGACATTCTCTTTAGAATATACAATGTACTTCTTCAACAGATCTTGGGGAATGGAAAAGTCTGGATCAACGGTGTTGTCTTCAATAGTGGTGCCTCGCTGCGTTGGGTGGTGACGAATGTGTGATGATACCACGAACCTTGAAACATACAATATATAAATAAATAATTTGAACTTTAAACCTAACTGCTCGAGATTAAACCGGTTCATATTTGCTTTGCGTCGCCTCCGCGAAGTAGTGTCACTTGAAGGAGCAGTAAAAGCACTATCATGGCTTTGTTGCCTCTGTTTTACAGTATGGATTGATTTTATGTCAAATTCTGTTGACATAGAAAATGTTTTTAAAATAAAAAAACGGTGCATAAGAGCATTGGTCCCATACAGGTCCCAAAATCATGTAGACCACACTTTAAGAACTTGAAAATATTAATAATTTGTTTTAAACTATCGCGGTTACTTTCACTATGATTTAATGTATTTACGCGATCATGGTGCTTGTAACAGCATCGAAATATCGGACGTGCGAAAATAAAATCAAAAATCGTGGTAAGAATCCCGTAAATACATTAAATCATATTGAAAATATAAACCTTGTCAGGACTATACATTAAACAGATATATGCCGATTTGACAAAACCATCCTGAACTATTTCAAAAGCACAAGGAACTTAGACACACACAGTTATGGAGAAACATAGATGAAAATCTTGTGATTCCCAAATGTAAACTCACCCTCACAACAAAAAAAATATATTACGTGGCCATAAAAATGTATAATTTTCTGCCTAATGACCTAAAAGATTTGCAAATCGAAATATTTAAACGTAGAATACACACGAGGCTAGCCGAAAAGTGTTTCTACTTAATTAAGGACATTGAATATAAAAATAATGTAAAATATAAATTAATAATATTGACTAGTAACTAAAAAAAAAGATGTTCTTAATAAACACTAATATCCGTTTTTCGAATCAATAATATTGTAATACATTAATATAATATATTTTGACATATCGCTTAAATGTATTTTTGAATTCAATTAAATTATTTCAAATATAATAAAACTATGTAACTATGAACATAATGTCTTTAACCTAGTAATAAGTATAAATTGTCCTCATTTGAACGCCTGGATGGCAGATTTTCTATCTACTACATTTTATTGTTTAATACCACATATCTATTTGAACATCTTATCAAATAAATAAATTTCATTTCATAAAATAACCCTGTACACATGCTATTTAATATATTTACTATTTATTACCATTGACAGTGCGAGAGCTCCTAGGGGCCTATATGATAATTATAATTATTTTCGGTTTTGTGAATAAGGCTTATTGGCCTTATTTTTCTACGGATCCACCTATTCTGTAACTAGCTGTAAGTTTTCCGTAAATAAATAAATAACTATTTTACGATTACAATACATGAATACAAGGTATGTTGTAGTGTACATTTAAGTGTTTTCTCCATATAAAATTCTACATACATTGTTGTACGAAAACATTTGTCTAACTTCATTTCACGATATATGTGTCTTGTGATTCAAAACGAACTTTTTCCATATGAAAGGAGTTTCCATGGAACTCTAATATAGTAGTTTATGCAACTGTCATATAATAGAGGGTATTAGAACATGAGTGTAGTTTTTTAAATAAGATTACATGAGTGTTTTAGTACCTAATTATATGCAGTTGCATACACTACTTTATTTAATCTCATGGCTAGACTTTTTGCCACTAAAGTTTTATTCTACAAAATATTACTCAAATTCGTATGTACGAAATAGCGTCAAAATGGAAAAACGCCTGTTATTGGTTTATGGCTCGGATCCAGCACGCATGCGCGTTGCTCACCACCGATAATGTGTACTTAAATTGAATTGAAACCTCCTTGGTCGGGACAAATTGTACTTTAGTAATTAAAAAATAGTTTTAAAGCATTGTTTTGTTAAGAGATTAATGCTTTAATTTACTTTTTTAATTTTCTTATAGAAGTATGTAAATAAATTATTCCAATAAAAGTCTGTATTTCATTTCATAATTAGAACATTACCAAATGAGATTATATAAATTAATTATTATGATTTTCTTGCCATTTTAAACAGCTACTCAAGTCTACTTACTTAGCCAAATGCGCGTCTTGCATAGGATCTGCCTCGTCCCTCACGACGCACAAAACGTCGAATCTCGACAGAATAGGCTCGGACAAATTCACGTTTTCGGAAAACGTCAGCGACGCGTCGTAACGCCCCCCGATTGGATTCGCAGCCGCTATTATAGAGCACCTGGTGGTAAAAACTTGTTTTAGTATTATTGAACTGTTGATTTTTATTATGTTTTGTAGCTTAGTTGGAATTCAATATGTAGTTTATTGTCATAAAAAAGATAATAATTTACATGATTAATAATTTAAATTATCTTTTAAATTATTTAATAATAATTTAAAACACATGATATAATAATAAATAAATTAAGTTTCTTAAAGAACTTGTGCTATCTTAATAATATCATAAATGTGAAAGTTTGGATGTATGGATGTTTGTTCCTCAATCAAGGCAGAATGGCTCAACGGATTTGGATGAAATTTTACACAGTGACAGTGTACAGTCTGAAATAGCACATAGGTTTCTACTTTTCACCCCGATATTCCCGCGGGATTAGAAATTAAAACCACGCAAAACAGTTAGTGGATAATATTTCAAGTCTTCGATGGCTTCAGCCAGGGCTCGGTAGCTCAGATGGTAGAATGCCGCTCGGCAAGTTAGAAACCCGGGTTCGAGTCTGGGTCGTGCGATTTTTTTCAAAAATAATCATATAAATATCCATGAATAGGTAGCTAATATCTTTAGTCATCACATAAATATCCACTCCACCGGGATTCAAAACATAGAAGGTAATGCAATACCACTACACCAGTCTGCTATCGATATACTGAATAATAATTATTTATTTAATTCTCGTTGAAGAAGTCGTCGTGGCGCCGTGGTTACTGTGCATATCAAACAATATTGCTGGTTAAGCAACGCTCGGCGCGGCCGGTATTAGGAACTAGGGGAGAACCTAGAATATACATACATATACATATAGATAGACACCCAAACCCGGAACATCTTTTTTTCTTGTTCCGGGTGGGAATCGAACCAGCAACCACTGGCGTCTGAGGCAGATAGGTTTAAACCCATCGCCAAAGTGGTCGGCAATAACCATAAGGTATGATATACATTAGGTAGAGGTGTGTAACTCAGATCTGAGCTGACTCAATGATTCAGATCACATAGAACTGATCTGTTGATCACGAACGAAAATGGTGACTCACAGCTCAAACAAAATTAAAGCGCGGCCGGTGAGAGAGAGAGTATGTGTCTGACAGCACCTTATGTCCATTGAATAAAGTTAACTTTCGATTAGATAGTACGGAAAGAAAAGCTAAGATTTTGACATCTGTATTTTATTTTATTTTCGTTTAAACAGTTCTGAAACTCATTTGCGATGGCGCTATTTAATTTCTGTGTAATTTTAATTAATAACACTATCTGAGGTCAAAATCCATTTCCTTTTGCTACCTAATCCATTCGCCTGTGAACATTACGTTTCACGACTACTATAAAATGGAATTTTAAGACAAGCACATATAAGTAAGATTATTATTGAGTCAGTCAGATCATTCGAAGCATAGTCGCGCTGACGCTCAAAGCTAACGACCGACCGACCACCAGCTCACATTGTAAAACTTACCTTATAATCGCAAATTGATCTGATCTGTGAGGCAGCTCAATGATCTGACTCAACTATTTGATCTGATCTGATCTGCAGTTCAAATTTTTTTGTTGAGTTACCCATCTCTAACATTAGGTGAGATTTAGTTTAAACGCGAGCTTAGTCACCGATACGTCGTGGAAGTCGTCGTGGCGCCGTGGTTACTGTGTTGACACGATATCGCAGGTTAAGCAACGTTCGGCGCGGTCAGTACTTGGATGGGTGACCGCCGACCTTCATTTCTCACGCCGACTTCCGTGCTTCGGAGGGCACGTTAAGCTGTCGGTCCCGGGTGCTGTATACTTGTATACAGTAGTCGTTAGGGTTTGTCAGAAGCCATTTCGGCACCTTGAAATATCTGACATCCACCACTCAGCATCGGGCCAGCTTGGTGGATTACGGCCTAAACCTCCTCGTCACCCAGAGGTGAGACTCAGCCCTGCAGTGGGCTCATTACACGGAGTTGTGATGATGATGAAGAGGAAAAAGATCGATTTAATGTTAAACACCAAATATAAAAGAGAACTGCATAAGCTTGAAGGTCAAATCGTCAAACCATTTGAATTTATTATAAACATTGCCAATATCAAAAGAATATTAGGTGTGTTATTTTTATGAAATATGTTTAAAAAGAAGATGTTTTGATTGTAAATGTTCTAATAGCTATTAAAATTATCTGGAATAAAAATAAATTATATGACTTTTACTGAATATGTTCCATAAGTGTACACAATGAAAAACTGTCCATTTGCTAAGTAGAGGTTTTGTTATATAGGCGATTAAAATTATTAGGCGGATTGTTCGTGAGACGTATTGCTTAGACTTTCTGATCCGGAATTTGTGCAGTTACTTGAGTCATGGCGCTGACCGGTCACTTGCAATTCCACATAACTCGTGTAATAAATTGCATTCTGAAAGTACAACTGTTTTATTGGAAATATTCACGCTTGGATTCAGAGCTTCTACATACTTAATAATTATAATTGATTTAATTCTCACCTAGCATGCAGCGAGGTGACGATACCAGCTTTAGATATAGAAATGGACTGTTGTTCCATAGCCTCGTGGATGGATGTTCGGTCTGCGTCGTTCATTTTGTCAAACTCGTCGATAAGGCACACCCCGCGGTCTGCGAGCACTAGTGCACCCGCTTCTAATGTCCATTCCCTGAAAAGGAAAGGGAAATTGTTTTAATGAGGAGTTTTCCAATTGATTTTAAAAAGAAAAAATCATATCTTATTCTCTCAAAAGATGGCGTTGGTAAAAAGCTAGCTGTCAAAATTCTATACGAAAAGACATTTGACATTGCACTTTTGTAAGAAAAGCATGTGCCGCCATCTAAAATGAAATATGGTTACTATTTTTTTTATAGTTTTAAATGTCAGTTTGAAAACCTCTCATTGGGTGAGCTACTTATTTTTGAAGATGGGGCAAAAAGTTTGGCAACCTCTGATCTAGATAATTACAGTGGAATCCGTTTATAATGACATTGAAGGGAAATAAGAAACAAGTCATACTAAACGGACGTCATAAAAAGCATAGGTACTGCAAGAATAAATAAACTGTTTAAGTTAGTATGTGATTTATTTTAATAGAGAGAAATAAAATAGAGACAAATCAAAGTAGATATTAATAAGTAGACTCAAAAGTCAATCTATGCTCTGAGACTCAAATCAAAAAAGCCTTTCACGCGCCGAAAGTCTTTGGATATAACGTGACTCTCCGGAACACTGCCAAAGGTGTTAGAAATCATATGGTCGGCCACTATAAGTGGACAAAATTTGATAAAAAAGGGTCACAATAAGCGATAATATGTCACTATAGGCAAAGTCATTATATCCGACTTAGTTATATAATTTATATGAAAACCAAAACTTCACTGTGTAAACACGTCTTAAGGAGCGGTTGGTCAATATAAGCGGAGTCATAATAAACATATTCTACTGTATATATCATAGTAAATACTGTACTGATTTTAAAAATACTTCAGCATAAAGTTGCTATATAAGCCACGAGTAGGCTACTCGGAGTAGCATATTATAATAATAATAAATATTTCTGACACTCACACAACATTATCTAGCCCAAATTAAGTTTCTTAAAGAACTTGTGTTATGGATACTAGATAACTGATATACTTAAGAAATATATAAACATACATATTGAATAAATACATATTTTTTATTAGAATAAACTTAAATATATAAACATCCATGACTTGACGACTAATATCTGCGTTCATCATACAAATATCCGCCGCCGCCGGGATTCGAACCCAGGACCTCTGGCATAGAAGGCAATGTATGTTACCGCTACACCAGCCGGTCGTCACCATAATTAGCAGATGGCGGTGTGCGTGTGACGGGAACACTACTGTGTGCATGTGATTATATAGGGTCGCCACATAATAGTCAATTATATTTTTATAGCAGATTCAGAATGAGGAGTGGGTCTGAATTTCGAAAAAAAAAATTTTTTTTCAACATTTTTCATAAATTAAAATTTCATAATACTTCTAAGTGCATAAAATTTTAGTTTAATCTCTAATTTACGACTACATAGCAAGATGAGAAAACGTTTCCATCTATTTCTATTAAACAATAAAATATTAGTTACATTACCAAACAATACCTATACGTTCTTGCGCGGCACAAGCAAACGAGCCGAAAGTCAAATTCGAGCCGCCGGCCGCCGCCGCGCCCGCGCCTACTATGTTTGATTGAAAGCACGCCACGCCCGAGCCCCCGCTCGTCAGTCTGTCCAGAGATTCGCGCGCGCGAACACTAAATCGATAACTAACAAAAATGTCGAATTACGCGATTATGGCACGTTTAATCCACAGTCACAGACGCCGGCAGACCTCGATTTTCGATTTCTGGTTCACTCGAAGACTCGAAGAAGACGTGCTGGAGTGTTTTGAACAGCATCCGATAGCCAGCACAAACGATGCGGCTCAGGTTTTCGAAGTCAGCAGCTCGTGGGTGCGGCGCTTGCTGCGACGAGAGGGCTCAAGTCTTACCACTTTACGAAAGTGCAAGAACTGAAGCAACTACCTATGCTCCGCGTGTGGTTGCTGAAGCACATTCTATGGACTGACGAGTCCACCTATCGCTGTTATCAAAAGTGATAAGGATACTTTATGGATAGTCTAAATTAATAAGCTAAACATGACAGGTTTTGTGTTCAGTATATGGGCTAATGGGACTCCATGTACAGCAGTTATAATTGTGATTGTGATAAGTTATCAGTGACTAATACCTAGCACGGTATTTAACATCAGCGACAGGACGCAAGGTAAAAATGTAAGTTATTTTTGTATGTTATACCTACACTGTACATAGTTATAAATAAGGTTATTCCAGTTACTAAACACGTCATTCTAACATTAAATTAATTGTAAAATCAATTTATTTGTTTTAACAAAGACTTCAAGCACGAATGCTTTATTTTAAGTTCATTTTTAATTTAATGAAGATCACAACTAAAACAGTATTTAGATACAATTAGTTTAACGTGAAATTGATAGTCAAAAACCTGTAACAGTAGTGTGATGGGACATTAGAATCACCTTTTATCCTGATGTATGACGTAATTACAGCTGATTCCGCGCTAAGTAGGTAACTAGGTCACGCAAACACACGGGCGCGCGTCAACGACCTTCGCTCGGATGCGTAGGTATCTAATATTCGCGTAAGATTATTGTTTTGGTGAAGTGATTTTCTTAAAAGAAATAGACGGAAATATTTTTATTTTTAGTCATGAAGTGTAGATTAAACTTAAATTTTATTCATTAAAAATAATTTTGAAATTTTAATTTATGAAAAATAAAAAAAGAAATTTACTTCATAATTTAAACCAACACATCATTGTTAACCCAATTTTAAAATATCACAGACTATTATAAATTGACCCTGTATATTTCATCAAGAGATTCCTACGGTATCAGACACAACGCGGGTGAAACCATAGGTAAATTCTAGTTAATAATAAAGTTCACACAAATGCCGGCCCAGTCTCGACGTCCCCTCCGCGCGGTCGCCCGTCTCCCGCCAACGAACCATCTTTTATTTTTTGACTATTGACCTGGTAGTGGGGCTCTTTCTGACGTAAGCCGTCAAACCGACAGCGCTGGCGCCCTGCCCCGTCGTGAATATCGCTCGCGGGGCTATCTGCGAAATGAACAGAAGGTATGTTCTGAACACATTTAAGAGAAAAAATACATACAAGTGTTTTATATTAGTTTGAAGGGTAAATTTTAAGGTTTAAATAAATAAAATTCCCAGAAAATCACACCAAATACATGGCTGGAGGCGAAGCTTGTGTTATGAGATACCATGTAGAACTAGGGGAGAACCTAGAATATACATACTACTCCACCAACCTAAGTTTGCACCTCGCATCGATGACGTCACACAGACGCTTCCGTACGGTCTGCAAAAAAGGTTTCGCTATGACTTTAAAAAAAGTAAACAAGTATTTGTTAGATTCTACTTTGCATTTATTGTTTTTCATATTTTTCTTCCAACTATGCTTTAATTTCATCACAATCACACTAAAAACTGAGTACAAAGCGAGTCTTTAATGCTCTAGAGCAATAAAAATGTATGAAATTTCATTATTGCACAGTTTTTTTTTAATCGCACCAAAAGGTTCCAATCTCAATGGATTAGCTCTATTCAGCCAGTCGATATCAATACTTTTTTTTACGTACGTATTATTCGTTTCTATCCTACTTGTTCCAAATTTACAAAATGATTAAATAAAAATGTATGAAATTTCATTATTGCACAGTTTTTTTTTAATCGCACCAAAAGGTTCCAATCTCAATGGATTAGCTCTATTCAGCCAGTCGATATCAATACTTATTTTTACGTACGTATTATTCGTTTCTATCCTACTTGTTCCAAATTTACAAAATGATTGCTGCTAACTCTGATTTAAAAATGAAAGAAATTTAAAAAAGTGATTTGGCGGGAACTTTGTTAATTTTACTACTATTCCTATAGGTAGGTAATAGTTGAAAGAAAAATTAAAATTCAACAGATAGGGAGACGAAAACTCGTATGACTCGTGTCGGTGACAAAGATGCAAACCGTACTGACGCGACAGGGCGATCGCGGGTAGGTGAGCGGGGAAGCGGGGCGGGGCGCCGCATTCCAGCGAGGTGCAAACTTGGGTTGATGAAGTAGTACATATGCAGGGTTAATTTTAATTAGCGCATCACCCCTTGCAGGCAGCCTCTCCACATCAATCCAAACAACATTTGTTCTACGACTTTTTACAATTCTTGACAAATAACACAAAAATTAAAAAAAATAAAAGCGTTTTCTTCTACTAACCCTACATTTTGTAAGAAGTGCCTATTATTATTTTGAAGCGATATTTTATTACGCAAGGTGCGTGGCATACCTACGCTCAGAGTAAATAAAGCTAAGTCACTAAACCGAAGCTATAAATATATCTTTTTATGGGAAAACAATTTTTTTTAAACTATTGACTTTATTTTTCGGTCTGTTTATTTTGTTTTAAAATATTTTACGAGGTAAAAAAATTATGTCCTAGTTAGCTTATGTTGTTGATATCAGAAGGAAGACTTAGTAATTTTTTATAGTATAAGCAACTTTTACTTATAATTATGGAAAATATTTTCACATGGCAGCACCTCTCGGCCTAAAATGCTTCAGAGCTTGTATTGTAAAGCTTGTGGACTTATATATTTTATACATTTGATAATCAAGTACCAATCCTTATTATAAAGAACTAACCTTTTCTGTATATTTCAAAAATTGTGACTTAGCCGTTCCCGGGTCACCGCATATGAGGACATTGATGTCGCCTCTAAGTTTGTGCTTTTCACCTGAAAAGGAGATAACATAGTGTTAATTTATTTAATAATTACACAAAAGCTTGGTATAAAAACTTACTTTATCTTACTAATATTGTATATGTGAAAGTTTGGATGTTGATCCTCAATCATGGCAGAATGGCTCATGTATGCCGATACAGTCTGGAATAGCTACTTTTTATACTAATATTCCCACCAGATACGAAATCGCGCAGGTAAAACTGTGTTTAAAAAACTATAACTATTTTGCAAATTTTATCGAATTGCTTAGAAAAAGAAGTTAAGTTTTGCTATATAGCTTGCACCACGAAACTTGAGCAAATATAGAAAAGTTAATGTTCCAAACTAGTAGTGAATGAATTACAAAATGCTGTAAATTACAATTTACCTGGATTCTTCGGTTCGCCACCGAACAACGCAAGTGCCAGCCCACGTTTAATATAATCATGGCCATATATCGACGGCGCGATGCTCTGAATGATCCTTTGCCCGATCTGCGGATCCTTCGCCATTTTCTTTATGTTTGCTACATCTTCGTCTGTTAATGATTCCACGATGTGCTTGCTGTCTTTCACAACTATGTAGTTAGCTATGATCACTGTGGCAAATACCGGAAAACCCTGGAATTTTAGAATACAATATGATTTAATATTAGCTTAATTAGCTACAAATATCATCATCGTCATAACTTCACACCTTCGGAGTAGGCAGAGACTATTTGTGCAGGACAGTGACGATAAGACAGTTATATAAACTTAAAATAGTGTATATAGATAGTGTTATAGTGTTTTATGAGACTCTTAAAGAGCTAAGAACGTTTAAAATAGTGTTTTTATAGTGTTTATAGTGAATAGTGTCACATACAAGTGTTAGTTTGTAAGAAGTTTGTAACAGTTTATAGCTTTAAAGTGTTTGCTTAATCGTTTGTACCTTTGTAATTTGATTAATAGCCGCTATGATAATGAAACTTACGTGATTATAGTTTAAAATAGCTTGATTTGTATTAGGGCTGATTTGGAAATAAAGAAATGGTTTTGAAAGTCTTATCATTCCCGCACATACAGAGAGAGATCTAAATAGATAATAGAATTTGTAAATAGTTTTCAAATTAGAATATAGTAAAGATCTAATAAGAATAGTCGAATCCAGTTAGAATCTTATTAGAAAATTCTAGAAATTTCGAATTAGATTCGAGCGAGACAGACATATGTGTGTCCCGCTCGCACGCTTGCATTACTCTCTCTTGTGCGGTACCCTTGCGCGCCTGCACCGAATCACTTAAGAATGCGCCACACTCCGCCAGCGACACATTCGCGTGGGATTCGCCGAAAAGATCCCGAAGAGTGAAGATCTCCGGAAGAAAGAAGCCTCCGAAAGAAGCCTCAAGCAACAGTACAGTGAATCTGAAGCCCGAAGACTCATATAGAAGCCTGAAGGCAGAATACAGTGACAGAATACAGTGAATACAGAAGAGCGCGGGAAAAAGAGTGTGCCTGTGGCGTATTCGCGAGTGTTACAGTGCCGCGCGGCTGGACTTTCACGACCGTGTTAAGTGGTGAATTCGCATTTTCCTTTTGCCCCTCGCATCGATTCCAGCTAATAGAGTGGGTGGATAGCGCATCATTTGACTAAATCGTTATCGAATTCATAGACTATACAGTCCACTGGAGCTATCCCCCACACTATTGAACGCCAATTGCTTCCCTCCTCATTCATTAACCTTTTCATTCTTTACATATTCACTTATAGAAGTGTTATGCTATGTGGCAATCTGTTCTGTGTACATAAGCCTGATTAACCTCTTTCACATAAAATGTGCTCTCAAATATATTTTTCCCGGAAATTATGTTTATTTTCTGAAAGTCAGTTCTATCCTGTGCCTGTATTAATCCTTTGACTTCATTGTCACTCTTCAATCTCTATCTGATGTGATAATTATAGGTCAAAAAGAAAGTTTTGAGCTATAATTATCACATCAGATAAGAAAAACACCTTACCCATGCCTGCTAGGTCTAAGTACCTTATATCATATAAAAAGCAGTTAAATATAACAACTTACCTGTTCAGTATTAAGTGATCCATCGTAATTATTAGTATAGATTCCCGTAAGGTCCACCTCATCGCCCGGTTTGCATCGATCACAGAGATCTGCCAACAGAATACAGTCCTTGCTTCGTGGGATCCTGCCAGCAGGGATTCGACCGGGGGACTCTTGGATTGTGACTTTTTGGTAGTTACGGTAGACAGTTTGTTCCATGTTGACCTGAAATTTGATATTTTTTTAGTTATAATACTGGTCATTGCTAAATAAATGATTCCCACTACGGCTTCGTAAGGGTAGAAGGAAATAGCTTCCAATGGTGTTGAATTTTTATGAACAAATTGGTGGATGAAAAACACGGAAAAAAACATCTTAACTGAATTTATACATCCATTGGTGAAAACTGAATGAAATCCAGTGGCTTTTGAGTTTTTCACATTGACTGATTGACAAAGACAGGGCTATATTTTAAAATAAGTATAAATTATTTGTAGTTGACTCCTATCATCTAAGCTCTTATTAGTCCAAGATTTATTTAATGTCAAAAACAAACCAATCTTAAACTTATGTACCTGAAGAATTGTTGAGTAGGTATATTTCTAGCAAATTATTATATCTAATTATTAGATTTATTCTAATATAGATTATTATAAACATTTGTGTAAAGTACCCTCACTGAAATATCAAAACAGCCTTGACAAGCCATATATCTTGCTAAATAAAAAAATTTAAAGTGTTAAAAAACTCACCATAAATGGTCCAGAACTCTGACACTCAGGACAAGACCCCGGCTTGACTTCCGAATTTTGAGACTGAACAAACGGCCCGAGCAAGTATCCACAGCGATTACAGTCATACTTCACAACTGACAGCTGCGGTAACACTCCAGTAGTAGCAGTTATCACCCCAACTGTCCTCACAAGCTGGTTTAAATGTAGCTTTCTAAATGTTCTTAACTCTTCAATCAACGGTAAGTCTGAGATTCTAACATGAATTTCTGAAGTCACTCTTTCGTAGCTTGGAAATATTTGTAGAACTATCTCTTTGGCAACTTCATCAAAGATTTGTAGCAGTTGGAATGGCGCTTCTGGCAGGAAGTAAGCTAGGACTTGTTCGCGACGTGCTAGGACGTCGAATTCAACGTGGAATGACGACTGATTGTTTTCACACATGCGTCTTATTCTTTCTTTGTAGACATATTGACCTCTGCTGTTTGTGTATGAGCGAAGGAAGTTTTTGAATCTAGAATAGTTCAAAGGAGAAACTTATAGTTAAAACATAAAAGGCTCTTCAGTGATCTGATTAATTTAGGTTTTTTGCGTGAATGGTTGTCGATTGTTAGGGCTCAATATCAATGATTAAATAAGAAAACTTTTCAACCGGATTTTATCGTGTTCATTTCTGATTTAGTTTTAACTTGTTGTTGCAAATCTCTAAGGCTCAACTCTGGTTAAAAAAATAATTTAATTTAATAAAGTGAATCACAAAAAGACATTTATAATACTGATGATAAGTTCAAAGAATTTGTTTTTCATTCAACACTGCTATAACACGTCGTTATTGAAGCTGCGATAATTGGAAGTAGATCTTGAACGATGGTCGACGGTGGATGTGTAAAGACGATCAGGTGTAACGACGGTCGACGGCCACTCGGATTGGTCGCCTTTACAGCTTTATCCAGTGGGTATATTTCAAGCCGACTCTACATAATCTACAGATAAACATACCTATTAGCAATCTCAGTTCTAGGCCCCAACATGGACACCCATTCCTTGGTGCTATATCCCTTCGTATCCTCCAAGTTCTCGATACTTTCGATGCCCTCCTCGACCTGATCCTCCGTACCCATTGCTGCCTTCTCCGCCGCGTGACGACGCTTAGCGCGCGGCGCATCGCCTCGCTCCTCGTCCGAGTCATCTGAAATCGAGTGTTCTCTTAATTGTTGCGAATGACGTGAAAATATAAAATACCGGGAAGAAATATGGGTATCACTTGGGGCGATAAGGCCGCCCAATATATCAATTTGTATTATAAGTTTGTTTTTGGCTGACAACAAAGTAGTCGGCAAAAGTTGCCGACATAGGTCTGCGGCACGGTGAGCTCAGTGTGTTGCGCTGAACAATCATTTGAACTCTTAGGCGTCGTCCTAATTGGCAGCGCTCTGACGACGGCGCGATGCGTTCTCGTCGTGCGATGAGTTCAAACATACAGATGCTCGCACAATGACTTGCGAAGTTCAAATAGAACACTCTGAAGATATCTGTATGTTTGAACTCATGGCACGACGAGAACGCATCGGCAACTCATCACCTACACCCCGTACTCTCTCTCCGTGCCTCGACCGTAGATCCGTTGAAACATCTCAACGCTTTGATATGGCTATTTCATTTAAAATATATAGAAAACGACGCAACGTCGTCGTCATGACGCAACGAAACGCAAACACACATTCATTTATAGCCGAAACCACGCTTCCCGCTGCTCATTCGCTTCTAACTCTACTCATACTTTCATTGCACCAACGCAACCCTAGGAAATTATGTTATCCTCAAACCCACAATTGGCCAATGGATTGCAAGTGTGATGGAACGAGAGTTTGAACATTTCCTCATCAAGAAAAAAAGAAAGCTACTTTTACTCCTAGCCAAATGTTTTTGTGAATCCTTATAAAACTAGTTTTCTAGCTTAAATCATTATCTATCTATCATGCTATCCTTTACAATTAATTTAAACTAAGCAAATAATTAACAAAAAGACTGTTTTTTTTTTTTGTATTTATATTTAAATAAAAGCATGACTCAAAGAACTTGACAACATTTGAAACTATTGCAAGCAATTTGATTTGAATTCTATGGCTACAACAGATACACCAGTTGACTAATGGCCAGTCTCAATGTCTTAACCAAAGAGTTAAAGTAAAAGTAAAGATAGAAATTCCTATACAATCTTGAGCTCAAGTGACAGATTTGTCACAACATTGTACAGGAATTTCCTCACCATGAAATAAGATAATGGAATCAATTACCATGTCAAGATTTCTTGTCAAAATATTAAGCTATCTTTGTGGATACTCAAAAAATATATCCTTATTTGATCTAACTATAGTTAATTATTAGGATAAATTAAGTAATTTATCCTATTTTTTTTTAATTTATCCTATTGAATTATTTATTATAGACTATATACATCTATAGACTCAATAGAAGTAAAAAATAATTTATACTAATATTGTTTTACTTTTTTCAGACTGATACATGCTGATATAAATTGCTTACAGAAAAAGGTTGTGCCTTTGTTCAATGTTTTCAATCTTATGAATATTATGAATGAAAATGTTTTGATGATACTATGCTGATGATACTATGACTTGTTTAAATACTTTGTCATGTTCATGTTGTGCATCCACAGCTCAATGCACCTACTATGTAAGTAATTTGGTTTTTGCATGACATTGGCTCTCACAATTAGCTGTGTTGTGTTTCTTTATTTTCATATCATGATCAATATGTACTGTACCTATTTATATTGATTCATATAATCCTGACTGAAAAAGAGTGCCAAGAGTTTTTTTTCCACTGGCTTTTTTTTGTCTCTTGGTTAATAACTATCAACACCTTGTTAAAGCCAAAGTACAAAATTGTGATAACATTTAGCAACCATTCTATGTTCTTATGATGATTAAAAATTTTCATTTCATTTCATTTCCAAGTATGACCAAATAAAAAAATGGAAAAATCCAAAATCAATAGATGTGTTACTTTGGATCTGGATAAAAATTACAGATTTAGTTTATAATCATTGAAGTAACACTACGATATATTTTATTCTGATATTCCATTCCTGCAGGATTTGCAATTGTAACAGATAAAACCCATTGAAACAGCTAGTTTGTAGTGTTTTAATTCTTCTCAATTTACTTGCTAGTGTACCTCATCTTTCTACTTAGTAATAATTTGAATTTATAATATTTAACCTCTTATCTGTAGACATACCGGAAGCCAGTATTGGTAAGTGTTTCCTCATTATTTTTCAAAAGGAAGTCTTTTTATATAGTCTATCCTTTCTTACACATAAAAGATGCTCACAAGAGGAAACAGGCCAGTGACGTTTAAAACTTGCGCAGCTTAGGTGAAATGATAAATATTATTGGCATTAAAAACTCGACCATTGTTTGCATTCCATAGTAAACATAAAAATTTTATATCTTACATTATCCTATGTTGAAAGTTCTTTATTGGCTATAATTTAGTATTTCTATAGCTATGCTTGTAAGCAAAAATAAAATATTTAATTCACAATAAGGTTTTCAATCTGAATCAACATATTTCCAGTAGAATCAGAGAAAATCCAAAAAGACTAAAATTGTACCTCCAAAATGGTATGGTCTGTTGACTAAACCACAGCCAAAAGCGGTACTAACATTCAACTGATAAGAGGTTAATAAAAAAAAAACTAACCATAAAGTAATCCCCTATCATCTCTTCGGAGTCTGCCTTCATCTCTATCTCTCCGACGGAGCTCTTGCTCAGCAGACACACGATCTCCGATAGACATCTGGTCATAGTCTTCATCATCCAAGTCCTCTGCATCATAACGGTCGAGAGCTGGCATTGGACGGTAGTCACTGCAAGTAATTTACAAATTATACAACACTTGGATTATACACATAAAAAAAGACTAAATTATTTTCCATGACTATCTTCTGCATAGTTTAGTTAAGTCAAAAAAAAATCATGTTATTTTACTTCTTTTTACACAAACATTATCATGAGTAAAATTGAAGCTTCAAACCTATTATTATGTCAGTAAATAGAATAGAATATAATTTATACGTACGCCTCCATATTATCCCCAAATAGTTCTTCTCCATCTTCTTCCTCTTCTGGAGCATTGTCACCAAGTATAGCTCCTTCATCTTCGAACATCTCATAGTCACGAGCAGGCGATGTCATTCTAGACCTGGCTCCATCTCTGTCGGATGGCGTATCGGGCGCGGGGGAACTCTGGAAAACAATGACATGGAGTTCTGAATCAGAGAACCAACAACTTATGGAGGTTATATTTTATCATAGCTACACATAGTTCAGCAATACATACCATGGTTAATGATTTTAAAAAGAGATTTCCAACTAAAAGGTATAAATCTGCAAGCTAATCACTTGACACTCATAAATATTTTCACAAATAAACCAGCGCAAAATAAAGTAAAGTAACAAAGTGCGGTATCGTTGATGGCAAGCAAACAAAACAAAACTTAAACTGACAGGGAGCAATGTCAAAAAAGCCGCGAATTTAACGATGAATGAGTGAATATATTACAGGAATTTGTCGGTTTGGTTGATTTCGGCAAGGTACTCTACCTACACATCCATGGCTGAATGGTCTGCATGATTGATTACTTTTTTTTTGTTCTGTTGAGCCTCTGTTCAGTTGTGTAGTAGCTTTCTTTGCAAAACATAACCTTAAATTAGAATTATTAATGACAGTGACAGAAGCCATCCACAGCCATACACTGTCCCACGATTTCGTAATGTTTTTCATCATTATTTAGCATTCAAAAACATTGAATAAATTCAGTGGTGATGTTAATATTTATGAATATTCTGAAAATATGGCTAAATACATTGCTCAAATAATTGTTCTCGGCGCACAAGTGGTAGGAAGAGCGTTTGCCAGAGCTTTGAAACAAGAGATAGCAGCATCTCAAGAAGCAGCACGAAGGGCTGGTGGTGGTCCTCAAGGAGCAAAAAGAGCAGCAGCAAATGTTTCGTCCGGCCTCACGCTGGAAGAGGCGATGCAAATTTTAAACATAGACAAATTAGATCCAGAAAAGGTTAAGAATAGCTATGAACATTTATTTAATGTAAATGACAAATCTAAAGGTGGTTCATTTTACTTGCAATCTAAAATAGTAAGAGCTAAAGAAAGAATTGAGGTTGAATTAAAAGACAAAAAACCACCACCTGAACAAAACCCGGCAAATAAATTATGATTTCCAACATCTCTGTATATTTATTATATAGGTAATTCCTTGTAGATTATTAATTTTTTAGTTTAATTAAAAGAAGTTATAAGCTAACTTGTTTTATTATATTGATAAAATACAAAAGTGACTAGAATACATCAGTCTTATCATTAGGCTAATTAAATAATATTCCTTTATGATGAGTATACATTCAGGGCTTAGATTTTAAGAAATATTAAGTTGCAATGATCTAAAAACTAATGATTATATAATATTGATTCTGGAAGTTGACAATAATTCATACAGTATGTACAGAAGGCCGCCGATCGAGCAATCCTAATCTATCACATTTCACCAACCAATTTGTAACTTAATGTCGAGGGAATAGAGTTCAGATTCAATCACAATTCTTTGTCAGATTTGGAAAGGTTGATATGCTGCCCTCTGTACTATAGAGTTTTTACTATGTCGAACACATTTAAACATTAATAATTAAGTGTAAACTACATTAAAAATATAAAATAATTTATAAAATCAGTCAATATGTCCCCAATAAGAGACCATTTTAAAATATGTAATAGAATATTAAAACTATTCTTAAGTGGATTTTACTTCCATTAAGATTACCACCTCATATGGACTACATTCAGATACACCTAAAGTATTACATAGCCACCCATAAAATCCTTTTTCAAAATCACATACATCTTTCCACCAATTTGCACCACTTAATGTTATCTGTGCAATACCTGCATAGAGTCCTACACCTACTGTAAAAATGACTATCAAAAAAGGATACAGTAAAATCACAACTGGTGATAATAATACTTTCTTAAACCAAGGCAGTTCTTCAGTTACATGGGTAAATATATTATACCAAGTCATGGTTCCCATATAAAATGAATAAATTGAAGATAAGAATGCCACAAATGGCATGCAAATTAAACTAAATAGTAAGATATGGGGTCCATTGTACCGAGAACATTTTGATATGTCCATTTTATTATATTCCTCTGCTACTATTGTCGCCTCAATAATTTCTAGTTCTTCTCTAGATATATTTAATTTTACATCAACATTTTGGCCCTTCTTTTTCCCTCTCTTTATTGTGCCTGTCATAGTCAAATAGCCTTCTTTGGAACTATCAAGAGAACACCCTTGGGATAATGACCCTTCAGACTCAGCTCTTAAGGCAGTAATTTCAGTATCACTGTTATCTGCTTCAATGATTTCAGGTACAATATTGACTCGTTTTTTGATCCTTTTAGTGCTATTTTTCAAGCTATCGGTCAATGAGCCCATTTCAAAGCTATTTTCAGATTGGGTTTGAGACATACTATTTGGTGTGGCAGACGAGCTTTCATTGTAGTCAAAGTTCAACATCTTAGAACTTTTTAAAATTTCATCATTACTATCTCTTAAGTCACCATGACTTGAATATCCATCTGAGGAATTTTCTAGTATTGGAGAAAGGTCAATGATTTCCCGGCTGTTCTGAATTGCAGGCAGACAATGATAGTTGTTTTTCTGATTATTTTTCTGTGAGTCAGTTTCTTCAACAGAGTCATGAATGTCTTCAATGTCATCATTAATTATTGGAAGGCTAATTTTCATATTAGACTTGAGGCCTTCTGTTGTAGTGTGAATAATACTTTTACTATGCTCAGACACTGGAGAAAGTTTATTCTTGTATTTCAATGGTAAATCATCAACAACACCCTGAAACGATAGAACTTTTTAGGTAAATTCTTAAAATAAATTTAAAGATTCTTTCACTTATTTATAATACACAAACAAACATACCTGTACACTTATAATGTGATCTACATGACTGACTACGTTATTGTGCTTTTTCCCATTACGTTTTTTAGGTAATATGAAAAGGGGTTGTTCTATTTTCGCCATGGTATTTTAATTATACACACAAAAGCTGAAATTAAAATATTGTTCAATGTTGGCACAGAATGTTGGTTTGTTTGCTTGCTTCCTTGGCCTTCAGCAGCACAGAGAATATAACAGACACTCACTCACTGCTGTACCCTACCCAAAAAGCATACAATCACCACAGACTACATAGAGATACTACGTATTACAATCACTACGTTCTTACCCTACCTTTAGTACATAATAATAAAATCTTTATTTCAGACCATAAATAGATGCGAAGCTGGTTATTAACGATTTTAACCACGCGGTTAAATATGCATTTTTCGTTATTAACGGTTAATTAACCGCATTTTATGCTTGTTACGGTTAAATACCACCGCGCGATGTCGCTAGCAGATTGAAATTTGAATCGCAAGTTGCGCGATGATGCCAGCTTCGACTGGCAAAAAAAAGTCGGTTGAAATTCCCTACCTCAAAAACTATTGAACCGATTTTGATTAAACTTATATTATACCCTAAGTTGAACGATACCTAGTACAACAAAAAAAGAATTAGTCAAATCGGACGTGTAGTTCCGGAGATATGCGAACACAAACATAAAAACATACATACACTATTGAAATTTGGCACATTTGTTCAGACGTTGATATAGACTAACATATACGAAATAACAATCGGTCATTCTGAAAATATTACATATATACGAGTGGAATTGATAACCTCCTCTTTTGATGTCGGTTAACAAGAAAAGAAAGAAAAACTTTATTCTTTTTCGTTGTCAGTGTCAGATACTTAACCGTTAATAACTGCATTTTATCGGTAGTTAACCATAAATTTGGTTAAATAACGGTAGCTAACGGGTTTTTTACAACTAAAGACCATAATAATCCCTTATTCTGTTAGTAACAATTTGACTTATACATAATATGTTAGTAGTGAATCCACTTGAAAAAAATTAGAATAACATTCAATAGTTGTTTAAAATTAAATCTACATGACAATAAAAAAAATTGGAATCATAATTAAATTGAAAGTCAATATAAAAGTTTAAAAATAATAATAATATTATGAAAACAAGTCAAAATTAAAATAAAAAATGTGCTTCAAAATAAAACCCAACCTATCAAACGTCAGAAGATTTGGATCTACAGCATATTACAAAATAAATTTTGGCTTAAGAAAACTTGATGAAAGATGCGGCAAAGGAATACTTATCGGCTATGTTAGAAACGGTTACAGATAGTTCAACTCAGTTGTGCGCGCGGCCTTATGTGTGGGTCAACCTTGTACATATACAGTGACTTTGTGTGCGTGACAAGAGGTACAGTCGGGTACAAATACAAATACTGTTATTTACGGGTTATAATATACTGGTTTAAAAAAAAACAGTTATTTCGTAATTTAATGTTTATTTATTGAACATTATTCTGCATCGCTACTTGAAAAATCTAATGATGAATTTTCGGATTCGCTGCTCTCACCAAGGTTAATTATGATTTCTGACTCCATGTCAAAATGTCTATAGTATTCTTCTTCTTTCTTTTGTACATGTCGACAAGTATTACCCCACATCCCTTCATCAATTTGACTTAAACGTTCATTTATGAGTTTCATTATTTCCGTCACATTTTGATCGACATTATGTGAAGCAATATAATTTTTTAAAATTCCCCACACATTTTCTATGGGGTTTAGTTCAGGATGATATGGTGGCAATCGAAGAACTTTTATGCCATATGGCTGAAGTATGTCGTCAATCTTGTAAGAAATATATTTTTCTTTATTTTTTTTAATCAAATCATACAGTTCAATTTTTTTCATTTCTTGATTAAAAGCTATATTTTTTTCTGTCATCCATCTCTGCATTTCTATTTTTTTTGAATTAGAATTTGGGGCTCTGTCATTTTGAACGTTATGGTATGAGGCATTATCAAGCACAACCACAGAGTTAGGTGGAAGATTCGGTACTAGACGTTCTTTCAGCCACTTTTCATAGTTTTCTGCATTCATGTTAGAGTGGTAATCACCAGAAACACTATTTTCTTTGTATGTCAATAGTGCGTTAGGTACGAAACCTTGTTCTGAACCAGCATGCACAATGATAATTCTTTGTCCTTTCGACAGGTTTCTCTTTAAAGGTGGTCCATCTTTATTACCCCATCCTTTGTTTTGCACATGGTTAGTTAAGATGTAGCTCTCATCTGTATATACGATACACCTATTTTCTTGACGGTATCTGAGTAATTTTTTTAGGTAGGAAAATCGTAGTTTTTGGATGTCATGCCGCTCTATAATAACACGTCTGTTATCCACAGTTTTTCGCCATTTGTATCCCAACTTTAACAAAGCTGTACGCAGAGTCGAAATACTTCCATCATAGTTAAGTTTATCTTGAAATATTCTTTTCAACTTTAGCAACGTAGGTAATTCACGATGTTCTAAATGGTAATTTTGAATAGTGGAACGTATAACATCAACGTTAAAGTTGTCTAATTCTAACTTCTTTAAACGTTTTTTACGGTCTTTATGCGGAGATTTAAATTTAGAGTCAGATTCTTTTCCTTCAGCCAATATATTAGTAATTGTTCTCTCTGATACCCCCACTGCCATTGCTGTTCTTTTCCGTACGCTATTTAAATGTTCACTTAATTTCGATATTAAAATTGGACTTGCGCTGCAAACTGGATCACTTACTAGTTCCAATATACCTCTCGCATCTATTTTCAGAAATTCGTATACCTTAGCAATGGTTTCTCGAGTCTAAAACAATAATACGTAAACGTCAACAAGGAAATTTTTTTTCTTATATAGAATCATAATCAGAGATCGGAATTAGGTGTGTGAAAATACAAAATATCGAGAATATAACACGTGCTCCATATTATGTCCCGCTGCAAACTTTAGGTATTTTCACACACCCAATTCCGATCTCTGAATAATAAATATTAATTGCATCTAAATTAAAAAAATAAATAAATAAAATAAAAATCTTTTAATATTTACCTGACTCCTTAAACATTTTCTCCGTGAAGAACTAGACATTTTCGTAAACGACTGTACCCGTAAGAAAAAGCGATAAGGACACGTCTTGCTCGGACGACGACTGCCGCGTCACTGCCACACGAATGAAAGTTGTATATTTACAAGCCCACGCACACATAGGGCCGCGCGCACAACTGAGTTAAACTATCTGTACAAAATTTGGGTGGATGACAAGAAACAGATAATAAGAGCGAGGGATGTAAGAATAAACGAAGAAGAACAAGGACTATATTTAGAAGATGAAATGTATATTAGTTATGCATGGAAGGTGATGTTTAATGCATGTTGGTATATTGTAAAACTACAGGGTGTTACATGTGTGCAAGTGTTGAGGGGGTGTGTTGGAGTTTGAATTTGGCTGTATCTGTGGTTGTATCCTTTTTAGTACTTATAAGCATTGGCAGGCAACACTTGACACATGTTAAGCACAATCTTGGAATGTATTTAGAATGTCATAACAAATAGTTTGTTGTTGTGAAAACACTTCATGTACAGCCGTCAAGTTGTTCAGACGAATCTTTTAGATTAGATTAGAATATTATAAATTAAGTTGGTGATGTACTAAATCAAATATATTAATTACAATCTAAAGTCTCCAGGGCCCTATTTCACAAAGCTACAATTCGTGGTAAACTGACAATTGTTAGCAATTTTCACATGACTTTCGTTTCATAAAACTACAATTCTACAGGTGACATACAAGTGTCAGTAAAAAGCGTTTCATAAAAATTGTCACGACAATGGGGAGTTTTCTGACAGCTCATAAAAATTAGTTCAAAACACCTCTATAGATGGCACTTTTAAAAAGCCGAAGGCGTTAAGTCTGTAAACTATAATGTAGGTAAGTGGTATCTACCGTCTAAGGTTATTTATACGTTCGATTTCTGATACAGACATCAATTAATTTATTTTACTTTTAAAAACGCAGTGTGGAATAAATTCTTCGCCTTCGCCTTTTGTACCAATTTTGTACAGTTTTGTTTTTTTAATGAGCTCATACAAATTAGTTCAAAAAACCTCTATAGATGGCACTTATAAAAAGCCGAAGGTGTTAAGTCTGTATAGTATAATGTAGGTAAGTGGTATCTACCATCTTAGGTTATTTATAAGTCATGGAATTAATAAGTACTACGTACAACGTAGTACTTATTAATTCCATGTTATAAGTTCAATTTCTGATACAGATGACAATTAATTTATTTTACTTTTAAAAACGCAGTGTGTAATAAATGTCTATATGAAAGACAAGACTTCGCCTTTTGTAAAGCGAAGTCTATCGAAGCCTTTTTCACCATTTTTGTACCGTTTTGTTTTTTTAATGAGCTGTCAGAAAACCTCGCATTGTCAGGGTTTTATGGAACGGATATTTGTAATTTTACAATGAATTGTCGACATACAATTGTCAGTCGATTTGAGTTTTATGAAATACTTCCCCTATTACTTCGTTGACTCTTCCCCCACCGTCGCGTCGAAGATATTTAACTGGGTGGTTTCGCATCAATAGTACCTACAGAGTAACTAGCACAAATCAAAAACTTTAAAGGCTTTAGTTACACAATATAAAAACAGCTGTATCACATTTTTTTCTAACACATGTTAGTGTATCTCGTTTATGCATAAGTTGTTTTTTATAAATCTTTATTGAGTTTTCCCCATGTTTTCCCACGTCTGATTTTTTTTTCCACGCAACTTCACCATTTGACATAGTTTAGAGGTTATGATACTTATGATAGGCTTGTGACAGGGCTGTATGGCTTTGTTCCACTGATAAAATAAAAACAAATAAATTATCTAACCTATAAATTATTAGGAATATAGATAGAGTAGTTTTGATTTTATTTTAATAAACTGAATAAAACTTTTAGAATTGAGAATAATGCAGGTAATTATATGTTGTTATAATAACATAGATTTTTGGACCGGCTTACTTAAATCATATATATTTTTTTAGGGAATGGTTTCTTTGGTAACTGGAGGAGCGTCTGGACTGGGAAAAGCTACTGTAGAAAGATTACTTACAAATGGGGGAAAAGTGGTCATTCTTGATATTCAGGCAACAAGAGCAAAAGAAGTAGCAAAGCGATTAGGTGGTGATGTGCTTGTATCACCCGGTTGTGTACGTACTTATAATTATTCTAATTAATTGTAACAAGATAAAAGAATCATCGCCTATAATAGTATCCTTCGATAGATTGCATAAATTGCCTTTGAGGTATTTGAGAAATCGTCTGCTTTAGTCAATTAGTATGTGCAATGGGTGATTCTACAAAAATCCCATCAGAACTTTCATATGTGATGAAATATTACTATGTTTTAATTTTTATTATTTTATCACTTTCAACATAATTTTAATTTTAATCTAAATTTATACCTTTTTTCAGGTTACTTCAGAACAAGATGTAAAAAAAGCATTAGAACTTACAAAAAGCAAGTTTGGAAGGTTGGACACATTAGTGAACTGTGCTGGCTATTCTGAAGCGCATCAAATTTATAACTTTCATAAAGAAAAAGAATGTAACTTAGAAACATTTGTGAAGTGTGTAAATGTAAGTTATCTGTTATCTACATTACTTGTGAGGGACGTTACACCCAGTATTAAGTAAGTTAAAGGTCAACTCTACTTAAACCTAGAGTCAATAAGCAACCCAACTTGAATATATTTTAGGAATACCTTGGCTGGATATATGAAGGCAACAGTGTTATGGAGTTGATAACGGGCTCTTTCTTATGTCAAATTAGACACATTAAATTCAACTGTTGCTAACAAAAATAGATTTAGAATTTTCTAAGTTTGACATTAGAGATTTTAATGTTGTATATGGCCGATAACATATTTAAATTTGGCTTCAATCTCTCCTGATGTTAAGTTTAGATTACACAGGTTTAGTATGGTACTCACAACAGTTCTGTAATTTCTGATTTCCCGTAGAACATTCTGCTGCAGTATGAATTAATACATTGTTTTTGTGATACTTTACAGATAAATACTGTAGGAACATTTAATGCTATCCGGCTTGCTACTGGGCTGATAGGGAAAAATAAACCAAATGGTGATGGACAAAGAGGTGTTATTATCAATACAGCTTCAACAATGGCATATGATGGTGATATTGGCCAAGCTGCATATGCAGCATCGAATGCTGCTATCATAGGAATGACATTGCCAATTGCCAGGGACTTAGCGAAACAGGGAATCAGAGTTATGACTATTGCTCCAGGTATGATATTATCCACTCAAAATTTCTTTTGCCAAGACATTTTTAAATTCGGTCTTAAAAGTAAAGTTAGTGATGGTGTATGTACAAAAAATTTAGTGATGAAAAGGAATATATATACAATTTTAACAATGTCATAAAGTAATCAAGTTACTGATGTTATTTTTTATTTGACACCTCAGTCTTTCTTACATTTTAGTTTACAACAGTGCAGGTTACATTGAGTAACATTGTCCAAGTTACACCCTGTACATCACCTCTCCCTATACAAGGTGCTCCGCTTGATTTCCCATAACTCTATAGTATTATCGGACCATGTAATAGAATCAAATAACATGTGAATAATATTAAAAAAAATATATTTTAATTTTTCATACAAAATAATTTAATTAAGTCAAAACATCTTATGTAAAACTTTAATGCGAAGTATGATAATGTGGCATTTT
This sequence comes from Stenoptilia bipunctidactyla, assembly GCA_944452665.1. Classification (NCBI taxonomy): domain Eukaryota; kingdom Metazoa; phylum Arthropoda; class Insecta; order Lepidoptera; family Pterophoridae; genus Stenoptilia; species Stenoptilia bipunctidactyla. The sequence continues at coordinate 19,794,443 of OX101742.1, forward strand.
CTGTCCCTTTTTTTAGAGGCACAGTTTGCAATGCTTTGCTTTGTAAATTGTATGCAACATCCTCAATGTTAAAATTGTATTTGTTGTTTATTGTATGGCTTCAGTGTCACGGTTCTATTGAATTAATGTTAAAGAGATTTTACAAGGGTGATAATTTATGAACTCATTATGTTAAGATTGATGATATCTTGGAAATTATGCACCACATATTCTTTGGCAAAAAATATTTTTTTTAGAAAGAAACAAAACCTTAGAGGTATGGGAAATCAACAGGAACACCTTGTATAAGTTATGAAGGCAGATAAAACTATGTGCCTACTAAAACAATATTTCTCTTTTTCCAGGTATATTTGAAACCCCATTAATAGGATATTTACCAGAGAAAATGATTGAATTCATCAAGAGAATGACTCCATTCCCATCTAGATTAGGAAAGCCTGAAGAATTCGCACATTTAGTAACGTCTATTGTAGAAAATCCCATGTTGAATGGTGAAGTCATCCGATTAGATGGTGCACAAAGGTGGTTCCCACTTTAGTGATCATTAAAGTATTTTTAAATCTGATAGGCTAAACAAGTAAACAAGTTGTTTAACAAAGAAGCATTTAATAGTTGTATATATACATGACCTTATGTAACAGAACTTAAGAATAGCTATGAATACAAAGCAAAGAGGCAAGATTGATGAAAATACTGAGAAAATTAAGAGAAGCATCAAGATAAAATAAATAGATTAACAGATTGATTGAAACTTATTTAAAAGTTGCTTTTTACACAATATAGAAGAACTGATATACAGGGTGTCTGGTGGGTTACTTTTGAAATTCAAGGATGTGATAGTTTGATAACATACATGAATAGAAAAAATATAATAAAATATTATTATTAATTATTTACTGAGTAAACTTAACCGAAAGTTAAAGAATTGATTACGCAACGCATACAACACAAGTATTAGCAGCGATCTGCGTGCCAGGTCACGTGCCGCTATCGACTCAGTTGTATGTAAAGTAAATAGTAACATAGTAGTATTTATTTATAGGAAATTTTAATGAAAAATTAAGTACCTTCCTACTTTTATAACATAAATTACGATTAGAATTTTGTACAGAATGCTCTCCTTCAGTATCTAAAATTTGTCACCAGTCACCCTGCATACCACTAGCTTACCTACAGAGAGAAAATATATCCATCTTTTTTGTATCATTTATCACTGTAAAATAAAAATATTAATGCAAAAAAAAGAGAAAAGACTGTTGTTATAAATTAATGAAGACGCATAAATTGCAGGTAAAGCTGTTCATTACTTTACCTATCTATGTGTTTATTAAGTTGCTGCATATCCTGTAAGAATTTCTTAGTCAAAAGCAATCATAAAACTTTCAAATTGAAATTCAGTTCATACATAAAATAAACAATATATTAAGCATTACAGTGATTGTTTATAAGATAGATTTAAAAAAAATTATAAGTACAAGAAAACCACTGACAGTCTAAATCTTGTTAAATTTTGCAAGTACCTAGGTACTTATCATTTTTATTCTGTGCTCTGTGTTCCATTGAGTAAGTTGATTAAGCAAAATGTTACTAATGAAAAATAATCTTTAATAGAAAACTGTTATAATAAAAACGTAGATGGAAAACAATTGTTTTTTTTTCTTTAAGTTAATTTATAAGTTAAGTTATACCATAATTAATTAATATGCTTACATTAATTAATTATGATATAACTTAACCCGCGCTAAAGACGTCGTGGGAGGGATAGCAATATGGCATATCGTCAAATATTTCGAACATATCATCCCGATGATATTTCGCGGCAAGTGTAATCCTAAAATTGGTTTTGTTTGTATTTAGAAACATTTTATATGAGGCACCTAAATAATTTGGTTGGTCCAACTTTAATTACTGGCTACGCTACGGCTACGGCCTTTTAGATATTACTAATTTTATAGAACTTTCGTAACGTTGTAAAGCTTATTTCTTTGCCTATTCATAAGGCTAATATTTTATTTTAAACGTCAATGTCAAACAAGTACGTGAATCATGGTTAATGATACCGAGTTGGCGATTTGCTGTATATATTATTACCAAAAAGGTCTGACTTCAGTTCAAAATAATTCTAGGAATTACGTGTCAGTTAAAAATACGCTTTAGAATAATAATTGGAAATTCTGTGAAATATTTATTTATTCACACTTACTTATATAATATATAAATATATTTCAGTTTGTATGTTATAATTATCGAGAAACTTACATCGAGACCCACGACTAACTTTACGAATCACGAACATCTATTAAAAGGTCGGCAAAAGATCCAAGGGTTATGGGTTCTCTTTTAAACAGAAACAAAAGTATAATTAAATAGGAAGGGTGGTAATCTTCTGAGGTTCCTTCCTGAGCTCGAGTGTTTTCATCTTCAACTTCAGCAGTGAGTGCCAACTGTGAACACTGAGGAAGCAGCATGCGGGAAGTGTAAGTCATCAAGAGCCTAGATTTTGAAACTACGTGTCTGTGGAATGAAAGTTTTGAATTTAGTTTATAAAGTCTTAATTAATACCGGGGTTGCCTGGTAGAAATCGCTTTCAGTGATAAGGCCCACATTTACATTGATGATATTGTTAAAACGTTTATTTTTTAAGTTTTGTGGCAATATTGAATATTTATTATTATATTATTTAATTAAAAACATTAAGTGTACTCGGTACTAATTAAGCGCCGGAGTTATTACACACGGGTCTAAGCCAAGTGTGCACCTTGGCTTTTACCTATTATTATCAAATTAATAATATAAATGACAATATATAACCTTGAATAAGATTTGTAAACAAGTTTTCAGCAATTTCTATTCATTAAATACCTACCTATACAAAAAACCTTTGAAATATATTCTATGACTTTTGATCACGGGGTCTGTAAAAAAGCCGAAACATCGAGTTACAAAACATATATCATACAAAATAATTGTACGATGAAATCTGGTTAAAAAGTATTGTTTTTAATTATTTCTTGTTTACTCTTGGTATATGGGGCAATTGAGGGTAGGCATTAAAACAAGTATACTTACTGTGATTTTCTGCTGCATTTTTAATCAAATAAAATAGTTAAATCATATAAAAGTTGAATATTTTAACATATTATGCAATATTAAATTGTGCCTAACCTACCAGCATCACTTTCCTAACATTGTTTCTCACTTCACAACTCATTGACACCATCAGCACTTTTTTTTTGTACTTTATACACAATGGAAGACATGAAAAAAACAATTCTGAATATGACCGAGCTTTTTGGATCCCGGATGGCAAATTTTGAACAGGAACTGCATAAATCTTCTTCATCCAATACTTTAGCACAAGATTTTGCTGATTTCAAAGTCTTTGTCCTTACATTTATGCAAAGTTTGCAAAGGCAAGTTGAGTTTCTGGCCAAGGAGTGTGACAGGCTGGAAATGTATAGCCGTCGAAAAGTGCTCTTAGTACATGGAGTTCCAGAAGTTGAAGGTGAAAATCCCATGAGTGCAATAAAAAGTGTTATAGCAGATAAAATGAAGCTCTCCGACTTTCCACAAAATGATGTCATCCGTGCGCAGCGACTTGGAATGAATGCTCAAGGTAAACCAAGACCTTTACTTATAAAATTCAGTAACCGAGAAGCCTGTAGGAAAATGTGGTTTGCCAAAACTGCGTTAAAGGGGTCTGGTGTTACTTTATCAGAATTCCTCACAAAGCTCAGGCATCAGACGTTTATGGCGGCGCGACAGCGTTTTGGGGTGGCAAAGTGTTGGACGCGGGATGGAAACATCATTGTCCTTGACTCGGAGGGTGCCCGCCACCGAGTAGTAACAACCGCCGACTTAGACTCCATCACCCATGTAGAATCCACGAACAAGAATTCGCCTGCACCCGCTCCGATTTCGAAGCCGGACAAAGCTGCTGCTAAGTCTCGCCGCGTTGTTAAAAAGTAGTTTATTTCCACAGTATTTCTATAGATTATGACGTCACATTTGTTCTTTTACTTATATTGATAGTGTTTTCTATGTATACCCTCGCTATGGTCTTACTTATTTAATTTTCAATTGTAAAAGAATCACCTTCAACTTGTTTATTTATGTTATGATTTCAATTAAAAGGTACTGTTCTGTCAACTGTCATTGTAAGATTTGCGTAAATGTCATGTCAATGCCAAATTCAATCACAATGGCAAAGGTTACATAATCATACAGCATAGAGAGTGATACCATTTTATACTTTGTATTGTAAGAATTTTATTTTTCTTTTACCTTAAATTAACTGACGTGTAGCTGGTAGGTTAATATTTGTTGTTAGATTTTGTATATTATTTTATTTTTGTTATTTATTTTGAATTTTCTTAGATATATTATTTATTTATTTTATTTTATATTATAGATACATATTATTTTATATATTACATAATTAATAATTCTGTTTATAACAAATGGACTTAGAATGCAATAACGACAGTTCCTTTTTATATAAATCATGTTCATCTGGTGACCTGCACAGTGACTCAAGTTTTCATAGCTCATCACCTACACTCAGTGAAGAGCTCCAGTGCCATTTTTCGGATGTTCCAAATAATTTTAATGTCGTACATATCAATGCACAAAGTATTCCTGCCCATCATGTCGATATGCTTAATTCTTTTTATTGCAAGGACCTTCATGCCCTACTTGTATCAGAATCCTGGCTAAAGCCCTGTTTATCCTCCAACATGTATGCCCTACCAGGATTTCAATTAATTCGCAACGACCGGGTTCTGCGAACTGGTGGTGGTGTGGCGATTTATCTAAAGACAGGAATTTCATATAATATTGTTGCTAAATCCAGCGAGCCAATAGGAACTGCACTTGAGTATCTTTTTATAGAAATTGTGGTGTCTCATACCAAACTTCTTTTAGGGGTTATTTATAATCCATCACTGCATGTTAATTATTTTCCTGACTTGGAAAACCTTCTTGAAGATTTATCGCCCCACTACGCCCACACTATAATCATGGGAGATTTCAATACTTGCCTATTGAAAAATACTCACCGCTCCGCCAAACTTATTTCCACAGTCCAATCCAGTAATTTACATTTAGCTCCATTAAAGGCTACACATTTCTTTCCGAATTGTGAACCATCTCTCTTAGACCTTATTATAGTCTCATCAAATAACTGCATTGCCAAATATGGCCAGTGTAGTGCTGATGCATTTTCCTACCATGACCTTTTGTATCTATCGTATAAGATCCGTATCCCTAAATTAAAGCCAAAAATTCTGATGCGCCGCAATTTTTCTGGTATGGACTTGAATGAACTTCGAAGAGATGCAGAAGCAGTTGATTGGTCGGTACTCGACCAGGCACGGACAGTTGATGATCAAGTTTCTTTATTTAATAATATGCTAACTGACCTTTACGATCGTCATGCACCAAATCGCCCAGTAAAAATGAAACACTTGCCTGCGCCCTGGCTGACTGAAGAAATTAAATTACTACTTGCTAAGAAGAACTCTGCGCATTTAAAATATAAACTGAACCCTTCTGATGCAACCCATGAGAGATACAAGAAAATTAGAAATCACTGCAACAGGTTGTGTAGGGATGCACAGCGCCGCCACATCCAAAGTTCTGTAGAAAATGGAAATCCTGCTAAAGTATGGAAATTTTTGAAATCATTGGGTATTGGTAAAACTAAAAATGAAAACAGTACTCCTAATAATACAGACTTCAATCTTTTAAATAAGCACTTCTCATATAATACAGCAATGGATGCATCTTTAAAAAGTCATACCTTGAATCACCTTTCATCTTTGCCATGCCCAGATATTGTCCCTTTTGAGTTTCATCAATTTACCGATTGTGATGTTAAGAAGAATATCTTAGCTGTTTCCTCTAATGCCGTAGGTTGCGATAATATTAGTCGTAATATGGTACTTCCTATCATTGATCTCCTTACACCTGTAATTACCAAAATATTCAACAACTCCGTATCCACAAACACATTCCCAGAATCATGGAAATTTTCCAACATAATTCCACTCCCGAAGAATGCCAATCCTAGTTCATTTACCGATTACCGTCCTATTTCTATTCTCCCTTTTCTTTCCAAAGTTTTTGAACGCCTTATCCACCAACAGATCCTGTTTTTCCTGAACCACAATAATCTAATGAATCCTTACCAATCTGGTTTTCGTGCCGGCCATAGTACGACTACTGCACTTATCAAAATCACTGATGATATCCGGCTGAACATGGAAAACAAACAGCTGACATTGTTGAGCTTGCTAGATTTTAGCAATGCTTTTAACTCGGTCGACTTTGATATTCTTCTCAGTATCTTACGATCACTCAACATATCTCCAACGGTAATTGAATGGTTTCGTAGCTATTTACACGGACGCCAGCAGCGTATATTTGTCGAAGGAACAGCGTCAGACTGGTCTGATACTACTGCTGGAGTCCCTCAAGGTGGTGTGCTATCTCCGCTTTTATTTTCAATTTTCATCAGTTCTATAACCTCATCCTTATCTTCTTCCTACCACCTATATGCAGATGATCTTCAAATTTATAATCGAGCATCGATCAATGACGTTCACACAGCGATACATGAAATGAACACTGATTTTAAAAATATATCGAAATGGAGTCGTTGGCATGGACTGAAAGTAAATCCATCTAAAACCAAGGTTATTCTTATAGGCAGTCCCAAGATGCTAGCTAAGGTTGACCTTGCATCACTGCCAGCAATAAGGTTCGACAATGTCACTATTCCATATTCAACCTCTGTTAAAAATCTTGGTATCTTCATGGATAATACCTTATCTTGGAAAGACCAAATTGACTATGTTAGACGGAAAATGTTTGCTGCAGCAGGGTCACTAAGACGCCTTCGAAATTTTCTACCTATACCAACAAAAATTGCGCTCGCACAGTCCCTTCTTCTCCCCATACTGGATTATGCTGATGTAAGCTATCTTGACTTGTCCGAGGAGCAGCTTGATAAACTTGAGCGTCTTCAAAATATGTGTATACGATTCATATTTTCTTTGCGAAAATATGACCATGTTTCCGAATTTCGTGATAAGCTCAAGTGGCTCCCAGTTCGTCTTCGCAGGAATACTCACATTCTCTCACTTTTATACAATATACTTTTTAATCCGAACACGCCAAAGTATTTGAAGGAACGATTCAAATTTAGACACGAAACACATGATCGTGCATTACGTTCTAATGATAACCACTATCTGTCTATACCTCAACACAGTACAGGATTTTTCCACAAGTCATATACTGTACTTGCAGCTAGTACGTGGAACTCCCTGCCTTCATATTTACACTCAGCGAAAACTGTAAGTTCTTTTAAAAATAATTTGAAAAAATTATATTATTCTGTTAATGTTGCTGTTATTTAAACTGCCGATGCATTCACTGTTTTGTTGATTAACTGTAAATTATTATCTCTGTTATATGTATCTAGTAAGTATATTTTGTTATATTTAACTATTATTATTACTCATTATTATTTTATTTTCTTTATTTGTGGCTCGAATATATGTTGCGTAGTTATTGTTATTTTATTCTTCTGATTAAAAATATTTATATTCTCACATTTTAAGATAAGAAACCAACTGTTATATTTTAAGCTCTTCCCTATTTTAATTGTAATAAAAATATTGTCCTGTAAACGGGTTGCCTGGTAGAAATCGCTTGGAGCGATAAGGCCGCCCATATTGTCTATACTTGTTTCATGTATACCTAATGTTTGTGTGTTGTGTTCTGATTGACAATAAAGTGTATTTATTATTATTATTATGATGTTCAAGAGGTCTAGCCACCGAGAGGGGAATCTATTCATAAATAAATTAAAGGGTGCAGGACACTGACCTCTATATTTACCACTGGACTGGCTGTTCCGTAAGTTTGACAGCTATTTTTTTGTGCCTATTTGAAGCGCCACTAGCGAGTAGCGAGTGTCCGCAGAACAAATTTTGACGTATATTGCAAGTGGCCGCCAGAGAAGTGCTTGCTTATTGTTAAGTGATTTTATATTTTTTAAATATTAATTCGAATTTTATGTTGTTATTGTTATAAGCATTATATAAAAGTTATCAAGAATGAGGACATGTGACATATGTGTAAGCGACTAGTTTTAGTACCACGGACACTCGCTACTGCTCGCTATGTCCGACAGCGCCAAAATGGCGATTATCAAACGGGCACAAAAGTACTTTGACAGCCGCCAGTCCAGTGGTAAATATAGAGGTCAGTGGTGCAGGATTTTCAATTTAATGGGGAGTTTTCTGACAGCTCATAAAATTTAGTTCAAAACACCTCTATAGATGGCACTTTTAAAAAGCCGAAGGCGTTAAGTCTGTAAACTATAATGTAGGTAAGTGGTATCTACCATCTATGGTTATTTATACGTTCAATTTCTGATATAGACATCAATTAATTTATTTTACTTTTAAAAACGCAGTGTGGAATAAATTCTTCGTCTTCGCCTTTTGTAAAGCGCCATCTATCGAAGCCTTTTGTACCAATTTTGTACAGTTTTGTTTTTTTAATGAGCTGTCAGAAAACTCCCCATTACCTACTTAGTATTTATTTTAATATTCCACAAGAAATCTTTCTAAAAATAAAATACGCTTATAAAAACACATTATGGAAGCTTCTCAATAATTGACGCTAAAACAATATGACATATAAAAAGGCTACAAATTCAAATTCTAGAACCATAACCGCTACCTTCATATTATGTTGAAGGTTTTTAATTTTAGCATAGAGTTTTATAGCATTGTCAGACAAATTTAAAAGTAAATTGATATATTTGGAATGTGAACTGAACGATGTAGAGACTAGTCGTATACATGCATTGTTTGTAATAGTTTATTTTGTAAGTGAATTTTATATATGTAGAAAATTCGATGTGTGTGGAATAATAATAAAACCATATTAAAATTGAAAATGTTGCACCCTTTGATTTTTTTATGAAGAGATTCCCAAGATATCGGTGGCTAGACCTCACGAACTTTAAAGTAAATAATATATTTTTTATATTTTACACACTAGGTTTGGATATGACAATGGGTTTGAATTAGAGTTGGCAACATTACAATCATCGAAACGAAAAGATTCCTTGGCGGGCTTTTTAAAGAGATAGGCGCGTTTTTTCAACTTTTGAAAGAAAATATTAATTTTATGTTCTGTTTAGCAAATTTCATTGATAGTTTATCGCATTCGAATCGTTAATAAGTGCAGACATGGAGGAGGACCCAGGGGAGTCGTCCCCTGGGAAACCCGATAGGAAGCGACTGCGGAGGCCTCCTATTCCAGCCGACATGGACTCTTTAGACGAAAAAATGTACTTACCGTTCCTAAAACCAGGATATCGAAGACTTTTTCCGGAAACGTCTGCGTCCCAGGAATATGTAGTATTTACCGAGAGTACCAGTACTGAAGGAAATGTTGGCAACAGAAACCCACTTACTTTGGCGGGACTTTTTAAAGACGAAGTTAAAGGAGTGACAGGCATTAAAAGAATGTCTGCAAATAAAATAGGCATATTTTTCTCCCAGGCAAGTAACGCAAACAATTATTTACTCAATGAGACATTCCAAAGACGACACAATTTTAAGGCATTTATCCCAGCGAGAAGTATTGAAAAAATTGGAGTATTGAGGTATGTTCCTACAAATATAAGCAATGAAGACCTTTTCAAGAAATTAATCTCATCCTGTGAGATTATCGGAGTGAGAAGGTTCACTAAAAAAGTCAATGGTAAAACTAAACCATTTGAAACTGTCTCCGTAACTTTTTTAGCTAATTCATTGCCAGAATCTGTATCTTTGGATTTATTTAATTTTAAAGTCTATGAATATGATCCTCCCTTATTGCAATGCTTCAAGTGTTTCAAATTCAATCATCATGCAAAAATATGTAAGTCTCAACAAAAATGTTCAATTTGTGCCAAAGATCATCATTACTTAGAATGCCCCGATGATCAGGCTTTGCATTGTGCTAACTGTGGTGGTCAACACCTTGCTATTTCGCGAGATTGTCCTGTTAAACAAAAAAGAATACTAGATAAAAAGAATAAAGTAACATATGCCAATTTAATGAAAAAAACAGATCACACATATAGTTTAGCACATTATAACTCAGATTACCCTACATTACTCCCTAAGAAAGTTACAAACATGGTTACAAAACCCAAAGAAATTACAACAGATGAAATAGTTCAAGGTATTTTAAAGAATGATAGTATCTTAAAATCGTTAGTGGCGACGTTAGTAAATTTAGGAAATAGTAATAAAAAAATGACTACATCTTTCATAAAAGAAACATTAGTAAACAATTTAAAACATGGATAATAAGTTCTTAAAGATTTGCCAATTTAATGTAGAAAGTATCAATAGCAAAAAGCCACTTCTTATTTCCTTTTTAGAGCAGAATGACATTGATATATGTCTGTTAAATGAAACTTATCTCAAAAATAATATGCATTTTAAATTAGCTGGTTATAATTTTATTTTCCAACATGGCCCTAAGGGTCGTGGTGGAGTCGGTATACTTATTAAGAATAATTTTAAATACAATAGTATAGATATGCCTTTTTATGATGATTTACAATCTGCAGCTATAGTTCTTAAAACTGATACAGGTGATATATCCATCCTATGTGTCTATAGTCCACCAAGACCAGGACATTTTAAATCTAGACAGCTTAAACAAATAATTAATAGTTTACCTAAACCTATCTTACTATCTGGGGATTTAAATGCACATCATGTGGCCTTTGGGTGTTTTTCAACAAAACCCAGAGGTACAGATGTATATAACATGTTAGATGAGTGTGATTTATGTATCTTGAATTCTGGAGCTCCAACCACAGTAGGTAGTGTACGTCACAAACAGTCTTCCATTGATATAACTTGTGTCAGTCCCAACATTGCTCCACTAAGTCAGTGGAGTGTTCATGATGATCCAATGGGCAGCTATCATTACCCCACTATCACAGTCATACAGCTATCACCACAAACTTTTGAAGTAGGTCAACCATCAGAAAGATTTCTGTATAACAAAGCTGACTGGAAACTTTTTGAATCTGAAACAGAAAAAACATTCAAATCATTCTCTATTGATCCTAGTAATCCTTTGTTGTCATACAATCAATTTTGTGATATCTTAAATCAAATTAAAGAAAAATGTATACCAAAACTTAAAATAACTTCTCCAACAATTATGAAAAAACCTGTTCCCTGGTGGGACGATGAATGCTCAGAAGCAGTTAAAAAGAGTAAAGCAGCTTTGAATTATTATAGAAATCATTCCTCTTTAGAAAATTACATACATTATAAAAAAACAGATGCCATTAAAAAAAGACTTTTGAAAGAAAAGAAAAAGAATGGTTGGAAAAAACTCTGTGAGTTATTTAATAGATACACACCTATTACTGTAGTCTGGAACTATATCCGCAGATTCAAAAGAGCATCTTCGAATGCACCTCCGAAAAATTGTGAATGGATTCCATCTTTTCTTGATAAGTATGCTCCCACTGATCCACCTGAAAAATTAGTAGACAGCAATTTGTTAGATACTTTTTTTATGCAAGAAGGTAATTCACAAAGTGCATTCTTATCTAATTCTTTTACATGGCAAGAATTTCAATCTGCTTTAAAATCTAGAAAAGACACTACTCCAGGCTTGGATGATATTCCTTACAAACTTTTAAATCATTTACATGAGAATGCTCAAAAGATTTTACTCAATATTTTCAATTTACTCTGGGATAATGAACTAATTCCAACTTCATGGAAAACCCAATGCATCATTCCTATCATAAAACCAGACAAATCTGAAAGCCACTGTAACTCATACAGACCTATATCATTGTCATCTTGTGTTGGAAAAGTATTTGAATATATGATAAAGGTTAGGTTAGACTGGTATGTGGAATCTAATAATATCTTACCAAAGGAACAGTATGGTTTCCGTAAAGGTAAAAGCTCTGCAGAAAGTTTTGTTGCTTTGATATCAGATATAAAGCAATCCTTTTCTTCTCATTCATCTACAGTTTGTGCCTTTCTTGATGTACAGGGGGCATTTGATAATGTGATTCCGTCCATTCTTGTAGATGTCTTAATTGACATAAGTATCCCAGGCAAGGTCTGTAAATGGATTTTTAATTTTTTGTATGACAAGACAATGTATGTAAAATTTAATAATATTTTATACGGACCTAGACAAGTTTTTAAAGGCACAATGCAAGGTGCCACTATATCACCTCTTTTGTACAATTTGTACACATGCCATTTGAATAGATATATTTCCCAATATAATGTCAAATACCTGCAGTATGCAGATGACCTGGTTGTATATAGTAGTCATAAGGATGTAAATATTGCTGTAAATAATTTAAATAATGCATTACAACAAGTTCATTATTATTATACCTGTAAATTAAAGTTACCTCTAAGTTTAAATAAAAGTGCAGCAATGATTTTCTCTAAAACATACACTACTTCTATTAATATTGTAAAACTTCATGATAATAGTTTAAAATGGATAGAAGGTAAAAAGTTTTTGGGAATTCACCTTGATAGTAAATTACAATTTCATAACCATATAGAACAAATTATTAAAAATGCCTGCCGAGGTCTGAACATAATTAGATCTTTGGCAGGGGTTCACTGGGGATCAGATCCCAAAACTTTATCGTTACTTTATAAAAGTCTAGTGCGTAGTCACTTTGATTATAGCGCCTTAGCCTATTTCAACTGTAATTATACTTTATTAAGAAAATTAGATATTATCCAAAACAAAGCACTAAGAATCATATCAGGTGCTATGTGTTCTACTCCTATACATGTTATGGAAGCAGAGACATGTATTCCTCCTTTAACATTGATAAGATTAAGAATAGCTGAAAGGTTTTGTTTAAAGGTTTTTGCTTCTAATAACAATCATATAATGAATAGAATTCTTCCTGTGCTCCCATTAGATATCACTTGTGTAGGTACTTATATGGACTCTTCAAATATTTTATCAAGAAAATTACCGGAACTCTTAAGAATAATGATACAAATTCATCTTAAATTTGGTAAAAGTGTATTTAGAGAGAGCCATTGGCCTTTGTATAATATAGATTATAATGCTAATATGATTGATGTAGCAGTACTTAAGAGGGATGTCATTAATCAAGTAGAACTTTTGAATATGCTTGATGAAACTGATTATTACAGTATATACACTGATGGTTCTAAAACCTTGAGCACTGTTACATCAGCATATTATGACCCCCAAACTAAATCCAGAAAGTGTATCAAAATAGATTCTAATTGTAGTATATTCACTGCTGAATGTTATGCCATTTATTGTTCTCTTTTATATTTATGTAATATTAATAGTAATAATTTTTTAATACTTACCGATTCAATTAGTGTTATTAAAGCTCTTGAAAATAGGATTTTAAAATTCAGTACCAATCATTTGATTTTTAAGATAAAGCAAGTGTTGTATGATATGTGTGTAAATAGTAAATTTGTAAAATTTATGTGGGTCCCTTCTCACTCCGGTATATCGGGAAATGAAGAAGCAGATAAAATAGCAAGGGGAGATCCAGATGAAGATCATAGTGATTCAATGCACATACCTTTTACCGATTTATATGCTCCCATGAAGGAATGCCACAGAGAACTTTTTAATGATTACTGGAGGAATGTATCGTCCGATAAGGGAAAATGGTACTATGACATACAAAAGGTCCCGCCCGCCCAACCCTGGTACCACAAAATCTTTGGATCGAGAAGCTTCATAACTTCCATCAATAGAATGAGATTTGGGCACTGCCAAACAAAATCCCATTTGTGCAGACTGAAGCTTGTGGATAGTGGACTATGTGAGGAGTGCAACGAGGAAGAGGACTTAGAACACGTTGTTATGAAATGTAGAAAATATAACCTACAAAGATTGTTATTGTGTAGTGAAATTGACAATGACACTGACAGACAAGAGCGACAAGAAGAAACATCGTTGAAAAGTTTACTTTCAGAGAAGAAGTTTTATAAATCTTTATTCCAATTTTTATTGAACATAGAAATGAAACTGTAATTTTAAGAAGTGTTAACATTTAAGAAGTGAACTTTATTTGTAAACTGTATATTGTTAATTTGTGTGGCTAAAAGGACTCGTTTCCAGGCCCGTTAAATAAAATATTAAAAAAAAAAAAAAAAAAAACGAAACGAAAATAATATCCCAACAAAGTAGGTAGGAACTTGGATGGAACTTTAAAAACAAATATCAAATAAAAGAGTGAATAATTTCAAGCCAAACTTAATTTCTTTTAAGGTAATTAATAAAACCGGTTGCTCCACTATCACCAAGTTATGCAATTCTTCGTATTCAATATTTAGTTCCATGATAGTGATTCATTACTGCATTACGTCGTGATTATTACAGTTGTTAAACTGTATTTTTATTTACAACACGTTATTTTCTCTTCTTATTCTTGTGAAACAACTTAGTATTTTTTAAAGAAGTACATACAGTGCTGTAAGTATCTTTTGTTGTAAATAAATTGAAAAAAAAAATAACAGTTTGTGTTGAGCAAGAGGTGTGTTTGTTTAGTCATTAATTAGTAATAAAGGTTTGCAATAAATTTATAATAGCGAGGAAATGTTATGCTTGCTTCTGTAACCTGTTATGCTATTTATTTCAGTAACATGTAACTCTGTTAAAGAACAACCCACTCAAAGAAGTAGGTAATATTTAAAAGTGTATAGAAAATAATAGTCTGTTTGACATTACTAAGTGTTAAACACCAAAAAAATGCCAGGTTTCAGAATGCTTATTAAATTTTAAAATATAATATGAAAACTACAAAAAAAAATTACCTACCTAAGCAATCTGAATACAAAATAAATTTCCGGGAAAGTAATTAATAATTAGGTATTCATTAATAATCAGAAAGAATCCAGTGTTTGATAGAGGAAACTATGTGGCCATAATATTTTGGTTACTATTTTCTAATAACTAGATTATGTTAAATGTTATGTATATAGTTCAACACAATATATTAAGTTTTGTAAAGAAACAAGATTTATGAATGTACTACAAGTTATTTACAGTGTAAAATTGTTATATTTTAGATTTTAAAAATCAAGCTCATTATTTTGTTTTTAGTGTATTATTTCCTCAATAGATTACAGTGTTTTAATGAATAGTTGTTTAAATTGAATTGTGTAAAACAGTGCATTCAAAATTGATGTAAAATCAAATAAATAATATAAAGTTGTGGTCCAGTCTACTTATGGTTAACTTATTTGAAAGTTTTGAGAAAACAACATTTTAATTTATTGTTTCATAGTCAATGACATCGAGTGTATAGAAAACATTTGATTGATGTTTGTTGCACTGTATGACAAATAAATCATTTATTTTATATTATCATTTCTAAAAACAATATTATTTATATTTTAGAAAAATGTCTGAAAGAGAACCAATCAGTGGGTCCAGTAGGGACTATGGAGCGACTTCCACTCCGCCAGCAGTTGGCTTTTCAGAATTCAGTCCGTCAGAGTTGTACAACCTGAGTGAAGGAATTGCAGATAATATCAATACTATAAACAGTGGGTTGAAGTCTTTGGAGAAGCAAATGAGGCAGATCGGTGGGCCCAATGACAGTGTGCAGTTACGAGATAAAGTGTAAGTATTAGGAATGTTATTTCATATAATATCAGCATTATTACTGAAATAGCTTCAATATTTAACATTATTATGAGACGTGGTCTTTTGTGCTTACATGAATTTATTAACATTTTTTTGTATTCACATAAATTTTCTTTTCTTGCAAGATTTAGGGTATGCCACTTTACACAAGCATCTAAACCGAGGGCCCTACTAAGTAAATTGTTAAAGTTTTAATGACCTTTTAAGAAATTTATGGCCATTTGCTTTAAGTTTTTACTAGTTTTGATCAAATTCCCTATAAGCCTTACTTCATTTGGTAAAGATTTAAAAAATAGGCCCTCAATCTAGATGCAAATGTAGTGCCACTATGAGCCAACCTACATGGACTTACTTTTCGACCACATGGTTTGTGGTTGACCTTGTGTAATTTATTTATTCTTGCAGCCATGACACGCAACAAACGGTGAACGCGTGTGTGTCGGCTACCGCCCGTGACATTCAACGCCTCGGCGTGATGGCGCGGCGCGGGGACAAGCCGCAGAAGCTGCAGGTGGAACGACTCACGCAGACGTTTAAAGATAGTCTGGCTAATTACTCCACTGTGCAGAAGGTAGGCAGATTTTTTATGAAACAAAATTTAGTGCAAAAGGTCTATTTCTTTTTAAAATAGAATTTACGCACCCAGCATAAGAATATTAAGTTGGAAAGAGGTTTATACGTTAGGGTGTTTACATAAAAAATCAGGTTTATTTTACGAGAAATTCAACGTGGATCAGCGGTGATCACCCACAGGCACCAAAAGGCTACCTAGCGAAGTCCAGCGTGTAACTCTTTCTGGTATGAGCATACGTACTAAACACCCCCTTTGTGCTCTGTTGTCTTTGTAGGGACAGTTAGTAGTGAAATGAGTGAATTTAGATTAAAGACTGCGCAGAGGTAGGCTGTTCATTAAATGCAGAGTTTATTTTTGTTGGTGTTTTGGTATTATAAAGTCCAGCAAACAGTCTCTGCTCTGCATCCAGAGCTCTGGCGTGATGGTGCGGCGCGGGAACAAGCCGCAGAAGTTGCAGGTGGAACGCCTCACGCAGACCTTTAAGGATAGTCTGTTTTTGTTCAGCCAAAAAAAAACTTACACACCCTTCAAGAGAATTTCAAGTTGGGAAGACGTTAAAGCGCCGGCTAGACTGTTTAAAACGCGTTTGTAAACGATGTCTCGTTGCAAACATTGCTGTAGACTAGCGCAGTCACCTTTTATTGAAAGCCTTGTTTTAAACACTGTAGCCGGTGTTTATGCGTTAGGGTGCTTACATAAAGAAGAAGGTTTCCGTTACAAACAAATCAAATCAGCGCAAGCGCAGGTCTTAAGTAGGTGAGTACCCTTAGGCCCGAAAGAGTTACCTAGCGGGGTTCGTTACGATTGACAGTGTGAGACTTTCTTTGGAATGGGCGTACCCACTAAACACCCCCTTTGCTGACCGTTCTCTTCTTGGGGACAGTTGTTCGTGAAATGAGGGACAACTAATTGGGTTTAAAGGCTGCGCAGCAGTAGGCTGTAGGTGTATTTATTGGCGTATTTTAAAGTACAGGACTACAGGGAGATGGCTCGTAGCTTCATAAGGGGTTCTTAGATCCCATTTAGGCTTCCTGAAAATTCGGACATCAACTATCAAACACTGAGACAGCTATGTTGGTATGACAGGTATGTTGCTAAAACTTAACACCAAGTTGACTCAGTGTTGCCTAAACGGGTTTAGTTTAACGAATTGTAAACTCTCGGTGAGATTTTAGTTTTTCATATATTTTCCATTAATTATACTGTCATTTGACATACCTACAACAGCAATTATCAATTTTTTAACTTTGCAAAATTATTTGAAATGAAAATAAAATAGCCTTCGTTTTCCAGCAAGTATCGGAAAAGATGGCGGCTCACATGCCGGGCCGACCTCGCCCGCGCAACGACCCCGCGGCGCTCGAGCAGCAAGCCATCGCTGATGATGAAGAAGCCTCGCTGCTCGCCAACCAGCAAGCTCAGGTTTGTGAGATTCACTACTTATGAGTTCTCATTTCGTAAACTTTTCCATATACGCGGTAAAGCGATCTTTTAGATACACTGGTATCGCTTTGTCGTACAGATTACGGTAGACTAGTAAATGTATGTGAGTATTCCGGTAAAGGCGAATGGGAAGCCATTTGAGATTAGTGCGGAATTCAGAAATGTGGTCGTATTTGCGTAACCCAAATACAAACCTTATACAGAGATTTTGTAGCCGCTCAAGTTTATTTAGAAGTTCTTCAGTTGAGGTTGTGCAAGCATAATTTTAGTAGCAATAGGAAGGAAATTACGAAGACGCTTGAGCGAATTCGCCGCGGCAAACATCTTCCTGCTCAGCTCAGTAATCTGTGGGCATAAATAATTCGTATTTATTCAGGAATATATTAAAGTTATGTGTTCTACAAACCTAGTTTATTTAACTCTTACTTCAAATAAGTAATTTCATTTGGATATAATTTAGATAATTTTGTCTTACAAACACGAGTCCCAAAAGCATTTTCAAATATTTTCTGTTTCGATTTCTGTAAGAAAATATCGTCTGTCTTAAGCCTGGATTAGCGTGTCGTAAAAGGAGCCTAATCCGAGTGACCCCGCTTGGTGGTAGGATCCCCTAATGGTTCACGTGGCTAGCGACCACCTTTCATATAAAATCCGGCGGCGGTGATGTGTTCCGGCAATATTTTATGAAGAGCCAGCTCTTTCCTAAGCCCGTGTGCTTTCATCTTCGACGCCATATTTACTTATAAGTGCCAACACTGCGTTACGGGTTCGACCGCGCATACCGTACGTCCGTATCATACGGACGTATGTACGGTACGCGCATTTTCATACGCTCGTGTGACACGTTCCACGGAGCGTTCCCGACTGAATTGGCACGCGAGTCCGCAGCGCGCGCGGCCTCATCCCTATCGAATGTGCGTATGGTACGGACGTTTCGGTTTTGTATGAAAAGCGCGTTCGAACGTGTGACGCAGCGTTGTCACTAAGCAAGTATAAGTGTGATAAGTCCATAATAAAAAAAAAACTTGCAAAAGTAAGGGTTATAAAAAGCATCAAAATATCCAGGCGATTTTACTGTTTTTGATCTCAGTCTCACTTGATGGCTAGTTGTATATTTTATATAAAAACAATATCTAGTCACTTACTTATATTATAAATTCGACGTTTCTTTTCTTAAAAGACACTGCGACAATCCTTTGTTTCAACGGTGTCTGTAAAAATACTGCGTCGCGTCAAATTTGAAACAAATGAATAAAGAAGTTGATCCACTTAAACAAAATCCGGTTAAAAACATTTATTACTTAGCAACTGAAGAACTTTAGAGATAAATTAAAAATATTTAGATAGGATTTGTTATCGTAACCATCCAAGGAATAGCATATAAGCTAACTTTACATAACCTACTTAATCTAGAACCTTCATTCCAGGCTCGTCTAGTCCAATTCGAGACGAGCATGTTACTCGAAAAGGAAGCTTACATAAACAAGATAGAGGCGGACGTGTTAGATGTCAACCAGATCATGATGGACTTGGCAGAGATGGTTCAAGAACAGGCGCAGGCTGTTGGTGAGTTAACCTACACAGTCTTCTTATTATACACACTTTTAATATTATAACATATTATTAGATAATGTTATACTTAATATTAAAAGTGTGTATAATAAGAAGAATATTATTATTGTTGTCTGTAAGAAATCGCTCGTGAGCGATAAGACCGCCTAGTAGTACTTACTCCACACACTGTTTCTTTTTCTCATTTACTGCCTGTACTGTATACTAAAGTGTTAAATATATTAACACATTATTAGAAAAATACAAATTTAAAAATTGCGTTATAAGTTGGATAAAACTTTGTCATCTTGTTACACACAACTTTTTTACTAAAGAATAAAAATAAATCCATTTATTGACACTTAGATGAAAACATACATATAGTACAGTAAGTATTGTATAAGTATGTGTAGTGTGTTTCAAGATACTAAAACATATTCGAAAAAAATCAAATTAAAAATACAAAAAAACTATATATATTTTTGAATTAGATGAAGCTCAGTCATCTTGTTACATCTTGTTACACATAATTCACAGTATTATTATTAACAATTATTATAAATTACAAACATTGTACAGTCAAGGAAGTCGTCGTGGCGCAGTGGTTACTGTGTGTATCTTACGATATCACAGGTTAAGCAACGTTCGGCGCGGTCGGTACTTGGATGGGTGACCGCTGACCGTTCGTTTCTCACGGCGACTTCCGTGCTTCGGAAGGCACGTTAAGCAGTCGGTCCCGGGTGCTGTATACTTGTATACAGCAGTCGTTAGGGTTTGTCAGAAGCCATATCGGCACCCTGAAAATTCTGACATCCACCACCCAGCACTGGGCCAGCTCGGTGGATTATGGCCTAAGCCTCCTCGTCACCCAGAGGAGAGACTCATGCCCTGCAGTGGGCCCATTACACGGAGTTGTGATGATGATGATGATGATGTACAGTCAAGCGATTTTACCCCGATTTTATAGGTTATATTTTACAAATAGTATATTTTAGTACTTTTTACCCGAGTAAGGCGAAGCAAATGATTTTGACCTGTATGTATGTATGTGGGTATGTACGTTCATCTGTTCCCTCAGAACTTCTAAACTAGTTATCATAATTGGACAGATGTGGTGTCATTGGAAGCATTTTCATTGTCCGCTGGTTATAGGCTACATAAGGTTACGTTAAATTGACAGCGCCCTCTGGGGAACTTAAAGTAAAGAACCAAAAAAATCTTTACGGTTTCGTGTGGGGTATCAAATGAAAGAGCTTTATTAGCACAATTCAAATATGTAAACACTTTTACTCCAAAATAAGTGAAACAATAATTAATAATAATATATTTATTTCCAAAAAGTAGTTACAAAGTTGAACAGGGTTTACATAGTTATAGGAATTAAGATAATGTACATTATATATATTCTTCTTATATATTATATATATTCTTATGGTAAAGAACTAAAAAAAATCTTGACGGTTTGGTGTGGGGTATCAAAAAAGAACTTCGTTAGCACATTTCCAATATGTAAACACTATTACGCCAAAATAAGTTAAAAAAATAAAGTTTAAATACCTAGTCGGGTTTATTACTTTGCCGAAATCCATCACAATTACTATAAACAAGGTTTCTTGCTAATTCTGCAACTCCGAACCACCAGTGATGCAGGATTTTGTGGGTGCACCACCCTTTAATGATCCGCCCTGATGACTTCTTCTATATTGCTATTTGGATACAATTAGCAATATAGAATTCTTTAAATGTAGAACCGCATACTTCGAGGAAGCTTACTTTAAAAAAGAAAGTAAACTAGACGACCGACAACATACATTGCCTTCTATGCCAGAGGTCCTGGGTTCGAATCCCGGCGGCGGCGGCGGATATTTGTGTGATGAAAACAGATATTAGTCGTCAAGTCATGAATGTTTTATGTTTATTTATTTCTTAAGTATATCAGTTATCTAGTATCCATAACACAAGTTCTTTAAGAAACTTAATTTGGGCTAGATAATGTTGTGTGAGTGTCAGAAATATTTATTATTTACTAGCTGACCCGGCAAACGTTGCTTTGCCATATAAATAATAATAAAAAAAAAATGGTTGGCCGATTCTCATAGATACCGGATAAGCACAAAAAATTTCATCAAAATCGGTCAAGCCGTTTCGGAGGAGTATGGCAACGAAAACTGTGACACGAGAATTTTATATATTAGATTTATTTATTTAAAATGTTGTCGATCATCGCCGCCATTTTACCTTACAGACACTGTAGAAAGCCACATCGAAGCCGCCGCGTCGGGGGTGGAATCCGGGGTCGACGAGCTAGCCAAAGCCGCCGAATACCAACGAAGATACCGAAAGAAAATGTTCTTCTTCATCCTGTTCGCACTCATTGTAGGTATTATCTTAGTCGTTTGGATTATTAAGGCGTTCAGGTAGACTATCTTGTATAGTTCTTGTTAAAGTGGTCCTAAACAGCAGTGATATATTGTTACAGAATGTTTTGTAACATATTGTAACAAAAGTTATAAACTGTCCTTTATGTTATATAACTAATTACAGTATAATATTACAAATTCTAAACATCGCCGAGCGACATTAAACGGAGTTGAACTTGTGCGTAAAACAATAACGGTCTTCTGTTATAAAATGTTATAGCGTTACACACTGTTTCATTAAGTTATATAACTGCTGTTTGGGAGCCCCTTTAGTATGTATTAATTGTATCTCGAAATTTTGTATGTGTAAAATAATTTGATATCGTTGCTTATATAACGATACCTATAGAAAGTTTGTTAAGTTTCAGAAAATACAAAAGCATGTAAGCGAATACTTTTTATTCAATTCTTTAGACTATTTCTTCTTCTTTCTTTAAAAAGCGTTCCTGCAGATTAAAATTGCCAAATAGCTTCCTTTACGGCTAGTTATAATTGTAAGTTTGAAGAAATCGCTTTACAGCGATAAGGCCGTCTGTTGGGCATTTCTTAAGGGTTATTTGTTGTACCTAATTGTTTTTTCCTATTGCTGTTATGTGCAATAAAGTATAAATAAATAAGAATAGAAGCGCATAAAAGACAGTGGAGTTGATATGCTAAATTTACTCGTCCCATGTGTGAAAAATACAAATGAACATGAATATATCTAGAAATATTCACGTTTTTGTCCCTTGAAAAGTGTGGTATATTTATATAAGTGACGATATGTAGTGTTCGGCAAAATTGTGATATTCCAAAATCGATTTTATTTTAATATTCTTTAAGTTTTTTTTCAACTACTACTTCTGTGTTTTTTTAATACAAAGAAAAATATTTAAAGCCTCTTGCTCAGCAGAGTATGATATCTATAATCAGTTACTATTTGCACCTATGTTATGAATTCGTTTTATTATTAAATAAGAGGTCTCTTATGTTTGTTTCTATAAAAATATATAGCTAGTTCTAGTTTTAGAGTAAATTAATCCGTTCTTTATTGTTGTGTAAACTACATTATTACTTAGTAACATTCGGTATATAATATAGTATAGCATTATGCAATTAATTTTTAGTAATAAAATGAGTAACTTGTTTATATTTTTATACATATTTTTTAGAAAACAGGCGTGTTGTATTGTCTCACTCCATTACTGCTAAAATAGTGAAATTTTGTATTGGATACATAGAGAACCAAGTTAAAAAAAAGTTTGACCCCAAACTGACTGTTTAATATCAACATACGTCTCTCCTGTCTTAATACATAACGTCTCTCCTTTCTCCCCTTGAGATAATATCAATATCATTTTATATCAAGTTTCATCCCAACCTCGGCGCAAACTTGAATGAATCATACACCCCATATTGGTAGAGTTGGCCATCAAAATATGTATTCGTTCGTTAAGGAAATTTCATAAAAAACGAGTTTTGTATCTGCTGAAAACTAAACTTTTACCATATTTATACAATTGCCTATTAAACATTTTGATTTATTGAGAAAAATCATAGAAATGTTCAACAGCTAAAAGATTTGCCCATTGAACGGTAGTCGATTAAAACAGTTGGTTATGACCAATACACATTTTAAGTGAATCTTTTTTATAAGTATTCCTAAAAATATGTATAAGTATATACTTAGAAAAAGCTAGTTTATATTCTTAGCGTGTGCAGTTATAGCCATTAGTGTTAAACACTTATGCGGTCAATGCTGCGTCTCGCTTACTCATATGTCTCATTCTTTCTTTTTAAGTAGCATTTGTAACGTCACAAAATGTAGTCGGAAATAACATTATGTTACGTTTTCAAACTAAAGGTGCTCATTGCGTTTGTTACGTATATGTATTTATTAGTGCTGTAACGAATATTTGCAACCATAATCACGAATATTTCGTGACGGTCACTTTTTATTTGCAAAATTGAGACAAATATGAACTATAGAATTATCTAGCAATTACTTCACTAATGACAATCTAAACTCAAATATATTTATTTTTATTTACGATATTTCTTTATCCTTAATGGTTGTTTTTTATACTATAATCGGGTTCTACACATCGAGTTATTATTAATACGTAAAGAGAAGCTATCCCATAAGTATACAAAAATATGTTGCAATTTGATGACGTGATTGTAGTGACAAACAGACAAATTTATACAAATATTAAAGGCGAGTAGGTTCTAACTCGGAGTGGGCAAAATCTGTTTGAGATTTCCTAATTCAATTGTTCTACAATTTGTGAAGTTAACTCAAATTGCAGCCAATGTGAGACTCTTGCGACAAATGAATAATTATCGAATGCAGACCATTAAAAAACTGACTTCACGTCAAAGCTTTGGCTGAAGTAGAATGTCAAGGTAAACGATCTCCGAATTCATACTCATTTCATTTTCTTTTTCATGAAGCACTCAATCGATTTCTATGAAGTATCCTCTATCATATGAAACAAGAATCATCAAAATCGGTTCACCCAGTCAAAAGTTACGAATTGAGAACCTCCTCCTTTTTTTGAAGTCGGTTGAAAATAAGTAAATATTCGCAAATTGTTTGCGCACACATATTCGTTACATCACTAATATACATAAATGGTTTTATATACAAAGATTCCAACGGTGTTAATTCACATCAGGCTCAATAACTGCGAAGGCTAAATATTTTTTGTACGAGGTTGTGTTTGTGCACATTCACATTTATTTCATAATAAAATAGCCAGTACTCTATTTATGGTATTTTTTTACAAAATATTCTTTTGCATGTTATATAAAATGAGACATTACCTAAGTTGCTATGTTGAATACGCCGTTGAAGTATCTACATTAGGCATAAGAAGATTTTTTTAATTCTGGCAATATTATCAATTTTTTTATAAATCTTAATTGAAGCCATGTATTCCCATGTGATAGTAAATATGAGGAACTTATATGTGAAACTATGCGAAAGACTACTTTTAAATACGTTTTATATTATTGTGTTTAAAATAATCTTCAATATTTTAATTTTACTTATCTATAGAGTGATTTAAAAAAAAAATTTTGAAAATAAAAAATACGGTGTTTGAGGCCGTTATAATACTGCGTTATTATTACTCTTATTGATTCTTTATAATTCAAACTTTATTTATTATTTTAAGTTGAATTAAACATATAAATGTTTGAATTGTGTAAAAAATTGTCCTATTTATTACCGCTTGTGTAAAATATGTTTTATTTATTTAGATGTAATCACAGGCCTTGTTAACATTATTATATAAAATGGCCTTATATACTTATTAATTAAAGTATAATATGTTACATACATACTCTTAAGTTGTATTTTTTCTTTCTACACCTTCTTTGTCTAGATTTGAAATTATTAACTTTATAAAAGTGAAGTTTTAATAAAAACTCTATACCCATAAAATAATATCTTTTCTTTTATGTTCTTATAATATGGTAGTCAAATTAAATACTTCAGATTAGTTTACTTTTGATTAGTGCTGCTTCAGACCTGTATAATGTTAACCATGTCAACTTATACTGTACAGAAAAGGCAGACATTTTAAACTTAATGTCCAGGGCATAGAGTTCAGAACCGACTACAATTTTTTGACAGTTTTGCAACGCTATATCTGCTGCCTTTTGTTTGTAAACTTCGATGTTTCCTCAGCTTGAGTTGGTACAGTAATGTCTAATGAAATGTATATGTCACGGTAAATCTGATTAATAGAAAATTATTAATAATAACCACATGTTTTGGTACATGTGAAGAAACGATCGAAATTTATTACTTTTAGTAGTAATTATTAATAATTCACGACACATTGGTAATTATTAATAACTAGCTGTTGCGCGCGGTTTTACCCGCGCAATTTCGATTCCCGCAGGGTTTTCGGGATAAAAAGTAGCCTATACGGATTCGGAAGAATCCCTCTAAGTAATGGTAAATGAAATTTTGAAATCGGTCCAGTAGTTTTTGAGCCTATTCAATACAAACATACAAAAATACAAAGGTTTCCTCTTTATAATATTAGTATAGATTATCTATTATTATTTGAAAAATTTAAATCTATTATAATGATGGAGATAATATTTAAGTGACAGGGAGATTTAGCGTAACATATACATCCCATAGGACTTTTATCAATTTGAGGGCACCATGCGAGCTGGAGCGGCTGAGGCTGGTTGCTCAGAACCGACATGGACCGGTTAGGTTAGGAGGTTGCGGAGCTCCTTGCATTAACCTCCTTGACGTGGAGAGGCTGCCTGCAAGAGATGCTGCGCTAATTAAAAACAACCCTGTGGATGTAAGTACTTATTTAAAATCAAGCTTGGCTTTAATAAATGAAAAATGTGATAAATAAAAATTACCCGACCAGGATTCGAACCTGGGACCTCTCGTTTGCCGGACGAGTGCTCTTCCAACGTAGCGCCAGGCCCCGGTAGCGCAGTTGGAAGAGCACTCGTCCGGCAAACGAGAGGTCCCAGGTTCGAATCCTGGTCGGGTAATTTTTATTTATCACATTTTTCATTTATTTAAGAATAATTGCGCATTTTCAATGCAAAAAAACTTAAAAACATTATTAAAACATTGCGATGCTTCACTTTAACTGGGATTCACAATTTCTGTAAAGAAATTGATCTCGGGTGGTCTTAGCTGCAAAGCTTATACCATAAGATGGAGCTACGTTAGCAATATAACGTAAAAACAAAAATGTGGTAAGTAATTTCGAGGCGTAGCGCCAAGTCCCGGTAGCTCAGTTGGAAGAGCACTCGTCCGGCAAACGAGAGGTCCCAGGTTCGAATCATGGTAGGGTAATTTTTGTTTATCACATTTTTCATTTATTTAAGAATAATTGAGCATTTTAAATGCAAAAAAAACTTAATAACATTATTCAAGCTTGGCTGGTGGTCAGATACAAACTAGTTTCAAAGACAGCGCGGCGCGCGCGCAATGAGTCGCCCCTCCCGCGGCATCCCCTCGTAGATCCAGGCAAGGTCGCGCGTAGACTCTTGGAATGTCTTAACACATCCACATTAGGGCAATCTTAGGTACATGTGTAAAATACAGGGTGTGAGGATTCTTCTCTTATTGTATTGCATGTAAAAGGTCTTTATAATAGTTCTGAACTTATGTTTCTTACATTACCTTTCGTTTTTCAGAAAAACGTTTTATACTTAAATAAATAAAAATCACACCAACTAATTGAACCGAACTAGAATATAAACACAGTACCTATAGGAAACCCGAATGGAACCCTCGATCTTACAATTAAACATCACTTCCAAACGGTTATTAGTTGGCAACGTTGCGTCACGCGTCTAACGCGCGTTTCATACAAAACTGCGTTCGATACGGACGTTCGGAATGCGCCGATCGCCGCGCATGATACGCGCGTACGGTATGGAAAATGTTATGAAAGTTTCTATGTTTGAATCTCTCTTAGTAGGTGTTATATAAATCTAGGGGTACGTGTGCCTATTTGGAGATACGGACGTACGGTACGCGCGTTCGAACGCGTAACGCAGCATTGACACTCAATCAAACATAGCCTGTACCTACCTACTGACGGACATACATTTGTTTTAATTTTATTTCAACTATGGAAAGTTCTTTTTAATTTAAATTCTAGTTTATTATTTTATACTACCTGCTTATACGTAAATATTGTACCTACTTATAAATTAATAGCGTTATCAGTAGTCTTAAATATCAGTATTGTTTGTTATCAATCCTTTATGCTATATTTATCTATTGATGTTTTGATTCATGTTTCTTTCAAGTTTGTTTTTTCTGATATCAATGTTTGTTATTAAACAGAGTTGAGTGAACTGCCTTGAGTGCTATCATTTTGGTACCTACCTAAAACAATCCGTATTTAACTATATCTATTGAGAAGTTTAAAACAAACATGAATACCAATGTATTAAAGTAGGGCCATATTAAGAAGTCACATTTGACGTTTCCTTATATCAGCCAAATAAAGTTCATTTTTGGTTGTGTTTTAAGAAAATGTATGAGATTGACATCTGTCAAAAGTGACCTATTATCTTGTCCCTACTTTACATCTATATACATATAATAAAATGGTAGGAAAGTCAAAACTGTACATTGAATATTTTTTTAAAAGAATACTTGGGGTATGATCTACAATCGAAACAGAAACAAAAAATATAGTTTTTAGAATTTTTGTCTGTTTGTCTTTCCGGGATAAACTCAAAAAGTACTGCATGGATTTACTTCAAATTTGGCATGAAGATAGTTAAGAAGTCAGGTCAACATATAGGCTACATATTATCACGCTAGCAGTGTTATAATCGTAGGTGCGTTTGGTGCTGCATAGCATTCACGCAGACGACGTCGCGGGCAGCAGCTAGTAATTAATAATTTAAATAAAATTATCTGCAGAATGCGGCGGATGAGAAACAGTCTTTTAGCTTTTTTTATTGGTACCTACCTACGTTATTGAGACCGTGTAAACTGATTCTATTGATCTTTTGCAGATTGTTTTCTCAAGTACATCTTTTCCATTTTCTAACTGAATTCGCTACAGTTAGAACCAGATTAATTTTTATAGTGCATAGAGAAAAATGTATTGTATGTAGGTGAAGAGCTTCAGGTTCTTCTTACGAATACAGATAAAAACTAATTATGGATCCCCTCTGACGTTGTTGCGCCATGTTCCGCACAGATTCGAAGTACCTAATAACCGGCGCGAAAATCTCTATCTACAAATACAGGGTTGATTTGTAGTCATCGGCCAAATTTTTTTTACACAATAAGTATCATTTATAGAAACGATTTTTGCAAAAAAAGAGTACCTATTTATTTTTTTATAAGGAAATTAATTTATCGGCTAACATATTAACCAAGGCATGGTCACTCTAAATTACCATGAAAATAAAGATGACTACGCGCTACTATACACACATTTTGTAGTACTACGTCGTAGTATTATCAAGGAAATGCCGCGTCGTAGTAGCTATGTTCATCAGCAGCGACTATTTTGTAAAAAGTTTGTGGTGCCATATTTCTACTTTTTTGTACTAAGCGACGCTAAAATAAATATGCAGGTACGTTTAAATCGTATCAAAGAAACTAAAATTTAAATTTGGCTGGTGACGAAATATCAACCCTGTATAGTTCAAGATCTAATGACAGTCACATCTCAGCTTTTGTTCGTGCAAAACAAGGGATGTTTATGAGCGAAACAGCGTCTTTCCATTCTATACAAGGTCAGAACGCAACCATAGGAAACTGCTCGCGTATATATTGTAATGCTGTTTTTAAATCTGTTATTACAATAATTACACGAATTTTGCGTACTGATCGTGTATAGTTTGTATCGTGGATGCTCACGT
This sequence comes from Stenoptilia bipunctidactyla, assembly GCA_944452665.1. NCBI lineage: Eukaryota > Metazoa > Arthropoda > Insecta > Lepidoptera > Pterophoridae > Stenoptilia > Stenoptilia bipunctidactyla. Next base: position 19,823,531 of record OX101742.1, read on the forward strand.
CTTCGTTCCAGAATATAGGTACTACACCACTTACACTTGACAAGAGTGTTCAAAGTTAAGATTTTTTTGATTCAGTAATATATGGAATTATATTTAAACTTTATTAGATAGGATTAAATACATAACAATCGCTCCGGAAGACGGAGTCGGTACGGTTAGGTGCGACGACGAGCGCAGCGAGGAGGAGCATGTTAGTTTGCATATACGGTAGTGTGACCGAAGATGGCCCGGTTCCCAGGATGGCCCATTTTAAAAAAAATACAGTTGCGATCGTTCAAACCATTTCAAATTTCGCGGGTGTATGCGTCTGTGGCCATAGTCAAAACTGCAGCTGCGTTTGTCTCCAAGCGTGCCGCCATTTTGAAGATGACTGACAGTTCTCAGTATCGTGTCAAACTGTGCACGTTTTTCTAACCTCAGTCAAGTAAACTTTTTAAAAAATAAACAAATTTAAAGCGCATTTCCTTGTTGTTATTAGTGAAGCTGTTTAGTGAATCTGTTTAACATTAAACTACAGGTAAGTTTCATTATTTTATACATTTTCTGGTATTTTTACGAGATTGCAACTAACTCGGGGTAAAGTTTCTTAAGATGGCCCACCCCATGTTTCCCAAACATGGCCCGGGCCTTTTTAGGTCTATTGAACAAAACATGAAGTTTACAATAAATTGCAAGTGAACTAACTAGTCAGTTATCTTTCTTTTAAAAATATTATGAAACTATTATCTAACTATATTTTAAGTATGAAACTATTATTTTAACAAAAATACTAGGAATACTGTTTGAATGTTGGCATGGAACATTTTTTTTTCAATTTTTTTACTTCACACTCGTTGCGTTTTTTGGACATTGGGCTTTTGGCTACATGTCATGTTTTGTGTGTCGATATTGCTTAGTATTTTTTATTTGTTCATAGCCCCAAAATGGAGCCACCAATTAAGAAACCGCGTGGAGAGTGGACGGAAACTCAGCTAAAGGCAGCCCTTCAAGCAGTAAGTAGCAGACAGATGTCTCAACGAGAAGCAGCTGCAAAATATGGCATACCAAGGCGTACATTAAGAAACCGTATAAAATCTAAATCTGGTGAAAAGATAACTGGTCGTCTCCCAATCTATACATATAATAAAATGGTAGGAAAGTCAAAACTGTACATTGAATATTTTTTTAAAAGAATACTTGGGGTATGATCTACAATCGAAACAGAAACAAAAAATATAGTTTTTAGAATTTTTGTCTGTTTGTCTGTTTGTCTGTTTGTCTTTCCGGGATAAACTCAAAAAGTACTGCATGGATTTACTTCAAATTTGGCATGAAGATAGTTAAGAAGTCGGGTCAACATATAGGCTACATATTATCACGCTAGCAGTGTTATAATCGTAGGTGCGTTTGGTGCTGCATAGCGTTCACGCAGACGACGTCGCGGGCAGCAGCTAGTTCTTAATAAAATACAAGAGAAGAATTTATGTAAAAGGGTGATTAGACTTGCTCAAATAGGTTTGCCATTGACCCCCAAAATTGTTCGTAAGCAAGCTTATGAATTCTGTAAAGCGAATAATATACCGAATTGTTTTAATGAAAAAAAAAATATTGCTGGAAAAAAATGGCTGAAAAATTTTGTTAACCGCAATCCAGAAACATCTCTTCGTAGGGCTCAATTAATGAATCCAGCAAGAGCACAGAAATTAAACAAGCCCATTGTGCTGAAACATTTTGAAGCCGTCAAAAAAATATATGATGAAATTAATATCTGTAGTCACCCGGAGCGATTATATAACATGGATGAAAAGGGATGTAGACTCACACTGCACCATCAACAGAAAGTTTTTGCTGCAAAAGGGACTAAAAGAGTGCACCTTATCGCTCAAGAACACGCAGAAAATGTCACAATAGCAATGTGTGTTAATGCAACTGGAAATAGTGTACCTCCAATGATTATATTTAAGGGCAAAAGGTTGAGACCTGAATTTTCTGAAAATTTGCCACCTGGCAGTTTAGTAAAGATGGCTCCCCGAAGGGATGTATGACAACCGATCTTTTTATTGACTTTATACAGCACCTGGGACGGTATAAATCACCAGAAAAATGTTTACTCATTTTTGATGGGGCTTCTGCTCATTTAGACGCTAGAATTGTTGATGTTGCCGACGCTCATAATATTGTACTATATTGCTTACCCTCCAATACCACTCACGAACTGCAACCGCTGAACAAGTCTGTAAATAGATCCTACGAGCAGTTTTGGGACGAAGAAGTCTTGCTTTATGCATATCAAAATCCAGATCGTAAGATTACAAAATCGCGTTTTAACAAAATCTTTACAAAGGTGTGGTCCAAGTGTATGACCACAGGAAATATCATCAGTGGGTTTAGAGCAACCGGCCTCTTTCCGTATGAACCTAATGCGATTCCTGTAGAAGCATACGCCCCTTCAATACTTACGCAACTGCCCAATCCACATGATTCAGAACAAAATGTTTCCGCAACTTGTGATATGGCAGCTCCACGAGCTTCTAATTTAAGAAGTTCTGTTATATCGCCAAGACGTGACAACTGCTCTGATTCAGACATCACAGATTGCGAAGAAAATCTTGGAAATTATTCTCCGTCTACTCTAACTGCGAATGAATTTAGCGAATTGAAGGAATATGATTTCGTTGAACAAAGAAATGTACTACCAAATTCACAATATTCAACTGGTATTAGAAAATTATTAAATTATAGTTCTTCTTCTGAATCTTCCGATTTTAATGACTTGGAAATTCAAAAACAGGTTCAGAGGCAATCTTTTCTGTACAATAATTATAGAAACACTGAATTCTGTTCACCTGTTCCTACGACTTCTGGAATCAACAATCAGCCTCGCCCACGGTTAAATTCTTTTACTTCAGATAGTTCCTGTGATGACTTGGACACCTGCTTAAAATATTTTCAATATCCTTCAAAACCTTCAAAATTTACTGATATTTATAGTTCATCTTCAGAGTCAGATGAAGAAAATTTAAACCCGAACTGCAGAGAACCTATACCAGTTTCTGAGCAAAACCAGGTTCAGTTAGAGGAATCTGAAGATGATTTACCATTAGCAAAATATAAAGAAAATGCAGGTACTTCAGCCTCTAAATCACCGTTTCACAAACAAATTCCAACACCAAACTTTGCAACGATTAAAAATAAACCTCGAAGGAAAGCGTTAAATTATATAGGCCAGAAAATTACCAAACATTTGTTTGAAGCTGTTAAAGATAACACGAAGAAAAACACAAAAAAAGAACTTATTGATAAACCAACCAGAGATGAAAGACGGCTAGTTGTCTCAAATAAAAGTAAAATATCTAAACAGAATAAAGAAAAAGTTAAAAGGAAGAAAAGTCGTCACACAGAGACTAAGAAACTTAAAGAAATAAGTAAAACCTCTAAAACATCCAAAAAAGCCAATGGTTGGTATTGTCATGGATGTGAGATGGACAGAATTGCTGACATGCGTCAATGTATCAACTGCCAGAATTGGTATCATGAAGAATGTGTTGGCCTTATTACGGAGGACGAGGAACAATTTGTGTGCCCAAATTGTAATTAAAATGTGATCTCATTAAGCAACCAAAGTTCTTATGATAATTTAAATATCTTTATTGTTGATTTTTTTCCTTTTTAGATTTTTATTTTCTTATTTTATAAAGATTTATATTTGTTATGAGTGTAACACTCAGAGATCTTTAAACAAGAGATTTTGCTTTTGAAATTATACCTTAACTCTTTTACTTAAGGAATAAATTTCAAAAGCAAAGTCTATACTAAGGAGTCACTCAACTAACCGATAAATGTCTCTGAGTGTGGCAATAAGTGTACTTTATTAAAGGCCGGAGAGCCTAATTAATTAGTACCTATTTTAGCAATCTAAGTTAAAATTTTAAGTTAAGATCTTTAGTACTCCTAACAAGGCCCATGTACAAGTGTGAAAAAAATCCATGACTGAATAAAGGACTGATTAATTTATATTTTGTTACAAACTAATATGATAGATGTCTACATACGTGACATATCTCAATTTAAAAAGTTATTCTAGTTTTATAGCAATTTTCATTTTTGATTGATTTAACATGGCCCACAGCCAATTTTTGGATTGTTTTTTTTTGACTTTATTGATTATATTAAAATTAAAACTGTATTTCAATATTAGTTAAGAAAGAAAAATTTATTCAAATGATGATTGAGCATACATTTATATTGATATACTACGGGCCTTATTGAGTGACCACCTTCTTAAGATGGCCCACCGACTATGTTTTTAAATTTTTTTTTATTTCTGTCTCTATGCAAGAAACATTGCGATTTATCTTTTTGTATGTTTCATTATTAAATAAATTACGATTCTATGGAAGGTTTTTCATTATTTATCATAATGGAACGATTTGATAAAACTTTGAAATTAAGTGGGCCTTCAAGGGTGCCTGTACCTTAGTTATATACGTGCGCGAGCCGAGCGAGCGAAGCGAGCGGTGCCGCGGCAGCGGCAGGCGAACTGCCATAAACGTCAGCTATCCGACATACTTATCAGAAAATAATAAGATAACTACTTACCACGAGTACTATGCTGTTATACAAAATTACTAATAGTTGGGTTAGGATTAGTCCGTAGGGGTACTGGCGCTGTACATTATGGAACAAGATATACCTACTTCTACGTTACTACGAAGTATAGGTACGCGAATATTTGCGTACTGCTCTTGTATGGATTGCAAGAACTTAACAAAAAAGTTATTTCCAATATATACGCGAGCAGTTTCCTATGGCTGCGTTCTAGCCCTGTACAGAATGGAAAGACGCAGCGAAACATGTAGGCACGACGTTTTGTCTACCTAAATCTTTAAATATAGCTCGATAGGTACCTACATAGTTCGTCTTTCATTCATAGCTCGATAGGTACCTACATAGTTCGTCTTTCATTACATCACCGGTTAAGAGCCAATAATATCTGGGTTCTTACTTACTTTTGATTTTGTAAATCTTTGTTTTTTTTTATTTAGGGCCAATGCTGCGTCATGCGTGTCCACGTTTGTATAGTAGGTACGCGCGTACGCAACACATGACACAATTTCTCTAGTAAAATTTCAACAGTGTGCTTTACAGACGGGTCAATGGAATACTTAACCTCTTACTTTTTGGCTAGATAAACTTAGATCAAAATAGCGATGTGACGTGTACCTATTACACGCGGGAGCTAGCCCGTACGCGCGTATGATATCTACCCTAACGCGCGTACGGTACGGACTTACCTCCCCTTCACACATGGTACGTTTTACTGCATACGTTTTTTTTCATCGATGGCGCATGGAGTTGTATTGGCGACTTCACATATGGCACAGTATCTATTCAGTATACCTACGTATTTTCAATACAAAAAAGTTATCCAGTAAAACGTATCATGTGTTAATTTGTATGAATACGAGCGTAGATACGCGTGACGCAACGTTGGCCCTTAAGTACCTACTTCGGTAAGAGGTTTAAATTGAGATTATTAATACTTTACAATTATTTTGCAAAAACCAGTTAGTTACGAAAACAATTAGATTTTTTTGTTTGTTTTGCTGTAAAATAAATAATAAAAGGGTATAGAGATAAATATTTAATTTAATTATAAAGTCACATTTTATAATTAAATTAAATATTTCTGAAACTCACACAACATTATCCCAAATTAAGTTCTCTAAGCCCAAATTAAGTTTCTTAAAGAACTTGTGTTATGGATACTAGATAACTGATATACCTACTTAAGAAATATATAAACATACATTTTGATCAAATACATATTTTTATTAGAATAAACTTAAATAAACATAAGTATAAACATCCATGACTTGACGACTAATATCTGTGTTCATCACTCAAATATCCGCCGCCGCCGGGTTTCGAACCCAGGACCTCTGGCATAGAAGGCAATGTATGTTACCGCTACACCAGCCGATCGTCTGAATTAGTCTTAGAATTTAAGTTTTTGGTCAAAAGTAATCTAAATTAATTTTCCCTGCATAGTTTTACATAAGGATAACTAATAATATTAGATAAATTCACATCTTTTTTTCCGACAGTTTCATTGTGACTTGGGATGCATTGATAATTGGGTTGTATGTAATGGTGCGTACAGATTGCTAGTAATGTAACATTCTGCGCACGTTGCGTATTTGTACGTGTGGTCCGCAGAATGTTACATTACAGCAATCTGTACGCACCATAATAGTTTCAATTTTGACATAATTGCTTTGTTGATGAATTGAAGCGGTTCTACGCTCTAGCGGTTGGTCGCCTATGAGTTTTGTTTGTTGGTGGTTGGCCGCCATAGCGGTCAGCACAGGCAGTTGCATATTAGACTGTAAGAGCGGTTAACCGCTTGTGTGTAGGAGCGCTTAAGGTACTCAGGTAAATAAATTATAATAATTCGTTGCAAACAACACTTATAACGGATATATTTTGTGCAACTTATAATAATTATAATAATCAATAAAAACAGTTCTACTTGAGGACAAATAAGGTTATCAAAAAAAAAACACAAAGTCGACCATCTTGTTTAATTTTATTGTCTTAATTTAATTCAACTTATAGTAACAATTCGTCAATAACTGACTTTAATTTATATTTGAAAATAAGGAACACTTAACTGTTCCTTTTTGGAAAGCAGTGTCTCGTAGGTATAATAGATGTTGTTTAAAGGAAAACAATTTTTTTACATTAGTATTAATTTCTTTTCAAAAACGTGCCTTAAAACATAGTGTAGTAAGTTATACATATCAAAACGTAGGTAACGTACCCAAAACTTACTTTAATTTGTCGTTTTTTTCGAAAAACGCCAACCCTGTGACATATGAAGTTGGTGGCTTGCTTTTGTTCGTGCTTCGTATACCTAATTATGACAGTCATTCCTGTTCACATAATAAAATTTCTCATGGATAAAGCATGCGTTATTTATGATGCAAACAACATATTGTACTTAGATTAGTTTATTATTCGTTTTCTTAACCAGTTTGGACTGTGTGATATTTTTAACCCTGGTATTTTGTCCAAAGACGCATACAATAAAGAAAATAGATTTACTTTGCAGAAAGAGTTATAGTTCAAATATAAAAATATCACAGACACAACTGTCCTGATTAGATTTTTGCCAGGACTTTCTACACATTACCGTTTCCCTGATTTATTTTAATATATTTTTTTTATTAAACGCAAAAATACAGTTAAAACTAAAGCTTGCTTTCAAATGTCTGCTCAATTCTTGTATCAAATCAGACCGTCAGAGCAACGTCACATGATTTTAAGGGTAAGGACGTAAAAGTCACCTAGGTATAAAGCCGCCTTGTTTTAAACAGTCCAGTAGCCGGGGATAAATTCCTTTATTTATTATTAAAACGTTTTATTTTTCACGCACGACTATTAGTGCCAACGCTGCGTTACGCGTTCGAACGCGTGTACCGTACGTCCGTATCTTCAAATAGGCACACACCTACCCATAGATTTATATAACACCTACTAAGTAAGAGACATTCATACATACAAGCTTTCATAACATTTTCCGTACCGTACGCGCGTATCATACGCGGCGCTCGGCGCATTCCGAACGTCCGTATCGAACGCGCTTATGGTACGGAACGTTGCAGTTCTGTATGAAACACATGACACAGCTTTGGCACTTAACTGTAGTTTTAGCATGGAATTAATAGGTACTACCGTAGTACTTATTAATTCCATGAGTTTTAGTTCAATGGTATTATTGACATGCTATCATTAAGTAAGCTTAGTCCTGTTTTGACAATTATGTGGAAGTATGGACTTAGATACGCTTTAGAAGAAAATATTACTGTGGTTGCGTAAGTTTGAAGTCTCTTTTGAAAGTAGTCTGTTCAAGCCGACCTATTTATTGCATAGATTTTACAAAGTTATAAGTTAAAATAAATCAATAAGAGCTAATTATAGTCTGTTTTAGTTGTTGTAATTAGTGTCTGTAACGAGTCATTACAAATTTAAATCATCTGTAGATAAAACTTGACAAATAAAAGATTATTTAGCACGAAATTAGTACAATATGGAATAATTTCAAAGTAATACAGAAAACGGACATAATATTACTATTTATCACAATTTTTGCCAACTACAGTTCTATTTGATTGTTATAAATTACTTGTATACAAATATTTATCAGTCATACCATCTGTTACAAATAGGAAGTATTTCACTGTAAATTGAATTTATAAGGTTCCCGCGGGTATTAAGGCCTGTCGGCAAATAAGGCCTAAAGGACCAAAATCGTACTAAATATAGTAGCTGACGTTAAGGATACACACTCACACATGTATTGTGCGTGTACAAGTTGCTACGATGTCGCGGAACCACGTTGGTCCGTCCCTCGTGCCAGTATCTCCAAAAAACTTTCTGCGGTGGGGTCACGTGGCATGTCTTATAAAAATTGGCCCCAGTAAAACGTAAGTTTTTTTTAAATATTACACTTACATACCTGTGTTGATTATCTGTTTATTTATTATTGTTTGCTTATCCCTACTTACCATAATTAAAGGATGAGTCGTGTACAAAATTTGAATTCATTTAATTTACTGTATGCCTATGGTCGGCGGATATTAAGGCCTATAAAATTGTACCATAGGCCTTATTATACTCCAATATTTTTTACTGATAAATAAGGCGGGGCTTGTTTTTGAAATTATTGTGTGTGTGTAGGTATATATGTCTAATTTATTTGTAATTGTTTTCAATTATTACAGTCAAGATGCCTACCTACAAAACAGGCATTGTGGTCAGAAGATCATCTGATCTCTGCTGTTGGAGCAATACAAAGACTATGAGTCACCTATTCGGCTGAAAAAGTCATTAATTATCGCGGTACGCCAGTCACAAACGATCTGTATGATAAATATAATAAAAAGATAAGAAATAGTAAGGGAAATAAAAAAAGAAACTAAAGAAAAATACCCAGAGGAGAATTTTGATAAGGCAAGGGAGTGGAATAAATGTAGAACAGAAAATAAGAAATATAAAAAGACTTAAAATCCAAGGAAAGCTAAAATCGTACATACCAAGAAGTCTACCACCATCACCGGGCACTACACCAAAGCAGTTCAGTTGGTATCATGAGTCATGCCTGCGACTGAGACAGAATAGATGTTGCCACGCAATGCATCATCCATTCGCAATGCTAAATGGTATCAAAAAGAGGACGTTGGTTTATCGGTTGAAGATACTAATAAATTTTAGTGTCCTGGTGAATTCGAATAGGTAGATTTTGTTTTGTGAGTGCTATGTTCCTATAACTTTATTTGCATGATCTCAAAAATAACAATTTACACACTATAAGTTGATTTTTAGATGGCTTATACTATAGGCCTTTTTACCCTACTATAGTATAATAAGGCCTTTAGATTGAGTTTTTAAAGAAGTCTCATATTAATTTATTTTTCAACCGGAGATCAAACTTTTCAGTCAAATACGGTAGTCAGTTAAGTACATAACTGATATATAATAAAACTTGTTGATTATGTTGAGTATTTTTCATTTTATAGCAAATTTCCCTTAGCTAGGCCTTAATACCCACTTGTACCTTACGTTGCGTTTTTGTTTAATAGGAAAATAATCAACATAAATAATAATAATAACCAATTACATATCTAAATTGACGTAGGTACCAAAAATGTGGCCCCAAACTATTTTTTTTTTAACTTGAATTTAAGAGACTAAACAGCAAAATAAGGGGTACTTAGGGGTATCCCATAACCTGGGAAATAATTCAATGCAGTATAATGACAGTTCCAGTGTGCCCACTTTAGGGAAGAAAAAAAATTGTGATGTGATTTAAGCGAATGAATGTAATTTTTAAATAATAATATTGTTATGTATGGAAATTAAATATTTTGGCTCACAAGATATTTCTTTTTTTATGGTGGTGCTAGCAACTGGCAACTATTCTTGAAATTTCATATTTAACGACAAAACGAGTTTAAAAATAAAGAAGTTATCAAGTCGATTTTACTTCTACTGTAACTGTTAAAAGCACTTGGTCTGTATGGTAAATAATTATTTTCATTAAGGTTACTTTAAAGATATAGTACAAGCCTCAAATTCAATTATTTATTAATTTATTTAAATATACAAAACGAATGGCAAAGTCTCGTTCGTTTTCAATCATTCTCATTCACTACTTACACTACGAAGTTTTTAACTGGTATCATTATTTTTCTATTTGACATTTCGAACTGTCAGTTTACTGCATTGCATTATTTGCCAGAGTATAGAATTCACACAAGTCCGAGCCACTCTCGAGCTGGCACTCGAAACCTGGACAAACAGGCCGCAGCTGGAAACTGGAGCACTGCGCCACGGAGGCCATCAAAAATGCGGTAGTAACCAATTTATCTTTAGCTAAGAAAACTGGCAAACTGAAACTTTTATTAAATAAATATTTCTGACACTCACACAACATTATATAGCCCAAATTACGTTTCTTAAAGAACTTGTGTTATGGATACTAGTTAACTGATATACTTAAGAAATATATAAACATACATATTGAATAAATACATATTTTTATCACAAAATAAACTTAAATAAACACATAAACGTTCATGACTAGACGACTAATATCTGTGTTCATCACACAAATATCTGTCGCCGCCGGGATTCGACCCCAGGACCTCTGGCATAGAAGGCAATGTACGTTACCCCTACACCAGCCGGTCGTCTCATTAAATGGAAGCTTGATCTTAAAATAAACAAGGTATGGTCAAATAAAATTAGTGAGGTCAGGTGAATGTTTGTTACACTTTCAGGTTGAAACTGCTTGACAAATTAAATAGGTATAATAAAATAATTTTATTCATACATTGTTGTGTTTTAGTTACCAGCGAAATTTAAATGTTGTTTTCTTTGATACGATATAAACTTACCTGCATATTTATTTTAATATCGCCAGTACAAAAAAGTTTGTGATGCCGCCATTTTATCACAAACTTTTTGACAAATAGTCGCTGTTGATGAACACAGCTACTACGACGCGGCATTTCATTGATCAATATGTAGTACGACGTAGTACTACAAGATGTTTTGTAGTAGCGCGTAGTTGTCTTTATTTTAATGCTATTCATTCATAATTTAGGGTGACGATGTTTTGCTCAATATGTGTAGCTTATATATTAATTTCCTAGTAAAAAAAAATTTTTTTTTTGCAATTATCGTTTGTTGTGAAAAAAAATTGTCCGGTGACTAAAAACCAACCCTGTATAATACTTATAGCCTGGAATACAACATAACTAATATTCTGTTCTGATATAGCCAAGGAATAGCAGAATGGAGGTACTCAAACATAAAATCTGGTTATCTATAGCTATGCAAACGAACGATAACAGGTTGATTGAGCCGTATAGATAAGACGTCTCTTTATTTATATACCTTTTAGTGTTAATGGAGAGCCAATAGCAGTGGGTTAAGAAATTATCCATCATATGGATGTGGTAACTTGTAGTTGAAAGCTAAGAATCGAAAGAAACAGTAATTTACAACGTCAAAATCAAGAATGTTAAAGAGTTTGACGTAGCTGTCAATCAGACTTCAATCGCCCGGTTGATTGTGGATGCGAGTTCTTAAAGAGGAACTATGGTTAAATACTGCTGGAAGTATTTTTTATGATGAAAATCATTTTTAAGTTGAAAAGAATAAATAAAAAAAAACTCAAGACATTAGGACACTATCCTTTATTATAATTGACACTTTTTGAGTTACAGTCTAGTTGAATTGTTGACTTTTCTTGCAAAATATTTTAATAATAATTTCAATTCTATATTGTTTCCCATAAGGTTCACTAACAAACAATGGCTTTATTTTTGAATCAATCAAAAAAAGTAAATATATAAAAAACTTATTAGACCTTTAGGTCTACAGTATTTGCAGTCTTTGGAAAGGCAAAGTTGAGTTGTTTATTACACAATATAAATTTTAACTAAGATTTTTAAAGTAAACATAATAACAGATGGTACGAGAATAAACGTTGTCATGTGTTTATTTTAGGGCTATACTTTCCAAAATAACTATGTAAATATAATTTTCGAATACAATTAACAAATTCAAACAAATAAAATAAATTGTCGTGTTTTCATATTGAGTTTGAATTTGTGGTGTTTAACGGGATTGCAAAAGACATCCATATTTATCCATGTTCTCTCAAATTTCTGCTATATATAATTTAATACACAAATCTTTTAGCTTATTTTAACGATTTATAGCATCCAAATGTATTCATTTTTAGCCATTATAAGCTTTTTTGTCCATTTTGTGTAATGTGTAATGATCATGATTCGTGTTTAATTGATTTGAAGGTTTCTCGTTAGCACCGTAAATGAACGGAATATTTTCGAAAGCGTGAGAGCTAATTTAAATGATCTTGCTAAGTTACATTTACAGTCGACATAAATTTTTGTATTGAGAGCTATGAAATATCAATTTATTATTTACTTTTAGCTAATTCGTGACTAAATTCGTTCGGAAAAATGATCTTCGATGAAATACTACACGTTTATGTATGACAAATAACCAATTTACACGACCGAGTTAATAACAGAATTTTAGAAATTCCATCGAATGATAGTCGTATGTAAGCCCCGCAGATACGTAAGAATAAAAACCACAGACAATCACAAATTTCTCAAAAAAAATCAGTTTTTTCTTAATTCATTTATTAATTTCCTTCCAATAACCCCATGACAACGCACGGCAACAGTAAGCCAGCCACTAGTACTACCGCAGCTTGGCCTGTCGCTGCTGCCACAGCGCGTACTTTGCGCAGGCGGTGTCGATCATTTGGTTCATATGCTTCGTCAGAGATGTCGCTAGCGGCGTTAAGTCGCGGAGCATTTTTTCCTGTGGACAAAATAGATTTATTTAATTCTTTAGCTGTTTTGGCGCGGTTTTATTCGCGGAAATATCGGGATAAAATTAAACTGAAACAAATTTGGCTTTGTGCTATTCCGGGCTGACACTATCATGATGCCAACTTTCATCAAAATCCATTCCCCATTTATAATGTTAGTAAGATTGGCGCATACGTACTATCATTTCAGGATATAGCCTAATGCGATAGTACATACAAAAAAAACTAGAATTCGTTGCCGCAACGAATTTGTTCGATCTTCCATTCGATTGATTTTACATATCGAATCAGTTTGTGAAAAAAATGTATTGAGACTTACGATTACAAGATGGCCGCTCATATTCAGCGATTCAATGTCGATTAAGTAGTGTCAATCCCTATCATCTGAACGTTCCGTTTCTTTGAAAATGTCAATTTGTCGTTAATTTGTAATTTTTATCGCTCCTATTTATATTTAATTAGTTGTAAATAGTTTGCGCGTAATAGAAAATGAGAACTGTCAGGAAAATCATTTGAAAACAATTCAACTATAACAATGTAACCTCAAATAAGGATTTGTTGAAAACAAACTGAGTAAGTTGGTTAGTTGGGAGGATATTGTAAAATACACCATGGTAGACAGCCCGGAGGATATATTTTGTGGAGTTGCTCTATTTCTTTCCGTTGCTCTAGGGACTCAAGTAAAGCCTACGGGCGCGGGTTGCGGGGTAAGCGATTAGCTTTGGCCAATCATAGCCAAACAGGCGATGGCATTAGTCACCTAGTAGCGAGTAGTAAAACCCGTTTGAAACATAAGGTTAAAATATTCAATTGATCATCAAAATAGTTCTAATCCTTAACTAGGTGGATCTAGTTTTTTAATGAATTTTCTTTCGTCTTAAATATAGTCCGACAAGGATCTTTTGGCGCGTGGCAGAAATTGGAACTAACCACCGTCTTGGGAAATGTTACTTCATGACTTTTACCGCTCATATTAAATATCAAATTTTGATAATGTACTTTTGAATTTAATATTGAGATATGAAATACGCCAAAATTTACAAAATATCGGCTTACTTATTGTAGTTATAATATTGAAGAAGGAATAACAATTTAACGTCTCAATAAATCCCTTTTTAAGAGTAAAGAAGCAAGTTGCCGCTGCAATGTTTACATATTGCCATACTTTGAAAAATACACATTAGAACATAATTTATTTCATTTTTTAAATATCAATAAAAATTACGATTTTAGGAGAATTGTCTCTTTAGAAAGACTAAAATAATAAATAAATATTTCTGACACTCACACAACATTATCTATTATCCAAATTAAGTTTCTTAAAGAACTTTGTGTTATGGATACTAGATAACTATAAGAAATATATATAAACATACATATTGAATAAATACATATTTTTTATTAGAATAAACTTAAACATATAAACATCCATGACGTGACGACTAATATCTGTGTACATCACACAAATATCCGCCGCCGCCGGGATTCGAACCCAGGACCTCTGGCATAGAAGGCAATGTATGTTACTGCTACACCAGCCGGTCGTCTGTATGAAAAGTGAAGAAAGATAAGCAGATGTTGGAAAAACCTTTCAAAATACGAGCATTTCTAGATACAAGTAAAAATAAGTAAAAGTAGGTACCTAAAAAAGAAAGTAGTGGTGAGGAGGATGACGTGGAAAACAATTTATCATAAAAATATGCTATTATTTTCATTTTACTGTATTTTTAATACTTGTATCTTGTTGCTCAATCTTCTATTTATATCTTCAACCCTGTGTTTTTGTACCACTAACTTTTTTCTAAAAGTTTACGCGACTTGCCTTTTTGTAGAACATAAAATTTTATAATTTCTGTTTTTGTTATGTCAATTTTATAAGTTGATTAAAACCCCTGCATTTCAATATAAACATCAATTCACGCACACAAACACATTGTAATGTTCCTATATTAATGCCATACATTTATTTTAAAAATAGTTTACATTAAACATTTATCGAAGGTAGACGCGTTTTATTTGCAATATAACCCAAGCGATTCTGAACCTTAACTGCAAGAACAGTTTTCAAACATGAAAAAACTAAAAGTTTATGCATTCATATTTTTTCCTGAAAAGAGGGAAATTATACTGAATGGCAACCCTTATTTACACTTCTATGTACCCCTTCTATATATCTGGTTTGTGGTAGTCACTAAAACCACGGAAATTGTCGATTTATAGGACGACTTTTGTATGTCTTTAACACTACAAATGTAGAGAGTATGCTTTTGTGATGCAGAAAAACCTTCTGAAAAGGGTTTTAAATACAGGTTTCTGCGGCTCCATGAACCTTTTCTTTTCTATTATTCATGGGTCAATTTCATCATCATCATCACAACTCTTTGTAAAGAGCCAACTGGAGGGAATGAGTCTCTCCCCTGGGTGACGAGGACGTTTAGGCCATAAACATAACATAATCCACCAAGCTGGCCCAATGCTGGTTGATGGATGTCAGAATTTTCAGGACACCGAAATGGCTTCTGACAAACCCTAACGACTACTGTATACAAGTATACAGTACTCGGGACCGACTGCTTAACGTGCCCTCCGAAGCACGGAAGTCGCCGTGAGATATTAATGGTCGGCGGTCACCCATCCAAGTTCCGACCGCGCCGAACGTTGCTTAACCTGCGATATCGTATGATACACACAGTAAACACGGCGCCACGACGACTTCAAAATCAATTTATACATATTCAAAATGTACCCATACACAGACTAAAAGATACTGTAAAACAAAAGTTATGTCGTCGTCGGATGAAAACTGGATATCCGCAGATAGCATTTGCCTCTACACAAATATGGCCCGTCTGCAGGATTCCGAGTGAATGTATCATCTCTCATTATCGTATCTGTTTATTATTTTATTGCAGTCGAATTTCTTGACATTTCATTTCAACAGATCGAATTTCCGAAATTCTGGTGGACTCAGTTTAATTTTTTATTTTTTTGTAATATTTTTTATACACGGCGTTTGGTACACTTTTGGCCAAATTGAAATGGGGGGTAGGTGTGCCTATTCTGAACATACTTGCTTCAAGTACTACTAGCCTATTTCTTATAGTTTAGTAAATATCATTGTTTTTGCATAATTTTCAACTTCTAATTTAGAAATAACTTTTTTCTTGTTTGAAGTATCTTCTCAAAATAAATTTAGTTCGTGTTATTTAATGCGGCTTTATTATAACTAAATGGGTGTCTGATGCAAAATTCGAGAAAAATAATGTTATGTTGGCAACAGAGACTCAAGGGCAGGGACCGGAACCGCTTACCCTTAAAGAGGTTTTTGATTGGGTTTTTCATAGACTTGTTTTAAAAAACCCTATCAATTTGGTAACCGTATCGAAGACTTACCCTAATTTACCATATCAATAGAGTTAGCTTCATGTAAGGAGTAAGCCTATCGAAAACCCTATTGAAAGGTTACCGATTCAATAGGGTTTTAAAACCTGCAGGCAAATTTAATCTCTAAGAATATCAAATTATCAAAAATATCACCATCTATTCAATCTCGCACTTCGAATTATACTTCCGAATTCAACAGCATGCGCGAAAAAGAGATAGAAATAGGCTAACCCTATCACAGGGTAAGCGCATCCGAAAGTAGTTAACTTTATTCAAAGTGTTACCACGTCGATAGGCTTACCATATCAATAGGGTTACACTTCCATATGGTAAGATTTTGATAGGGTTACCCTATCAATAGGCTTAATCAAATAAAGGGGTTTTCCGGTCCCTGCTCAAGGGTGAGCCAAAATTATATCAGATATTTTTATTAAATTGCAATAAAACAAAGATATGATGAGAATTTTAAAATACATTAAAAAAACTTCTTCGTTTTATCCCCTTTTTAATGACATCTAAGTTTTTCCTTTGCTCCCATTCTAACTTCTATGTGTGATAATGTTTTTAAGTTTTTGCATTTAAAATGCTCAATTATTCTTAAATAAATAAAAAATGTGATAAATAAAAATTACCTGACCAGGACGCGAACCTGGGACCTCTCGTTTGCCGGACGAGTGCTTTTCCACTGAGCTACCAGGGCCTGGCGGTACGCCTCGAAATTACTTACCACATTTTTGTTTTTACGTTGTATTGCTAACGTAGCTCCATCTTATGGTATAGCTTAGCAGCTAAGACCACCCGAGACCAATTTCTTTACAGAAAATCCCAGTTAAAGTGAAGCATTGAAGTCCTTTAATAGTCGAAGACCGACGACTATTAAAGGACCAAGTTTTTCTTTATAAAATTGTAAATAGCTCTACATTGATTCGATATATCTTCTAGGTAAAACCTCATTTGGATGTCCTCGTATATCAACCCGAAATAAAAAAAAAATCCAACCATGAACAGCTCGAACTAATTATGGTTCAAACACTTTTATTCGTAGATCATGCAACAAATATAATGCTTCTTTCTCCGACTTGGATATATTCAACTACAATATTTTGAATTATAGAAAAGCACTTGTAAAACAAATATGTATTACTATGCCTTAATGTTTAAATTATTGTTGTATTTATTGTAAGTTTTGTTTTAAAAGTTGTATTAACTTTTAAATTTAAATACATACTTTTCTTATATAGTTTCTTTACGTTATAATTATACTTTTATTGTTTAGTTTAAGATTTCATAGTAACTTTATTTTAATTTTCTTATGATGTTTAATTAATAGTGGAAACTTGATTGGATACTGTGTTACTTATAATAAGCTAATAATAGTCATAATTGTTCTGTTTGTTTCCCTAATAAAGATAAATAAATAAAATAAATTGCAATGTTTTTAAGTTTTTGCATTTAAAATGCTCACTTATCCTTAAATAAATGAAAAAAGTGATAAATAAAAATTACCCGACCAGAACGCGAACATGGGACCTCTCGTTTGCCGGACGAGTGCTCCTCCACCGAGCTATCGAAATGACTTACCACATTTTTCTTTAATTTATCATATTTTTCATTTATTCTACGTGTGTCTTACCTCGAACGGCCTCAGCTTGAGGCTTCTAAACCGGCACAGCGCGTCGTGCAAGGAGCTCGCGCGCGCGGCCTGCTCGCCGCGCTCGGCGGCGCCGGGCTGCGGGAAGCAGCGCCACAGCTCGCGGAGTAATTCACCGCCGCTTAGGTAGATACGGTGCAGCTCGGCTTTTACGTCCGGTGGGATTAGTTCTGTAAACAAAATATTTATTTATTTATTTATTTCACAATTTATGTACATACTTGTAATGATCAATATAGGTATATAAACTTAGTATAGAAAAATAGGTACAAAGGTACAGCTTATTTCTATAGAAATTTCTACCAGCAGACCTGATGAATGGAGAATTCGATAAAAAAAGTATGTACACTAAAAATAACAGATATAAAAATAAAAAGATACATATAAACAACATAATATATATAAATTTATATACATACATATATATATAATACTTATACATAAATATAAATACATATATAAAATAAAAATGAAAACAATCAAATATATAAATATATGCGTTAATATATAACCATATGAAAATTGAACAGTGGTAATCTTATATTAAATTATTGAATAAATAATTCAAACCGACACACCAAAAGTAAGTAAATAAAATTAAATAAAACACTTTTTAAACGGATTTATCGCGTATATTTACATTTTAAATTTTGACTCGACGTTTCGGTGTCTTTGCGGACCCTGTCGCTCGTGACCACTCGATTCATACATTATTTAATAGTATGAATCGCGAAAACTTAAGACAATAATAAAAGTAAGTAACTTAAAAGAACAGACACCATCGAAAGATTCGTGAACAAGTTGTTTTTATTCGGCATTTATGTATGAGAATTTACTCCACTGATTTCTTATCTTCTACGCCTCTAGGGCATATTTTGCACAGATAACGTTTACACAGGTTAATGACATAACACTTTATTGGTATCATATAAAATAAAGCCAAAATAGTTCAATTTTGACACTTTAGCGAATTATTTACATACATACATAACTTCACGCCTGTATCCCTTATGGGGTAGGCAGAACACCAGAGGTCATCAAACTTTGGAGGTATTATAATGATGGAGAGAGACTATTGCAGTCTCTCTCCATGTGCAGTAGGGGGTCAGCCTATCGCCCATAAAAAAAGCCAATAAAACCTTTGTCCCGTAACGGACTTTTACAGTATGCCCGGGAAGAGAAGCAGCTGGCACATTCTAAGTTTTTCTTTCGCTCCCAGTCCAGCATGGAAGCATCGAATTATTTACATAGAGATAATATTATTGTAGTTATTCACAACCACCCCATCTTTAAATAACTTGAAAAACAAAAAGATCATATTTCCAGACCTGCATTGAGTTTGTTAGAAACGAGATGCAGCGTTGCACTATGATCGTTGCTACCACTATAACACATCCGTTCAGGGTTCTGGAAGTTTTTTATGAAGAACCAGCTCCTCCCTAAGCCCGGCTGCTTCTCTTACCAGGTGATATTGAGCTCAAACGCGGGTTAAGTCACCAATAAAATAAAAACTCTGCCGTGATAGCTCGCAGACAGTTACGGAACCTTATGTACATTCAACTATAGCCTCTATGATAGTAGGATTAACAGTAACATTTGCGTGTACTCACACGCGAGGCTGGTCACTTGTTTCGACGTCATACATACATTCAAGTGTCGCACCTACGACGACGGTAGGATTAAAGATTACATTGTGCTGTAATCACACGCGAGGCTAGCCGCGTGCTGTGACGTCATACATACATTCAAATATACCCTCAATGACACTAGCATTAAGCGTGTAATTGGCGTGTACTAACGCGCGAGGCTGGCGGCGTGTTGCGACGTCATACATACATTCAAATATCGCGTCTTTGACATGAGCATTAAAGGTTACATGCGCTTACGTCAGGCGCAAGGCTAGCCGCGTGCTGTGACGTCATCAGCGTTCCGCCCACATACATTCAACTATCGCACCTATGACGGAGGTATTAATAGTTACATTAGGTACTCACGCGCGATCTATTGCAGAGGCATTAAGCGTCACAGTACCTACATACATTCAAATTTCGCTTCTACATCAATAGCATTAAAAGTTACATTAGCATACTCACGCGCGAGGCTGGCCGCGTGTTGTGACGTCATCAGCGCGCCGCCAGAGCATACATTCCTACATTCAAATATCGCACCTATGAGAGTGACATCAAGCGACAAACAGCTACGTACATTCAACTTTCGCTTCTACATCAATAGCATTAAAAGTTACATTAGCATACTCACACATGATGTTGGCCGCGTATTGTGACGTAACATGAACATTCAACTTTCGCTTCTACATCAATGGCATTAAAAGTTACATTAGCATACTCACGCGCGAGGCTGGCGCGTGCTGTGACGTCATCAGCGCGCCGCCAGAGCATACATTCCTACATTCAAATATCGCACCTATGAGAGTAACATCAAGCGACAAACAGCTACGTACATTCAACTTTCGCTTCTACGGCAATAGCATTAAAAGTAATATTAGCATACTCACGCGTGATGTTGGCCACGTGTTGTGACGTAACACAAACCTTCTACGTGAATAGCATTAAAAGTTACATTAGCATACTCACGCGAGAGGCTGGCCGCGTGTTGTGACGTCATCAGCGCGCCGCCAGAGTATACATTCCTACATTGGAATATCGCACCTATGAGAGGAACATTAAGCGACCAACAGCTACGTACATTCAACTTTCGCTTCTACGTTAATAGCATTAAAAGTTACACGAGCATACTCACGCGCGAAGTTGGCCGCGTGTTGTGACGTAACACGAACATTCAACTTTCGCTTCTACGTCAATAGCATTAAAAGTTATACTCACGCGCGAAGTTGGCCGCGTGTTGTGACGTAACACGAACATTCAACTTTCGCTTCTACGTCAATAGCATTAAAAGTTACATTAGCATACTCGCGCGCGAAGTTGGCCGCGTGTTGTGACGTAACACGAACATTCAACTTTCGCTTCTACGTCAATAGCATTAAAAGTTACATTAGCATACTCACGCGCGAGGCTGGCCGCGTGTTGTGACGTCATCAGCGCGCCGCCAGAGCATACATTCCTACATTCAAATATCGCACCTATGAGAGGAACATTAAGCGACCAACAGCTACGTACATTCAACTTTCGCTTCTACATCAATAGCATTAAAAGTTACATTAGCATACTCACGCGCGAGGCTGGCCGCGTGTTGTGACGTCATCAGCGCGCCTCCAGAGCATACATTCCTACATTCAAATATCGCACCTATGAGAGGAACATTAAGCGACCAACAGCTACGTACATTCAACTTTCGCTTCTACGTCAATAGCATTAAAAGTTACATTAGCATACACACACGCGAAGCTGGCCGCGTGTTGTGACGTCATCAGCGCGCCGCCAGAGCATACATTCCTACATTCAAATATCGCACCTATGAGAGGAACATTAAGCGACCAACAGCTACGTACATTCAACTTTCGCTTCTACGTCAATAGCATTAAAAGTTACATTAGCATACACACACGCGAAGCTGGCCGCGTGTTGTGACGTCATCAGCGCGCCGCCAGAGCATACATTCCTACATTCAAATATCGCACCTATGAGAGGAACATTAAGCGACCAACAGCTACGTACATTCAACTTTCGTTTCTACATCAATAGCATTAAAAGTTACATTAGCATACTCACGCGCGAGGCTGGCCGCGTGTTGTGACGTAACACGAACATTCAACTTTCGCTTCTACGTCAATAGCATTAAAAGTTACACGAGCATACTCACGCGCGAAGTTGGCCGCGTGTTGTGACGTAACACGAACATTCAACTTTCGCTTCTACGTCAATAGCATTAAAAGTTACATTAGCATACTCGCGCGCGAAGTTGGCCGCGTGTTGTGACGTAACACGAACATTCAACTTTCGCTTCTACGTCAATAGCATTAAAAGTTACATTAGCATACTAACGCGCGAGGCTGGCCGCGTGTTGTGACGTCATCAGCGCGCCGCCAGAGCATACATTCCTACATTCAAATATCGCACCTATGAGAGGAACATTAAGCGACCAACAGCTACGTACATTCAACTTTCGCTTCTACATCAATAGCATTAAAAGTTACATTAGCATACTCACGCGCGAGGCTGGCCGCGTGTTGTGACGTCATCAGCGCGCCGCCAGAGCATACATTCCTACATTCAAATATCGCACCTATGAGAGGAACATTAAGCGACCAACAGCTACGTACATTCAACTTTCGCTTCTACGTCAATAGCATTAAAAGTTACATTAGCATACACACACGCGAAGCTGGCCGCGTGTTGTGACGTCATCAGCGCGCCGCCAGAGCATACATTCCTACATTCAAATATCGCACCTATGAGAGGAACATTAAGCGACCAACAGCTACGTACATTCAACTTTCGCTTCTACGTCAATAGCATTAAAAGTTACATTAGCATACACACACGCGAAGCTGGCCGCGTGTTGTGACGTCATCAGCGCGCCGCCAGAGCATACATTCCTACATTCAAATATCGCACCTATGAGAGGAACATTAAGCGACCAACAGCTACGTACATTCAACTTTCGTTTCTACATCAATAGCATTAAAAGTTACATTAGCATACTCACGCGCGAGGCTGGCCGCGTGTTGTGACGTCATCAGCGCGCCGCCAGAGCATACATTCCTACATTCAAATATCGCACCTATGAGAGGAACATTAAGCGACCAACAGCTACGTACATTCAACTTTCGCTTCTACGTCAATAGCATTAAAAGTTACATTAGCATACTCACGCATGATGTTGGCCGCGTGTTGTGACGTAACACGAACAGAGCATACATTCCTACATTCAAATATCGCACCTATGAGAGGAACATAAAGCGACCAACAGCTACGTACATTCAACTTTCGCTTCTACATCAATAGCATTAAAAGTTACATTAGCATACTCACGCGTGATGTTGGCCGCGTGTTGTGACAACGCGAACATTCAACTTTCGCTTCTACATCAATAGCATTAAAAGTTACATTAGCATACTCACGCGTGATGTTGGCCGCGTGTTGTGACGTAACACGAACATTCAACTTTCGCTTCTACGTCAATAGCATTAAATGTTACGTTTGCATACTCACGCGCGAGGCTGGCCGCGTGCTGTGACGTCATCAGCGCGCCGCCGGGCGACAGTTCGCCCAACGCGCCGACAGCTACGGACGCGGATAGACGATGTGGTCGCTGGCATTGTTGCCCTGTCGACCACGCCTGTAGAACAACAGAAAAGTACGGATATAATATTTTTTTTTATCCCCAGACAATCACACCAACTACATGGCCCCAAAGTAAGCATAGCTTGTGTTATGGGATACCATGTAGCGAACTAGGGGGGAACCTAGAATATAAATACATAAATAGATAAACACCCAGACACGGAACATTTTTTTTTTCTTGTTCCGTGCGTGGATCGAACCCGCAACCACTGGCGTCTGAGGCAGATAGGTTTACCCCAACGCCAAAGTGGTCGTCAATTAAAAAATAAATAAAATCCCCAGACAATCACACCCACTACATGGCCTCAAAGTAAGTGAAGCTCGTGTTATGAGATACTATGAAACGAACCAAGAATATAAATACATACAAGGTGTTCAGGTTGATTTCCCTTAACTCTAGGGTACTAATGTAATAGAATCAAATAACATGTGAATATTTTTTCCTTTTTTTTCTGTTTTTATTTTTCATACAAAGTAAATCAATTAAGTCAAAACATCTTATGTAAAACACCTTTATGCAAAGTATGACAACGTGGCATTTTCTATCCCTTTTCTATCGCTATTGATAGGTACAGTTCGCAACGCTTTGCGTTGTACATTTTATGCAACTTTCCTCAACATTTAAATGTTTTTGTTGTTTATTTTATGGCTTCAGTGACACGCGTCTATTGAATTAATGTTAAAGAGATTTTACAAGGGTGATAATTTATGAACTCATTATATTAAGATTGGTGATATCTTGGAAAGTATGCACTTTTGAACCACATGTTCTTTGGCAATAAATATTGTTTTTTAGTAAGGAACAAGACCCTAAAGTTATGGGAAATCAACAGGAATACCTTGTATAGATAGATAAACACCCAGAACCGGAACATTTTTTTTTTCTTGTTCTGGCTAGAATCGGTCCCGCAACCACTGACGTCTGAGGCAGATAGGTTTACCCTATTGCCAAAGTGGTCGTCAAATTCCAATCAAATTGAATCACCCGTTCACACATGGTCCGTTTTACTGGATACGTTTTTTTTTCATCGATGGCGCATGGAGTTGTACGGGCGACTTCACATATGGCACAGTATTCAGTATACGTATTTTCGATACAAAAAAGGTATCCAGTAAAACGGATCATGCGTGAACGGGCTGTTACTTTGCGGAAATCCATGACAACTACTATAACTAAGTTAACTTGCTCATTCCGCGACTCCAAAGCGAGAGACGGCCGGCTGGTGTAGCGGTAACATACATTGCCTTCTATGCCAGAGGTCCTGGGTTCAAATCCCGGCGGCGAATATACAAAGGCTATACTATTTGAGTCACGAGTCAGACTCTAATAGAGGAGCTTTTGTTTATGCATATTACTTGACAATACCTAATCGAGTTCAGTAAAAAAGTTGACTGAAATGGATTAGCTTTTGCTCTTGTAATTTTCAAAGAAATGCAATGACAAAACCTAGTACTGTATAATACATATTCACTCAAATAGATAAGTTTTTGTCAAGATGAAAAGCAGGTATATCTTTGTTTGATATACATTGCGATGAAAGAGATAAGCTACGAGAAGGGCTGCCGCACTGGAAAGCGGAATCAGTACGGTTAGGTGCGACGACGAGCGCAGCGAGGAGGAGCATGTTAGGTTGCATATAGTTATACACGTGCGCGAGCCGAGCGAGCGAAGCGAGCGGTGCCGCGGCAGCGGCCGGCGAAGCGCCATAAACCTGGTCAGCTATTATAGTCAACCCTGGACAATCCCGACATGGTCAAAAGTCAAACGTTAAGTCATCAAAATAACGATGGTCATAATGCACATTTTATTTCTATCTTTGAAAATCAGAACAATTGCCATTTAAGTATCAAATTGAAGCCAACGATCGGTAAATATCGATATCAAATGGTATAGCTTTTGTTGCTGCAATGTTCAATTGAAGTTATCTCACAAAGTCTACACGACTTCGGTCAATTTCTGTACTAGAATGGATTAGGGTTTGGGCAAGTTTTTGTCATACAAAAGCTAAGCCAGTTCAGTTTGCACTTTCACTCTAATGGTATAGCTTTTGTAAATACGCATCCCGGCGGCGGCGGATATTTGTGTGATGAACACAGATATTAGTCGTCAAGTCATGGATGTTTATATGTTTATTTAAGTTTATTGTAATAAAAAATATGTATTTATTCAATATGTATGTTTATATATTTCTTAAGTATATCAGTTATCTAGTATCCATAACACAAGTTCTTTAAGAAACTTAATTTGGGCTAGATAATGTTGTGTGAGTGTCAGAAAAATTTATTATTATTAAAGCACCATTGGTGCAGGATTTTTGTGCGTAGGTTCACCGCCTGCAATGCAATGAACACACACTTGGAACACTGTAACCCACACCACAAGCCACCACCGACTAGGTATGTCAACTTTTTTTTCTAGAAATATGTAATTTATATTTGAGTCTGAAAAGAATATCAAACAGTATTTTGGAAAAATTAACAGTATTCAATTTATTTAATGTTTCAAAAACACATGTTTAGACCACCTCGTAAAAATTATTAATTTAAGCCTAACACATAAAGTGTTCAGCATTTTATGCTGAAATCAATATTTTGTATACTTTAGATTAGTTCAACAGTAAAAAGTATAATGTTGTGAAAAACAGTATAATACTGTTAGAAACAGTATTATAACAGTATAATACTGTTGAAAACAGTATGGTTGGCAATCCTACCACCGCAAATATTTGCAGCCTAACAAAAATTTGGCCAGTGACTTAAAAACAACCCTCTATATAGAGGGATGCTAAAAAAGCATTATTTTTTCTGCAAATTGAAACAAACACGAATTAGTCATACGTTTGTAACGGTAGTACTAATCGGGTTGTCGACCAATCAGCTGACTTTGAGTTACGCGTCATCTGTTCGCTATTGCCATCGCAATTTGTGCATTAACTCTATCACAACAAGGACGTTTTTGACAATGCAGTCTCATATTAACGGTTGTGCTGGGTGTTTGAAACCGATAGAAGACGAATATTACCTTAATTGCTCCAAATGTAAAAATTGTTATGACATCCAGTGTGCCAACATAACAGTTGAGGGATTCAATAAAAACGTGACAAAAGACTTTAAGAAGTCATGGAAATGCGATTTGTGTAGAAGTCAACAACCTAAAACCGACAACTCGAATACACCAGTTCGTGTCGGCGGCCAAAGTGTCAACGTAAATACTCGCAGAGGGACAAGCTCCCGGATCCGAGAGGATAAAAGCACGAAAAATGAACCCATGTTGGTCGGTGCCCCACAGCAACAACCAGCAAGCGCCACGACCGATGCTCAGGATTTAATAACGGAGATGCGACTATTACGTCAGGACATGCAGTCGATGCGGATGCAGATGCAAGAGCTGGCAGCGTCAGTAACAAACCTTGTTACACGGATAGATAGCTGCGATAGACGCATTGACCAAATAAATGCTCGTATGGACGCCGTCGAACGCAAAGTACAGGAACGCGTGAGTCTG
Source organism: Stenoptilia bipunctidactyla (assembly GCA_944452665.1). Taxonomy (NCBI): domain Eukaryota; kingdom Metazoa; phylum Arthropoda; class Insecta; order Lepidoptera; family Pterophoridae; genus Stenoptilia; species Stenoptilia bipunctidactyla. Next base: position 19,850,251 of record OX101742.1, read on the forward strand.
CTGCAACCGGATGCACTCGAATCGATAGCAGCGCTCAAGGCTGAGATAAATGACAGAGACCAAGACTTGTTATTAAATGATTTAGAAATATCATGCGTGCCAGAAGAAAAGGGTGAAAATGTGCAACACATCGTGATCACTTTGAGTCAGAAGCTGGGGGTCACTGTGACTGACCAGGACATCGTCAGCGCTACACGGGTGGGCCGAGTGCTGGAGTCTACGGACGCAGGTGCCGGTGGCGCAGCGTCGCGCCCCCGCCTCATTGCGGTGCGGCTAGCGCGGCGCGCGCTGCGGGACCGGCTGCTGCAAGCAGCGCGCGTGCGACGCACCGCCACCACCGAGGACACAGGTCTACCTAACCCCGCCCGCAGGTTCTACATAAACGAACGACTGACCCGACTAAACCGGCAGCTTTTCAGCAAAGCTCGGGAGCTAAAAGGTCAGTTCCACTGGCGGTATGCTTGGACAAAAGATGGCAAAATCTTTGTAAGAAAAACCGCAGGTACGGATGCCCCGCGTCATCGTATACGAGTGGAATCTGACCTAACTCGTGTTTTTGGTTAAAATTATATTTGATTGTTTAGTCACTACAGTTATTTTACTTTTTTTTTTTTATAAAATGTGGATGGGACGTTTGTCTTCCATGACACCACTTCTAATTTGTCATGTTATTTTTTATAATAATATACCGAAATACCTCCCTACACTTATTTTAAATAGGTTAAATTGTAAAAATATAATTAATTTTGTTTTGTTGCCTAAATGTAAGTATGTCTATTTGACTTTGCCTAGATTCAGTTCTATCATAATGTCTTTAAAATTAGTCGTATTTCAACTTACCCAACAGTACTTATTTTATATCCAACAGTGTGTTGCAGTATCACTTATTACTATCGTAGGTTTTTTCTCACCAAACTACACAGTTCACAAATATTACATTTACAATCTCACACGATACTTTTCAAAAATACTCCACAAAACACATACGTCACAAGCATTTTTATTACGTAACTCGACTATAACTTTAACCAATGATTTAATATTTCGTTTCAAAACACCTTTTTGTTTTGATTTCATTTCTTTGACTTTTTACTTTCTATTGTTATTAATGCACTCTATTGTCGCAGACCGTTTACTGTTTTATAAGTTATTAAATTTATACTTATTTCACCATGGTTTCTCGTAGAACAAAGTTTTTAAAATTAGCTTTATATAATGCGGGTTCCTTAGGCACAGGCCACGATGACTTCTTAATTGCGATGGATAGTTTTAAAGCCGACATCGTAGCAATAAACGAAACTTGGATACGTGAAGGACAGGAGCATCGCGCACCTGCTATCCCCGGCTATCGATTGCGTAATGCGCCTCGTCCTCGATCGATGCGCAGAGGTCACGGCGGCGGTGTTGCATTTTACATAAAGGACGGCGTACGCGCACGGCCCGCGGCCTACCCCGCAGCCCCGATAGAACAAATATGGCTATCTATAACAGTAAACGGCAAAAAATATATTATTGGAACTGCTTATCGCCCCGAATGGATAAATGTTGACATTTTTTTGGACTCTCTGACTAACACATTGGTTCATTTCTCCAATTACGACCATGTAATCTTGTTAGGTGATTTTAATATAAATATACTGGAGCATTCTAGTGGTAAAACGACTAAGTTAAATAGCTTTTTGCACTGTATGGGGTTGGAACAGATTGTAACAGAGCCTACTCACTTTTCTACTGACAATCAAACTTTAATTGACGTTGTGTGCACCAATGCCTTTGTTCGTCATATATCTGTTACAAATATAACCGGTGGTCTGGGGCATGCAATGGTAAATGTAGAATTTATGATTAAAAGAAATAAGATATCGCCCAGAATAATAACTTATAGACCGATTAAGGACATAATAATGAACACTTTTAATAGGGATCTGGACTCAATTGACTGGGATTCTGTGACTCAATATACTTCAGTAGAATGTATGGTTAACCATTTTAATGGTTTAATACTTAATCTTTTTGACATACATGCCCCGCTCAAAACTTTAAAGATTAAACCGTTTGATTCATTGCCATGGATTACCGATACCATTAAAGATATGATGCATTTAAGGGACGCTGCTCATAAAAAATACCGACGCTTAAAAACAAATAGTAGCAAACAGTATTATATTGACTTAAAAAAAATGTGACCAGCAGTATATTTAGGGAAAAATGTGCATATTTTAATCATCACATTAACAATTGCCAAAATAATTCTCAACTACTGTGGAAAAATTAAAAAAATAATATTTTAATCGATAATCGTAAAAATAGTTGCCTGCCTGACCATTTCAATGATCCTAATATTATAAATGATCACTTCCTTGATGTGCCTGGCGAGGAGACTGTCCCTTTATCGGAGTTAACTTTTTTTGAATTTCATAAATTCAGTGAAAAATCTTTTACTTTGCAACCTGTGGATGAACGAGAGGTAGCTAAATTGATCATGTCTTTTTCAACGAATGCTATTGGTTTGGATGGGATTAGTAAAGATATGATCTTATTGACACTTCCAAAGACCTTAAAGATAATTACTCATATAATAAACACTTCAATTTTGACGGCTGAAGTACCCAGTATTTGGAAGTCTGCACTGGTCACTCCTCTTCCAAAGATTGAAGATCCGATAGTTTTGAAGGACGTTAGACCAATCAGCATTCTGTCTTTTATGTCGAAATTATTGGAACGAGCAGTATATAACCAATTATGTGCATATTTGGAAAGTAACAATATTTTACCACAGCTTCAATCAGGTTTTCGTAAAGGTATGGGAACTGTTACCGCCTTGCTAGATGTCGTGGACAATATTTTATCTGACCAAGATAGTGGAAAGGGTACAAGTCTGGTTCTACTTGATTATTCTCGCGCATTTGACTCTTTGAATATACCTTTGCTTCTTTCTAAACTATCTTATTACGGTGTAGATTACAAATCACTATGTTGGTTCAACAGTTATTTAAGCAATCGTTTACAGTCTGTAAAATTAGTGAGTGAAGATGGCACTATAGTTATTTCTGACCCTAAAACAGTCAATCGTGGAGTACCTCAGGGCTCCATACTTGGCCCATTACTCTATATACTTTATAGTGCAGACATTTCCAAAGTAATAAAACACTGCAACTATCATTTATATGCGGACGATGTTCAAATTTACGTATCGGCGCGCCCTGAACAATTTCAAGTTGCTTTATCGAACCTAAATAAGGACCTAGATAATGTTGCATACTGGGCTCGTAGAAATGGTTTGCTACTTAATCCATTTAAATCAAAACATCTTATTTTGGGTTCAAAGAAACAAGTAACCAAGATACTTAGCACTAATCCGAAAGTCGAAATCAATGGGGAACCGGTAGAATATGTTAAGGAGGCCAGAAACCTGGGAATTATTATTGACAGTAGTCTGCATTTCGATTCTCATGTAGCGAACCTAGTAAAGTCCTGTTTTTATCGCCTAAAAGTACTATATCGTGTCCGAAATCTTCTTAGTGAAAAGGTACGTATTACGCTATGTGAGTCTTTGATTCTGTCAAGGCTCAACTACGGTGATTTGGTATATGGTCCACGTCTGCAGTCTAAGACTCGCCGTCTTATACAACGAGTTCAGAATGCATGTTGCCGTTTCTGTTATGTCATTCCTCCTCGTCAACATATAACTCCCTATCTTAATAAAACATCAACGCTGAATATGTCATCTCGAAGACACCTGCATCTAGCATCACTATTATTTGACGTCATAAAACATAAAAAACCAGAGTATTTATTTCATAAATTAAAATTTTCCACGTGTAATGAAAGATACGGCACAAGATTGAACCACATGCCTCTTGAGACTCACGCTCATAAAACTGTGGCATTCACCGGAAGTTTCCGCTATCTAGCCACCAAATGCTGGAATAATATACCTCCACCTCTGCGACTATTACCATCAAAATTCACATTTAAAAAACACTTTAGAAAATTCCTTCTACAGAAGCAAAAAATTGGTATTCCAAGTGGCTATTCAGTGGCGGATTTCGCAGTGTGAGTTTTTAAGAGAAGACCCTACACTACCTATACATAGATTAATTACATATTTACATCACCTACACAATGTCTTTAGCAGAACTTTGACACACTTAACACTTAGCATCACATACACTTTACATGCATTTAGACTACCAGTTACACGCACTTATATACATTGCACTTTACAATGAACACGGTGTTCCATTGTCTGGCTGACAATTTCTAACTGACCACTGCCTCTGTTCTTCAGGCTACGGCAGAATAATCAGTGTATTGCTCGCAAGAGCAAAACAACGCACTGAGTTGTAGCCTTTTTGTGCTACTGCAACACATTGTTTTAATAATTTTAATAATAATTTTAATAATTTTATATAGCCTAATAAAGGCCTATTCGCATTTTTATTTTTATTTCTTATTAATTGTATAAAAGAAAATATATGTATTAATTATTATTATTATATATTTTTTTTTTTTTTTAAGTATTTTCGTCTTTTGTGTTTTTATTATTGTTACTTTTTTTTTTTTCTGTTTAGTTATATCCAATAGCTGTTTCGTTTTTCATCCTGTAAAAAACAATAGGCTTTTAATTTTAATTTAATTTAATTTAATTTATTTTTTATGTGTTTTTTTTCCTTTTTTATGTTTTTGTTTTATTATCTCCATGTGTTGCATCGAGTAACAAATAAACTGATTTATTATTATTATTATTTTTACATTTTTTATTTATTCTCGGCACTAGCCGGTTATCACTGTGTTTACGGGCTGATGCCAAGTAAATCACAGTGAGGTGGTTGTTGAGGATGGGATGGTTTCATTTTCTTCAAGTTGTAAGAATTTTCGAACTATTCTGCAAGTATTTAATATTGACGCTTTTTGGAGACTGATGTATATATTTTTGTTTAGGTCTAGTAATTTCAGGTATTGGTGTAGTTGTTTCGGGATGACTCCGGTGGTTGAAATGACTATTGGTATAATATATACTTTATTTTGTTTCCAGATTCTTATTATCTCCTCTTTCAATTCTGCATATTTATTTATTTTATCAGCTGTTGACTTTTGAATGTTATGGGTGTTAGGGACTGTAATATCGATTAAATACGTAACTTTATTTATTTTATCTTGTAAAGTTATGTCGGGTCTATTATAATGGATAGTTTTATCAGTGAGGATGGCGCGATCGTAATAAATTTTGTGCGATTGATTTTCTAATACCGTTTGCGGTGTATATTTGTAGTATGGAGTGTTTGTGTCCTGTATGAGTTTATGTTTAATTGCTAATTTCTGGTGTATTATATTTACTATTTGGTTATGTCTGTGTGTGTAGTCGGTCTGTGTAAGGTTAGTACATGCTCCTGTAATATGTTGTATAGTTTCTGGTTGTGATTGACATTTACGGCACTTGTCATTTGTGGCTGTGGGATCCTTAATTATGTGCTTTCTAAAATTTTTCGTATTGATCACTTGGTCTTGTATTGCCATTAGAAATCCCTCTGTTTCTGGGAATAGTGTGCCTATTTTAAGCCACATGTTAGAGGCTTTCAAGTCAACATGTGCTTGGCTTAAGTCGTGAGGATGTCTTCCATGCAACACTTTCTTCTTCCATTCTTCTATTTTGGCTTTTTGAGGGTCTATATTTCTAGAAAATTCTGAATTGATGTTTTCTGTAAGGTTAAGTGGAGTGTAATTTTGATCGTTTTGGGCTATTGCTCTATGTAATTTACTTGATAAGGACTTATTGTGAAAAAAAAATTGTAAACTGTTGACTTGTTTTAGCCATAAAGGATGTAAATCAATCAGACCTCTACCTCCATCCTGTCTTTTGATTGTGAGTCTTTCAATAGCAGATTTAGGGTGGTGATTGTTATGTTTAGTCAGTGTGGTGCGTATGATTCGTGCTATGTTTTCAATGTCTGTTTTGGACCATTTAATGATACCGAACGAATAAGTTAAAATAGGAATTGCGTACGTGTTGAGTGCTTTAATCAGATTTTTTCCGGAAAGTTGTGTTTTACAAATTGCATTTAGTCTTTTTTTGAATTCAATGGTGAGAGAACTTTTAATAGCTGTATGATCTAGCCCCCTAAGCTGTTGAAACCCTAAGTATTTATATAAATCATTTGCTTCCATTGCACTTATATATTCGTTGTCACCTACTACATAGTCACCAGGCTGTATCTTTCCTCTAATAATATGTACTGTTTTACACTTATCTAAACCAAATGTCATATTTATGTCTTTACTAAATTTTGTAGTAGTTTTTAATAAAGTTTTCATTTCTTTGTCACTTCGAGCATATAATTTGATATCGTCCATATATATCAGGTGAGAAATAATGTTATCGGTGTTATCTAGTTTGAGCCGGTATCCAACCTTGTCATTATGAAGTTGGTGAGAGAGAGGATTTAATGCAAGGCAAAACCACAGTGGACTTAAGGAATCCCCCTGATATATACCCTTTTTAATTGCAATTTGCCTTGTAGTGATAGAATTATTTGGTGTGAAAAGTTGCAATGTAGTCTTCCAGTGTGTCATGATATTGCTTAAAAATTGTACTATAGTGTCGTTTACTTTATATATTTTTAGGGTGTGTATTAGCCAAGAGTGCGGAATGCTATCAAAAGCTTTTTTATAATCTATGTAGGTGCAATGTAAGTTTCTATTTTTTGTTGAGGCATGTTTGACTATGGTAGAGTCTATTATAAGTTGTTCCTTGCAACCCATGTGGCCCCTCCTACATCCTTTCTGCTCTTCAGCCAGTATGTTATATCGTTCGATGTGTGAATTTATGCGTCTAGTAATAACTGCAGTCAAAATTTTGTATATGGTTGGTAAGCATGTTATTGGTCGGTATTGAGACGGTTCTGTGGAGAAGTTAGATTTAGGTAGCATATATGTGATTCCAGTTGCCATGAACTCGGGGATTGGCTGTTGTCCAGATATGATTTCAGTGAAATTTTTTGCTATAGATTTATGTAGCACGGTTAATTTTTTGAACCAGAAATTATGCAACTGGTCTATGCCAGGTGATTTCCAGTTATGAAGTTTATGAGTAACCACTTGAATTTCACCTTCAGTTATTTCATGAAAATTCATTTCTTCAATATTGTTCCACATGACTTGTTCCTTCTGTATCCAGTCTGCTTTATCATTATGAGTCATCTGCTCTTCCCATATACTTGACCAATATTCTTCTAACTGCTCTTTAGTTGGTGTTTCCGTACTGTTGTAGCTATTTGTATTATTTTTAATTTGCATAACATTTCTATAAAATATTTTTTCATTTACGTTAAATAATTGATTATCTCTTTTTCGTTGTTCGGATTTATTATATCGTTTCAGTCTATGAGCTTTAAGTGCAATTTTTTGTTTTTGTTTTGCTTGGTGGTAGGATCCCTTCTGGGTCCGACTGGCTAGCGACCACCCTTTATATAAAGTCTGCCGCCAAATGTTACCGCTCCGGCGGTAATGTGTTCCGGCAATATTGTATAAAGAGCCAGTTCCTTCCTAAACCCGTGTGCTTTCATCTTCGACCTCATCGTCACTTACCATCAGGTGAGATTGAGGTCAAACGCGGGTTTAGTCACTTATAAAAAAAAAAAAAAAAAAAATAATGTGTCTAAAAATTCCTCCGGTTTAATATTATTTTTTTCATGTTTGGTATGTATTTGTAAATTTTTAAATATGTTTTCTACATTTTTAACAACTTTTTTTGATCTGTTATTGTTTTTAATATACTGAGTTAACTGTCCAATATTAAGTCTTAATTTTTTAATGTCATTTTCTAATCTATATTGCCAAGAAGGTTTATTTGCTTTTGTTTTATTAGTTTCGAAATTTTCCTTTATTTTATAGTTCAGTTCATCTGATATTACTATTGCAGTGCAGTAAATAAGGGTGTGGATATCTGTTAGTTGTGATTCGGGAGACAAGTATTCGTTAAGTATATTGTTATTAAAAATGTTTATAAGTTCATAAAGTTTGGGACTGTATTTCAATTTGGGTAATTTTGGACGTAAGGTTGGATCCATTCCTGAATACAATGTGATTGTTGATTGAAATTTGTCTTTAATTTCAAGCAAATATTCATTATTTAAGGTATCAGTATCATTATTTATAAAGTTAAGATTTTCTACTTCATTTTCAATTAAGAGATTTATCGTTTCAGTTTGCGTAGAGGAGTGTGAAGTTTGTGTGCTAAAATTGGGTGAACATGAAAATGTCGTAATAAGATGTGTTAGCGATGAAGTTGATGACTGTGTGTCTAAATTTGAATCTATAGGCGTTTGTTGGTTGTTAATAGTTTCCAATTGCAACTGTTGCCTTATATCTACTTTTAAACGTTCTAAGACACCTTGTGATATTAAGTTATTCCTTTCTATGGCTCTTTTTTGATCTGATATTCTTTGTTCGGATACTTTGACGGACGGGTATTCTAATATAAAACGTTCGTATAGTTTTTTCCTCCAGATGGTCATGTCGGTTTCTAATTTAGTAATGTGATAGTAGGTGCGCATGATAAATGTGTTTACATCATTACTCCATTTCATGCGCAGCCTAGGTTTTCCTGTTTTGGTGGACGCGGGCAAGAAGGGGTTAGCCTCCCGCGCAACATCCAATTCAGGAGTCGGTGTACCTCTAGAGCTCGGTGAAGATGTTATTGATGGTGGCACAGAGGGTGTGTAAGATGTGGTGCTCGGGCTATAAGGTTCACTTGGGCTATTGAGTATATTTTCTATGTCGATTGTTAGTGGTGAAGAATTATCGGCTGTAATATGTTCGGGTTGTGAATCCCCGGTGGGAGCCCGCCTGCTCAGCTCCTCACCGCTGACGGTTCGTACGCTGGAACACCCAGCGTCAGCTCCAGGTGTGCCCCGGCGATCGCCCCCGGGAAGCGGCCCTCTCAGTTTCTTTTTTAATCTGGTCTCCATTATTAGTGGGTTACCATTGCCATGTTAGCCACGCCAGTAATATACGAATCGTGTGTCCGCCCCCCACGTGATCTGATGTTCGATCTGGACGTATGGTTGGTTTTTAGGGGGCTTATTATTATTATTATTATTATTATTATTAAAACACTAACCTGACAAATTGATGATAAAGCTGACAGCGGCGGTGGATTACTGGTACTTGTGCTTGTCTGACTGACTTGTGAAGATGGCCCTAATAAATACCTTTCTACCTGCAAAGGAAACAACAAAATAAAATTATACTACACTTTTTATAATAACACTAAAAATACTATTGCTCACCCACACAAAAAGAAGAAGTAAGTAAAATAAGCCAAAAATCAAACTATGGTGGGCAAAGTCATTTAATATGTTTTTCTAACATATTTCTTTTACAAAAAGAAGTTTGTACCTCATAATATTGTCTTAAGTTTTCGCGATTCATACTATTAAATAAAACACTTTTTAACCGGATTTATCGCGTATATTTACATTTTAAATTTTGACTCGACGTTTCGGTGTCTTTTCAGACCCCGTGGTCACGAGCGACTGAGGTGTCAAGCGTCGGATTGATAGATTGAAAAAAGTTATACATCATCATCTCCATCTTAATAGGTAACTCAAGATAACTCAAGATACTGTCAGCTCGTTTTGTGTCAATCCAGAACGCTACGCTCGAAGACTGAGAAACAGATGGAGATGATGATGTATAACTTTTTTCAATCTATCAATCCGACGCTTGACACCTCAGTCGCTCGTGATCACTGGGTCTGAAAAGACACCGAAACGTCGAGTCAAAATTTAAAATGTAAATATACGCGATAAATCCGTTTAAAAAGTGTTTTATTTAAAGTTTGTACCTCACTTGTTAGAAAGTGATTCTGAAGAGGGCGAAAAAACCAAACAGGTTATGGAAGTTTGAATGTATTAAATTATCTGTCATTCACTTATTCGTTCGTTCAGTGCCAACGCTGCGTTACGCGTTCGAACGCGCGTTCCGTACGTCCGTATCTTCAAATAGGCACACTTACCCATAGATTTATATAACACCTACAAAGAGAGATTCAAACATACAAGCTTTCATAACATTTTCCGTACCGTACGCGCGTATCATACGCGGCGTTTGGCGCATTCCGAACGTCCGTATCGAACGCGCGTATGGTACGGACGTTGCAGTTTTGTATGAAACGCGCGTTCGAACGCGTGACGCAGCGTAGGGTGACTTCGTAGACTTACCTTAGATAACTTTAGTTCCTGTACATCACTATTGGTATTACTATCTATTAAATCTTCAAAATGTAATCGTTCTAGAAGGCGTTTCTTCTTCAAATTCGGGTCGTGACTGGTGTCTTCTGTTTGTCGTTTACTCGCTACACCGTTTTCAGATTTCTCAGTTTTAATACCGTTTTCTACAACTTTGTTGTTGTTATTTGTCGTTTTACTACTACTGTTATTGCTATTACTACTAGAATTTGTTTTTTGACTAGCTTTGAGCACCTGTAAAAGAAAAAAAAAGTTTATATGAAGGTTATCTCTTCTGTTAAATTATTTACATCTTAACACAATGTTTCAGTGATTTTTGAGGTGTGTGTTCATATTATTTTTACTAATGGCAATAATATGTTACTGTAATATATATGTTGTTAATATAAAAAAATATATTATTAGTTCAGATTTGGTAATAATCATAACTCTAAAATGATGTCATATCAATTAAGTCCATCTGTTATTTAGTTTAAATGACACTCCAAGTTACCGCATAGTATCTAAGATGCACTTACATAGATATTTACTATAGACTCTAATCCATATAAAGAATAACAGGAAAATAATAAAGAAAGTACATACCATAATAGAATGTTGGTTAAACCGTTTTATCATATTCCTATGTATGGATGTGCTGTCCCCTTTTTCCTTTTCGTGTGGGACTTCATCTTCGTTCGGGAGCAAAGGTAGAGGTTCGTTAAATTGAGGTAAATCCACCTGTAAAACATAATTAACTAGAAAATCAACTTGCCAAATGAAATTATATGTAAATAACTAATAAAGTTATAAAATTAACAATAAGATAATCTCCCCGTTTTAATAGACCCGGATTCTGTCGTAATGGTAGCTAATCTTATTTATTTAGGAGCGTCATAGCTTAATCTTATTTTATTTAGGAGCGTCATAGCCTAATCTTATTTTATTTAGGAGCGTCATAGCCTAATCTTATTTTATTTAGAAGCGTCATAGCCTAATCTTATTTTATTTAGGAGCGTCATAGGCTAACCTTATTTTACTAATTTATTTTATTTTATTTTAATAAAATTTTATTTATTAAAATAAAATAAAATAAAATATTTTTTATTTTATTTTATTTTAATACGTCAAAAATATCGCATGTGACCAGTGTATTCATATTAATCCTGTCCATAGATTTTCAAAAAAATCAAGAATATTGCAATTGTCATAGAAATTTGAGGTTGATTCATATGCACAGTGCATTTTTCATCTATTACAATTCGGGTGGCCGAGAAGTTCGGAAATAGTGTTAATTATTTAATTTAATTACTTCTAAAAAAAAATGTATTTCCCGTACACTCTTTTAATATCATAAAGCACCACACAATGCATGCTTAATGATGATACATCATTAAACATTTTCATATAACCATTTTATTTATACAAAAAAGAAACTAATACACTTAAAGTGTTTCCAACTAATATTGCAATTTTCTTACTTACAGTGAGGTCTAAAGGAGTGTGTTTCATAGCCGATGCAATTGACTGATCATCCATTTTCGCACATTCCCCAAACAAGTCTTTACTTGATGAGGATGCTATTCTATCTCTGAAATTAAACAATTACTTTGTTGTAGAAACATTTGGTTGTAGATAATTTAAAAAAATATATAAACTGACTGAATAATAATAATATTATTACAAAATTACAATATATTTTCATATTGGTACAAATGCGATCTTATCACTGTAGACCTATTTCTGCCAGGCAACCAAGTTGTGACGAATTAGAAAGTGGAAATTAGGATGGGCGTAGGCACAATTTTTTGAAATAATATGTTTATAAATAATATACTACTTACAACATACTTTACTTTGAATACATATCAATAATTACATACACATACCAAGGTTAATATCATACAAATACATATAAATAATACATACAAAGACAAAAACAATGAAAGCGTTAAGACGAACAATGTTTCCCGAGGTAATGTTATTTAAGCATTCGTTTAAAGGTGTAAGGATTGCGAGCTAGGCGGATCTTCGGACCATCGGTAACGCGTTCCATAATGACACCGAAAAGATGGAAAATGATTTGCCCATAAATGTGGATGTGTGTGATAGTGTCGCTAAGAGAAGATTTGAGGAAGAGCGCAAGTTGCGTTCGTTATTACTGAACCGATAAGTAATGCGATTTTTCAAATAAACAGGTACAGCTTTATCATACAGAATACGGTAAACTACAGATAGGAGGTGAGTATTCCGGCGAAGGCAAATGTGAAGCCACTTGAGGTTTGCAGAAGGATGTCGAAATCTACTGTATTAAAGGCATTACTGAAATCCAGCAGTGTCAGAATACTTAGTTTCTTTTGCTCCATGACCATGCGAATATCTTCCGTGATTTTAAGGCCGTAGTTGTACTATGCCCAGGCAGGACGGAAACCAGATTGGAAAGGGTTGAGAAGTTTATGGTCTAAGTAAAAGGAAAATGCTGAGCTGTTGATGAACTAGTCCCTCGAGCACTTTAGAAAGGAAAGGTAGGATAGCAATAGTACGATAATCAGAAAAGGAAAGAGGATTGGCTTTTTGGGGAGTGGTATAATGTTAGCAACCTTCCATACATCAGGGAAAGCGCTATTAGCAATTGAGTTATTCAGTATGAAGATAACTATTGGAAGAATAATGTCTAGGATAGGGATCTTCCACCATCCACATTCCGCAAAATTGACTGATTGAAATAGAAGGAATATTTGGCGTCGGTAAACTAGATATGTGATTCAGAATATGAATTTTTGTAGAAGCGTCTATAGAGCTAGAAGAAGTGAAATAACTATTTAATAAGTTTAGATTAGTGTTTTTAGGGAGCTATCACTTTAAGATTTACCGATTCCCTAAGTTCTGATGAATTTCCAGACTTTAGCTGGATCGCCTTGTTTTATATGGACATAATACGGAGAAGAGCCGTGAACGTTACATATTAAGCATATTTATATAAGTATTTCTTAAGTTTATATTATATACAATTTTTTTAGAAACCATCTTTGGGCTAAGTAGTGTAAGAAATTCTTATACCTATACATAATTTAAATTTTTATAATTACTACTTACCTATGAAAATAATGAGATTGGAAGAATTTAGTCCAAAATTCAGCCTCTGTCATCTTGTTAGGAACATAATCAACATGTTTCTTTCGAACCGCTGGATATGTCTTAAAAATAGCATCTATAATATCCTGAGTAAGGTTATATTTCAATCCGTTACAACCATCGGTCTGTGGTTGAATATCTGCTAGAAATGCTCCGGAGACACCTTGAAAGTGAGGGAGAATATTTTTTTTCAATTTACAATGTTAGAATGTATTTTGGCGTGTTTAAAAGGGTGCCAATTTGGTCATGCCAGTGTTATTTTGTGTACTAAACATGCATTGTATTCAGATGCACACGGTACGAAGAGCCCAACCTTCCTTCCAAAATTTATAAGAATTAAGTAAAGAGGATTGCCCATATTTGGCTACAATTGACACTTAATTTAAAAAACAAAAGAATGCCCAGCATTTTACTTTTTAGATACGATTTTTATATATTAATGGTGATTATTCTTTACTTTAAGAAGAAGGGAATAGGTTTTTCCAAATAAAAAGTAGCAGAAAATATATTACCAACGAATATTGATATTGAAGTTAAAACATCAAGCCTAATATCGATGTTTATACAAGATCAATGAATATCGGTCATCCCTTATAAAAAGTCACTCGACCAACAATCTTCAATCACATGTGACTTCACTATTTCACTTGTTGCTGTTGTTCAGTTGTGTCTATATCCAGTGTTTGTTTTTTTTATTTATTGCTTTCCATAATAATACAGGTGGTAGGTACAGAGTTACAATGATTGGAGTTTATACAATAGTAACATGTAAAATTATGAACCTAGTTTAGGTATGGCAATGAAAGAGTAGGATTCCCTTGGTTTTTACTTAATCTTGGATTTTAAATAAAAATCAAAACCTTTAATTCGCGATTAAACAAAAGTACAAGTGAGAGTTGTTAATTAAATACTGTGGCTAGATTCATTCAATAAATGTATTATTTTTACTGATTTTATTATTAAGTCAATAATATATTTGTAGTATTTACTTTTTTATATATATAATTATTAAGATTTCACTATTTATATTTAATTAACCTTTAATTTGATAGTCTTGTGTTTATCGTTATCCCGACTTTTATTCATGGAGAAGTGTGAAATCTCATACAACATTGGGTTTGACTCCACCAGGTAAATTGTTTTGATTCTATTCAGTACTTATATTTAAGTATTTTTTGTACTGTATGAAACTCTGTACACGAAAGTTTAACTTGAAAACCCGGCCTTTTATTCAAACGGAATCCCTAACCATTACATTATACGGGTTGATTTGTAGTCACCGGGCATTTTTTTTTTACATTAAGTATCATTTATAGAAGCGATTTCACTCTAAATTACCATTAAAATAAAGATGACTATGCGCTACTACACACATTTTGTAGTTCTACGGCGTAGTATTATCAAGGAAATGCTGCGTCGTAGTAGCTATGTTCATCAACAGCAACTATTTTTTTAAATGTTTGTGGTTCTATATTTCTACTTTTTTGTACTGAGCGACGCTAAAATAAATATGCAGGTACGTTTATATCGTACCAAAGAAACTAACATTTAAATTTGGCTGGCGAAGAAAAATCAACCCTGTATAAAAGCTATTTTATCATATTTCAAATGTGTGCATGTGTAGCCAAAAGACCTATGACTGATGGGCATTCCCCTTTTTGTAAATTTTAACTTTCATGGCCTAAATTTATTGGGTTATTTTAAGAATTAATTTCCATAATAAAAATCTCTTTGGTATCTTTGAAGCATGAAATGATTTATAATGATGTTCACTATTCAATTATGTGGTGCTACACCATTACATTTCTTCCTTGGACAAGTCAAACAAAGGATTACAAAACCTAAATTGTCTGCTCTATGGCATACATCCAACATTGAACAACTTATTGATAAAGTAATGAGACTCAGCTTACTGTCAATAAAAATAAAAGTACATACCCGCCTCCTGCTTTATATTATTTGATTCTGTATATTGCTTCAAAGTAGGAGTATTCCAATATTCTTCACTGTTAATCACTTTTGATATCACTAAGTCTTCGTATAAATGCTTTAATATGGGATGAAGAGACAATAATCTGAAAATTAAGAATAAGGATTTTTTTATGAAAACTTGCTAATAAAAGCAAAAATTTTAGGTGGCATTATCTACATAATTACATCTGCAGCTCATACATTTGTTCAGGAAGCCCATATGGCTTAAATTTCCCTACAAATAAATTTATGCGTTATGTGTAAAGTGTGCAAAAATCAAACCAACATAGAAATAGGTTCAATGTATTACTCAAGAAGGTAATTTGCTTTTGTAAATCCTCTTTTTAAAACTAGAGCTTTCAAGTTTTAAGGGTCACTAGAAGTATCATTAATATTAAGAACCTATATGTTAAGTGATATGCAATAAAGAAATTATATTATTTTCTAATTAGATTCCCTTCAGACTTAAAAGATTGCTTTTTTATTTTTCTTTTCTTTCTTTTATGTTTAATGTGATGATGATGATTTTAAGTTGAACAATGAAACAAAGAAAGACATATCCTGAATTGGATGACCAGCCTTAACTTTGGACAAAATTTATTTAGGTTACATGTTTTTCATTCCCTTTTTATATTTTTAAATTTGTGGTGTAGGTATAAAATGGAAGCTCAGCTTTTTTCTACTCTATTTTTATGTATAAGATAAGAGATAGGTATCCAGAAAACTATACTCTGGCAAATAATTCAATACAGTAAACTGACAGTTTGAAATGTCAAATTGAAAGATAATGATATGAGTTAAAAACTTCTTAGTATTGAATGAGAATTATTGAAAATGAGTTTTTTCATTCATTTTGCAACAAATATTAAAGAAGTTTATAAATTGGGGTGTGTACTATATCTTTAAAGTAACTTTAATGAAAATAATTAATTACCAAAGTAAAATTGACTTGATTTATAGCGAACTTCTTTATAGCTAAACTTTTTTATGTCATTAAAAATAAAATTTCAAGATAGTTGTTGTTTGCTAATAGTACCATAAAAAAAGAAATATCTTGTGAGCAAAATAATTGTTTTTCCTATCATAACAATAGTATTATTTAAAAAATAATTACATTCATTCAGTAAATCTCATCACTATTTTTTTTCTTCCCTAAACTGGGCACACTGGAACTGTCATTTTACTCCATTGAATTATTTGCCAGGGTAAAGCTTTTTTTTTATAAGCTTGGAACCACTTAGTTGGTGTGTCATATAGGCAACCATGTATCAATATAATGTATATAGTGTCATACATGTATTTCATTGTCATATAATAAATAATTAACAAGGAGTTACCTCGACTTCATTTCTAGTTCCCCATCAATCTGTCTCTTAAATTTAGGAAGCAAACTTTGCAATAACATCTTCACTTGATCCCTGTCCGCTGCTTGGGCTTCCGCACCGGCAGGATTGACAAAATGAAATGTTGAACAGGTCCCATCATGTAATACCACCTGAAGTTGAACCTTGGGTTTCCCAGCAGGTGAAATTTTTTGTGCTGTGAAAACATATGATCATTGTAATGACATGAATAGTTAGGAAAACCAACTAACTTAAGAAAATTTATTATTTTCAAGTTATTCCCGCACCTAACATTGCTCCCTAAATTTATATGAACCTAAGAATATCTTTCATTTATTTTTGACCAATACTTCTATTACCATGTCAATCTCATCACATGATACTGGCAGTAATAGCTTGTCGTTTAGTATCAATGACTGGTTGCCTCTCAACCCAAAGAATAGAATAATCTTTAATTTATTCGAGCTTTAATCAACATTAAGCCTTTTCATATATATTTTTTTTATTTATTGTAGATTTTATCTAAAATAAAATTAATTGTTAAGTCTACCCCAATTGAATCTATTCTAATCATCCTGGGTTTGTGCTTTTATGTAAAAAGTTTGATAACACTGTTATAGTTGTTAGTTTTTTTACTGTATTTACTGTCCTGTATTTTTTAAATAAACTTTTTTACTAATATAGTTATTATCAGGTATTTTAAAAGTGGCATGAAGATTCTTGGCGGAGACCTTTATGCAGCAGCTGGCATCTCCTGGCTGATAATTATACAAACAAAGAACAGCTGAAAATCATGTTCAACTTGGGTCATATGTTGCATAAATAAATCTTTGAGCTATTTCAATTTAAAGTTTCACACAAAGACATCTATTGCAACATAGAGAACACAACTGTATGCCGAGGTTTGAATTTCTAATGTAAATGTTTTAAATTGTAGTCTAAACCTAAAGTTTTAAGTCTGCTGCAGTAAATTTAAGCTGAAGTGAATGATTTAAAATTCACACAAAAATATAATTCAGAATATTAGAGCAACTAGTATAAAATATGAATGTAATACTTGACAAACACAATCCAAATAATAAGCAAGCTTACATTATAATACATAAGGTAGTGTCTGTCAATCGCAAGAGATATTTATAAATGCAAATACATCTATTGCTTTCAAAGATCCGACAACAGTTAATATTTCTTTAACCATGATCTGCTTGCAAGCTTAACAACATTAAAATTGTTCAAGAACCTATTCATAAGCATGGCTGACATTATTGATGAAATATTACTCACTGAGTAAGTTATACATGTAATGTTAGGTAAGAAATTTTGAAACATTAACACACTTAGATGAAAAACCACTGAATACCATTATAAGTTTCGCAGTTTTCAAATAATATTGTATTATAGTTTTTGGAGGTTTACTCACTTTTTATATCAGCATACTTGTGTGAAACGGCGACGGTATCTCTGTTTTCTAGCATCCATGCTAACCTCTGATTCATAACGTATAAAGTGCCATCTCCCTTTTTGTAGCGAACATAGCCAATGCTGAGGAGCACGTCTTCAGAGGACGTAGTCATTATTGCTTGGTAGACTCAAGTTACACCAGTTCAAAGAAGCTCTTGAACTTGAACTTCTCACTTCTTTTTTGTAATGAAGAACAGAGTATTAAACTATACCAAAACATCCAGGAAAATACTTTTAAGCGGCTTTTAGTAACTTTTACAAGATAATCTAAGACTTTTTTTATTATGGGACAATCAAACCAACCACATCAACCCTCCGTAAAGTCGCCCATTTGCCATTTGCTGTTTGACAAAACTATTCCGTCGGTCACAGACATTTCTGTCATACATATATAACACATTCACTCATTCAGTACCTATTTCTTGCTTCACTCATTGCTGACACAACAATTCTTGCCATCATTAATAAAATATTTGAGAACGCATCCATCTCCCAAACTATGTAAAAAGAAAATCTGCAGCACAGTAAAATAATAAAACATACTTATAGAACTACATCTCTTTTCAGTATAAGAGTCTGGTAAAAACCTATTCGATAAATGTAAAAGAAAACACATTAGGATGAACTCATTCTGCTTAGATCGTGGATAGTTCACTTCACAGAGTTATAATAAGTTACAACATAACATAGCTATCACAAGTTACCTATAGCTTGTGTTCTAAGATTTTTTTCTTGTTCAGTCGGGAATCGTGTTGTCGTCAGGTTTAGAGCACTAACTAAGCAAAGTCAAAAAAAATAAAAAATAATGAATTTGTACTCGACTGTCCACCTTAGAAATGTAGGGAAAATATGACATACGACGTTTTATACGACTATATCATCACCATTTTTTGGTACAAACCTTAATTTGAAAGTCAAAGGAGTTCCGGAGAAATTCGAAATTTTCAAATGTTCAAGCTGTAATCCTCACCAGGGTACCTTATATCTCTGGAGTCATAAGCCGACTATTTGTGAGATTTAGCAGGTCGTTATCACTATTTCAACACTATTTTTTGGAATTTAAACCAAGTCGATAGACCTTACCATTTGCGTGCACGAGAGGTTGAACGTGTTGCTGTAATCTTCACCAATCTATAGCTATACCTCCGATACGACTATTTTTTTTATATGCATCACTATTAATGACTATTTCATCACTATTTTTTGGCATAGTCAAAACTCCTTTCCATTGAGATTTCAAAAGTAAGGATTATAGTTTGAAGGACACAAAAATATTGTAAAGATTTAACGTGCCTTGCTCCCTCAAAGTTTGAATGAATCTTTATAATGCCGCCATTTATTTTTTTATGCTTGCAACCCTGCATTGACATTCCAAAATGCAATCATGGCGCACGGGGTACTGTGTTTTTAGAATGCTGAGAAGTTTTTACGTAAACACTTGGTTTTATTACATTAAAACAGGATTGAGTATAGTTATAAATTATCCGTGACAGCTAAAGATTGTGTTAAAGTATACATGTATGTTTCAAACTTGATGAATTCACTAAATCGCAATATCATCTCCGTGCTACTAGACACTTGCAGGTAAGAAAATCATAGGAATTGCTGTTTTAAGTGGTTTTCATCACTTGAAGATAAATGTATTAGCTCTTTTAGTACCGAATTTAATAAGAAACATGTATTTATCAAGTAGGCTCTAATTTTTCGCTGCGAACATTCATGTATATTATTTGTTCCAGATAGCTTTGTTGGTGTCATAATGTCAGAGGCGTACGCCCGAGAAATACTGCGAAGAAATGTTGCCCAAATATGTCAAACTATTGGATGGAACGGAATTAACTCAACTCCACTGGACATATTGGTGCATGTATTGGAAAAGTATATTATCAAACTTGGGACTCAAGCTAATAGATATGCCGAACAATTTAATAGGACTGAACCAAATTTACATGACTTAGGATTAGTTTTTCGGGATTTACGTTTTCACCTGCCAGAGTTAGCTGAGTACACCCAGAGTGTGCCTCCAGTACCTCCACCAGTTAACATAGAAAAGTTTCCCGCACCAAAAGATTCTAACTTGAATTTTCTCAAACCTGGCAGCAATGAAGTGGTTACAAGACCAATGCATGTGCATGAGCACTTGCCTCCCATGTATCCTGAAAAAGAAAAGAGCACAACAGCTGTTGCTAGTATAGTTGAAATCAGACAAAATGGTATTGATACTATAGAAAATGGCAATACAGCTTGTACTAGTCCTGAAATATCTGTTACTGATAGTCCTGAAAAGCCTAAAGATCCTTTCAAGAGACCTATTGATCCTGTATCATTACCTAACAGCAAAAGGCCAAGGTTACGACTTGAAGAGGAAGAGAGGACTAGGGAAATTAGTAGTGTGATGATGACTATGTCAGGGTTTCTTTCTCCAGCAAGAGAAGGTAAACTACCTGAACCACGACCACCTACTATCATAAATGAAAAGTATGAGAAACATAAGGCTAACTCCCATGCAAATCCTGCTAAAGCACCAACATTAGAGAAAAGTGATAAAAAATCTAAGAAAAATAAGTTATTGAATGGTAAAGTTATGAAAAGTAAAAGAAAAGAGAAAGGTCATAAAGGAGAAAGTAGTAAATCTAAAGATAGTAAAAGTAAGTATCCACCAGGATATCCAATTAAGAGCAAAGATGTACATCCAACACTTCACAATCATGTAACTATGCCAGCGCCGAAGGTGGTACCACCTCCTCCCAAACCGGTGGTTCCTCCACCAGCACCACCACCTCCAATTCTGGTTCCTGAACCAATTCGACAAATTAAACAAGAACCAATTGATAGTATACCACCAGTTGCCTCTAAAATCCCATCTAGAACTGAGGATGCCATCCCAGTTCCAAGGAAAATACCTATATCAAAATCTCCACTAGTTTCCAACCCACCTACTGTACATAAAGATCATCAGTCAACAAACACCTTGATTCCAGTAATAAACATTAAAAAGGAAATTGTAGATGAAGAAGAAAAGCTGCAGTCTCAACCAGATAGATCAAAAATAAATATATTCAAAAGGATATCGAACAAATCTAAAGAAGACAAAAACACTCCAGAGGTTGTTACAGAGAAACCAGTCTCTGATCCCATGATCTCAAGGTTGCAAAACTCTGTCCCTGCACCTGAAAATCATTCATTTGATTATGTTAAAGTTAAAACAGAACATCCCGTAGTAAACAATAATGACAACAGCGCATTAGATTTGTCTAAAGAGATAGATTTAAGAACGAATGAGGTCATTAGTATTGATGATGACTCCTTGGACACTCATCCTCATTTATCTAGATCTTTACAAACTGAACCTCGTCCAAGTTTATCAATTAACAAATCATTGCAAATACCATTTGCCAAAGATGTAGCTAGTGTCAGTCCAAAAATTAAAAAAGAAAAGAAACATAAAGATAAAAAGGATAAAACAGCAAAAATGCAGGCAAAACTGATTAAGAAACAACAACAGCAACTAGCATTTGAGATGGCTCAAGCGGAAAAACAAAGCTTGAAGCTAGGCAGTTCTAAACCTAAAAGGCCAAAGAATGATTCTAAACTGCCACAAATGCCTCCAGGCTTTTCATTCTTTCCTGGCTTACCACCTCCTGGAGGACTTCCTGGCCCTGGATTAATTCCTAACCCGGGGTTGATACCTGGCAGGGAATTTCTGGCTGGTTTAGCAAATAATCCAGCTTTAAGAGGTCTCCCTTCCCCTGGTCTTCTGACAAATCCATTTGCCTTAGGAGCTGGTGGCCCAGGTCTCATTCCTGGGCATCCATTTCTGCCTGGAAACTTAGGTCCTGGGCTTCCAAATCCATTAATGTCAATGGGTAATTTTCCACATTCGTCTCGATCGAATGTTAAAATACCGTCTATGTTACGTCGTCCTAGTTTAGAAGTAATTCCAGTTGACAATGATGATGATAGAGGTGTGCATAAGTCTCCTGTGATGTCCCGAGAAAAAGAAAGACATGATAAGCACAAATCTCCCACTATTCCAAATATTTTACAAAAAAATAAGTCAAAGTCACATAAAGATCATAAATCAAATATGTATAAAATGCCTCCTATTCAGCCTGACATAACAATTGAATTAAATCCTCCAAAAGTTGAACCTGTTAAGCAGGAGTCTCCGAAAGAGCCTCCACCCCCTCCTGTTCATATGCCTTCACCGGAGCCTCCGGTCACTATTCCTAAGGTTCAGCCACAACCGGAACCCGAAAGAATCGCTTCTCCTGAACCAGAAGCAGCAGAACCAGAAAATTCTGATAAGAAAAAGGATAAATCTCATAAAAAGGAAAAGAGAGATAAAGATGGTATTAAAATTAAAAAGAAAAAGGACAAAAAAGATAAAAACAAAGAAAAATCTGAGAAAAAACGTGATAAAGAAGAAAAGCATGAGCTGAAAGATAAAATAAAGAAAGAGAAGAAAGAGAAGAAAAAAGATAAATTAGTAGATGGTTTAGTGCCTAAATTAACATTAAAGCTTAACTCTTCTAATTCGAATTCACCAATGCCGCCCAGTTCGCCGGATACATTTAAATTAAACATCAAACCAGTAGTTAAAAAGGAAGAAGAAGAACCAGTATCTCCTAAGGAAGAGCCAGTATCGCGAGAACACAGTCGATCTCCAGAATTAGCGCAGATTTCAGCATTAGTCACAAGACCGCCTAAGCAGAAGCATTCTAAGCATAATAATGTCAGTGAAGAGGCCCCGCCGACTTCACCGCCACCCTCAGTTAGTTCACCGACTAGAAAAAATAGGCCGCCGTCAAGTCATTCCAACAAATATAAAAGAATATTATTTAAACCATTAACAAAGAAGGGCCATGTAGAAAACTTTGATGATGATTTAGCTACGGAAACTGAGGAATCTGCAACGCCAGTGCCAGTGCCACTCTCTACGACGCCGGCGCCTCCTGATAGTAAACCGAGTGGACCTTTGCCGACACCCTTTTACTTGGATGACCACGGCAATAAAATATGGGTTTGTCCAGCTTGCGGTAGGCCTGACAACGGTTCGCCAATGATTGGTTGTGACGGCTGTGATGGATGGTACCACTGGGTCTGCGTAGGAATCACGGAGGAACCCGGCGCGACGGAAGACTGGTTCTGCAAGTCTTGCCTAGCAAAGCGAGCTGCGATGGTGTTCACGGGAGTCCCTTCAGGCAAAAAACGAGGCCGCAAACCTAAAGCGGAAAAAATGAGAGACTGTCACTGATAGCGGATGTTTATGTTGTTATTGAGATTAGTTTTAATTTTTCTTTCGATAGTCGCGAATAAGTGGTATGATTGTTAATGAATTAATTGTTGAATGATATCATGAAGAAATGTTTTCATCATTTATAATGTTATATCATAGGCTAGAATGTAAGTATAGATAATAATTGAATATTGACATAAAATGTTGAACATAAAATAGTGTAGTTCTTGTAATAATTACCATAATTTTAATACTTATTTTGTTACGATTTCTTTATTTCTCGGTCGCTCGATTAGATCAAGATAAATAATGGCGGATGTGTTATACACTTCTCGCGTGTAAACATAGAGGTTTAATATAAGATTCTTTTTATATTGTACAAAAACTGAATTTACTTAAGAAAATTGGTGATGTATAAAGTAATGTAGTGAATATTTAAATAATAATAAACAGAAGAAGGCTGGATGTACTTCTGGCCAATATTTGAATATTTTCATATTATAATTTTAATATAACCCTGTTTTTTTTTTTTGTTAATGTTGTTCCATCATTTTAATGTACGAGGCTAATACAATCGCTTAACATAATTGGAAATATGTTCAAACGATTGTAGTAGTCTCACCATAGATGAAGAGGGGAGACAAAATGTAAACTTTTGATTTCAGCCAGTGGCCAATAAACATTGGTTCGTGAGTTGTAGTATGATTTCTAACTTTGCAATACAGAATGAACGATTTCAATCTTTCTGTGCGGCAAAGTACTTTCTTATCCCTAAAGGTAGGTCACTATTTCGAACGCGAGTTGCTTTCGTCACGAACGATAAGTAGGATAAATGTTTTCACATACGAAACTGTAATTGCATAAATAAACCTGATTTCTCGAGTATAACCCATATCAATAACCCAAAGATATCATAATTAACACACTTCTTTCAATGATGGTCAGTTTTATATTTACCAAATGTTTCGTACAACCATTTTCATGTTTAGGAGTTGAAAGTTTTTAACTTTAGCTAACAGAACAATCTCATTTGCAGCCTAGGATCGGCCAATAAACGGTCACTAGGTACTTAACACCAGATAGATCTAATTGCTGGCAAAAACAGTAGGTAGCGAATAGTACCGATCTATATGTTACGGTAAGAGTGAATAATTGAAAATTATTAATATTTATCTATTATTATTAATAATTACCGAAAGTCGAGGCTAAAGTCATATAGCCAGAGGCTATTAAACCATGGACAAAATATTGAAATTATACTCTGTTTTGTGCGATTATAACCAAAAAAAAAAATAACCACGGAGGTTAATGCAAGGGGCTGCGCTTTGCCTTGCTCCTTGCATTAACCTCCTAACCTAACCGGTCCATATCGGTTCTGTGCAACCAGCCTGTATTATTATTAATAATAACCACCCGGTAATTATTAATAATCTTCAATTATTCACTCTTACCGTAACATATATACTTAATAGGCTCGACCTCAATTTACCTCTAACAAACTACCCCGATATAACTACATCGCGGGCTAAATGCGAAGAAATTGTTTACGTACTTGATTTTGATCGCTCATTTAACCCTGTACCAGGCAAAACGGAAGCCACTTTACGAAAACTGTATTTACTTCTTATTTTCTTGGTATTGCACAGGCACAGTTTACTAACTCGATGTTCTATTACGAAAACTGGGTATCATCCATTCTACTGTAAACAAACGATAGTTTAGATACATCATTGCGATATACCCCAGTGCAATTACACGAAATATGTGTATCAAAACTGCTGGTGGTGTAGTAGAATGGAATAGGTATCTACCGACAATGATCAATTACTGGTACATCAGTAGGTACATAGCCGTTGCAACAGGATTCTTGATCGCGTCCAAAATTACCCGAAAACTCACGTTAGTCCCTATGCATTGAAGAAATACTACCGTAAACAAAGCTCTAAGGATAGCTGCAGATTAGAGCCACGCTCCGTACAGCACCTACCTATTCAAATAAGTACTAAAACCTAGAGTTTTCACCGAGAACTGTAAACACTGCTTTGAAAGAAGTAGACCGTTTGTGCCGACCTAAATCAGATAATAAAAATAAAAATGATATCTACCTAAATCCAAATGAAACTACCTCGTAACTCCTCTTAATATTGTAGAACTAAGATCTCAAACATCCTCAAGCGATATATTGGAATAAAGCTGCGGAACAGAGTCTTCAAAGGCAAATCTAAGCTCCAAGTACCTACCTACCTATTCTTAAGAGATTTGTAAAGGATTAAGTGCAATACCTACTAATGTACTGACTGTTCGTTCGTTTACGGACCGACGACGCGACGGTGGTAAGTCGCCGATAATCGCTGGATACGCTAGACCAATTTGTGTGGAGAACCTTGGGGGAGATCTTCGCACTGGGATGCGGCCCGACTTAGTGAGTGTGCGCGTAGCCTACGGCCCTTCTAGCCCAGTAGCGGGGCAAGAACCTCACTTTCAGGCTCGTGTTTAATTTTAAAAGTGGGGGTAGGTATCCAGTTTCGCATTGTGGTCTTCATAAAACAACGCTGTTGATTTCCAGAATGAATAAATAAATAAACAAGATTAGTATATAAAAGTAGCATTGGCCTTGGTAGGTATATAGGTAATTTAGTTGATCAATGGCTGTCGATATGCCTAACCCCTCCCTATTATGTACCTATTGACATACCTACCTATATTGAGTAGGAAAGCAAAAATATACCTATAGGTACTCTGGCAAATAATTCAATGCAGTAAATTACAGTTCCAGTGTGCCCAATGTTCCACTTTCGGAAAGAAAAAAATAGTGATTCGGTTTTAGTGAATGAATATGTAATTGGTGAATCGTGGCACAGCTCATCCCCGCTCTGCTCCGCTCCGCCTCAGTGGAAGTGCAGCTTAAAACGTTGCGTCCTCGCATGCGATGACGTTTCAACGAATCGACGGACGAGAATTGAGGGAGGCGGGCGACGGAGCTACGCTGCGTCGTCGACGGACTGCTACGGAGTCAAATGGCATTGTGGAGACTGAAGAATACATTGCAGTGACGTGCGTCGTTCTCTCGCGTTACGACGTCGTCGTACTTCGTTCGTTACAAAGCATACCTACATTACGTTGATCCGTTGCGATGAAGTAACACACTGCTCTAATGGGGCCACACTCTAACTAAGAGTACTTACCCACCCAAATTTAGGTACCTACTTACACAAATGTTTGCATCACTTACTTAGAAACCCTGTAGTTATTTGATTTTCGTGTGTAGGAAGCTGTAGGTTTCTACAATACCTTGGGTGTTTTTCGCCTAGCGCATCTTCTGTTAGGGCGTGTTGCGATGCCTCAGCGGAAAATGTTCGAATTTTAGGGAGCTATTCATAAAAAACAGTTTTACCAACGTTGTCCAAGGGAACTTTTTTAATCCATGTAGAGTAGATTAATTAGTTTTTCGTGGATTATTCAACTAATGATTAATTTGTGTGTGACGTGAGGTAAATTAATTAAATAAAACACTTTTTAACCGTATTTATCGCGTTTAATTTATATTTTACATTTTAACTCGACGTTTCGGTGTCTTTGCAGACCCCGTGGCATGGTCACGAGCAACTGAGGTGTCAGGCGTCTTGACAGTGGAAAAAGTTATACATCATCACCTCCGTTTCTCAGTCTTCGAGAAATGGAATCCAGAACGCTACGTGGTCTGCAAAGACACTTAAACGTCGAGTTAAAATATAAATTAAACGCGATAAATCCGGTTAAAAAGTGTATCATTTAATAGTAGGAATCGCGAAAACTTAAGACAATATAAGGTAAACTAATTTCCCTTACAGGCACACAAACTATATGGTGCCAAAGTAAGCTTTTCATGTAGGTACAGTCAGCTACCTACATGAAAGCTGTAGGTACCTACCAAGCTTGTAGGAAAGAGACCGCACTGCTCGGAACTAAGGGCTAGGTATCCTAGTACACACTCTCAGACCCAAGCCAGTCTTTCCAAAGCCCGTGTGCTTTCATTTTCGACCTCATCTTCACTCACCATCAGGTGAGATTGAGGACAAATGCGGGTTAAGTCTATAATAAAAAAAAAAATAAGTTTGATTGGCACGGGACTCGAACCGAGCACCTCTCACGCTGCAGGTCGACACGGAGGTCATCTAACCTTGTTTTATGTAGGCCCCACAGTGGAACTAGAGGTATCCTAGTAATTTCATTTGTGATTGTGATTCGCAATTACTTCTCTTCATACACGTTTTTCTTCTATGACGATGGGTGGAAAACGGGTTCAGCTTTGGCGTTTGTCCCATTCCATAATTCTAGGTCAATAGAAAATAAGCTACCCGCGGGTATAAGGCTGTCGGCAAATAAGGCCTAAGAATCCAAAATCGTACTAAATGTAGTGTTTTGCGTGTACAAGTTGCTGCGTAGTTGCGGAAGCACGTTGGTCTGACCCCCGTGCTAGTATCTCCGAAAAACTTTCGGCGGTGGGGTCACGCGGCATGCATTATAAAAATCGGCTCCAGTAAAACCTAAATACTTATTTTTTGAAATATTACACTTGCTTACCTGTGTTGGTTATCTGTTTATTTATTAATGTATGCTTATCAAAATTTAATTATATGTATGCCCATGGTCGACGGATATTAAGGCCTATAAAATTGTACCAGATGCCTTATTATACTCCAACTTTTTTACTGCTAAATAAGGCGGGGCGTGTTTTTGAAATTTTTGTGCTTGTGTAAGTAATTGTTTATGTCTAATATATGTGTAATTATTTTCAATTATTACAGTCAACTTGCCTACCTACCAAACGGGCATTGTTGTCAGAAGATCATCTGATCTCAGCTGTTCGAGCAGTACAAAAACTATGAGAGACATTTGGCTGAAAAGGCCATAATTATCGCGGTACGCCAGCCTCAAAAGGTCTGCATGATAAATATAATAAAGAGATAAGAAATACTTAGTAAGGTAATGAAAAAAAAGAAAAGTAAGAAAAATACCAAGAGGAGAATTTAGAGAAGGCAAGAGAAGGGAATAAATGTAGAACAGAAAAAATGAAATATAAAAACAAAACGAAAGAAAGCTAAAATCGTATCTGCCATGAAGTCTACCACCATCACCAGGCACTACATCAAAACAGTTCATGCCCGCGAAAAAGACAGAATAGATGATACCACGCAATGCGTCATCCATTCGCAATGCTAAATGGTATCACGAATAGGACGTCGGTTTTTTTTTTTTTTTTGTTTTTCCGCCACAGAAGACAACCCCTCAGAGCACCCGCAGGCCTATTGACCGTACGAGAGCTCACTGAGAGGAGGAGGAGAATACGTCAGAAGTACGAAGGGGCACTTGCATCGATTGAAGGTACTAACAAATTTTAGCGTCCTGGCTCATTCGGATAGATTTTTTTATGACTGCTATGTTCCTATACTTTATTCGTATGATCTCAAAAATAGCGATTTGGACATTATAAGTTGATTTTTAGATGGTTTATACAATAGGCCTTTTTACCCTACCTTAGTACCTGTAATAAGGCCTTTAGACTGAGTTTATAAAGCAGTTTCATATTAATTTAGTTTTCAGCCGGAGATCAAACTTTTTGGTTAAATTCTGTAGTCATTAAAGTACATAACTGCAAATTTCCCTTAGCTAGGCCTTCATAGCCGCGGGTACCCTATCCTGTAGGTTTTGATAACATTGCGATCGTCAAATTTTCGGCATAAAATGTTATGACGTAGGTACGTATCGGTGCTTATGCCCCGATATTATTACGTGAACTTGGAAATTTGTTTCTTTCTCAAATATTCCAGACACTACATCATCATCATAGCTCCGTGAATTGAACCACCCATGAACCCATTGCAGGGCTGAGTCTCTCCTTTGGGTTACGAGCAGGTTTAGTATCCACCAAGCTGGCCCAGTGCTGGTTGGTGGATGTCGGGATTTTCAGGGTGCCGAAAAGGCTTCTGACAAACCCTAACGACTACTGTATACAAGTATACGGCACCCGGGACCGACTGCTTAACGTGCCCTCCGAAGCACGGAAGTCGTCGTGACAAGTAAATGATCGGCGGTTACCCATCATAATACCGGCCACACCGAACGCGCTTAGCCTGCGATATCGTTTGATATGCACAGTTACCACGGCGCCACAACGACTAGATACCACGCATTCCTGAAAAAAAAAGGTTGATAGACGGACTAACAGGCGGAGTAAAGTGAACCTGGGCTCCGTTTTTTTTATTTTGAGGCATGTACCCTAACAGCCCGTTCACACATGGTCCGTTTTCCTGGATACGTTTTTTTTTCATCGATGGCGCATGGAGTCGTCTGAGCGACTTCACATATGGCACAGTACCTATTCAGTACACTTATTTACGGTACAAAAACGTATCCAGTAAAACGGACCATGTGTGAACGGGCTGTAAGAGCTCGTCACTCGTTTTGCAATTTGTTGTGCAGTTTAGTCTTTATTTTACACATCAATACATCTCAAATTGCAATTATAAGTCCAACCGCGCCCGCCAAGCGTCCGATCCGCCTCCACCACCACAAGTGATTTGAGATTGGTTGATGTGTTAAATAAGACTCAAATTGTAAACATAACACCTGTTGGATACAGGTGAGGCGCGTGGCCTGCGCTTGACGGGCGCGTGTGGTGATTCAAACAATGTCAATACTAGAATTTATTTATTATACAAAAATGATAATTTACAGTCACAACTACACAGCTTGATATTATATTACACAACAAAATGCAACTTGATACAGCCTTTTTATGATAAAGCAGCAAATAATTACAATTCAACAAAATCCTCGCATAAGATTACATTCGCAAACAAGAACTAGTTAAAAATAAACTGTAAAATAATAACAAGAACCTTTTTCTTAAAGGTAATTAAAATATTTCACATAAAACTCACTAAAAATGATCTACGTAAATTTATTTACTTATTTGGCTGTGATCCTGTTGGTATGCTGTCTGTAGGCGGTGCAGGCTTGCTCTTATTCCAATCCTTAAGCCCTTCTGGCAGTGAAGTATCTTCATCCAATGAACCTGTACCTTCAACAAACTCTTCATAGGTACTCTTTTCCTTGAAGGGACGTGGCCCTAATAACTCAATCATGTCATCTCTACTTAGGATCTCCTGCTTTAATAACCTTTCAGCCACTTTAATTATGTTATCTTTGTGCTCGGTTAACAATTCAGTTGTGTGCTTGTGAGCAGTGCCTATCAAATCTCTAACTTCCGAGTCAATCAATTCTGCTGTTTTCTCAGAATATGGTTTGTCTATGACCATCTCCCCAGGTTGTGGCATTTCAAATGACACATTGCCAACCTTTTCATTCATACCATAGTGTACTATTTGTGCATAGGCACTTTGCGTAATTTTCTTTAAGTCATCTTGTGCACCTGTTGTGATTTTACCGAAGAATAACTCTTCACTCACTCTTCCGCCCAATGTCATGCACATTCTATCAAATAATTGTTCTTTGCTGTACAAGTATTGTTCTTTGGGTAAATATTGGGCATATCCAAGACCTTTGCCTCTAGGAATAATTGAGACTTTGAGTAGTGGGTCTGCATGTTGCAGGAACCAACCAGCAACAGCATGGCCAGCTTCATGGTAAGCAACTATCTTCCTCTCATCTGGCTGTAATACATTGGATTTCTTTTCCATACCTGCTACTACTCTTTCAATAGCTTGTTCAAAGTTCTTCATATTGATGTCATTAGCAAGTTCTCTAGCAGCTATGAGAGCAGCTTCATTACATACATTGGCAATGTCAGCTCCAGTAAATCCTGAAAAAATAACATTATAATGGGATTAGTGGATAAGATTGACAAAATTTGATTAAATAATCAAATGTTGATCATGGCTATCATACCTGGTGTCAATGCTGCCATTTTACGAGCCAAATTTTCTTTATTTATTGTTGTTTTCAAGGGAGAAAGATGGACTTTAAAGATTGATGCCCTTCCCTTAATATCAGGAGCAGGTACAAAGATTTGTCTATCAAATCTACCAGGTCTCAACAAAGCTTTATCAAGAATATCTACTCTGTTTGTTGCAGCCAACACCACAACATTTATAGTTGTGTTAAAACCATCCATTTCCACCAGGAGTTGATTCAAAGTGTTTTCTTGTTCTGAGTGTCCTCCAAAGCTACGGCCTCCTCGTTTCCTACCAACTGCATCTATTTCATCAATGAACAGAATGCATGGAGCATGTTTTCGAGCCATAGAGAACATGTCTCTTACTCTTGAAGGGCCAACTCCTACAAACATTTCCAAGAACTCTGATCCAGAGACTGTAATGAATGGAACATTAGCCTCTCCTGCCGTGGCCTTAGCAAGCAAAGTCTTACCGGTACCAGGAGGTCCGGTAAGTAGAGCTCCCTTTGGAATTTTAGCACCCAAGTCAATGTATTGTTGAGGATTCTTCAGGAAGTTCACAAACTCCATGATCTCAATCTTTGCTTCTTCACAACCAGCAACATCTTGAAACTTAACTCCAATGTCACTTGGATTTATGAGTTTAGCAGTAGATTCCATTACACCACCAAACAAACCTCCACCTTTACGTCCTCCTCTGCCCATCATGTCTGCAGATCTTCTCATCATGTAAATCAAAAATCCTATTATTAATAGAGTAGGAAGCATACCAGTCAAACTGGATGCTTCTACTTCAGTTTTGTAAATAACAGGGAGAAAGTTAGGGGGTTCCATATTCATCTCTATTTGGGAATTTTCTAGATTTCTTTCAAAAGAATCAACACTGCCTATTGCAAACCATATTATTTTAGTTTCCATTGCAGAACCAGGTTGCAGTTTTACTCTAACCCATTTTTTGTTAATAACTTCAAGTCTTTCCACCATCCCCTTGTTTAGATATAAGTTTACAAAGTCTTTCCAACTTATTTCACGATATCTTAGTTCAAAATAAGCTATGGATGCAAATAATGTCATTATTCCTGCTGCACCAAATAACATCCATTTTTCTCTGTCTTGACCTTCGTAGCCGCCCCGGCCGCCACCCCTGTTACCGCCAGGTGTAAACATGTTCATATTCCATTTTTCTGGTGAAGAACTAGGTTTCGGCGAGGAAGGAGAACTTTTTGATGGAGCTGGTGAATCTTTGTCTTTTTCTGATTTTTTTGCCTGCTTTTGACTGGTACCAGGTTCAAAGTACTTTTCGAATCCCTTAGGTGGTTTTTTACAAAATTCATACCACTGGTTCAACACAGAATCTAGAGCTGGAACACCGATAGGCTGAAGTTTATGTCCATTAAAATGAATTTTCGAAAGTTGTGATTGGGTTAATCTTAAGCCTTTCCACATTTTGTTGCTTGTTTATTTTTATAATCTGTTTTAATATTATTATGTTATTACACAATGTTAGATCAGAAAATAAATCGGAGAAAAACGTCATGGATTGTATTGAATTGGCTTGGCGAACATGGTTGGTTATAAAATTTGTCAAGTGTGACTGGTGTCACTAGTGTCAGTGAAAGTGAAGTAAAGTTAGTGAATGGAGGAAGAGTTAAGTGACCGAAATTGGACAAGATAGACTTTTCTGTTAAGGAAAAGTAAGAAATCTCTATTTCGTGTAAGAAGTAAAGAGATCGAGAACTACATGAGGCAAGCCCTAAATGGAAACCCCAAGGAAAGCGTAAGCGTGGCCGCCCTAAAAAGACCTTCGCAGAGGCAAAGAACATTGGAAAGACCTGGAGCGAACTGAAGCGCGAAGCTCATGACCGAGCGGGATGGCGAAGCACTATGGTATGGAAGCCCTCTGCCCTATCTAGGGGACAAAGGAACATAATTCAAGTCAGTCTGTATATTTGTGTAGTAGGTATATATAGGAAAAAGAGGGCACGCTTAGGGAGATTATCGATTTTGAAGCGCCTATATATTTTGAATCCGGAAACTTCGCACCCACTCAAACGCAGGTATGCGCACGTATGCACATATATTCAAATGACTTGGTACTCCTTCCTATCGCACGTGTTGAGTCAATGATATCTGACATAAAATGACAAAAAAAACTCAATTGAAATTCGAAAGGGTCCATTGTGTGAAATCTCAATGAGTCAAAGAGATTTGACTATACCAAAAAATAGTGATAAAATAGTCATAAATAGTGACGCATATAAAAAAATAGTCGCATTATAGTTTTGGCGGTATAGCTATAGGTTGGTGAGGATTAACGTCAACGAAAGAACGTCAAGCTGTAATCCTCACCTCTCGTGCATGTTAACGGCAAGGTCTATCGACTTGGTTTAAGTTCCGAAAAATAGTCGTGAAATAGTGATAACGACATGCCAAAGCTCATAAATAGTCGGCTAACGACTCCAGAGATGTAAAGGTACCCTGGTGAGGATTACAGCTTGAACATTTGAAAACTTCGAATTTCTCCGGAACGCCTTCGACTCGTTCCAAGGCGTTCCAATTTATCAAACGAAACATACATACTTTCCTTGACCCTTAGAACGACACATTTATTTATTTTTACCTACCACCAAGGTACGGAAAACGGTAGGTATGGTAATCCAAATCGTTGTCAAACCCTCAACAAATTACGACGACCACTTTGGCGAAGGGGTAAACCTGTCTGCCGTAGACACCAGTGGTTACGGGTTCGATTCCCGCACGGAACTAGAAAAAAAACATTCCGTGTCTGGGTGTTTATCTATTTATATTCTAAGTTCCCCCCTAGTTCGCGACATGGTTTGTATTTCCGATTTTAATTTTAAGGGTTATTAAGTAAGTATTCTTCCCCGTACTTATCACAAAATCCATTGCAGATCACAGACTACAAAGAATAAAAGTTAACAAAACTTACTAGCAAACCAAAAGAGCACAAAGATAAATAATAATTTTGTACGCGACTTTCCACCATAGAAATGTAGGTAGGGATAATAAAAAGTTTTTATTTTCAAATTAAATCAGCCCAAAATAATTATCGTTTCATACGGCTATTTCATCATTATTTTTTAGCACAAACCTTGAAAGTTGAAGGCGTTTCGGAGAAAATTGAAGTTTTCAAATGTTCAAGCTATAATCCTCACCAGGGTACCTTTATATCTCTGGAGTCATTAGCCGACTATTTATGAACTTTGGCGTGTCGTTATCACTATTTCACGACAATTTTTTGGAACTTAAACTAAGTCGCTAGACCTTGCCGTTTACGTGCACGAGAGGCGAGGATTACAGCTTGACGTTCTTTCGTTGACGTTAATTTTCACCAATTACGACATTTTTTTTATATTCGTCACTATTTATGACTATTTTATCACTATTTTTTGGCAAAGTCAAAATTCCTTTCCATTGAGATTTCAAAAGTGAGGATTACAGCTTGAAAGACACCATTGTGAATCCAAATTCACGCAGAAGTTGGACAATTCCACGAAAATAAAAGATGAAACGCTCGCGCATGATATCTCAGTGTTTCCACTGTATTGGATAATAATGAGCCATCAAAGACTACGGACTACTGTGAAGATAAAGTGAAATAGATTCAGATTCAATAAGGCATAAATTGACGCATTTCTATCCAACTGTCCCCCGACTGCATATAAACCACTTTCTCATCCATTAAACAGCTTTGTTTCTATGCGCTTCGCCCCTATAAGTTTAATACCATCTTTAGTGTAACTGTAAGAGGAATTCACTGCTTGATTTTAATAAAAAATAAAAAAAACCCATTGTTAGGGATAATGCAATAAAGAATTCAAGAAGCACAATACAGTAAAAAAAAAAACAAATTCAAAACTGAAAACTATAAAACAAACCTGTAAAACCAGTCAATAAGTTAACATTTTTTAGTGGCATAAAACATTAGCATTCAGTCAATCAATGCCCAGTGGGGGGTACATTAGATTCATCATTCATCAATCTATCATGCAAATCTATCTATCTATTTCCATCCATTCTATTTGTAATTACTCTTTGAGCCAACCCGTGTGTTGACGAATTAATTTTCTGTTGTTTTGACAAAAAGGCAATTATGGTTTATATCATTTCATTAACTTAATCAGGCTTTTAGACATTACTTGTTGTAATCAGACAAGTATCTGTAAGAAAACCGTGAAGTTAGTAAATTTACAACAGATTGCATGAGGTGTGCTATTTTCATTACGGATCTTGTTACGTTATGGATCAAGAACAACCAGAAAGCAGCAGCAGCACTAGCACACATTACGGAAAGAGAACTCGTCCTTTACTTCTACAGTCAAATACTAAATTACCCCGATTGTCAGCGTATGCAAGCGCAAGCTCAAGCAGTGGTTTAAAAAACACGAAAAAGTCTAGTCCAACTTCGCCTAAAAAGTCAAAACTTAGCTATAGCAAAAGTGATGTGCCACCGTCTGGGACTATTGTGCCTGATAACTATGTGCGTAAGGCAGGACCTTATTTACTAGGACCAAAACTGGGTCCTAGTCCAGTTAAAAGTATTGTTCAATGTTTGGCTAGGAAAGAAAAAACTGATAGTTTTTATCAGATAAAAATATTAACTCTAAAAAATGAGGGTCAGGCAGAAACTCAGGATGATAGGCAAGGAAAAATGTTACTGCACACAGAGTATTCATTGCTATCTTTACTTAAAGACCAGGATGGGGTGATTCATCATCATGGTCTTTTTAAGGTAAGGATGATAAAGATAGTTCATAAGTTTTTTTTCTCCAAAGACAGATCTCTTAAATTCTATCAATATTATATTTAATTTGTTTTTGTGCTTTAAGGAAAATGCATTGGAGGAAATGCCAAACCCAAACGGAACTGGGTTTGTGTTTACTGGCAGGGTTCGTCAAAGATTATTTTTAGTATTAGATTCTGTAACAGCCCACCAGTTCAGTGAAAAAGGCAATGAACTTATTAACCTACAGCAGTATGTAACAAAAGTAAAGAAAGTACCAGAGAAAGAAGCCATTTTAATATTTTATGATATTGTTCGAGTAGTTGCTAATTTACATAAGGTTTGTGTGAGATTATTTTAGAAAAAATATCATGTGTCAATTTCTTTTCTTTTGAATATACAGTAATGGAAATTTCTTTCTGTTTTATTAATATGTTTTGCATTTCAGAGTAATATTGTACACAGAGATCTGAAATTAGGAAATATTGTGCTGAATCAGAGGACAGGGCGCATTACAATCACAAACTTCTGTCTTGGTACACATTTAGGCAGTGATAGAGATTTGCTAAAAGATCAGAGAGGTGAGATGTTTTAATATGTTATGACGTCAAGCTTTAATTTTTTTTGATAATACAGGGTTGCTGGTTGACCTAGATTCGTCTATGAAACTAAGATATTTTTCTACAGTTTTAAATTAAAACCTAGATTGTTATACCTTGTCGGGTAGCTGACAAAACGTAGATGTTTTTAAGCTCATCTGCCGAATGTCTGCCATAATAACTTTCTTTAGATGTTCTTAAAAGAAAAGTAAACAGATTTTTTGAGCTTTCAATTGCTCACAATTATTTATTTTGTAATTTAACATAGATTTTTGGTTACTAAGATCCTAGAACATCTTAATCCGCATGTAAGAAATAAAAAAAACCTGAAACTCAAAATATCCTGTACTGCAAAATGCCTGAAATTCATTATACTTGCATGTAAGAAAGTCCAATTAAAAAAATGACAACCAATGTACATTTTTATATATGTATACTTAATTAAATAATAGAACCAGACCTCAATTATTTACCTCTATTTCTGCAGAATTTGTGTGCAACATTTGGCTTGTATCTATTAAAATGTATTATTGTTACTCAATTTTTTGGACAATTACTTATAAATCGTTTTTGAATATTCTTGTTTTATATGATAAAGGATACATAAGAGGTGATCCCATATAAATTTCATGAAAAACTATTGAGAAAAAAAAAATGATAAAATATGTATGAAAGCAGAGAATATATTTGTGTTGACCTTATACTTCAGCCAAAGTTTTGAGAAGGATTTCAAAATTCATTTTTTTTTAATTCTTTGCATATTTTCATAAGTCATTGTAAAATTGTTTTTTTGTGGTGTTATAATAATGTAGATTTTATATGAGACCTATATTCTTTTTTAATTTGTACTACTCTGGGTAATTCATAATTTTATATTTTCAGGCTCCCCAGCATACATATCCCCTGATGTGCTCTTGTGCAAACCATATCTCGGTAAACCATCCGACATGTGGGCTCTGGGCGTGGTCTTATACACAATGCTGTATGGACAGTTTCCCTTCTGTGATACAAGCTTAGCTCAATTGTTTACAAGGATTCAAGCAGCTAGTTATAATATACCACCGTGAGCATTAAAAAAAATTATTAATCAATATTTGTGCTTGGTGCAATAATTTTCCAACAGTCTTGTGCTTTCATTCTTGCTAGAAAAGTTAAAAAATTTATTTGTTTAAAATCACAGTAGAAATGGGATAAAATGTTATAAAAAGTTTCATTAAATCAAAAGTTAACATTCAAATCTGTTCAAAAACTTTCTTAAACTTAAATAACTGTCTAGATATACAGTGTGTTGATAAAATTTAATGTACTATATGTGGTTGAAGTATCGAAAATCTGATCCCCATCTCACTGTATAGTGATTTTAGTCTGTAATTTCAAATTAATGCATGGAATATATTTTTCTTTTTATTTTTATTCCATTTTGAAAGTATCAACTTACACCACTTGCAACATTGCTTATAAATGGGACCTATTTGTCATCCTATTTGATCCTCCTATCCAGCTATCCTATTACATTCTATTTGCCACCCATAGGATCACTAGAAGTTAACATTTTTGCCATAAAAAGTCTTTAATGAATATAATTTAATTGTGTTTCAGAGATGGCAATTCCGTCCAGGTTTCGGACAATACTGTGTTTCTCATCCAAAGACTTCTAGTTAAAGACCCTAAACACAGACTGCTTGCCCATGAGGTACGTAATATTTATGAGCCCAGACGTAAGTGATTCCGAGTTCGATTCCTGCTCAATGCTATAGTTTGTGTGTATGAATGATTATGTTTTAAAGAAATTATAATAATGTTCGTAAAGAAGAATAAAGATGAAAATTAAATAAAACACTTTTTAACCGGATTTATCGCGTATATTTACATTTTAAATTTTGACTCGACGTTTCGATGTCTTTGCGGACCCCGTGGTCACGAGCGACTGAGGTGTCAAGCGTCGGATTGATAGATTGAAAAAGTTATATATCATCATCTCCATCTGTTTCTCAGTCTTCGAGCGTAGCGTTCTGGATTGACACAAAACGAGCTGACAGTATCTTGAGATTGGAAACTATCACCGACATGGGACCCTATCCTGAAAAACATTAAATCTAACATCCAGCAAGCTGCACGACCTGAAACTCAAGATACTGTCAGCTCGTTTTGTGTCAATCCAGAACGCTACGCTCGAAGACTGAGAAACAGATGGAGATGATGATGTATAACTTTTTCAATCTATCAATCTTTAAAATGTAAATATACGCGATAAATCCGGTTAAAAAGTGTTTTATTTAATAGTATGAATCGCGAAAACTTAAGACAATAAAGATGAAAATGTTTATAATTTATAGAACATCCAGATATGGATACTTTCCCAAAGTTCTGCACGTAATTCTTTTTTGGCGACAAAATGCTGCCATAACTTTTGGAGTCAACATTTAAAAAGTTTTATTCGTCATCTCAATGTTGCCATAGCATTTGATCCTAATGGACGATTAAGTCGTATATGACGAGATTGAACTGTCTAGTTATAGTCAGGCTAATGATATTAGAAAGTAGATTCGATGTGTAGGGTGTTCATTCATGGCCTGTCGTGAGTAAGCAGTTTTTTTTATTGGTGAAACCCGCATTTATCCACTACTTCGACTGACAGCACACGGGTTTAAAGAGAACCTGGCTCTGAAGGAGAACACTTCTTGGATTCGTCGCCTTTTACGACACCATTATCCAGGTTGTCACGTAAATTAGCCCCCACTTTCATCACACCCACGGAGTTCGAGCGAAACTTGTCTTACCCCCCCAAAAAATGATGCTTTTTAATATCCTTAATAACCCACTTACTCCTCTCTATTTGCGTGAAAGGTTTTCACACTCTCACTCTCAGGATACGCCATGTAGAGCACATTTGCGTACTCTTTTACATATGCCTTCTCATGAAACCGAATATTATTCCTACTCGTTCTCTGTCCATGCAGTCAGATTATGGAATTCGTTGCCTCATGTAATTCGTGAGTCTAAAACGATATCTATTTTTAAAAAGAAACTCAAAGATCACTACTATTCGCTACTGTAAACTATGTTACCCACATTACTATCTAAATGATATTACGATAATTATATAAAATAATGTATGTGTAAAGTATATTTAATAATATGTGTATGTATTGGTATGTATATTAATTCATATGTATGTATATTTAGTACACACTATTATTGCTTTTCAAACCATACTCTCCAGTCATAGGTCTGCCTGCTGTAAGAAATTTCGTAACAGATAAGCTGTACCTTTGTACTTATTTTTATTCATTGTCTCTTAATTGTATCTCAACTGTGTGTACATAAATTGTTAAATAAATAAATAAATAAAAAATGATGCTTTATTGAAAGAAACCTCTCTACTAACTGACTATAGGACTTTTATAACAGTTAATTCAATTTTTACAGGTTTTAGACCAGTTATCTAGTATAATAGCAAGTTATGTAATAGTGCCAAACCCATCTGAGGATCTACAAGTTGTACCTGATATACCTTTAGAAGAAGAAAAAGAAAAACCGTCAAGCAATAATGAAAAACCGGTGGAGGATCGAAAACCGTTTCTAAATATACCGGACAGTATTGAAAAATCTCCTGGTTCTAATGTGAGTACAGAAATATTACTATTATTATAACAGGGTGTTTGGTACATGGCCGGCCAGATTATCAGCTGTGCCTAAATGGCCATTAAAAGCCATTTGTTTTTTTTTTAATAAGATTTTAAAACTTTTTTGTTTATCACCCTGAAATCATAATAAAAAAATAAAAATAAATAAAGTATTGAGTGTAGACAGCTAATTTTGATCTTATTTGATTGTGTAGGTACTGCTTTAGGCTTCTTCTATTTTAACTCCTTAACCAATATCATTAGTCCACTAGTGTTTGTTTTATTTTCTTACAAAATTTCGGAATAAGAAAAAAAAGGCTGTGGCTTTAGGCATAACGCTAAATTCAAAATTGTGATAAAAAATCATTTTTGTTGCATATGATAAACCTGTTTGGACAAGTAGCGTACAGGTAGACTGATGAGGTGATGCCGCGCCGCGTCGAGTTAGCCACTCTCCTCTTTGAATTTATTTTAGTGCCTTTTTTTAACCAAAGGAAATCCTATTGGTTACCCAGTCAAGGACATCACTTTGGCCTAAAGAGGTCAGGGATCGGTGAAATCACGTCGCGTTAGACCAACAGCTATCGACCCTTCTGGCCCCACCATCATCCGGTTATATCGTTCAGAATATCACCAGAATCCTTCAGAAGATCCAAAAGGCCTTTTGCATTCACTCCATGGATTGGAATTGGATTAGTCGCTGTAGTAACTTTTACGACAGTTTATGTAGGGTTATTCCAAGCAAAACTTATGCAGTCTGATTGAATTTACTTACTTACTAACTTTAATTACTAAATCTAAAGTCCCCGTCACGAGAAGCTATAAATTTTGTAAACAAGTGTTCAGGAGTTCACAACATTTGGACCAATAAAAAAAAGAATTTGTTTAAGATTTAATAATTTATTAATTAACATATATTATTTCAGAATAATTATAATAAGTTTTTTTCGTGGCGAATTTATTTCCTTAGATGTACTGGCTACTGGCTCCATTATACGTAATAACAAATAAAATTAACGCAACAATTAAAGTTACAACAATTAAAAAGTGATAACGAAACAATAACAAAATTAA
Source organism: Stenoptilia bipunctidactyla (assembly GCA_944452665.1). Lineage (NCBI taxonomy): Eukaryota > Metazoa > Arthropoda > Insecta > Lepidoptera > Pterophoridae > Stenoptilia > Stenoptilia bipunctidactyla. Next base: position 19,891,569 of record OX101742.1, read on the forward strand.
CAATAACAACCAGATCCGCGATATATGCAAAGCAATGAAACAAACAAACTCGTACGCATTCGAAACTCGAATGACTGTTTATTTCAAAATGGCGTCCCGATAGTTTACAATCCCTGCGACGGACGCGTTCCGGTACCAAGAAACACAAACGATAGCGCTTTGCGTCGTTAAAATATAATTCGACTAAATTAAATAGGTTGTTACTTTCATATAACCCGTCTATATTTCATGTCGATTGAATATGTTCAAGTTATTATTATCTCGCAGTATAAAATGTTTACTTACTAAAAGATGTTTGTTTACATAATTTATAGCTTCTCGTGACGGTTACTTTAGCATATTATAAATGTCCTGTCGCGTCTGCCTTACTGTGATTTACCAGACATAGAATTATGTTTTCACTAATAAACAAGGTGATTCAAGAGGAAGGTTTTCTGTAAATTAACTGAAATATGACAATTCTTTTGAAGAAGTTGTCAAAATTTCTGCCGTCTGAGTCTTATTTTGCTATCCATATGAAGTTTGGTTAGGTCATTTTGTCCAATCCACTTGTAAAAGAAATATATCTCTTCTTTCAGGATGATGTTGGAGCATACTGCGTGCCACTGCCAGATTTCCTAGCACTAAACTTCCCATCGTCGAACAACAATCAACAAAACAACCTTATCATTAACCCTTCCACATCCATAGAATCAACGTCCATCACCTCACCGAACCAACAGAATCAAAGACAAATCACAGTTCAACAGATAGGCAGAGATGCTAGACCACTCTTACCAGCTGAGATAGCAAGATACCAGCACATGTTTGCACCGAGCCAATCCAGACAGGAATCACAGCGAAGAGAACCTCAAAATGTTCCAGAGTCAAGAACGGAACGAGCTGAAAGTTCTAGATTAAGAGCAATAGCTCAACGCATGCCGAGATTAAACGCTATCATTGCTTCTACATCTAATAATCAAAGTTCTTCTTCATCATCAAGTGGATCAGCAGAAGTAAGAGTGGTTCCGTGGTCTGAAAGGAACAGAATTGACCGATCTTGGGACCAAGATTACGTACTAAGGCTTCCTATTCTAGATCTTTCTAGAGTGCAGAGCAGAGCAGCTCCAAGTAGTTCTAATGATCAACAGCAAGTAGTGGACAATGCAGAGTTAGATTATAATTGAACTGTATATCTAGGGAATGTGAAGTTGCAGTGTTTTAAGTTAAATATTCCGTTTTGTTTCTTAGTAACCAACATCAAAGTCTAGTATTAAACTTATTAAGTAATTCTTTTATATATTAATTTCTTTTGTAGATGTTAAAACGGTTTTGGACCTCATAATTTTATCTGTAAGATAATATGACTCTAGTTTATTTTGAATATGTTTTTTTTTCTGATTTAGGAACTAAGTTCTAAGTTGTGCCTATGACATTCCAATTGTCAGACGTTTTCAAGATTTTATTATTTACATACAATTTGATCATCCAAATTCAAAACTTATAAGAAAGGACGCATAACTTTGTTTGAGAGCTGGAACCCGCCTCAATAGACATGTGTAATATATCGTTGAAAAGAGTTCATCTTGTAGAACAAGAATGGGTATGGCGCCTGTCTTGATTCCAAGCTTAGAACCAACCTAAAAAAGTTAATCAAAATCTCCGAAGACAAACTTAAAAAAAAGTCTTAATTCAGGTGTGCAACAGATAATCAGAGCGGCGATGTCCCTTAATATCTATGCTATAGGTGACCCGTCTGCTATTTTGACATCCGAACGGACTAACGATCGGAAGTTGGCGCAATAGTAACTTTGATTAAGGTTACTAAAACCTATCCAACGGCGTATCTTATGGCGCCCCAACAAAGTGTGCGCGTACATTTAAGAGACTCCTAGCATTAGTGAAAAGTGAAATTGTCAATAATTTTTTTTAATTTAAAAATTTTTCAAATGCCATTAGAATAATATTATTTGATACAAATACATAAAACCATGATTCAACAGAATTTAAATTCATACAGACGGGTTTTTTTCTTATATCATGAGTAAACAATATAGAAAAGGCTTTTTAAAGACTTAATTCATCTAAACAATCTGTTTAGTAATGTAATTAAAATAATTAGTTTATTATTCAAATATAGAATGCAATCTTTTTGAATAAGGAATAATGCGGTAACAAAAATATGATATTTTTCATTCTATTTGATTTCTTGATACTTATGTTTTAATTTGTTCTATTGTTATTTTGTTTTAACTGTAACCACTGATTTTCAAACTTAGTTTAAGTAGGTTTTCAAATTTAACCATGTTATTAGGTTTGGTATAATATCCTAGTTGTATAGCTATTAAATATACTTATCAACTTTTATAGTTTTCTCAGTTAATTAAACAAAAAGCGGCATTATACTTGTTTTTAACTATCAATGAATTATTAATTATATTCTCAATGTTTTGATCTCCCATATAACTTTGTAATTACTTGAATTATATGCCCTGGCCTATTCTAATTTAGTATTTTTATTTAATTTACTAATCGCCTTTTTCAATGGGCCTACTACAATGCCATGAGTTTCCCCTGGGTGACGAGGAGGTATAGGCCGTAAACCATCTAGCTGGCCCAGTGCTGGGTGGTGGATGTTTGAATTTTCAGGGTGCTGAAATGACTTCTGACAAACCGTACTACTCGTATACAATATACAAAAAAAATATTTAAACAATATTTAAAAACGCATACGTACTACTCGTATACGTATACAAGTATACCTACAGCAACCGCGATCGTATGCTTTAAAAGGCACGCTTTTGTTCGCACTATAGACTAATTTAAATTGATTGACTGTTATATTATCTATTAGGACTTTTTGATATGAAATTAATGTTGTACTAACCTAGTTTTCATGATTGTAATACTAACAATTGGGCCAAGATGCCAAAATTTTTATTATTCTGCATATTTACAACTACACGCCTTTCGGCGAAAAAGTCCCGACAATCGGACCAGTCGGTTGGGTATCAGGGCAAGAAAGAAAGAAACCGGCGAACGATTCGGGCAGTCTCGAGCAGAACCGCTTTTTGCATGCGTGCTGGAAGCGAACCGCCGCCGAATCCCAGCCTTTCAAGGTTTCCGACCAAAGTGGCTGAAACTTTGTTTTGAAACACGAATGAATTTGATCGGCGGACGCCTATTCTTGAAATGATTGGGTCGAACGTTGCTTAACCTGTTATATCGAATTAATTGCACAGGAAACACTACGCGACTAAGGTGATACTATAATAATAGCCATCAATAATAACCCAAAAAATAATTGTATAATAATTATAAGTATAATAAGAACAAAGTAATTATAAGTAGAACTTCCATCCCTATATAGTGGATTTACCAAGAAGTCGAACAAAACGCTTCGAGAGTTCCTTTTTGGTACGGATTGCCAAGGTGTGGAACAATCTGCCTGCGTCTGTTTTTCCTGACCACTATATACAGTCCTGGAACTTTTAAGTGTCGAGTGAATAGGTTTCTCGTGGATGGACGTGTAACACCATAGTCTTCATGCGCACTTTCCATCAGGTGGCATGGAAGACAAACGTCCTATCCTTATAATATAAAAAAAAAAGTAAATTTTGCTAAAATTACGATACAGAGAACGCGCAATGGAACTAAGGGATACCCAGAACCACACGGAAAAATGCGACATGCCAAATGTGGCACTATGCACGACTCTACAAAGGTTTTTATCGAAATGGTCTTCAAACGGAAATTAGGTACTGTTCCCTTTTAGTATTTTATATGCTCTTACAGCCGTACTAATAAACTCGGACTAAGGTCGGATTAAAGTTTCGTTCATTTTTATATTTATCACTGAGGCATAACATCCTCATTTTAGATTTTTTGTTCAAGTATCGACTGTTTATCTCAAACATTTTATTGTTTCATATTAAGCCAAAAGGATTAGGTATGTAAAGGGCATGAAAAGTCTCAGTAAAAAGTTGAAAAATTACAACGAGTGCAGAGTAGAACGTAGTGATTGTATGCTTTTTGGTGCAGAGTATTAAAAAAACCGACTTCACGTCAAAACTTTGGCTGAGTTGAGAATGTCATCAACGTAAACATTCTCCGAAATTATACATATTTTTTCAAAAGTTTGAAATTTTTAATGAAGTTCCTAACCGATTTCGTTGGAATTTAAATAGGACCAATTATGAAGTATCCTCTATCATATGAAACAACAATTTTCAAAATAAATTCATAATTGTCCGAAATATCGTGTAATAATTGAGAATCTCCTCCTTTTTTGGAAGTCGGTTGAAAATTGACGTACCTAATTGTAAACCAACCTTAGTCCGAGTTTATTAATAAGGCCGTTAAGGTGCCTCCAAACATTAAGCGGCAAGTGTGGTGGCTGTAAAAGTTTCTTTTTTTACCAACGTTCTCGCCTGCCTCACTTTTGTTTTCCTATTCTCATTTTCAAACAACAAAGTTACCGAACTTTTATTTCTTCCTTTATTTTTTTCTGTATTTGGCTTAGGTACGTAGGTAATACTTTGATGTGTGATAAAAACAATTGACAAATCATTTCCCGCCATTTTTTCTTATTGCCAAGAAAGTTGCTGTGTCAAAAAATATAACATTCGAAATTAAGACAGTTCTATTCTTAGCTATTTCTTACAGACAACCAATTATTGCCTTTATTGAATGGAAATGTAATTAATTTCCACGTCACTTGTTACAAAAATAATTATCAATTAATTGATTGAATCAGGCGTTACTTTGCGGAAATCCATGACAACTACCATAAAAAGTTACTTTGCTAATTCTGCGACTTGTACTTGCACTAGTGATGCAGGATTTTCATGCGTAGGTTCATCGCCCTCCCTCCCTCAAGCAAGAAGCAAGACATGCAATGAACACACACCTGGAAACCCACACCACAAGCTATCACCGACACGTGTTTCGCTTCAACCAGAAGCATCCTCAGGGCGCAACGACCACCACCGTTCGGCATGTCTTGCTTCTTGCTTGAGGGAGGGAGGGCGGTGAACCTACGCATGAAAATCCTGCATCACTAGTGCAAGTACAAGTCGCGGAATTAGCAAAGTAACTTTTTATGGTAGTTAATTGTCAATTGTTTTTTTAATTGGATACCTATAATAAGACTCGTCAAGTTCCTTTCAAGTTCCGCCTGGTTATCGATATCCCCTTCATATATAGCAATTACCTATGTGTTCCCCTTTGGTAAATAATAAGCTTTTTGAAACGGGTAGGGTCTCGGTGTAGGTTCACTTTACTTATTCTATGATACTCTATAGTTTTGTTATGTCCATAACACAAGCCTTTTTATCGGTCATTAAACCCGCGTTTAGGAAGGTTTTAGGAAGGACAACAGGATATTTCTCGAAGTTATTATTTTGTTTACGGCTTGGCTGTGCAATATGTCATGTGGCATCAGCAAGAACGCCATGTTCCCTCAGGCGGCATGGCTAGTGGTAGCATTGGGTATCGGGTCATCCTCTTCCCTAAAATATGGTTGTGGTGGGTGATGGCTGATGCTTGCGCTATACTCGTGAACGGATGCTGCCAGCGGTGCCAGATCGTTTTGCTGATGCCACTATGACTGTTTTATTCCATTCTTGTTAAAATACTCTGGTCCAAGTTTCTCATATACGTATTGTGCATCCATAGCTCGATGCACCTAATATGGAAGTAACTTGGCTGTGGCATGACATGGGCTCTCATAATTAGCTGTCTTATGTTTGTTTTTTTATGCGATGGTCAATTTGTAGGTACTGTAGCTATTTGTATTAATTCGCATAATTCTGACTGAGAAAGAGTGCCAAGAGTTTTCTTCCGCCGGCTTTTTTTGTCTCTTGGTCTACTATAATATCTTATTCAACAACTATTAACAACAAGTTAAAGCCGAAGTATATGACGACGTGAATTGTAAACTTCCTAATATGAATAAAACTTTTTTGAATTACCGGAACACAGCAAATCTGGAGCGGTGATATTTGGCGGCACACTTTATATAAGGGGTGATTGCCAGCCTGGCATACCCTGAAGGGAACCATCACCAAGCGAGGGTCTCTCGGATTGATCGCCTGCTACGACAAGCTTGTCCACCCGGTTCGGTTATTCTAAGTGGAGCCTACACGGACGAAATAAAACTTAGCAAAAGTTAAAAAACTCTCTCGGTTTAATGGCCTTATTATAGTTTAAATTATACCTAAGACTATTCATCTATTTATATGCATAAACCTCCCCAGAGTATACAGGGTGTTTTTGTTAAGACTGAGCATCGTTTCAGGTTGATATGCGGCATAAAAAGATAAAAGCAATGTTTTTTATATGGCCCAATTCCGTGTAGAAAAAAAATCCTAAAACTAAAATGAAAGCAAACTCATTATTTCTTTTTCAGAAAAAGTGAACTGCCTTCAAAAAACCGACCCACTAATAATGTTTAAATAATTTTTATAAACGCCATCCTATTCCGGTTTCTATTCTACCTACGTTGTTCCTGTAGGCCTAGGTAGAAAACTAGGCAGAAGGATGCTTTAAGAAGAAGAGGAATAAAACTCCCAACGAAAAAATTGACGACTTGATGCAGCAAGAGATTGTCTTGTCTAGATATCGCCAGCATGCTGCTCGTGCTGCAGAAACTGACAAACGAAGAGAGATTTGCTTGAAAAAACTTCGTGCGTAAGAACTTATCCAAAACCTATCACTAAAATATCTATAAATATAGAAACTAACTTAATATGAAAAAAGCCCTAAATTAAAAGCAAGAAAATGTAAAACAGAAAAAACTGTATCAAAATCAATTCACCCAAACGTAAGGTAATTGCGAAAAAACATAAAGACATACGGATTAAATTGTTACCATCCTTTGGAAAGTAACTTAAAATACCAAAAGGTTCTCCTAAATGGGACAAATATCCTTTTAAAATCGCATCAACATCGGTTCAGCCAAACGCAAGATTATCGTTAACAAACATAATTAACATGGAGGTTAAACTGAGAACCTCCTTTTTGTAAGTTGATTAAAAAGCCGTCCATCCGTGATTGGCGCAGTAATAAAATAAAATCATAATTTCATAATAATTGTGAAAGTTTGGCACAGTGAATAATGTACAGTCTGGAATAGCACATTGGCCACTTTTAACTAGGTACTTAGAAGTTGCGCAGGTAAATCCGCGTGAACATGCTAGAATTCGGTAATTATTTAGCAAATCAATCAAACATTCGGCTGATAAAATGACGAATGTACGAAATACGAATGTTCGGCTGAACATTCGGCTCATCTCTGATCTATATCTATCTTCTTCTATCTTCTATCTATACTCTACAATAATACAAATACAAATTCTTTATTGTGCATACCTTATTCAATTAGTACAATTTGGTTTACATTATAGCTTGACAATATTTATGTGGGTACAAATAGCAATCCTTTACTTTCCGTTCTAGTAAAATACTGTGATACGGCAAAGTAATGATTCTCATCGTAAGTAGGTTAGGTACCTGTTACAAACATCGAAATTTTAAAACTAGTAACTCAAACTTTTAACACAAATTAAATTGGGGGTAGGTGTCCCCGGCATTCACGGTAACTATAACTGCGCAGCGTGAACAAAACTTTGACGCAAAAAATTGCACAGTATATCCGAAGATTGCAGATAGTGTTTTCATTACAACAAGAGTAAAACTAAAGTAGAAACATGATTTATAAGAACAAAATAAAGGTCAAAGTGACAAAAATAGGGGTTGTGATTAGGTCATAATAGTATATATGTATGTATATGTACGTGCTAATGTAAGGTGTGTAAGTGAAAAAGTTTTAGATATAAGGTAGCGGGTAATTGTTAATACATAATTTTGAAGTTATTATTACTGTTATTTTAAATATTAATATTTACTATAATAAGTACTGTATTATTTTTAAATTTATACTTTACTTTATGTTTGTGAAATTAGATATGTTATATTAATTTGCCAATTATATTTTAATATCTATGTATACAAATATATGGGTAAATATCCTTATAATAAATGAAATCATATAAATATATATAGAGTTATACACTGTATTTGCATAAAATGATACTTTTGATTTTGTGTCGTATGTGTGACATCATATACTTATATATAATAAATTCTCAGTCTTATCATAGTCGTTATCCATCAAGTAAGTCCGTAGTATCTTTTCGCAAATATTTTTTGTTTTATTGTATAAGATTAGACATTTATTTATGCGATTGTATAAAAAAGGTCGCAAGAAATATGAAAAACTATGTGCAAAAGCAGTCTTACATGGAGGTACTTTGTAAATTGTATTTGCCCTTCTGTCTGAAGTGTAATCACGCTTTATTGTGTGTTGTTTCAAAATAGCTACCCTAATGTATAATTGCGTAACGGTGAGGATAGGCAACTCTTTGTAGAGCGCTGATGTGGGGTGTCTCAGGCGCTTAAACAGTATTACTTTCATAATAATTCGTTGGGCCCGTTCTAGTTTTAACACTGTAGATTTATTTGCCCCACCCCAAGCAATGATACCATAGGTAAGTAGCGACTGACAGAGGCTATAATACACAATTTTGCTCGTATGTTTACATCCTAAATGGCGAATTTTTTTGAAGACCGGTATTAATTTTCGTATGCGACTTTTTAAGTTGTCAATATGCGCCTTCCAATTGAGAGTTTTATCAATTATGATCCCAAGGTATTTAATACTATCCACTGAACTAAGTGTAAAACAATTACAATTTTCTTTGTTATTATTACATGTGTGTGCCTTTAAAGACATAGTAGAAATTTGTTGTGAATGGTGAGAATAAATCGAGAATGGGATATATTTGGTTTTAGTTAGGTTGAGAGATAGTAAATTATTATTTAATAAATTCATTATTTTGGTCATACCCATCTCAGCATAATATTTGATGTCATTCCATGAGGTGCCTTTAAAAAGTAACACTGTATCGTCAGCGTATGAAATAATTTGACAGTTCTGGATGTCAGCATTGCAAATATTATTAATATAGATTAAGAATAGTGTTGGGCCGAGTACAGAACCCTGAGGAACTCCGTAATTGATTTTTTTTCCTTAGAACTATATGAGTTATTGATTTTGACCGATTGCATCCTGTCTGATAGATAATTCCTGATTAGATTTAAAGGTAGACCTCTTACGCCAATTTGTTCCATTTTAATGAGTAACAATGGAATCGAGACGGTATCAAAGGCCTTGGCTAGGTCTAAAAATACACCTAGGCACCTTTGTTTGCTATCAAGGCCTTTGACAATTTCCGTGACCAAAACATCAATTGCATCTGCAGTTGATTTATTTCGTCTAAAACCAAATTGGTTTTCAGATAGGAGGTTATTAGAATCTAAATAATTTATAAGTCTATTGTTTATTATTTTTTCTAGAATTTTAGCTAAAGTTGGAAGTAGTGATATAGGGCGATAATTAGAGATCTCATTTGAGTCACCTTGCTTGAAAATGGGAATTACCACCGATTCTTTCAGTACCTTTGGAAAGACATCACCGGAGATACTGAGGTTACATATATGCGTAATGGGTATAACCAAAACACTTGAAAATCTTTTTAATCGATTTGATGAAATATTATCCCAACCGGTAGAACCACTGTTTTTTAGCGAGCCAATTATTTTCAATATTTCATTATTGTTAGTTTCGAATAATACAAAAGAATCTTTTACGTTTCTAAAGTTTTTGTGCTTTTTTATCAAATCTTCTTGGTTCATATTTGATTTTGTCAAAACTTGTTGGGCTAAATTATTTCCTACGTTGACAAAATAATTGTTGGCAAAATCAAGAGATTCCTGAGGAGTCTGTTTAATGTTGAGAAGATTATTTGACACATTGAGTAATTTACTTGGATTTTTCAGATAACAGACACGTTTAATAGTATTCCAAATTTTTTTGATATTAGCTTGGTTTTTTTGTAATTCCGATATATCATGGGCATTTTTAACATTGTGTAAAATGTTGTTACAATGATTTCTATAGCGCTTGTATGTGATGCCAAGGTTAAGATTATTGGGGTCTTTCTTATATTTTTGATGTAACTTATCTCTAAATTTAATACAGCGCAATAGTCCTGGAGTCATCCACGGTTTAAGATTAATTTTCCTGCATGGCACTTTCAAACTGTAAGAAGATTCATTTAAAACAGTATTTGTAATATTAATAAATGTTTCAGTCGCGACATTTACATCCGTTATACTCTGAAAATCAATCCAATTAGTTTTTGCAAATAAGTATGAAGCTTTGTCAAAGTTTATTTTACTATACGTGTTATCCTTTTTAGTTGGTTTTATTTCAATAAGATCTAAAATATATTCTAGATGGACAGCCTCATGATCCGTAATGGAGGACTCACATACCATTGTCAATGTTTTATTGTTCGTTTTTACAAAGCAATGATCAAGACAGCTATTTCCACGGGTCGGTAACCTATGTGTTGGTTGTAGGCCATGCATTGCTAGAAAATCCATGTAATTATCAGACCTAGAATCAGTAGATGTCTTAGAAATATCTATATTAATGTCGCCAATTATGAAGATATTAGGTACATGTTTTAAGCTAAGTAGTAGTGAGTCTATAGAATTTTCAAAATTAATTGTAGAAGCAAAAGAAGGTGAATATATACATATTATAGAATAGTTAGCACCAATTTGTAGAATCAAACAGTCAGAGTCCTCCGTCATGGGTTCGTAAACCGAAACATCGCTGGCACTTTCGCGGACATATATAACAACTCCACTGTTTTGGTTTAAATGCCTGGTAGTAGCGAAATTATTGTAGCCCTGTAGGCTAGGTATAAGTTCACTATTTTGTAGCCAACATTCCGTTAGCACAATGACATCATAATCAATTTTAGCTCTAGCTAGAAATACTTCAAGGTTATCAAAATTTTTATTTATACTTCTCACATTCTGTGTAATGATTTTAATAGAATTTTTAGTATTAGGTCTCTGTAAACGAAAATCACTCGGATCGCCAACTACCATCGAAACGCCAACGTTGAGCTGATCAACGTCAGCAGCAAACACTTCAATATCATCCATATTTATTTTTTAAAAGATGAGCTTGAAAATTGTGATATAGTTGGCTGCTTTTACCCGTAAAGAGAAGGACTCTGACAAGACTGATAAAACTAATACTTAAATAATATATGATAATATAGAAATAAATGTTATATTCAAAAACCATACATATACTATTTATAATAATCTCACGGTTACCCCATTGAAACAAAAGAATTGAAATAAGATTTACAAACTTGCATTTACCTAATACTAGTGAAATATCATGCAAACAAGAAAAATAGAAAAATGATACAAACATGGCTTTACCGATATATAAGACAAATAGTCAGGCCGAAGCTCGGAGGTCTTCAACATGTTGACTTGACCTTATCACCAACGCAGGTTGTCCCTCTGCTTTACGGATCAGAACATTGCCCCGTGATGTCCAGCAGTACTTATACAGACCGTCTTTAACAAGAGCACGACCTGCAGCAAGGATTTTTCTGTTTATTGCTGTCAAAGCTTCTGAAATATAAACTGGTTGACATTCTCCTTCAAGTCCAATATGATTGGAATTAAGTTTACATTGCTTGTTTTCCGAGTTAAAGGCTTTGGTAGCTTTAATGAGCTTCTCTTTTTCATTGTGGTCTTTGTATTCAAAGACGATTGGCGAGTTATTTCTGCCTTTCCTATAGCACTGTACTATTTCGGTGGTTGGTGTCAGTTTCAGTTTATCATATAGTGAAGAGATAATCTTGGTTAGGTTTTCCTTTTCCTGTCTTGGAACATTCCTTACTTCGACAATATTCTTGTTACGGTGCTTTTGTAATTCATTTAACTGGGTTTCAAGATCAAAAATACGTTCCGTAGCAATAGCATGCTTATTTTCAAGTGTAATGAATCTTTCATTAAGCTGATTATATTGTGCTTCGTTATTATGCAATAGTTCCAATATTTCTGTGTTGGTCTTTACTATTTGAGAGTTCTGACTTTTCATCTCAGCTATTTCAGCTTGAAGCATTTCCTTGAAAGATTTCGTTAGGGAGTCCTGTAAGTACTCCAAATGGTCATTAAGATCTGGTTTTTTGTTCCTTTTTCGCGTTTTCACCTTCTTTATTTCGTCAGTGTCACTTGTTTCTAAGTGAATATTAGGCTCAGGAGTGTATTTTAATGACTGACCAGCCGGTGAAGGTGAGCGTTGCATTATCTGATTTTTTTGCGTATTCTATGTTCAACGCAAACTAGTATAATTAGTTTACGATTTCGCCGCAAACGTCGCTACTGCCGCGCGACTCACGCGCACTTCTTTTTAGGCAGAAGTGGCTTAAGTACCGTCAAGGTTGTTACACGATTCTAGGAACTAGTCAGTTGATACAGAGCTTCTTTTGCAAAACTTCGAAAATTGTTAACTTTAAGAAAAGTGTCGTGCACGTCTACTTTGACTTGTTATTTGGACGAGAATGACTCTATATCTATACTTATAATTAATTATAATAAATCTGTAGAGAGGTCAATTCTGTACATAAAATATTTTTTCAAAATAACTATCAGGGGGTGATTAGTGATCGATACTGATGCCAAAAATGCAATCAGTAAAATTTTTGTCTGTCTGTCTGTCTGTCTGTATGTTCCTTATAGAAACAAAAACTACTCGACGGATTTTAACAAAACTTGGTAAAATTATTCTTCATACTCCTGGGCAGGTTATAGTATACTTATTATCACGCTACAATCAATAAAAGCAGAGCAGTGAAGGGAAATGTTGGAAAAACGGGAGAAGTTACTTCATTTTTTAAGCTCCCGTCGCGTGTGCAGCCTTAATGGTTAAAGCTACATAGAAATCATGTATGACAGAAATATTCTTCATAAAATTATATAAAAAATATCCCAGAACAGTATATGTCTATATTTTATGGTTGACTCACAATAACACGTGTATATCCCGATAGCTTAGCAGTTCGGAGCTTTCTGATTATATTTGTTTACTCTTACGTTTATAATACTCTCACTCATCCCTAATTAAAAAAAATAACATTATTACCTATTCAATAAAAAAAGAATCATAGAAATCGGTATAGAAACACCAAACTTATACATGAAATACGCTAATAACCCATCGCGCGTGAATACTGAATGATATAGGGATTATTTTTGCGTAACGGTTGCCGCGCTCGACGCGGCTCGCGGCGGTAAGGTATAAAAAGGCGGGAATATAAAAAAATATCCCACAACAGTATAATTCATTCAATATTTGGCTGTTGATGCGTCAGAGCGTTCGACTTTATTGACAAACAGTAATTGATATTATAAACCGTGCTTATCAGCGCGACTTTTAGTCATTTTTAACGGTTGCCGCGCTCGACGCGGCTCGCGGCGGTAGGGTATAAAAAGGCGGGAGGCGAGCGCAAGCTTTTGCGCGATTTAATATAGGTAGGTAGGTACAGAATGAACAAGCGTTACATTACCTGTCAAATTTCCCCAACCAATTTTAACTTATTATCGAGGGCATAGAGTTCAAATTCAAGTAAAAAGTTTTGACAGATTTGTAACGCTTGATGTTCTGCCTTCTGTACATACAGAGATAAAATGGAAATCAAGGTTTTGTTTATTTCATGATCGTTTCTGCCTCTTGGAAGTCAGAAACCGTAGATTTCTTCGGAATAAAAAGTAACGTATGTGTTAAGTACTATACCAAATTCCATTAATATTGGCTTAGCCGTTTGGCAGTGAAAAGCAGCCATACATAACTATAGGTAGTATTGTACGAGGGTGGATTGAAAAGTTCGCGGCCTAGTCAAGAAAACAGAATAAAGTACATACAAAAATATTTTTATTTTTCGACGTAATCTCCATCTAGCTCTATGCACTTCTTCCATCTGCTTTCCAGAGCTTCCATACCTGTTTTAAAAAAAGATTCCTCAAGGTCTTCAAAATACAGGTTAACAGCGGCTTCGACCTTTTCATTCGTTAAAAATTTCTGCCCACCGAGGTGTGTTTTCAGATTTGGAAACAGATGAAAGTCCGAAGGTGCCAAATCAGGAGAATAAGCTGGATGTGGCAACAATTCGAAACCACAATCACGAATTTGAGCCATAGACTCGACATACGTGTGGACTCGGGCGTTGTCCTGGTGAAACAACACTTTCTTTCTCAGTAATCCTGGGCGTTTCTGTTTAATTTCTTCACGTAAACGGCGCAGAAGGGTGCTATAGTACGCAGAGTTTATTGTTTCGCCTTTTGGAAGGTAGTCCACCATAATGACACCCTTAGCATCCCAAAAAACCGATGCCATCACCTTGCCAGCCGACAGAATTGCCTTTGCTTTTTTCGGAGTTGGTTCACCTGATTTTTTCCATTGTTTGGATTGTTGTTTTGATTCTGGGGTATAGTGGTGAACCCAGGTTTCATCCATTGTCACAAATCTGTCAAGAAAACCTTGTGGATCAGCCTCGAACATCTCCAAACAGTCGCGAGAAATGAATTCGCTTTTGCTCTACTGAAAGCAATCTGGGGCAATAGCCGAAACCTTGGAAAAGTCGAGTTCATGGACAATGATATTTTGCGTTCGTTCATATGAGATGCCTATAGTGTCTGCAATTTCTCTGATAGTCAATCTACGGTCTTTCAATATGAGATCACACACTTTACTGATGTTTTCTTCGGTCGTAGACGTCATTGGCCTGCCGGAGCGAGGGTCATCTTCGATGTTCTCTCGTCCACGTTTAAATTCTGCAACCCATTTTTTCACAGTGGTATAAGACGGGGCAGATTCCCCTAATGTTGTTTGCATGTCATCATGGATCTCCTTTGGTGTTAATCTTTTTTTAAACAAATATTTAATCACAGCACGTTGTTCAAATTTCTCCATTAGTGAAAATTTGTTCTACACACGTATTTATATTGTTCGTATAATTTTATTTAAACAAGATATCAAATTGAAAATTCGCGGGCTGACAATTGAATAATGACAGTTCAAAATGACGGCAGAAAAAATAACAAAAGTTTTTTTTAATGGCCAGGCCGCGAACTTTTCAACCAATGTAGTATGTACACTGATAATGGCTGGATGGATGGATTTTTGCTATTCTTTCACGCAAAAACTACTTAGCTTTACCTAGAATAGCAATAAGCTAAGTATAATTAATGAAGATATTGCATGAATTAAGTATAATTGAAGGCACTAAATAAAACACTTTTTAACCGGATTAATGGCGTATAATTTATATTTTACATTTTAACTCGACGTTTCGGTGTCTTTGCAGACCCCGTGGTCACGAGCGACTGTTAAAATTTAAAATGTAAATATACGCGATAAATCCGGTTAAAAAGTGTTTTATTTAATAGTCATACATAATAGTTATCGCGAAAACTTAAGACAATATTAAAATTTAAGGCACTTTGGCACCCGATTTGTTTATAACGCTATGTGCCTTTGTAATGTACCTAATAGATAGTTACCTACCTATGTTTGTGGTAAGGAGTAAAACATATTATATGGGCGAAGATTCTTCATTTTTATTTTTGTTATTAAAGATAGTAATTAGGACCTTGGAGAAGAAAATAACCTACTCGAAATACTAATTCAATACAGACGAAGTCGCGGGCATCATCTATGTAGGTAATATACCTACCTACCTATACTTTTTCACAAAACCTAGGTGAAACTGCGGATCACTGCTTTGTTGTAACAGTTTTTGAAGTAATTCTGTCTGTTTATCTATCAGTAACGCTTTCACAGCTAAACAACTGAGTCGATTTTGACGAAATATAGAATAAGGTAAGTTTTAACTTCAAGGAGGATATAATAATAGTATTTATCCAACTCTAATAAACGGTATCCACGCGGACGAAGTCGCGGGTCACAGCTAGTACAAAATAAATTGAGAACCTTATTTTTTACTAAAATCATTTCCTAAACATGACAAATCTTTTTCTGAAAATCGCATCTAAATCGGTTCAGCTAAACGCGAGAAAATCGCGGACAAACATATTTACAGGTCAAACTGAGAACCTCCTTTTTTTGAATTCGGTTAAAAAAAGTTACAAATTTTTGAATTTTTCGATTTTTTTATTAAAATATTTCTGTACACAAAAGTACTCAATTAAATTATTTGCATTATTTTTAATCTAAACTTCAAAACTAAAATAGGACTCTTGATGTCTCTCTGCTGTCTCACTCTGCTGGACAGACAAAATCTGCTTTTCTTTTTTTTACAGAGTAGGTCCCTATAAAAGAAAGTTGTGGTGACGAGGATGAGGAGGAAAACAATTTAACATAAAAACATGATTTTAATTTCATGTTACTTTATGTTTTGATTAATATTTTTGATTATCTTCTATTTTTCCTGTGTTTTTGCACCACAAACGTTGACTTGCCTTTTGTAGTAGGCACATAGAATTAAATTATTTCTGTTTTCAAAATAACTAAGCAATTGTGCATTCATATTTTTCCCCGAGAATAAGGAAATTTTACTGAATGGTAACACTTATTTCACCTTCAAGCCGTCATGATCCAAACGCCAAAAAGCTTTCTTGGACTGTAATTATTATTACTTGTCATCTTTTAATAACACATATCAACGATGAGAGGATACTCTGTCTTAAAAAAAACACCCTGTATAATAGGTATACCTTTTTGAAAGCTCATTGGAAGCCAAGGATCTAAGTGAATCATAGAAGTAGTATTTAATAAAACAGGTTCTTTCAAAATGCTCATCTTTTATTTAAGAAAGACTAAATGCGGCGTGTGCCTCGAGTATCCAATTGGTGAATGGGGAGACAGCAGTGCTGACTCCGGGGTAAAATGCATCAGCACATTGGTAGCTCCAGGAGACAATTCCTACGATTATGTTTCCAAGATACATTGGTCCTCCGGAGTCACCATTGCAAGCATCACGACCGCCGACGTCCAGGAGACCAGAGCAGATCATGTTTTCGGTGACATTGGGTGGGTTGGGCAACGTCAAGTAACGTTCAGCGCACAGTTGGCGGTTTATAGTATAGACTGTGGCTTCCAGCAAAACAGGTGATGGGTCATTAAGATACTGTTGGGTGGAAAAAATATATATATTTTTAGATGTTTTGTGTGAATAAGTAAGTATATTACTAATGTCATAAAAGTTAAATTATTTGAAGATGGATTTTTGGTTATAAGTTATAACTATTTTACATGAACATTATTTGCATTTCGTACAACAGCTATCGTATTTCAGCCCGAAATAGATAGCAGAATTCTGTAATTCTCACGGCATCAAAATTAAATTTAAAAGAAATCTTAGGACTTATACAGAAACTGAGCATACAGTGCTAATATAAATATTAAGGTTTTGGTTACTAAACTTAGAAGAGACAAAGTTTTACATAATTTTAACAAAAAGGGAAGAGCCAGTTCTTCCCTAAGGGCTTAGTCTATAATATAAAAAGAGTTGTTTGAATTGCCACCATTTGATATGCTATGTTTGATGTGTATTTATTTACGAAATTGAAAATATAACTATGTATTACCTTAACACAATCTAATTTCTTGCTTTTAGGAGAAGGTGGCGCGTCGTGTGCAGTTATTTATTAATTAATTATTTTATACTATAGCCGGTAAAACGTGCTCTTCTGCAATGATTTTCTACAATGGAAAGTGGCATCCGCGCTCGTGAAATCATTAATTCTAGATAAAAGGATTATCCTAGCACCATGCTACGAAAGCCATTAGCCATTCCTTTATCCAGAACATGACTACGCTTGCCAGTGGATAGCGTCTATAGAGGTATTTTATTAGTAAATTTGTGTTGGGTATTACAAAGAACCATGAAAACGCTTTACAAGAAGGTACTTACCCTCCTTCAACGCAATGAGCAGCGTATAAGTATAGAGTATGAATTGAGAATGCTGCCAGCACAAGATTGACTCCAGATGTTGTTCCATTGGCCGCGGAATTCAATTTGGACCATCGAGGGGTAGGACCGTATGGTGGTTGGCGTTCCCCCAACGATGCGGTTGGGCTTGCCCGAACAGCATTACACTGCAACAGATAGAATTGATAGTTTGAGTTGTAGTTGTGTAAGCGTTTTGTTTCGAAATTGAAGTGATCATCCGGTGTATCGCGTGCTGGTAAATGATGATTCCCAGTCTTTCAACCGACTTCCAAAAAGGAGGAGGTTCTCAATTCATCTGTATGTTTTTTTGTGTCTCTGTTACACGATACTTTGGACAATTATGAATCGATTTTGAAAATTCTTATTTCATGTGGTAGAAGATACTTCATAGTTGGTTCCATATAAATTTCATCGATATCGGCTGAGTACTTTATTGAAAATTTCAATTTTTTGAAAGCATATATATGATTTCGGAGAATGTTTACGTTCATGACATTATAACGTGAAGTCGGTTTTTTAATGCTTTGTATTCGTTGATTATTTCACACTTAAGTCTACAGTCATGTTTTACATCCAAATCACCTGATGGTAACCGATGAAGATGATGCTAGCACACGGGCTTACTAACGAACTGGCTCTTCATCAAATGTTGCAGGTACACATCGTCGCTGGACCGGTGATATTTGAGACTTTTTATAAATGGATTGAAAGAAGTGGTGGTCGCTCGGATTAACCACCTATTAAGACACGCTAATGTACAGGCGCTTCCGTATATAAGTAATTCACTTCTTATTTGACTATAGTCAAAAATTCACTTTTTATTTGTCTGTGCGAATGTCAATATTCTTAACGAAATAGGCTAGGGCGAACGCGAAATCCAGGGTTGGTTGCACTAATCTTTATAACACTATCTTGGCAGGTTCTAGGCCATTGCAATTGACATTCGAACTTGTTATAATCGCTTTTTAAAATGCAAACCATCACTATGCTTGACAGCCGTTAGAAAACAAAAGAGAAACCGCACATTTATAATAATCACATAAAAAAAGAAAAATTTATTATTTACCCTTTATCAATAAAAACAAGAAGAATAAAAGCTTATTTTAGTCGTCATACTGCCGCTGAAACTACTAAAATTTTGGAATGAAACAAGAATTATAGATCAGTAGATATGATAATGCTATTTGAATATTTATCTGATTATATCCTTTGTTTGCTGGTAATTTATCATTATTAAAATGAAAAGACGGAAATCGATTATAAGTACCTATAATGACTGTTTGTTTCCTGAATAAAGTAAAATAAAAACCATACCTACTGCCTACCTCGGCTGAAAAGGACCATAGGTATGTGCAATTCATAAACTTGGAAATAGAGAATCTCTTAGAGAAAATTCAAATATACTGACCGGCACGGAAACATGGCCACCTATAAAATTCTTGGGAACTTCAGTATTATTTATTAAACCTTACAAGTCTTAGTTCATTCCGATTAAATATCGTCCAATTTGTGTATTTAATCAGTTCTTCCAAAATTCTAGGACGTCACAACTTGTGACTCACAAGTGAATAATGAAGATAATGCAAAAAGTCACATTTACACAAAATTTTACACTCGAGTTTGAGGCACTGAAATGTAAAAACTGACAAATTTTTGTTGACTTTCTGCACTTTTTAATATGGTGTGTTGCTTCCTCTAGCCCTTATAATAACCTGCATCTGGATTGGCATACTTAGGAAGACATTTTTGATATCTGCTGCCCATAAGCCGCGCGAAGCAGTCATTCCCAATGAGTTCTATCGAGTTAAGCCCGAGTGAGCTGTGAGCTGTATGTCTAAATACTTCTAAATATTGCATGCTGAATGTACAGAGGCACAACTTCAGAATATTACCTTTATTAGCTTTAATTCTCCTTAACTTAAAAGATTAAAACGATAAAAAAAAACACAAATATTCACTATCATATCTATTAACACGAATAGGCATCGATTATGTGTATTTTTATCTAAAAACCAATTAGGTAATTCAGTAATTTTATAAAAATGTTGTGATACTTCCGATATTAAAAGATTACTGTGCGTAATCTAGTTTAGATGAACATTTATATGGAATATTATTATTATCTAGTTACGATCCTTGTCGTGATAAATAAATGAAAATGAAAACTTTTTATTCGTAGTAGGTAATTTTATACACTTTACGAACGTCAAACGCTGGATGATGGCGGCGCGGGTCCGGACGACATGACGAATCCTGGGGAAGGCCTCCGTCAAGAAGTGTGCATCTCTCGGCTCATGAAGATAATGATCGCCCATTTTCCACCAATGTCTTGGTGTTGTCTACTTCTACTTCTTCTTCGGCTTTAAAAAAACGAAATGTTATTTGGAAATAACCTGTGGAGACATCAATCCCACGCTCTCTTGTCATCTAAATAATCTTTGAGTCTATGAGTCAGTTTTGCATAATGTTTCTTTGATGGTTCTTTTATATTTATTAAACGTTAGGGATTGAATTGACTTTTTATTTATATAAATACTTATTGACATACCCATAAATGATTTGGTGCTTTTAGCCAGCCTTAATTTGGGAAACGCTAATTTATGGTCGTTCCTTGTCATTACAGAATAATTTTTATCATGATTATCTTTCATAGCTTTAAATTTACTACTATTCTTATAAATATATGATGTTTTCATATATATATTGTAATGCAAAGGTCAAGATACTAATCTCTTTAAACTTTTCTCTTAGAGATTCTCTATTTCAAAGTTTATACATTCCACGAATAGCCCTTTTCTGCAGTGTTTATATCGTGTCAATATCTGCATTGCTCCAAAGTAGGATGCCGTAGGACATTATACTATGAAAATAACTTATAATAGAAAATAACTATAATATAATAGACATTCTATGTTTTTCTTTTTTATTATTATTATAGACTTCTATGCTGGACTGGATACATACATAACTTCACGCCTGTATCCCTATTGGGGTAGGCAGAACACCAAAGGCTATAAAACCATATGATGTCACGTTTGACAAGTTTGGAGGTATTATTATGATGGAGACAGATTATTGTAGTGACAGGGGGTCAGCCTATCGCCCGCAAAAACGCCAATAAAACCTCCGTCCCTTAACTGACTTTTACAGTTTGCCCGGGAAGAGAAGCACCTGGCACATTCTATGTTTTTCTTTCGCTGCCAGTCCAGCATGGAACAAAGCTTTCTTGAGGCTTTCTCTTTAATTTTTTCCGTAGCGAATATTTAGCTGTCTCCCTCGTATTGTGGTCGACAGTATAACTTGCAGCCGACTTCACGTCAAAACTTTGGCGGAGTTGAGAATGTCATCCACGTAAAAATTCTCCGAAATCATATATATTTTTTCAAGTTTGAAATTTTCAATGACCAGCCGATTTCGATGAAATTTATATGGGACTAACTATGAACTCTATCGTATGAAACCAAAATTTTCAAAATCTATTCACAATTGTCCGAAATATCGTGTAACAAAGACACAAAAAAAAACATACAGACGAATTGAGAAACCCCTCCTTTTTTGGAAGTCGGGTGATAAAAATAGTTGAAGAGTTATATGGAAAAGAAAAAAAATGTTTAATCAACAAATAAATACCTACATGTGTGCTTGCAATAGATTACATATACAAGCCCATAGATTTATGTATGTGGCAGATGGATTTATGTGTTTGAGAAAAAAGCGTATAAAGGGCAAACAGTGGTTAAACGAGTACCTATGTAAAATTACGTTACAGGTACAAAGTTTTTGGTAAAACATCAATTATGTTTGAATTGTTTACAATTAGAGGGATGATACAGATCTGGGCATGCTGCATGTTGCTTTCAATGCCCGCGCACGCCCAAAAACCAGTTCGGTGCATGCGATGATGTCGCATCGCATCGCTCACGGAAGGGCTCGATAGCATCGTCCGTCACTTTTACTCTTATAACTAGACAATATTATGTTGCCCTCTTATGCAGTCATTCAATATTATACCTATGTTTACGCCGATATTACCTACGCTTTGTTAACATTTTTGTGGGGGATAGCTCCAGTGGACTGTATAGTCTATGAATTCGATTACGATTTAGTCAAATGATGCGCTATCCACCCACTCTATTAGCTGGAATCGATGCGAGGGGCAAAAGGAAAATGCGAATTCACCACTTAACACGGTCGTGAAAGTCCAGCCGCGCGGCACTGTAACACTCGCGAATACGCCACAAGCACACTCTTTTTCCCGCGCTCTTCTGTCACTGTATTCTGCCTTCAGTCTTCTGTCTTCTATATTGACTTCAGGCTTCTATATGAGTCTTCGGGCTTGAGAGATTCACTGTACTGTTGCTTGAGGCTTCTTTCGGAGGCTTCTTTCTTCCGGACATCTTCACTCTTCGGGATCTTTTCGGCGAATCCCTCGCGAATCCCTCGCGAATGTATCGCTGGTGTTTTTTTTTTTTTTTTTTTTTTTTTTTTTTTTTTTTTTTTTTTTTTTTTTTTTTTTTTTTTCCTGCCAAAGAATGACACCCTACTATGGCGCCCCAAAGGGCGACCACAGATAGGGAGGGGGTGAATACTCCTAGTACGCACTGGGCCCTGCACGAGGATAAATCCCCGCCGACAGTAGAAACCGCTCGCCGACGGAATGCTACCGTATACCCAGCCAGTGTGAGACTTCTACTCACTAAACACCCCCTTCTCCGATCCCTAACTCAAGAGCTATTCATAGATCGTGTAATGAGCTACCACCCCGTGGGATCCAGGGCGGCGCATCAGGCATCCTGGCGGATAACCCGTAGTAAGACACTGTAAAGCTCAACGCAAGTGTAGAGAATGACTAGGGCTGGGAGCCCAAAAGGTTGACCAGATCCGCGGTGAACTGGTTTGGGGGGTCTGAGAGAACGTCTCTCGGTCTGCGGCAGGAGTGCGGCGTGACAGGGTTGACAGTATAGGAGACTGTCGCCCTAACAAGATTGTTAGGGTGGGACTCAGCACGTTGGAAGTGACCTGTTGCCAGGACTTTCAAGTGCTGTTGAATAGAGGGGAGCTCCAGGTCCCTGTGCAGGTCCGTGTTACGCACGTACCAGGGCGCGTTAGCTGCCCTTCTGCAGAATAGGTTTTGGACCACCTGTAGTTTGTGAAGATGTTTGGGATTCGCGTGGGCAAAGACGGGAGCCGCGTAAGTCATGACTGGTCGTATGCAGACTTTATAAAGCGTACGCTTGTTACGGAGGGACATTTTACTATGACGTCCTAGCATGCTGGAGAGTCGGCCGAGATATTTCCTAGCCAGTTTGGACACCCTGGTGATGTGGGGTAAAAAGGAGAGAGTTTTGTCGAGAGTGACGCCTAAGTACTTAACCGTATTAGACCACGGTATGGGGACTCCCCGCATGCGGATCCGTGTGTCAAAGTGACCACGACGCCGTTTGTGAGAGAATTGGATGGCTGAACTTTTATCTGGATTGACCTCAATGCGCCACTTCGTGAACCAGTCACTGAGTTCGTCTACAGCCGATTGCAACTTTGCAACTATTGTGGACATTTGAATGCCAGTGCAATAGAGCGCGGTATCATCGGCAAAAAGGGCAAGTTCGACCCCTTTAGGTGGTTTGGGGATGTCGTTCGTGTAAATCGAGTATAGGGTAGGAGCGAGGACTGAGCCTTGAGGGACGCCAGCCCTGATTGGGTGGGGAGATGAGAGCGCACCATCGAATCTGAATCGGAAGGTGCGGTTCTTTAAGAATGAAGAAATTATACGGACTAGCCTATCAGGGAGTCCTATGCCGTATAATTTGTGGATGAGGCCGGCGTGCCAGACTTTGTCGAAAGCCTTGGCTACGTCAAAGAAGACTGCCGCTGTGGTTCTCCTCCTAGGGTAGAAGCCAGCAAGGGCGTACTCCACTATTCTGTGGACCTGCTGAGGGCAGGAGTGTTGGGGACGGAAGCCGAATTGTTCGGGTATGATGAGGGGATCCCCGTCTGAGGGGAAGAGATGGAATTTCATGCGCGTCAGAATGACGCGCTCGAAGTTTTTACCTAAGGCCTTGAGGAGGCTGATGGGTCTGTGGTTTGCCGGGATGTGGTGAGGTTTCCCGGGCTTGGGGATACCTATCACGATCGCCTCTTTCCAGGCACTTGGAAAGTGACCTAGATTAAGACAAGCGTTGTATAGGATTGCCAGTATGGCAATAATTTGCTGGGGCAGGTGCTTAAGCGCCTGGTTTGGAATACCATCCGCCCCCGGCGCTTTTCGAGCGTGGAGGCGTTTGATATGAAGGCGAATCTCATCAGCGGAAACTGTGATGGGTTCGCTGGTCGGGGGGAGAGAGTCCTTGAGGAGGACTTCTTCTTCAATCGCCTTAAGGTGGGCGGGATCTACGGGTTGGGTGCTGGGGGAGCATTGTGAAGCAATGCTGTCAGCAAAGGTCTCAGCCTTTTCGTCATCCTCGAAGGCTATGGTGCCATCGGGACGGGAGAGGGGAGGAATGTGGGAGATGGCGTCGACTCTGAGTCTGCGCGCCATAGCATAGTAAGCCACGTGAGACGGAGTTATGTTCTCCATGAGCTCAGTGGCTTGAAGATGTCTATGTTCGAATAGGGCTTTCTTTACCCTGCTTTGAAGGACTTTCGCTGCATCCCTACACTCGATTGTTGGGGCGTATCTGGCTCGACGAAGTGCTGCATTTTTCTGCTTAATTAAAAGAATAATATGACGGGGAAGTTTGGGCCGCGGGATTTTGACCGTTCGAGAATTGGAACTGATGGCATTGAGGATGGCATCAGAGACTGAATCGACTGCACTGTCGATTCTCTCCGGGCTACTAAGGTAGTCAGGGGAGAATCCCAGCGGAGAGTCGGCGGGTCCGGCCAGAGTGGCGAGGGACTTTTGGAAACCTTGCCAGTTGGTAAAGGTTTTAGAAGTGGGGGTAGGAGCTGAAGGCTCGCCTAAAATAAGCCGTACTGGACGGTGGTCTGAACCTAGGTCGTCTAGTGGGTCTATAGAGCGGAGTGCTAAAGTTACGTTTTTAGTTAGTGCAAAGTCGAGAATATCGGGAGATTGGCTCGAGTTGGATGGGTAGAAGGTGGGTGCGTTAGGACAAATCAGGTCGATGTCAATAGGAAGGGACTCAAGGATTTCATCGAGTTTGATGCCATTACTATTGGTTGAGTAACACGACCAGTCAGTATGTTTGCAGTTGAAATCTCCAAACATAATGACTGATTGGCCCAAGCCCATAATGGCCTCAAAGTCGCTGCGGATAGGAACCTTACCACTCGGGAGGTAGATGGAGGCTATAGTGACAGAAGGATGGCCGGACATGGCCAGCCTGCACACCGTCGCTTCCAAGTGGATAAGGGGCGGTGTAGGGATAGGACAGCAGTGAAGGCTCCTTTTGTAATAGATGGCAGTACCACCGTGCGGATCGGTGGGTCTGTCAACTCTTACTAGGGAGTATTTGGGGATAGAGAGACCTTTTGTGTGGTGGGGAGCGAGCCAAGTCTCTTGGACTAGTAAAAGATCAAAATCATTCTGTGCGAGAAAGGATTTAATTTCTAGAAAGTTGGATCGTAGGGAACGCGAGTTGAACGAACAAAGGGTGAGGCCCTTGGGTTTAGTCTTACGACCAGTCATGACTGTAGTGTTGTTAATTATAGAGGACTGGTTGTTATTGTCCATTTAATAGATTTTGAATTTTGGTGATTATGGCCTCATGCCTGCCCAGGATATCAAGGACGTCGGTGGGAGTACGAGCTGATTGGAGCTCTCGGTTGATGGCCGTGTATTCGCTTATGTTAGCGAAGGCCAGAAGGGAACCCAGGTCTAAGGTTCTCTTAGACTGGGGCTGAGAGGGGCGGGGGGGCGCCTGTCTAGGTGGGAGGGGGGGCTTGACCCAGGTCGAGATTTTCGGCATGGGGGGGGCGTTGGACCTTGACTTGGGGGCTAGCGGGAAGTCGCTAGCCACCAATTTAGGGGCAGGGGGGGGAGGAGGCGGTCGTCTATTGGACGAGGCCGCGGTGTGAGGTTTGGGGCGTGGGGCCCTGGGGCAGCCGCGGTAGTTTGCGGTGTGACCGGATTGGCCACACAGCACGCAGGCTGGGGGGTTGGGGGACTCGCGCGTGCGGGAGCACTCGCGAGTCGCGTGAGGCTCTAGGCACTTCACGCAACGGGGGGGGGCGGAGCAGTTGGCCGCCGCGTGTCCATAAAGTTGGCACCGGTGGCACTGCGCGGGGTAACCTGATTTGTGTGGGGTCTCCACGCGGATGTTGGAGAGGCCGCACACTGTGCTGACCTCGAATACTGCCTTAGCGGCAGGGACGTTCTGGAGAATAACTAGAAC
Organism: Stenoptilia bipunctidactyla; assembly: GCA_944452665.1. NCBI lineage: Eukaryota > Metazoa > Arthropoda > Insecta > Lepidoptera > Pterophoridae > Stenoptilia > Stenoptilia bipunctidactyla. Next base: position 19,917,814 of record OX101742.1, read on the forward strand.
GAGATGAAAGCGTTTGCCGCGGCTGTTGTGCATCTTGTGCACAGCCTCCACGGGCAGGTTTTGGGATTGGAGGTCCTTGAGGACCTCCTCGTTGGGGAGTTCATAGGGAACTCCCCGAAGAATAACTCGTTTTTTACGCTCCTCAGGGAGGGCGTACGTGTGGTAGGCAATGTGCCTATTGGTGAGGAGTGAAGTGAGGCTTCTGAAGTCCTCAATCGAAGGGACCTCGATCTTAATAAAGTCGCCCGTATTGGACGCCTTAGTATATTGAATGCGCTGTTGCGCGCAGATTGTGGATATTTCAGACCACCGGTTCTTTTCCTTGAGGAAGACCGGTGGGGGCTTTTTAGCCTTGGGCGGGATGGGGGTGCAGCGGGAGGCTGGCTTGGTAGGGGTCGGGGCCCGGGGAGCCGGGGTCGATTGGGGGGCCTGAGGGGCCGTGGTGGAGGCCTGAGTAGCCGGGGTGGAGGCCTGAGTGGCCGGGAGGGGGGCCTGAGTGGCCGGGGTGAGGGCGGAAGTGCTTAGGCACTGTTTTTTGGGTCTCCTCTTTTTGGGAGATACTGTGATGAAACCAGCCTCATCTTGCGATGCGACCGATTTCGTCACTGTAGAATTGGAGTGGTGGTCGGAGTCAGAGTCGCTTATCGCGCTGCGCTTGGCGTTGAGCGACTCGCTGCCTGAAATGTAACAGTCCGTATCCATAGGGGATTCGGACTCGGATTCTGACTCGAATGGAGTGGGCGGGAGGGCTTTTGTTCTGGAGAAGCCAGGGGGGGAGCGGATATACCTAGGCGGTATGCAGGGCTCGGGGGCCTGGGCAGGCAGGGGGCCGTGTGTGGCATTATCGGCCGTAGAGGCCTGAGGGGCCGGGATGTTTGGGGTGGCCAGAGGGGCCGGGTGAGATGACGAGGCCTGATGGGCCGGGTAGGTCCATGGGGCCTGAGGGGCCTGATGGGGCGCGAGGGCCTGAGGGGCCGGGATCGGCGCAGAGGCCTGGAGCGTGTAACCAAACGCAGTCTGCATGTCCAGAAGCTGCTTTTGTATGATGGCCATTTGGGCCACGACTGGGGACAGCATGGAGGTCAGCACGGCCTCCATGCGTTCTTCCCGGGATTCGATGGTGGACGCCATCGAACCCGGTGGACAACAAGGAGAAGTTGAGGTCAGAACTCACGAGCCTGAAAAATAAAAGACCGTGCCGCTGAACGGCACGAACACAAGGAACGAGGGGGGGGGGGAAAGACGCGTGCTCCTAATTCGAGCAGGCGCCGACCGTCTCCCTGGGAAGGCCCAAGTGCAGTGGGTTCGGGTCTGCCGGATTACTAGCCCAGGAGGGCTAGCAGCGTTCCGGGTCGACGCTGACAAGCTTCGTTGTCACCGTAAGGTTTCCACTTGTCCAACGCGAAACTAAAAAATTTGCTTAAAGTTCGCTCTGAAAAGAGCGAAAGTTAATCAAACTTTCCAGTTATAGAAAAACGAGAAGTTCGCAAGTGCGTCGCTAGTACGCAAGTGGCGCCACTGTCGAAATCGGATACTAATCGCGAGCAATACCGTAGCGAGAGCCGCGGTCCAAATTTGGTACTTGAACGGGGCAATACCGTAAGGAGATATCGCTGGTGGAGTGTGGCGCATTCTTAAGTGATTTTGTGCGGGCGCGCAAGAATACCGCACAAGAGAGAGTAATGCAAGCGTGCGCGCGTGACACACATATGTCTGTCTCATCATCATCATCATCCACAGCCTGTAGACGTCCACTGCTGGACATAGGCCTCCTGTCTGTCTCGCTCGAATCTAATTAGAACTTTCTAGATTTTTCTAATAAGATTCTGACTAGATTCGACTATTCTTATTAGATCTTTACTATATTCTAATTGGAAAACTATTTACAAATTCTATTAACTATTTAGATCTCTCTCTCTATGTGCGGGAATGACAAGACCTTCAAAACCATCTCTTTATTTCCAAATCAGCCCTAATACAAATTGACTGTTCAAATACAAGCTATTTTCATGCTATAATCACATAAGTTTCATTATCATAGCGGCTATTAATTAATCAAATTACAACGATTAAGCAAACACTGTTTTAAGCTATAAAACTGTTATAAACTTCTTACAAACTAACACTTGTATGTGACGCTATTCACTATAAACACTATAAAACCACTATGAAACACTATTTTAAACGTTCTTAGCTCTTTAGGAGAGTCTTATAAAACACTATAACACTATCTATATACACTGTTTTAAGTTTATATAACTGTCTTTTATGTTTTGTTGTCACTGTCCTGCACAATTTTGGTCATTAATTTCATTCAATAGATTTCTTTAGTACATTGTACATTAATAAAAAAAAAATTCTTATTCTTTTATCATAAATCCACATTTGAACACCGTAACTTTTGTTATTGTATAGGTATCTACCTGCTCGATTTGTTTAAAATATATTAAGAACTTTATAATTTTAAAACATCTGTAACAAAATCAACGAAACCTCCCCACCCAAAACCAGACAAACCTTAGAGATTTAAGGTTTGTTTTTATGTATTATAAGTTGTCTATTTTTTATTTAAATAAATAAAAAAAAAACTGCCATTTTTTTCATGAACTTTTCTCTTATTTTTCAATTTTGAGTTAGCAATGACATCTACAGCACATCAGACTCAACGTTGCTACATTTTTAGTTCATTCTGAATATCAGATTTGGCTTTGTTAAAGGTTTGGCAAAACGATGTATATGAACAAGAGGAAAAGAAAATAAAGTTTTACGAAAAGAAAACACAAATATGCTTACAAAAAAGTCTTTACTGCCTTTCACATTTTTGATCAATTCTTGAGAAAACGTCGGAGTTTTTCCAAATTATTTAGCAATTTAAACAGCAGTCACTAAAATCCAGTCAGTATATGATGAGACAGCAGTGCTGACGCCGGGGAAGTACGCATGAGCGCACTGGTAGCCCCAGGACACGATGCCCACGACCACATTGCCCAGGTAGAGAGTTTAAAAAAAAAAAAAAGTTTAAAAAAGTTTTATTATCACAAATTCACATAGAAAACACAATTATACATACATATTCACAGTAATCAATATTAGAAAGGTTTATATTACAAACAAAAATACTACTAAATTTAAAAAAAAAAAAAATTTGCGATAATAGGCTGAACCTCAGCATTGTGCTGCTAAAAACTAGTTTTAACAGCGCTGATTTTCAGATCCAGCCTTTCCTAGGTACTCCTATTTACAAATCCTATTAATACATTTTTTATATTTGTGGATAGTCGAATTTATATTGAAGTTATTTTCCTGATTGTTTTAATACATAGATATAGATACATATAATATTAACTCATCATAAATACAAAGATAAAAATAATAAATCAAAAATAAATATAGATATAGATAAAATAAAATAATAAATCAAAATGTGATACTTATAAACAAAATAATAAATCAAAGTGGATATATAGATAATATATAAAACTATTTAATAAGAATAGAGGACTTAATAAATATTTATTTTAAACTGAACTAAACTATTGTTGCTTTTTTTGCACTCAAAAGTATTGCCCGGTATTTGAGCTTAAAAGTTTGTTTACAAACAGGTTCTCGCAAGGGGGGAGGCAGATCGTTCCAAATTTTTGACGCTGAGAACTTGAAACTGCCTCTGAAACTTGTTGTGTAGTGTTTGGGCACAGTCAGTTTATTTTGGGATTTGGATCTAGTGTTACGTTGGTGCGAATCTTTCTTCCATTGCAATTTATTAAATAGGTAGACGGGGTTCTTTGTTATTATTATATTGGACACGAAACTTCCCAAATGTAATTTTCTCCTTTCTTCCATGTTTAATATTTTGTTTTTAACCATGTATGGTGTTATATGGTCACGTTTGGGTATGTTGTAACAAAAACGCATGCATGCATTTTGCACCCGTTGTATGGCATGTGATGTTTTTTTTAAAATTCTCGATCCATACACAGTGTCGCAGTAGTTAAAATTTGATAGCACCAGGGATTCAGAAAGCGTTGTCCGAACTTTTAAAGATATATAACGACGAAACTCGTACAGAACCTTCAATCTAAAGAATGCATTCTTAATAACTCCATTAATGTGCTCTTCGTAGCGCATTTGCTCATCCAATATTAATCCCAAATTTTTTGCACTGTCAACCCTATTTATGGGGACGGAATTTATTTTCAATTTAGGGTTACTGGCTTTTACAACTTCACATTGATTCTTTGAGCCTAAGACCATATATTTTGATTTTATAGGGTTCAAGTCCAATGCGTTTTCAAGAGACCATTCATTGATTTTATTGAGATCGAAGTTAATTTTCTCAGTTGCTACGTCGGTCGACTTTGGGTCAAATGAAAGGTAAAGCTGTGTGTCGTCCGCGTACAAGTGTACCTTGCAATGTTGTAGCCTTCGGTTTAGATCTGCTGTAAACATAGTGAATAATATCGGACTTAGTACAGAGCCTTGGGGCGTGCCTCTATATACTTCTTTAGTGTTTGATTTCACTATTCTGTTTTCCACGTCCAAAGATACAAACTGTCGTCGTCCACAAAGAAATGATTGAAACCACTTGCAAGTTGCCTCTGCAAAGCCGTAATACTTCATTTTGGATAATAGCAACTCTACATTTAAGCAGTCGAAAGCTCTACTAAAATCCAGTAATACAAGTATAGTAGCTCCACCCAGGTCTGAAGCAGTTATGATGTCATCTGAGACATGGGATAGAGCTGTGGCGGTACTATGGCCCTTGCGAAACCCTGACTGTATATCTGGTATTACGCGTTCAGTTTCTAAATACTTAGTAACTTGTGTGCAGACTACTCTCTCGATGATCTTAGATAAGGCTGGTAATATGCTTATCGGGCGTATGTCTTTATAGGTGTCTACTTTGCCAGTTTTTGGAAGTGGTTTTATTTTTGCTAACTTCCAAGCATCAGGAAAAACAGAGGTCTCAATAGACTTATTTATAATACGAGTTATTATAGGTAGGGTAACGTGAATGGTTAATTTTATCATGTCTATGTTGATATCGTCATAACCCGATGTATTAGTTTTTATATTTTTTATTATTTTTAGTACCTCATCTTCAGTACAGGGCTTAAGCTCAAATAAGGAATTATTAAACCTGGCTGATGCAAACTGCAATTTAGTAGACGCGGAGCACGGATTCCCCGGAATATTAAGAAAGCTGTCGTTAATATCGTTGGGATCGCTAAGATGTTTGGGTAAGTCAAAAGGTTTTCCCCTGGATATCAATGAAGTTGACTTGAGATGAGACCACATTTTCTTTGGTTGAGAAACATTTTTATTAACAAAATAGGTATAATAGGCGGTTTTTTCTCTATCTATAGCAGCGCTGACAGTATTTCGCAAGTCTTTATAATATTTAAAGTGAGATTCTTGTTTAGAATTGAGGGCTCTTTTATGAGCTGCATTTCGTAGCTTTATCATATCCTTTATTGTATCCGTTAACCACGGTCTAGGTGTCTCTTTCACGAGGAACTGTTTAATGGGTGCGTGTTTATTAAACAACTCTAAAAGGAAGGAATTAAACATATTTACCATTTCATTTACATCTTCAATATCATACAGCGTAGACCATTGTTTAGATTTTAAATCATTCTCGAATTCATTTTGATCAATTTTATGTAAAGCTCGATGAGTTATAAGTCGTGGTATAGTCCTAGGTTTTGGTATATTTAATTCAAGCAAAACCAACCCGTGATCACTAAGAAGGCGGTTATGATGGACGGATACTTTCCGACATATATTTTCCGCATCTGTTATGGCTATATCCAGTAGAGTAGATGAATTCTCGGTTATACGCGTTGGCTCCTTTACTAGCTGCACAAAAACTATAATGATTCAAAAAAGTGTTAATTTCTTTTATAGGTCGTAATGTTGGTGATTGAAACATATCTACATTAAAATCAGTCAGAATAAATATGTGGTTACAGTGTCTGAAAGTTGTTATAGACTCACCCAGAGCATCTAGAGCGACCGATATGCTTACGTCTTCAGGCCTGTAAGCGGTTCCAACCGCCACGCGCGTGGATCCCGGCAGCGTAACCTCCATCCACATCTGTTCGAGCACGGACGGCGGGTGCGGCTGCGTGCGCGCGCGCAGCCCGCGCCTCACGTAGAACCCAACGCCTCCTCCGCCTTTGTTCGATCGCTCTATGTGCCGAAATTTATATCCTGCTACTACAGGCGCCCCATTTTGTTTGCCTGTTTTGATCCAGGTTTCATTGATAGCTAAGATATCGGGTTCTAACGTTTCCATAGCCGCAACGAACTCGTCTTTGCCCGTGTTTACAGACCTAATATTAAGTAACCCTAATTTAAAACATTTATTTTGAGACTTTTTCATTTTTATTTTATTATTAATAGTGTATACAAAATATTATTAATGAAACAATCAAAATAAATTAGATATTCCATATAAGTTAATAATAAAATCATTTTACCCATATCCAACATAAATTCATATATCAATTTTAATTTATATCTATGTACGTCACATAACAGACAATAACTGGAGCAGAAGAAACAAAAATCTAAGTTAACATAAACTATATAAAATAAAATAAACACTAAAATAGATATATAAAATATATACAAAATATAATAAATACAATAGCCATAGTTAGTTATATATTGTATCCAAATCAAAGCTGAAAACATCTTAAGCACAACTGACATTAATTCACTTACCAATTCTGATTTATATCTAAGCAAGACACATAACAGAAAGCAACTAAGATAAAAGAAACAAATAACTACGTTAACATATGCTATATAAAATAAAGAGACTAAAACAGATAAAAGAAGAAAACAATCCAACAAGGCGAACAAATTAATCCCAACTACTAATAATACATTTGGAAGAATAAAAATTATAATACATAACAACAACTTGTAAGATTTTTTTAAAATTATAATAGTGATTAGAGCATCTGCTTCGAAATATCTTCGTTGTTTGCAGATCCAAAAAAAACCTTATTAATATCTTCATCTCTAGACATACGATAAACATTACTACCTTCATTCTTGCGCACAAGAATTTTTCCATCCCTTACCCAAACAAACTTCCACCCTTGCTGTTTCGCTACCTCCCTTGCTCTACGAAGGATTTTTTTGTTTTCTGAAGTCAACCGTTCGTTTATATATATCTGTTTAGGTTCACCAAGCGACATATCAGAGGTGTTAAGGTTTCGGCGCGTTCTTGCAGCCTGCAGGAGTCGGTCGCGCGCGGCGCGGCGCGTGAGACGCACGACAAGCGCGCGCGGGCGCACGGTAGCGCCGGTAGCGCTGGTGGCCACTATACGCCGCGGCCCCGCGCGGTGCACGCTTATCACATCGACATCCTCTAGTGGCGCACCGAGTTTTACAGCAACCGTCTGGATAAGGTGTAATGGGTTTTCTTCATTATGTTCCGGAATACCGGCGATTTCAATATCATTTAAGAAAAATTCTTGGTCTCTACTATTTATTTGTTGCCGCAAGGTGCAAATTTCGTTTTGTAACTCTACTGCCCTGTTTTTATATTTATATTCCGAGGACCTCCGGAGTCACCCTGGCAAGCATCAGCGCCACCGACGCCGAGGAGACCGGCGCAGATCATGTTCTGGGTCACAACGCCGGGACTTGGCCGTTCACGGTAGCGCTCAGCACAGAGTGTGTTGTTGACTGTGTAGAGGCCGACTTCTAGTAATTGATTTGAAGCTTGGCCTTGCCACTGGGGAAATAAATATAAAATAAATAAATAAATAAAATCCCCAGACAATCACACCAACTACATGGCCCCAAAGTAAGCATAGCTTGTGTTATGGGATACCATGTAGCGAACTAGGGGGGAACCTAGAATATAAATACATACTTAAATAGATAAACACCCAGACACGGACGGAACTTTTTTTTTTCTTTTTCCGTACGGGAATCGAACCCGCAACCACTGGCGTCTGAGGCAGATAGGTTTACCCCATCGCCAAAGTGGTCGTCATGATAAGTAAATTACCCAAACTGATTGAAGGATATTTTTTTTATATGAGGTTGTGTTATGGAGACCACACAGTTAGATAAGGGGATATTTAAGTACACATCATGACACGAGCCAGTTTAAAAAAACTCGTTTTTTAAACTGGCCCAGCTGGGACTCGAACCCTGGACCTCTCATTTAAATAAATCCATAATCCTAAATAAATCTAGACACGTGGCAGCGTGTTAAGCCAAGTTAAGGCAAAGGCACTGGCTAGCCATCGCCGATTGTAACACCACTTGGTGCCACTTTTATGAATAAATAATAATAAATAAACATTTCTGACATGCACACAACATTATCTAGCCCGAATTAAGTTTCTTAAAGAACTTGTGTTATGGATACTAGATAAATGATATACTTAAGAAATATACAAACATGCATATTGAATAAATACATATTTATTTTTATTAGAATAAACGTAAATAAACATATAAACATCCATTACTTGACAACTAATATCTGTGTTCATCACACAAATATCCGCCGTCGCCGGGATTTAAACCCAGGACCTCTAGCACAGAAGGCAATGCATGTTACCACTACACCAGCCGGTCGTCAAAACTTTTTGACCCTTCTATAACTCAAAACTGCTTTAACTATGTACGTGTGTTCAATTATATCCATTAGAAACCCAAATTTCACGAAGCTAGCTCAAACGGTTATAAATATGAAGGTCGTTTATCCCTGATTTGTAGTATTTAAACCTAAACTACTTTCAGTTGACCTGGAAGGATGACATTTGGAATCCAGCTCGGTAATTGAAAAGAAAAAAAAATTCAAAAAATTAACAAACTCAAAAAATAAGTGGTGTCCCTATACAAAAAATATTGTAATATGCCCTCAACAACCAGCCAACGGTTTGACATCAGCGGCGCATCACAAAATTATACACAGACAGAATAGAAGTAAATATACATAAAAGTGCTCCCAGGCAACAAATAAATGTATGCACCGCTTACAAATACAGATAAAGTTTTATTGTTTTATTAAATTTATGTTCATCCTGCTTCTTTCTCAACGATGAATTAAATGATTGTCATACTATAACCACAAGCATTCTACGTGCCTAAATCAACCTCCTGAGATCTTCATTACGCTCGGCCTTAGCTTATTTACATAAGCATAAAAAGAAAACGTATTAAAAAGGTAGCAGATCATGAATCATGAGCATTCAAGAGAATGTAGACTAAATTATATAATAAATTTTAGTATTGAACTTGGCTCTACTTTTTTAAATTTATGTTTTTGGTGGGATATTACTTAACTGCAAACATCTTTGATCCAACCAGGATTTGAACCCAGGACTTCTGAGATAAAATACACTAACATAATATTTTTCTGAACTGTCCAGATAGATGAATAGAATAACTTTGTTTGACACCATTTATACATATATTCTATCGCGAAGTATCACTGCTATGTCGGTACGATATGGTTATTTATACAGGTGCAGTAGAATTGTTCTAAGCAGACGTAGCACAATTTTTTTTACAAATGTATATTTAGTTATAATTATTATTTATCTATCTATAATTCAGAATAGAGGTATTACCACCATAACTTTGCTCTTTGTCCTTGCTTATTCCCGAGTCGCGGCACTAGCCAGATAATTTGGTCATAAAAGTTGTGATGGATCTCTACGAAGTAACGTCTGATACCATCAGTTATAATCAGGCTTAGGTTAAATAAATTAGGCTCGGCTTAGCTTAGAAATGCCCTACTGCCTCTGGATAAGCGTGTCTTGAAAAGCGACTAATTCGAGTGTCCCTACTTTGTGGTAGGATCCCGCCAGGGTCCGCATGCCTAGCGACCATCTTTCATATACAATTTGCCGCCAAATATGAGCGCTCCGGCGACTTTCTCTTCATTTACCAATAGGCATGATTGAGGGCAAGACAAATGCGGGCTTAGTCTATAATAATAATAAAAAAAAAACTTACACTGGTCGCGCCCCATCCAGCGTGTACCACCCACGTATTGTCAGGAACTTGGTAATTTTGAGGTGGGATGGGGCCTTGTTGAACCACGGGAGTGTACACCAGAGAACTTAAGGTTCGCACCACGGAGATGTCGTTGTCGTAGCTAACTGCTTGGACGTACCGAGGGTGGTTGATTACCCGTTCTACACCCACAACTTGTCCTCCAAAGTTGCGTTCAGAAGTACCAGCGCGGATGCGACGGTTTTGAGGTTGGAACAACCTTAAAAGAAAAAAAATACGGTATCGTTAGCTTGTTAGTTCATTTAAGAAAGGAGAATGCAGAAATCTTTTCTTGAAATAAGTTTAATCGGACTAGGATCGGGTGGTTGTAAAATTCATCGCAATATCCTAATTCTGTGTAGGTACTATTTGAGGGTGCAAGCAACTTTCTATGTTGTGAAGCTGGCATTAGTATCAATGGTACCATACGCACTTCATCCGGCATCCGTCATTTCATATACGATTTCTACATTCTTATTTTTCGAATTCGGATCTGATAAGAATCGGTTGTGATGCGTAACCGCTCCTATTCTTTTCTTCATCCGATACATGTTGTTACTATGGATTACACGATAAGCCACTATTGATTCTTAAATCGGATTCGATTATACTTAAACTTGTGATAAACTCGTAATAGTTTCAAAACATCATAAAACCTTTAAAAACATTACAAATGTTTGATTCTCGCACAACAATCAACTCTGTAGTTGTAGCAGTGAAGATGGATAAAATAAGCACAAGCCTGGTTTCCTTCCATGAGTCAATATTGTGTAATATGTAGGTATTTATTTATTTATATATATTACCTCATATTTCTATTTATTTCCTATTTCAACATTATTTTATTGTGTACTATAAGTAACATGTCCATGATACGTATCTGTAAATATTATAGTCTCACAAATTGTATACGATTCTAAGATTTTTGTTGTGTATCTAATAATATATGGAAACAATATCTTTGTAGGTATATGTATAAAGTGCATATATGTTTATTTTACTAATTGTATGTATTTTAAATTGTATAATTTTTTTTTTAGATTTAAGTTAACTTGAGTCCGGCGACAACTGAAAATCAGCGCGGTGCTACAGTTTTTCTGCAGCAACGCTTATGCTGAGTTAAAGCCTTTTGTTTCCTGTATGGTCTATGAGATTTCTATAATACTTCTGCTATCTTTTAAATCCATAAAATGTATATACTATAATGTTCCAAATTGTAACTGTGTATATTAAGGAAACAATAAACGTTTTTTATCTTTATCATTGGAATAGGAAAGTTTTAGGCTATTAGGGTCTCGTATCCAAAATTAATTACTAAGTCTGCAGCCCGTCTGTCACCAGGCAGTATCCCATGAACACTGACAATTAGAGAGTAGATATTTTCACCAATAATGTATTTCTGTTGCTGCTATAACAATAAATAATAAAAAAACAGTATAAAATAAATATTTAAGAGGGCTCCCATGCAACTGATATGTTTTTCACTGTTTCCTACCGCACAACCTAGATGGAGCAGTTTGCGTTTGTGTTTCATAGTGGACAGTACGGAATCCAATATCTGACAATCACTTTAGCGATGGGGTAAATCTATCCGCCTCAGGCGCTAGTGGTTGTGGGTTCGTATCCTGCACGGAACAAGAAAAAAAAATGTTCCGGGTCTGGGCGTTTATCTATACAGGGTGACTGGTAACAAATTTTGAATATTGAAGGAGAGCACTCTATATTCGATTCTGATTATAATAAAAGTAGTTGCTTAAGTTTTCACCAGAATTCCCTATTAGCAAATAAAGAGACATTTCCTTACGCGCCGCATCAGTCAATACGCACACAGCAGTGTTCCCGCCACACGCACGCCACCACTCGCTAAGTATTGTATTACGCATATGTAACCATGTGTTTCGTAAAAAAATCCTTAACTTTAGGTTAAATTTACTCAGTATATATTTTTTTTCTCTTCGTGTAAGATATCTCAAACTATCACCTCCTTGAATTTCGAAAGTGACCCACCAGTCACCTTGTATATGATTTTTTTATTCTAGGTTCCCCCTAGTTAGCTACATAGTATCTCATAATACAAGCTTTGCGTACTTCGACGCCATGTACTTAGTTGGTCTTATTGTCTGGGGATTTCATATTTTTATATGCGTGAGTCCAACTCGTGAAGTGCTACACGATTTTAAAGTTTTTAAAGATAATAATACTTACGGCCCAGAATAGCAATGCGCAGCGCTCAACATGTTGCGAGCGTTGAGGATGACGGCTGCGCAAGATTGCGACCAAACTCCTGTCCATGTTCCGAGGAATTCAACCTGCACTATCGAGGGACGCTGCTCGACAGAACTCGGCTGGCCACCTACGATGCGGTTGAAACTGCCCGCTGAGCAGAACCCTGAAAAGGAAAAAGGTATTAAAGTTTTGGTCACGTGGTGGGGTCGGCTGAGAATACCCTTACCGCTCTTGGATAAGCGTTTCGTGAATCTGATGATCGTGATGATCGTGATAATCTGATTGGTCCTCGCTTGGTGGCAGGACCCCTTAAGGGTCCGCCTTTCTAGCGACCATCGTATAAATAGCCTATCTATGTAATATGATAGTAAAAGGGTGGTATTTAATCTTACAACTGTAAATCCACATTTTTCTATCAAAGTATTCGAAATTGCTAACAAAAATACTGAATTGCACACTAAGTTTGCGCATCAAATTAATCTGTTTGATGTTTAAGCTAAACTATTTTACTGAATTACTATCTGTTAACTTATAGTAAATCTAATTATCCTTTTAGTGCAAAGAAACATTTAATCTGTATTTTTTGGAATACGTCACCTATTAAATTTTAAAGATAACCTAACCTTTTTTTTTTTCTTGAGGAAAACGTGCTATCACGTCCCCGACCGCCCAAGGGGGAGCGACGGGGTATGTGGGGATGATCCGGCAGAAGGCCAGACCTACCCACTAAAAACCTGAATGTGTACCTCACCTGCCATAGATGGAGCCCATGGTACCGCCATTGGCATTACCCGCGAGCCCCGGCAGATTGCGCTCAGCCTTAGCCGAGCGCCCCCCACGTGGGAAATGGTCCACATAATTGAAAACTGTTTCTACACGAAAACTGTACACTCGAGTTGCCATGTGAAATATTGTTATCAGCTATTTGCCAATAACTGACATAGTTTCTACTTTTTAAAAAAGCGCCTAAAAACGGGATTCTCTTGGAAGAATCTTTTTACTACATGATACGGTTGGCAGATTGACGGATTATACAATTAAATCTTTTATTGCATTACACAATAGTAAATTAGATCTTAATTGTTTGATAGGACATACATTATGGACCCTGTTGGGCATTGAAAGGGGATAGAGAAGGACATTCTATTTCATTTCAAGGTTTAAACGTTGAATAATTGGAAAATTCAAACAACGACTAGCCAAATCTGGCATTGAAAACTGTGTGCAAAAAACAGGACTCGCAAGGGTATAAAACTTGGAGCAGTAAGTGTAATACCTCACTTGGTGGTAGGATCTCGACAGGGATCACAAAAACTCTGCTGCCAAGTGTCACCTCCTCCAGCGATGATTTTTTCCGGCAATATTTTACGAAGCGGCAGTTATTTCTAAAGCCCGTGTCACATTTGAAAAAATCCGGTGAGATTTAGGACAAACGTGGACTTAGAATATAATAATTTAAAAAAAATATTTGACTCACCAGCGAAGGCCAGAACAATCAGAGCTGCTTTGAGCGCCATGCTGCTGTTGAAACTCAAACGACAATCAGAATTGTGGTGCCACAGTTATATAGATGAAGATATTCCGTTTTATCATACTGCTATAAAACATTTATGGACGATATCTAATCATTTTAAGCGTAATTTGGTAAAATTTATGGATATACATTTACAATTTCTACCAATTTCTAATTTTTATAAGGTTGCACAATGTGTTTAAATACATATGTAACTAATTATTTAACGCGATCTCTTAATGCTGTAGAAGAATGAAATTTATCGTATCAGCGTTTTGATCTATCAGTAAAAACGGACGCTGTTTTACGGCTTTGTATCTATAGTTTAAAATATTTGCATTGTTTACTCCAAATCATTCGGTCTTGCATTGGTGTAGGGGCTTGCCTAGACTTGTACTAGGTACATATTTTATGAGGTAGAGCCCTCTCTAGAAACTTCCTGCCCCAAACAGCCTTATGTTTTCAAGCAATGACCTCTACGCATTGTCCTTTCTACGCAGCCTATATTAGTGTTGTTGGTTCTCATGCGGATCTAAAATAAAATTAGTAAAGGTGACATGAGAATAAATGTCATGTAAGTATATATAAAACATTCTTCAAAATATTTCACATTGAGTGGACCAACACGCGTCCCTGAGGTACACCAAATTAACTAGCAAATGCCTAATGTCCCCATATTGTGCTACCAACAATTATGTCACAACTTACCATAGTAGCTTCTTCCCAACAACAATCGTTGGGCAATAGGGCTAAGCCTGCAACTCTTTTATTAATTTCATTGTTCTTTAATTAATTTTAATAACATTAATACACAGTTTTTTATAAAACAGGTAAACGCCAGTATGTACATATATAAAAGTAAATTGAACATAAAATTGAGTATACCTAGGAATAAGAAAATAGCAGTTAACTTCGGAAAATAATGATGAATATAAAATATACTGACTATTATTTAGCCTATTACGTCGAATTTTGTGTCTGCGCAGCTAGTCATGACAATACGTTGAACTATAATGCATTTATGTACAAAATACTCAAACGGGTATATCATATGAAAATTCCACATCTAATTATTAGTAGGACAAGGTAAATCTAGGTGCTTTAAATAATTATCTATCAGAGCATATATCTAGACAATCAAATATTACTAGATACTGCCATAAAAGTAGCCGTGTTTAAAAATAATAAATAAAATGTTTTTAAAAACATTTTTTAAATGATGGATAAACAATTGATACAAGCAGATGAAGACTTTTGATTTTCAGTAGGTACACGTAAGCTCTATTAATGTTCGAACAAACAGGGTGACTGGTACATGATCCGCCATAGGAGCAGAGCGTGTAGATGGGATCATTTGCAATTATTTAAAACCGTATATCCGTTTACTGTTTATCAAAAAACTGAATGGTCTAGTTTAATTTAAGAGGCATAAAAAAACTGATTGCATGGACAAGTCCGGACTAAACCAGACTACCACGTGTCGTTACGCAAGACATTACCTATCTGACTATTGGCTATCTTGACTAAGCCGCGATATAGGACTTCTGTATAGGATTACTTGTAAAGCGGTTGTAAAACAATAAAACATATCTTTTTTACTTTGTCACTGAATTCAAAAAGCAATGGTAGTTAGCATGTTAGTTCAATAAATGAAATTACAAATAATTGTGCCTCAGTTCAAAGTTTTCACGGTTCAATATTTTGCAACCGGATTTTATTGCACAAAATATTGTCTTAATTTTAACTCGACATGTGGGTGTCTACAATTTCACTAGTTGACAGTAAATTTTACTAATTGCATTGATTGAAAAACATTTTGATCCATGTGAACTAAATATTTATGGTACTCTGAACTATAAATATGCATACAGATAATACACATTAAATAAAAAGGGACTGGCGGCGTATTAAGCACTGGACTGGTGATACATTAGCTATTTTAGATTTTAATACAATGATTGTAAGGTCTAGAAACGAATGCTACAGTGTTACAACTCTAATTTAAAGCAGCATGAGTACTTGAAATAACACTTCATCACTAGAGAAATTTTGTTCGGTGTTAAATTAGGACTTTCAGGCATTAAGATAATCGGTCAATATACCAGCAGCCCAAAGAAAAGCCGCTAGCAAACTCGCATACACAATGCGTAAAGCTCACTTTAAAAGATAGCAAATCAATCATCCATTATTATATTTATTATCATATTTTGTTATACAGAGTTATTGGTAACTACACCGGGATCTTTTAAACTAATATATATATATAAACTCTTTTTCTGAAAATCCAGTTTTACTCTTTCAAACATCGATTGTGTGGTCCGATTTCAATTTGGTTATCAGTTTTGGATAGGACTTTACAAATAAGTAAATTAAAAAAAAAACACATATGAAACTGCTGAAGTTCAAAATTGGAATTGGACGTGAAATCTTTAAATACAGAACTACTTATATTTAAAAATCAAATCAGCAAAATACTCTATCTGTGATGTTAAACGTTTCCCTTTGATGTCCCATAGGCCTGGTGAACCAACGCACGAAAATCCTGCATCACTAGTGCAAGTACAAGTCGCGGAATTAGCAAGGTAACTTTGTTAAAGTAGTTATCATGGATTTCCGCAAAGTAACGCCTGATTCAATCAATTATATGTTGACGTTAAGCTCGATCCCAAGACTCGAGGTTTTTTATTTTAACCTTGGAGACTACTAAATAATTAGTTGCAAACAAATACTGTTGTTGATGTTCGAATTTTAGACTTGATTTCGGTCAAGGTATAAAACTACACTACGAGTCTTTTCTTTTATAAAGAAAGGCCAAAAGCTTTTAGGATTTAATAAGGGCACGGTAGAGAATACTTAACAAGTATAACAATATCGCAGTTGCGTGACGGTAAGCGTACGCGGTAGACGTGTTTTTCGTTGCGACAATTTTTACCTGAGCAAAAAGCGTTGGGTGAAGTGTTTATTGCGCGCTCCTTTGTTCTCATTTAGCAAGATCCATAAAATTAATTAATTTTAAAATGTTAATTTACACTAATGAATGAATTAACAGAAAACAATAGTGACGACAGGGAGTTAAGGACACCTAGTCCTTCGAGCTTTTTAAGAGAAAGGGTAATAAACATGGAGAATAAGAAAACAAAGGAAAGTGAAGATTTTGATATAATGGAGATAGTAACAGAAGAGTCCGTCGAGCAAGTTGAGACAGATATTATACAAAAAGAAGCTTCTAAAAGAGTAATGCAGGATTTATCGGAGGAGGACACGAGTGAAGGGGAATGGGTTAAACAGGAAAAGAAAAAACTTAAGACCGTTCATAAATTTGAAATATATGTCTCTAGCAAAGATAAATTACCAAAACAGTTTGCTTTGGCAAAAATTTTTAAAGACTTACGTATTACAGAAATACTCAGAATAAAATTTTTGTCGCCTTATAAAATACGGGTCGAATTCAAGGACGAAATAAATATGTCAAAGTTGTTTAACTGTGAGGAACTTATTAACAAAGGATGGAAATTTCATAAAGCTTTTGATGTGAGTTTTACTTACGGTGTGATTCGAGATATTGACTTGGAGCTAAAAGATGAACAAATATTAGAGAAAATCAAATGTAGTGATGAACGTGCGTCTATTGCTTCTACCTTGAGGATGAAACGGAGGAACATAGAAGGGCAGTGGACTCCTTGTGAATCTGTCAGACTTTGTTTCAAAGGTTCATTTTTACCTACACATGTGTATGTTGACAACCTGCGTATTAAAGTAGACCCGTATGTTTTTCCGGTCTCCCAATGCTCAAAGTGTTGGCAGTTAAACCACACAACATCGAGGTGCCCTTCCAATCGTACAGTATGCCCGAAGTGTAGTAAGTTCCATGAGAATTGCGAAACAACAAATTTCTCATGTGTGAATTGTAAAGGAGATCACATATCTTTAAGTAAAAGTTGCCCAGTTTATTTAAAGGAAAAAAGAATTCGAGAGCTTATGTCCGAATACAATTGTACATACAGGAAGGCAATTACAATATTGGTAGAAAAATCTCCCGTTTATGTGCAAGAAAATTCTGTTAAGCAGCCAGAGACCCCAAATCTTAAATACTTTCAGCCTCTCTTTGTGCCAGATGAAGATTTTGTGGCCGCAGTACCGGATTTAGGTAAACAAAATGTTACTCAGTCGAATAAAACTCTTACTTTTGCAAACGTTGTAAAAACTCAGGCAGAAATACATACAGTCAAACAAAAGCCAGAAACTCGGCAAAGAGATAGATTGACAAGCCGAATAACAAAGGACTCTTCCGTGTGTACTGAATTTGACGATTATGTTTCAGTAGAAGAACCAGCATTTACAAACGTTGAAGAAGATCGAAAAAGTAGTAAGACAAATTTTGCAGAATTGATAGTAAGGCTCAAAGAAATTGTATTCTTAAAAAACGCGTCTATGTCGGATAAATTTGCAGGTATAATCAAATGTTGCATAGAATGGATAATTTTAGTTGTTGTTGGAAATGTTGCAGAGTGGCCGACGCTAAAACTGATTTTAGATTATTTTAATGGATAAGTTTGCTAAAAATATTGTTGTTAATATAATACATTGGAACGCGCAAAGTTTGAGACCGAAACTTACTTGTTTTGAAAATATTTTATGGCAGGAAAAGATCCACATTGCTGCCGTATCAGAGCCATGGTTAGAACCGGGTAGTTTTTTAAAGCTAAATGGATATGATATTTACCGCTGCGATCGTAACGATTCATATGGTGGAGTGGCTATTTTTGTTCACAAAACTATAAAATCAAGGGTAAGTAGTATAGCATTGTTTAATCCAGGAATACAAGCTTTATCAATTGAAATCTTAAATTGTGTAGATGTTGAAAAAGTTATTGCTGTTTATTGCCCTTCTACTGTGCGTACCTCTGATTCTGATTGGAGTCCTATATTTACAAATTCAAATTTAAAGACAGTAATAATGGGTGATTTTAACGGCCATCATTCTAATTGGTCAAATAAAATAGATAATAGAGGCATGCAAATTTTCGATATATCTTCAGAAAACCAGTTTGTGAGTTTGAATGACGGTTCTCACACAAGAGTTAAATTAGTGAATGGACTTTTACAGCAATCTAGTCCAGACATCACCTTTATTTCATCCGATATAGCCCTAAAGTTTGATTTTAAAGTTATGAATGAAAATTTAGGAAGTGATCATTATTTTTGTAAATCATCAATTTCCATGATACCGGCTTGTCATAACCCAAAATTAAAAAGAAATTTTAAAGATGCTGATTGGGATTCTTATCGTGAGATTTTAGAAGATCTATTTAATCATTATATTGTTTCCTCCAACCTTCAGCAAAGTTATGATTCATTTCTGGATTTAATTTGTATAGCTACGGAGTTGTGTGTTCCATATATTAAACGAAATCAGAATCCGGGTAGTAGGTTTGTTCCACGCCCTTATTGGTGCCCTGCCTTGTCTAAAGCTGTAGCAGAAAGAAGATTGGCTCTTTGCAAATTTCGCCGAAATCCTACTCCTAGTAATTCGTATATTCTAAAGCATAAAATTTCAATAGCTCGAAATTTAATCCGCAAAGCAAAATTTCAAAATTTTCAAAAGTTCTGTTCTTCGGTAGATCATTCGACATCATCTTCTGATTTATGGTCTAAAATGAAATGGATTAAAGGATATAGACAACTTAAATCAAAAGCAGATGAAAAATTGATTACAGATCTCCTTTATAGTTTAACACCTGATTTTGTAACCCCAGACTGTCCTAAATTTTGTTCTGAAAATTATAAAATAGATGCCCCTTTTACATTTACAGAGTTAAATAATAGTATACCCTCAAAAAATACCTGTCCAGGGGATGATGGAATATGTTACTTAATGCTTAAAAATCTTCCTTTTAATGCTAAAATGTGTATGTTACAGTTATACAATAGTTTTTTCGAACAAAGTTTCATTCCATCGCAATGGAGAAATATAGTAGTAGTGCCTATTCCAAAACCAGGCGGGTCACAAAATGATATTTCATCATTGCGTCCAATAGCTATGATTTCCTGTCTTTGCAAAGTATTTCATTATATTTTAAACAAAAGGTTGGAGTGGTTTTGTGAAAAAAATAATTTATTCTCAGCTAATACTACAGGTTTCAGAAAAGCTAATTCGTGTTACGATAACTTAAGTACACTAGTGACCAGAATTTTGATTGGGTTTTCTAAAAAACAGTCAACACTTGCCTGTTTCATTGACATTAACAATGCTTATAATAACATTAATGTGACATCGTTACTAGCAATTTTGGACCAGATTGGGATAGGAAAGAAAATTTGTATGTATCTTTGGAACTTTTTAAAGCATAGAAATTTAAAAATTGATTTAGAACAAGGAAACATTATTAGAGCTACAAATATGGGCTTAGCGCAAGGCGACCCAATGTCACCTTTACTTTTTAATATTGCAACTCATAAAATATGCAATTATATTAATAATGTCTTTATGTCGCAATATGCAGATGACTTTGTAATATACACTACTGGGCAAGATATTTTAGTAAGCACCCAAAAATTACAAGATTCAGTTGTTTTGTTACTTAAAATTTTAAATGAGATTGGATTAGAGATATCGGTAAGAAAAACAAAATTATGTGTTTTTAAAAAGGGTTACAAGAGAGATGAGATAAAATTTAAAATTAATAATAATGACGTGGAGGTTGTTAACAATATTAAATATTTAGGACTTTGGTTAGATCGTGGTCTAACATGGTCAAAACACATAACGGAACTGAAAGAGAAGGTGTGTAAAATCATAAATATTTTACAAATTTTAAGGGGACCTGGTTGGGGTGTTCATCAGAGTCACTTACGCCGGCTTTACATAGCGGTAGTGAGAAGTAGAATTGACTATGCGTGTATTTTCTATGATAGTAGTTGTCAATCTAATTTATACAAAATTGAAAAACTACAAAACCAATGTTTGCGATTAGTTGGAGGTTTTATCAAATCCACACCCATTCATGTTATGGAGAATGAGCTATGTATCCCTCCGCTTTCGGTAAGAAGAAAATATCTAACTGCAAAATATTGGCTCAAATGTAAATCTATTAAAAATAATACAGTAATCGAATGTTTAACGTGTTTGGAAGAATTATGTCAAAACGCTTATGGCGCCACAAAAAAATTCCGTTACTTGTAGAAACTCACAAGATTTTTCATAACTACGATATATTTCAAAGCGAAAAATTGGAAATATTTTCTTTGCATACATGGGTCAGCAATGTGGATCTTGATGTACGATGTAGTTTACCATTAGGAGACAAATGTAAAAGCATGTTTAGTAAAATAAAACTAAAAAGTATTTGTAATTATGAGATAAGTAAGAATTACACAGGCTATTGTAAAATTTTTACCGATGGGTCGAAAGAAAAGAGTAGAAGTGGAGCGGCCTTTTATGACCCCCAACAAAACTTCAGTTGTAAATTTAGTATCGATGCTAATATATCAATAATGCGGGTAGAACTAATTGCAATAATAGAAGCCCTATCGTATATAGAATCTTTAAATTATGATAAATTCGTCATTCTATCTGACTCAAAAAGTGCATTGCAACATATAACTCGGTGTACATTGAACGCTCGAGGCTCTCCTATCGGTTACGAAGTTCTTAAGTTGATTTTAAAGTTGGGGGATTCAAATAAAAAGGTCGTTCTACAGTGGGTGCCTGCACATGTTGGCCTAGAAGAAAATGAGTTTGTAGATCATCTGGCTAAACAGGCTATATCTGATGGAATAATTTATAATTGTCTGCCTTTTCATTATGAGCTACTGTCTGAAGCTAAAACGTATTGTACAAAGTTATGGAGCGAATATTTTGACAAACGATCTCTGACCAAGGGGATCTGGTACAGGACGATTCAGCCTGTCCTGAACAGATCTCCCTGGTTTGAAGGCAAAAACATGTGCAGGCGAGATATTATAACTGCTCTCTGGCTTCGCTGCGGACACATTCCTCTGAACAGCTTTGGATTTTTAATGCGAAAGACGTCATCCCCTAATTGTGCTGAGTGTGACGTGTGTGAAGACGTGTATCACATTATTATGGAATGTGTCCGAATCGAATCCGAGAGACGGGAACTATTTATTAAGTTAAACTTTTATGGTGAAGTTGGATTATGTAACTCTATTTTAGCTCGGCCCACTTCGGAATCAGCAAAATTATTGTATAAAATAGTTACAATTTGCATGAAACGTAGGTTAAGTTAATTATGTTTTGTGTTAAGTTAAGTTAATTGTATTTTGTGAGTACTATGAGGGTGACATATTCTGTATTAGGATAAACCCTCAATAATAAATAAAGAGAAAAAAAAAAAAAAAAAAGTATAACAATATCGTTTTATTATGTTGATGTTGTTTTGTTTTAATTGCTCTGTCCGCGAATAGGTGCCCTTAAAATAAAAGCGTTTAAAAGATGTATTGCGTAATTTCAAATAGTATTTCTTTAATCGTGCGACTTTCTTACTTGTTGGCAGCGTTTAGGCTTAGAGTAATACTTCGTTATTATTACTCTAAGGGTAACAGTTTAGTATTTTTTGAGATAGATGGATCAGATAGGCAGTATAATACGAGACTTACGATCCAATGTCTAAGGATCACTAACCCAATAGTTCCCCTGGTTTCCCCAAGATATTCAATTGCCATATTCAAAATGACAAAAACTGTTAAGAAAGATTAAATAATAATGACTTTTAATTGGCTTGGAAACCGATTCCGGAGTGAACACCATATATTCAAAGCCTGGGTGTATTTAAGTGTCACGTATTCTATGATTTGTTCAAGGTGTTTGACAGTATTCATCATAGTACACAACTGATGTTTCTCACTTCGGAAAAAAATAATCAAGTACTTGGTTATAAACTTGCAATGGCTATGCACATTTTTTTTTATTAATCCTTTCTATCACAATAAATCACATTTTTAATAACTACCAACTATTATTTATCTCGGCAAGGATCGTAACTGTGTAAGTACCTATGTGAAAAAAATATTCCATAAAAATGTTTATTTAGAATAGATTATAGAGCATAGCCTAAACGCACCGCTTTTTTTTAATATCCAGCAGTTTCCGTACCAAATATTTATAAAATAGCTGAATTATCTTATTGAGTTTCTTGATAGAAAATACACATAATTAAGTGTTAATAGATATGATAAATGCATATCTTTGTTTTATATTTTTTCCGAATTAAGACTTGAAGTCTTAAGATTAGATAAGTAATCATTTAAAAGAGAATTAAAGATAATAAATGTAGTAAGGTGTTCTTATTTCCTGGTACTTCCAGCTTGTGTCATTCAGAAATATATAGTCATATACAATCCTTAAAGTTGCAATCCTTTGCTGTGTATCCATTGCTGTGTAAACATCTGCTCGTTCTATATAGTATTTGTAGCTTAGCATCATGTGAGGCAATTTGGCCGCCTGCAATACTAGCTAGTATTATGTTTTTGTACATTACCATTAACCTGGAGATTCAATTCAATTCTATATTTTGGTTATAATGCCAACCAGCCGTCCATACTAAGCGACGTGCTATTACTGTCAGTATCTCGTTATGAGATAGTCACGGTACTACAAGTAAACGTTAAGTATGTATGACAGAACATGTGGGGCGCGACGAGAACCCAACAACAAATAAGACATCACACTTAGCACCACCACCAACACACAAATTTAATAAAAACATTAATATAAACGCATTAATTAACATACATACATAACAAAGCACTAAATTAACTACCTACTTATTTACAGAGATATTTTACACTGTTGGCTATATTTACATAGGGATTTAAGGATCTGGGGGTCGCGCGAGGAGCAAGTTGGTCTGGGAAGCTGGGGAGAAAGGATATCGTAGAGGGACACGGTAAGGAGGGGGCAATTAAAAATACATGGTCGACTGATCCAGGTTCCAGTCCACAATTATACAATGGGGAATCACGTATTGCTATCCTGTACAAATGTATGGGAGTGCAATAGTGACCCGACTGGAGTCTGCTGATGATGGAGTTGACTTTTTTGGCAATTTTTGTGTGAGTGTAGAACCACGGTTTAGTTGTAATTGTGGGCTGGATGTCTCTGTAATATTTGACGACAACATTTTCCCATTCTTTACTTCATTCCTCAAACAATCGTGGCTATAGTGTTCAAGGGAGTCGGTTTCAATAGAGTCCCTAGCGAAACAGTCAACTGTAGAGTTTCCTTCTATACCTGAATGACCAGGTATCCAAGCCAGAGTAATATTGATGCTCGGCAGTTTACAAAGGAATAAGAGATGTTTGTATTGAAGGATGGGTGGGAATTTGGAGCCAAGCCGAAAGGAATCACTTCTGAGTGCATGAAGACAGTAAGGGAGTCAGTTAATAGTCCTGACAATGAGTTGCTTTGTCTGTTGTCAAGCACATATCTAACAGAATCTAGGTGAGCTATAGACTTACCAGTAAAAACTGTGGTTTGGGCGGGACACTTAAATGAAAGGAGGACAAGGAATTTAGGAATCCACACAGCTGCCCCCATACACACCCAACAGGAGAGCTTGGAAGCATCCGTATAGTCCCGCCGCCGATTTATAGATGATTCTGTGGAATATGACGTTGCATTTGGGTCATTCTTAGCAATACCAAAGTCAGTCAGTATTTAAGGAGAGAACACAAGGGATTCGTAAGGAAAGGTATACAGGAATTGGGATTCTCACTGAAAAAAATTGGTGTTGGAGTACGAATAATAGAATATAGGAGACGAAAGAATAGAATATAGTTACGCGTTTGCAGCAGCACAAGCAAAATAAGTACCAGCTGGTGTGAATTTTCTAGAAATGAACCATATACTGAATCTCTGGAAGCTACTAATCTCGGAACTGTAAGAATGAGTTTATGGTTTTGACCAGCGATAAATTTGTATTCTTAAGTTTATGATCACATGATAATTTAACTAGTCCTTTATGAATGAATGGGCTCACTTTTTGACATGAAATATCTTACTTGAACGCTATCAAAGGAAGAGCAGCTTAAGTTACACATGCACATGCACTTCAGCAGGTTTTATTCAAGCTTCAAAGTTTACTTATTTATTTATTCATTTTGAACATACTACCATCCTTACAGGTGCTTAAACTAATGCAATGGCGTTGCCAACAAACAATTTAACCAAAACAAACAAATATTTATCACTAAGGTAATCACAATATAACTACATACATAATACGCTGCCTGAGTGAATTCATTCAGTGCCAAAAAAACAAATCTACGCGGTTAGATATTAAGAAAGACAAAGCGCAGTAGTGACGTTTAAGAACGACGTCACTACTGCGCTTTTTCATCGTCTAAATTTAAAAAGTGTTTTATTTAATATCATTCACATATCATTATCGATTTTAGTCTTTTCTATTTATAAATGATAAATTACCAAGAAACAAAGGTAATCAGATAAATACTTGTATTTAAATAACATTATCATACTGGCATTTCTATATAATTCTAGTTTCATTCCAAAATTTTAGAATTTTTACCAGCGGCAGTATGGCGATCAAATCAGCTTTTGTTCTTCTAGTTTTTATTGGTAAATTATACATTTTTATATGTGGTCATTATACATGTGCAGTTTCTCTTTTGTTTTCTAACGGCTGTCAAGCATAGTGATTTTTTGCATTTTAAAAAGTGATTATAACAAGTTATAACCAAGAATATGGGTAACAAAGATTAGTGCAACCAACCCTGGATTTTGTGTTCTCCTCGGCCTAGATCGTTAAGAATATTGACATTCGCTCTGTCAAATACGCCAAAAGCCAGTTCGTTAATAAGCCCGTGAGCAAACAAATGTTCCTCCTCAGGTGAAGTGGATGTAAAACGAGACTGTGGACATAGTTGTGAAAAAAATTGGGAATCATCATTTACCATCACGCGTCACACAGGATGATCACTTTACTTCCGGAACAAAACGCTAAGTTGCAAACTGGACGGCAGCGACAGCGACAGCGAGAGCGACAGCAGCGGTGCGGGGAATCTGGGTCGTTCTCGACGCCAGCGGGCGCTCGAGTGATTTGTCGCGGTTTAAGAGACACGTACCGAACTAACGAAAATGTAGATACAGGGTCATGGATACTTTCACAGTTCATTTATACGATACGATTTAATATGGACAATAGAAGATCCAAATCCATACTTTCAACAAAGGAAGCGAGTTTCATCATAATTAGGTACGAAGACCAAAGACGAAATTCAATCAAATTCTTTGATAACACTAGAATGTTTGTGACAACATTTGATTATTTCCTGAAGAATATTAAATCAGAATTAGGTTTGGATAATAGTTACGAACGTATCCAGCAGAAAAATCGTTTTTATTCTCTCGCATAATGTATTATTCTTCGGTTTTTGTGGTTGAAATTTTGGCTGTTTTATTTTTTTATTTATTTACTGTTATATATCGGTGTTCTTTCTAAAACAGCTGAAATAATTTCTTCCAACGAGGCTAGTTATTGATATCGGTGGGCAACAGACTACACTAAAACCGCTCAATCGCGCACTCCCCGCTAGACTGGCGCTCGCCGCCCGTTTCCCACTGCCCACGCCGCTGCCGTCCAGAACACTTTATACAAACTCAATACTTTCTATCGTGTTGTGGAAATCGCTGCCCGCACCGCTGTTGCTGCCGTCCAGTCTCAAACTATCAATTCTATCTGTTGCAGTGTCATGCTGTTCGGGCAAGCCCAACCGCATCGTTGGGGGAACGCCAACCACCATACGGTCCTATCCCTCGATGGTCCAAATTGAATTCCGCGGCCAATGGAACAACATCTGGAGTCAAGCTTGTGCTGGCAGCATTCTCAATTCATACTCTATACTTACCGCTGCTCATTGCGTTGAAGGGGGGTAAGTACCTTCTTGTAAAGCGTTTTCATGGTTCTTTGTAACACCCAACACCAATTTACTAAGAAAATACCTCTATAGACACTATCCACTAGCAAGCGTAGTTGTGTTCTGCATAAAGGAATGGCTAATGGCTTTTGTAGCATGGTGCTAGGATAATCCTTTTATCTATAAAATATTAACGATAAATCTCGTGAAAATCATTAATAATTTTCACGAGCGCGGATGCCACTTTCCATTGCATAAAATCAGAGCTCGTTTTACCGGCTATATAAAATAATTAATTAATAAATAGCTGCACACGCAGCGCCACCTTCTCCTAAAAGCAAGAAATTAGATTGTGTTAAGGTCATCAATAGTTGTATTTTCAATTTCGTAAATAAATACACATCATTCATAGCATACCAATAGGTGACAGTTTAAACAACTCTTTTAATATTATAGACTAAGCCCTTACGGAAGAACTGGCTCTTCGTAAAGTATTTCCGGAACATTTGACTAGTATTTGACGGTAGATTTTATATGAAGGGTGGTCGCTAGCCAGTCGAACCCTGCGGGGATCCTAGCACAAAGCGGTCCCTGGGTAATTGCTGAACATTCAACCGTTCTAACCAATAAAACTTATTTTCAAGGTTGTTCATGCTTGAATTTCGTCGTATACGTGCTGGGTCTACGGATCGCGGAGTCGGAGGTCAAGTTTTGGGCGTGGCGAATAAATTTGATCACCCTAACTACAATCCGGAAAACTACAACAGTGACATCTCTGTGCTTATACTGCAGGGGTCCTTGGTGTATACCCCTGAGGTACAACAAGGTGCCATCGTCGCACCAGGTTTCGAACTACCTGATAATTATCCGGTTACTCAGGCCGGATGGGGTGCAATAGAGGTAAGAATTATTAGAATAATATTTTGCTAAATAAAAATCACCATTACAAATCACAATTATTAAGCATATTTTTTTTGTTATTTAAGAATTATTAGATTATTTTTATTAAATAAGTAGGTAGATAAATATTGCCTTCACTGTTGAAGAATCATTACATTAAATAATAGACTTACAAAGAATAAAAGTAGGTGGTGACAACTGTGTCTCAATACATACTTAATTCAACAGTGTTAGAAAGCGTTGCTGATACCAGGGTTTTAGATAATTAAAAAAAATTCAATGCTCCCGCACCACATTTTTAAAAAGAACATTCTCATTTTTAAAATTAATTAAATTAAAAGGGTTTAAATTTAAAAGAAATCTTAGGCTTTGTACAGAAACTGAGCATACAGTGCTGATATAAACATTAAGGATTTGGTTACTACACTAAGAAGAGACAAAGTTTTACATGATTTTAATGATTTAAGGGAAGGGGCCGCCCTAGGCGAACGTAAGCCGATCAAATTGGCGACGTTCTTAAAAGGGCCTAGTTAAAAGTTCCCGTAACCGGGGCGATCATGTATGAAAAGATTAATGAACGTGGTGGAAGTGAAAGAGGTATGTCTGGATCGTATCAATTGGTGTTTCCTTGTCTCTGCCTACCCCAAAGGGAGACAGGCGAGACGTTATGTATGCATACAGTATGTAATTTCACCTTTATTGTCTGGACTGACGAAATAATCCATACAAATATATAAAAGCTGTAGGATTTATTTGTTTGTTTGAAAGCCCTCACACTCTACTAACTAGTTGGATTAAAAAAAATCGTATTATTCAATCCTGCTGTTAGGTTTAACCTTATAGTTGCTTTCCGCACCAATACTGCGTTATTTCTGATGCCGTGGGAATTACAGAATTCTGCTATCTATTCCGGATTGAAAATACCCTAGATTTTTTGCGAAATGCAAATAATATTCATGTATAATAGTAATAAACAAAAATCTTTCTTCAAATAATTTAACTTATGATATTAGAAGTAATCTTACATACACACCCAAAACATCAAAAAAAAAAATTTTTTTTTTCCACCCAACAGTACCTCCATGACCCATCACCTGTTTTGCTGGAAGCCACTGTCTATACTATAAACCGCCAACTGTGCGCTGAACGTTACTTGACGATACCCTACGCACCCACTGTCACCGACAAGATGATATGCTCTGGTCTCCTGGACGTCGGCGGTCGTGATGCTTGCAACGGTGACTCCGGAGGACCAATGTATCTTGGAAACATCATCGTAGGAATTGTCTCCTGGAGCTACGAATGTGCTGATGCATTTTACCCCGGAGTCAGCACTGCTGTGTCCCCATTCACCAATTGGATAGTCGAAACTGTTGAAGGCACACGCCAGATTTAGTCTTTCTTGAATAAAAGATGAGCATTTTGAAAGAACTGATAATAAAAATAAATAATAAATAAATAAAGTATGCTAAGTATATGATTCATTTAGATCCTTGGCTACCAATGAGCTTTCAAAAAGATATACTTATTATACCCTGTGTTTTTTTAAGACAGAGCATCTTCTCATCTTTGATAGGTGTGATAAAAAGATGACAAGTAATAATAGTTACAGTCCAACAAGGAGTTTTTGGCGTTTGGATGATGACGTCAGGGGGCGTGAGGGTGAAATAAGTGTTACTCAGGGAAAAATATTAATGCATAAACGTTTAGTAATTTTCATGTTTGAAAACAGAAATAATTGTATTCAATGTCCTACTACAAAAGGCAAGTCACGTAAACTTTGAGAAAGTATTTGTGGTGCAAAAACACAGAGTTGAAGATATAAATAAATGATTTAGCAAAAAATTATATTAAAACATTAAGTAACATGAAATTAAAATCGTGTTTTTTTGTTAAATTGTTTTCCTCCTCATCCTCGTCACCACAACTTTCTTTATTAGGTACCTACTCGTATCTACTAGAAATGCCCGTATTTTGAAAGGTTTGTTATAATCTGCTAATCTTTTCTTACTATTCATAGTCTTTCTTAAGAGACAATTGTCCTGAAATCGTATTTTTTTTTGAAATTTTAAAAATAAAAGTAATTATATTCTGAAATGTATTTTCAAAGTACGGCAATATGTAAACATTGCAGAGCAACGATTTAATGGGACATTTAACTGTTTTTTTTTGAAAATAACTTCTTCACTATAACTTCAATAAGTAAGCCCACATTTTGTGAATTTTGGGGTGTTTGATATCTTAATATTGAATTTAAAAGTACAACAACAAATATGAGTCAAAAAAAAATTCAAAAATTCAAAAACTTTGAAAAAAGCACTCAATGAAAGTCAAACGGTAGATGAGGGCCGCGCGACGTGGAGAATCTTGGGGGAGGACTCTGTCCAGCAGTGTGCGTCTCTCGGCTCACGAATATGATGATGGCTCATTATCTTTCAATATAGCTACGAAGTGACATGTCCCAAGACGGTGGTTAGTTCCAATTTTTGCCACGTGCCAAAAGATCCTTGTCGGACTATATAATTTTTGTGGAATTTTTTAATGCCCCCTGGAGGGAAAGTACTCTAAATAATAGAGATAGCAAATTTTACTCCAAAGAAACATTCCTTTATTTTGGAAAAGAAATAAAACTGTATTCAAAGAGTTTTCGAAAATTTGCTTGATTCACCCAGAAATTGAACCACTTATCAACCCTGAAACGATGCTCAATCTTAACAAAAACACACTGTGCACACTGCGGAGGTTTATGCATATAAATAGATAAATAGTCTTACAATTTTAACTATAATAAGGCCATTTACCCGAGAGAGCTATTTACTAAGCTTTGTTTCGTCCGTGTAGTGTCGGCTTAGAATAACCGAACGGCCTGTATAAGCGTGTCGTAGTAGGCGATCAATCTGAGCGACCCTCGCTTGGTGATGGTTCCCTTCAGGGTGTGCCAGGCTGGCGATCACCCCTCATATAAAGTGTGCCGCCAAATATCACCGCTCCAGATGTGCTGTGTTCCGGCAATTCAAAAATTCAAAAAAGTTTTATTCATATTAGAAAGTTTACAATTCACGTCATCATATACTTCGGCTTTAACTTGTTGTTGATAGTTGTTGAATAAGATATTATAGTAGACCAAGAGACAAAAAAAGCCAGCGAAAAAAAAACTCTTGGCACTCTTTTTCAGTCAGAATTATACAAAATAATACAAATAGGTACACTACAACTTGACCATCGCATGAAAAAACAAAACACAAGACAGGTAATTGTGTGAGACAATGTCATGCCACAACCAAATTATCAAATAAAACACCACGGGTTCAGTCGCTCATGACCACGGGGTCTGCAAAGACACCGAAACGTCGAGTTAAAATGTACAACATAAATTAAACGCGATAAATCCGGTGGAAAAGTGTTTTATTTGAAAGTATGAATCGCGAAAACTTAAGACAATATTATCACAACCAAATTGCTTACATATTAGGTGCATTGAGCTATGGATGCACAACACGAACATGACAAACTGGGACCAGAGTATTTAAACAAGAA
Organism: Stenoptilia bipunctidactyla; assembly: GCA_944452665.1. NCBI lineage: Eukaryota > Metazoa > Arthropoda > Insecta > Lepidoptera > Pterophoridae > Stenoptilia > Stenoptilia bipunctidactyla. Next base: position 19,948,919 of record OX101742.1, read on the forward strand.
TGGCATAAAACAGTCATGGTATTATCAGCAAAACGACCTGGCACCGCTAGCAGCACCCGTTCACGAATATAACGCAAGCACCAGCCATCGCCCTCCTCAACCATATTTTAGAAAGAGGGTGACCCGATACCCGACGCTACCACTAGCCATGCCGCCTGTGGGAGCATGAAGTTCTTGCTGTTGTCTTGACAAGAAAATAAGTGAGCGGAACACCACCAGTGTGCCACATGACATATTGCACAGACAAGCCGTAAAGAAAATTAATAACTTCTAGAAATATCCTGTTGTGTGGAATGGCTTATGAAGAGGCAGTTCTTCCTGAAACTTTCCTAAACGCGGGTTTAGTGGCAGATAAAAAAGCTTATGTTATGGAAACAACAAAACTATGGAGTATCATAGAATAAGTATACTGTATGGCGCTAAAGTGTAAAAACCGCGAGACGGTCATCTATACTTTAGTACTTATATTCATCTATGATTGAATTGCTTTAAAGTGTATTGGAATAATTTGTATTCATTTTGTATTGAATTGTAAGGCAAAAGTCAGCCAATAAACTGTTGAACAATGCTGAGGAGTTTTATTTACGGCACTCGCATGAAAAAATATTTACATGTAAAGGAATAGCTGCATAGCTTTACTATTTGGTTTCAATACCCCAATTTAAGTAACTATCTATCTATCAGCCAGGAGGCGCCCACTGCTGCATAAATGACAAGGTTATCCACACTTCACGGTCCTGCGCTACCCACATCGAATAGAATAGAATAGAATAGAATGTCATTTACATCTAATATATGTATGATATCGTTCACATAATATTAGTTTATGGGTGCAAATTAGGAAGCTCTATAACACCAACATATATCCTAAAAGCTGTTTCAAAATAATTAATTTATATCTACATAATATAACTTCACGCCTGTATCCCTTATGGAGTAGGCAGAACACCAGAGGCTATAAAACCATCTGATGTCACTTTTGGCAAATTTGAAGGTATTATAATGATGGATAGAGACTATTGCAGTGACAGGGGCAGCCTATTTCCCACAAAAACGTCAATAAAACCTCTGTACCTTAACTGACTTTTACAGTATGCCCGGGAAGCTGGCGCTATGCTTTTCTATGACTAAAAACAATCCTGTATTGCAGTGCGTTTTTTAACACATCGCTAGTGTTTTTTTTTTTAATAGACACGATATCTCATAAAAATGCATACGGTAGTTAATGCTTGAAATAGTACATAACACCTACAAACTTTAGCCTTTATAAAATTAGTTGGCCATTAAAATTGTATTTTATATTCCGTTGTTTTTCTTAATCACATTCAGCGGTGTCGTACTTTGGAAGTAGATTGTGAAGTTTGCTTACGCTTCGGGACATAACTTTCAATGTATTCATGACTTTTTTATTCTTATGACGAATGGATTTCTTATTTTCTTGACAAGTAACTTTGTAGTAAAATAAGTTATGTAGGATTGAAATGTGATTACATTTTATTTACGAATCATCTTAACGAAAAGGAAGGTAATTGTATACAAAGTTCAATACCACAAAAAATATTATAATTCAGCCAGGAGACGTCCACTCCTGGACATAGGCCTCCCCCAAGGTACTCCACACAAAAATAAAATTATGAAAAAGCAGCAGACCTTTTACGTGTTTAGGTAATTATATCAATGGTGTTTGTAAGAAAACAAATGTAATCCAATTTTTATTATTTAAAATTAAATAGGTACAAGAAAATTTATATGCGAACTAAAATTATACTATGCATTTTTGCCTCAGCACTAAAGTATTATTTAAAATGATTAATCCTGCCAACTATGAAAGGAAAATGATATCCATGGGCCTGGATATAGAACTTTTGGTCAAGTTAAAAAAGTAATTGATATAAAAAGTAATATAATTCATAAAATCCCCAGAAAATCACACCAAATTATGTAAAGTTTGTAATGTGGGATAACATGTAGCGATCTAGGTGGAAACTAGATTTAAATGCATATGTAGATAAGCAACCAGATTCAGAGCATTGATTTCTCTTGCTCCGTGCGGGAATCGAACCCGCGACCCCTTGAACTACGTAGTGGCGTCATAAACCACTGCGCCACTGCGACTTTTTCGGCATCTTAAAAAACTTTTAAGACCTGTATGTTCCTGGGTTATTGTTAGCTCGTTATGATCATTTTGTGATATAATGATGGTACTATTAGTTATTTGTAGTATGTTCCACTAAGTAAAATAAAGGTTGCCTGGAAAATATCGCTCATGGCCGCCTATATTGTGATGAATCCAGTTTTCTTTTTGTGTAAAATATGTATATTTGTATCTTTTTGATTCTGGCAATAAAGTATATTTTTATTATATTGTACTATGTATACAGGGTGACTGGTGGGTCACCTTTAAAATTCAAGGACGTAATAGTTTGAGATGATACATGAAGAGAAAAAATATAATAAAAAATAAATATTAATTATTTACTGAGTAAACTTACCCGAAAGTTAGAGAATTGATTAGGCAACGCATGGTTACGCTAGCGTTGGCAGCGTGCCGCGTGCAGGTCACGTGCCGCGATCGCCTCAGTTACATGTAAAGTAAATAGTAAAATAGTAGTATTTATTTATAGGGAATTCTGGTGAAAAATTATGAGCCTACTTTTATTACATAATTATGATCAGAATCGAGTACAGAGTTCTCTCCTTCGCTATCTAAAAATTTTCACCAGTCACCCTGTATATATGTGTTCATATTATACAAATTACTAACATAAGTGCTCCCCAAAATGTAATCTCATTTTGAGATGAAGACTTCACCAAAACTCCAAGTAGATGGACCGGCCGAGGCGGGATGATCCATAGCCAATGGGCTTCAAATTTAATGCCATGCAGTTTATCTCCAGGTAGTCGTGATAGGGTATAATCTGCGTAAACACAAAATAATATTTTTAAGATGAAATGAATCGCAGTTTGAGAAACAGGTGGAGATGATTGGTTTTGCTTAATTACCTTAGTTTTTAAATAACTATGCAAATGGCCATATTCGAACACAATCTTTAACTTTAAGTTTCTCTGTCAAACATAGAAGCTTCAAAATCGGTTTTTGATAGCAACATACATACATAACGTCACGCCTGTATCCCTTATGGGGTAGGCAGACAACCAGAGGTTACAAGACCATTTGGTGTCACGTTTGACAAATTTGGAGGTATTATAAAGATTTTTTAAGTATAGAAAAGAGTTACTTAAAATTGATAGAATGCCTATGTCTGGAAAGCTACCGATAGGTCGTGTTGAAATATACCTATAACATAGTTCAACACGAGGAAACCCGACTAAAACTTCGTTGGTTTAATGAAACAAATAAATTGACTGAAGACTTTTTCCAAAGATTTAACAAAGGAGCATCCTCTTTCTAGAGACACGACTATCTGCTTTGAAAATCAGCGATCTCATTATGATTTTCATATCGTACGAAAATGCCAATTCGCACGAGGATCAAGTCTATTGTTCTTATAAATTTAGCCAATACCGAGTTCTTCCATAAATATTGAATTTGCTGCTTGCTCCTGGCTACAATAAACACTCGCTGTGAATATCGGCAGTCTTAGCTTGTGAGCAGAATTCGAAATGACTCTAAGAACTTCTGTCTTTGGATATTTGTTTTTTGAATCTGGTCACAAAATTGTGTCACAAAGCCTCAAACATTGAAATATGGCAACTGCAATCCCTGATTTCAACAAGTTCTACACAATGCAATTTCAGCTATCAGATCAAAATATCTTAATCTTGTATCAAGGTACCAAGTAGATGCGCTGGACAAATTGTGTCACAAAGTTTGAGACATTGTGAACAAATAGACTTCCTCAATCCCTTTTTCAAACAGGACATTGCAGACCTTGTTTTAAGATACCGAAAGTATAATATTTGTAGAAATGTTTCAAGAGTCAAAATCACCCGAAGTTGCTTAAAACTGATAAACTAATTTTCATAAACGAAAACGTTTAATGTTAAATTTATTCATCAGTAGTTTTATCCTACATAAACATTACAATAACACAGTTCGTAATATCGTCCTAATTTTTCAAGATTTATTCCATTAAGTAAAAAACCGCAAAGACACCGAATGTCGACTTAAAATGTTAAATATACAAGGTGACTAAAATTTAAGGTGAAAAAATGAATGTCAATTATTTACTGAGTAAACTCATGATTACACTGATACGGAGGTACGCGCGCTATCAACACAGAATAGCTAGGTAGGTATGGACGGCTTCACGAACGGTCGTCAACCTAGTAAAACTTTTTATTTTTTTATAGGAAATTCTGCTGAAAAATAAAGTACCTACTTTTATGAAATAATTATGATCAGAATCGAGTACCTACATAGTGCTCCCCTTCAATGTCACCAATCACCCTGAATACCTGACGTTTTCTTAAATAAAAAACAAAATAAAAATTTTGAAAAACCCACGACGCGACGGTTAAGAAGTAATTGAAAAAGAATAAAATAATTTAAAATCCCCCGACTGAAATGATTTATGTGACGAGAGATAATTAACGTGAAAAGCTTTTTTAAAAGTTCACTTGATCTCACACAGAGTCGGTCATATTATGAACAACATGCTATTCGTTTTCATAGCACTTCCCTACGCTTACCTATTCGGTTCTCGACGATGTAGATGTCACAATAACATAGGTATTCAACTCCCTATGAACTTTATAAGAAGAGCAAGAAAATCCGTCTGGGGCTGCCATTGAATGAATTCGTTTTGTAGTTTTATATTGAAATTTAAAATATTGATGGCAGCCCTCGACGGATTTTCTTGCTCTTCTTATAAAGTTCATAGGGAGTTGAATACCTATGTTATTGTGACATCTACATCGTCAAGAACCGAATAGGTAAGCGTAGGGAAGTGCTATGAAAACGAATAGCATGTTGTTCATAATATGACCGACTCTGTGTGAGATCAAGTGAACTTTTAAAAAAGCTTTTCACGTTAATTATCTCTCGTCACATAAATCATTTCAGTCGGGGGATTTTAAATTATTTTATTCTTTTTCAATTACTTCTTAACCGTCGCGTCGTGGGTTTTTCAAAATTTTTATTTTGTTTTTTATTTCAAACTTTTTAAAGATCATAATATAGGTACCATACATTACATTACACAACACATCGTTCCTCATCAGCCCTCTAATGAGTGAAGTATTATAATAAGTATTTACAACTCAACTTTGCTGGTGGCTCAACTTTGCTGGGGCTTTGTCGGACCAATGGTTTTGCAGAATTAATGGTTGTTATTACAAACAAATGTTTACTGCAGTGCCCCCTGATGAGTTGTTACCGTTAAACCTATTTAAGAACAAAAAAATGTACAAAATACTTATATCTACTTAAAGATAACATACCAAATTAAATTAAAAATCAAATAAAGAATAAACAAAATGAAAACCTTAAACTAAGTACATAAATGACCTTTCTTAGTGCCTAAATATATACAAAAATTAATCTTAATATTTTCTAATTGAAGAGGCCTCTCCGAGTCATACCGGGCGCAAAGGTACCCATCACACTAGCCGCATTGCCTCTCTGTACGGCAATGGACAACCTCTGCGCCAAGTAAGACCCAGAGCGGGCATCTAAGCCTCTCTCCCTCAGTCGGCAACCAATCTGCTTTATGAAGGCTAATGCCTCCGACCCCCAACACCCTGAGGTCTCAAAAGCGAGGGGCACAAAGTAATAGTTAGGCTCTAAGTTACGATACTTTTCCCGCTTTTTAATGGCGGCCGCTTCAGCGGCGGCTGCAACTGACCGCATTGTGCGCTGGAGGTGTGATGCAGCAAACGTGCTGACGCAAGTGGGCAAGTGACGCAATCAAATCCAAAGCGATAATTGAAAACGGGATTCAAATCGGACCAATGGTTTGCAAACAAATATTTACTGCAGCGCCCCCTGGTGAGTTGTTACCGTAACACCTATCTCAGAACATGCGCTAATTAAATCCAAAGCGATCACTGAAAACAGCATTTAAATCGGACCAATGGTTTTGCAGATAAACGGTAACATTGGCTTTTAAAAACAAATGTTTACTGCAGCGCCCCCTGGTGAGTTGTTACCGCTACACCTATCTAAGAACATGCACCAATCAAATCCAAAGCGATTACTGAAAACCGCATTAAAATCGGACCAGTGGTTCTGGAGATAAATGGTAACATTGGTTTGCACAAACACCCTCTCACCCCAAACGCATATACAGACGGTATATACGTTCCGTCGTGGGTAATAAAATACGAGGTGTAATGAGGTGTGGGTGCTCTTTACTGGCTCAGCTGTGAATCAGACATGTGTTTTTATTCAGTAAGGATGGTATGTTTGTCTTCCATGACACCTGAAGGAAAGTCAGCATGAAGACTATGGTGGTAAACGTCCATCCACGAGAAAATTATTCACTCGACACTTAAAAGTTTCAAGTGTGCGGTGGTCAGGAAAAAGCAGGCAGTTCGTTCCACTACTTGGCAATCCGTACCAAAAAGAAACTGTCGAAGTGCTTTTTCCCTTATGTACTTAAAATCTTCGAGCTTTCAATCACATTTCTCTTTCAATCACCTAAAGAACAAGTAATCATAATTACTTAGTTTAGGCATTATGCCTGTGTTACCCTAGTTCATGATAAACTAATGAAATCACACATTATTGTATAGCATCTATTGTTAAATTTAGTAATCTTAGTACATACATACGGATTATGTTGTTTAACCTAGTATACATTTCTAAATTGATGTTATTCTTAGATATAAGTTTTTATCAGAAATAAATATCTTATCTACATTATCTTAATCTCAAATGCGGTACCTATTTTGACGACCGGCTGGTGTAGCTGTAACATACATTGCCTTCTATGCCAGAGGTCCTGGGTTCGAATCTCGGCGGCGGCGGATATTTGTGTGATGAACACAGATATTAGTCGTCAAGTCATGGATGTTTATGTTTATTTAAGTTTATTCTAATAAAAAATATGTATTTATTTAATATGTATGTTTATACATTTCTTAAGTATATCAGTTATCTAGTATCCATAACACAAGTTCTTTAAGAAACTTAATTTGGGCTAGATAATGTTGTGTGAGTGTCAGAAATATTTATTTATTTGTAAATGATTGCTTAAATTATAGGTACATTGCCCGCGTAGGGTCGGCGCAGAGTACAAGGCCGCTAATACGAGTGCGTGGTGGTTGGACCCCATCTGGGTTCACCTGGCTAGCGACCGCCCTTCATATAAAATTTGCCGCTAAACATCACCGATCCGATTGTGTTCCGGAATTATTTTATGAAGCGCCAGGTCCTTCATAAACCCGTATGCTGTCATCTTCGATCTCATCTTCACTTACCATTGATATTGAGGTCAAACGCGGGTTAAAAAAACACGCCAATTAAAAAAAAAACTTATCATTTAAGAATTTGCCTGTTTTGCTAGAATTATTTGTACCTTACATATAATAATTTTATGCCGCCTTTGTGTACGATTCCGAAAAATTGTAAATAAATGCATAAACTTATTTTTATATATGATTTGTAATTAAAAAAAAAATGGAAGTTTGTATTTTTCGTAAACACCGTTTTTTGCAAACATCCAATTTGCTAAATAACCTAACCAACCCTCTGGGTTCGATAGAGTAAATAAGAATAATATGAAAGAACTCAAGAATAGAAATAAGTAAAGATGTCTTTGGTAAAACTCAAAGTTACTAAAATAAAGAAGTTTATTCTGTTCGTAAATTCAGTTGTTTCACAAACATCCAATTTGCTTCATAAATTAACCATCCCCCTAGGTCTTTTGATCGGCGGTCCCAGATGCTTTCTCTGGACGTCGATCAATAAGGTCATCCAGAGCTATGTAGCTCCCGCACGGCGCAGTACGCATGCGCGGCGCCATCTTGTCGGGATAACCAACAAAGCCGGGAAACATATAAACATACTGTAAAAAAACAAGGAATAATCAAATTTAATTGTTAAAATGAGTCCGGAACGAGAATCTGAAGGTTAGTGGACATAATTAAACCTGTTTTATAAAGATGCGCAGTGTAAAGAGAGCCGAAGACTCTTCGGAAAATAGCCGCAGAGGTCTGGTTCCTTTTCAGATTGCCAATGTGCTTGTCGATTTTATTTTTTATGGTTTATTATAGATAATAAGTACTTGCTACAATTTTATTATTATTATTATATTATAATTATCCTTAGTTATACCTGTATTTAAGTATCTTCAATAATTTCATATTCTGTTTTAGTCCTTGTAACTTTATACTATCTTAAATTTAAACAATTGGTTGTATTAAATAAAACGTTTTTTGTACGGATTTTATCGCGTAGGTATTTTACATTTAACTCAGTGTATTAGTGTCTTTTGAACAAAAGGCAATCACGATAGACCACGACATATGTAGAAACCTATTTTTTTTGGATTGTAGCATATAAGAGAAAAAAAATCTCTCTTGAAAAGTTAGTAGAGACCTTTATTTATTTTAATACAACTATACGTATTTAGACCTATATCATAAAGTGATAAAGTATATTTTAAGTAATTACTACCTACTATAATTCCACAAAATTTAAAGTAAGTTTATATGGTTTGTGTTGTTTCTTCGTACACTATACATATACATGGTGTACTGACTTTTATTAAAATAATACTATTATTTATAACTCATGAAAGCTTGAAAAAATATAACGCAATAAGATTGGAAATATTTGTGCACAATCAACAAGGAAAACGACTTCGATGTCTATATTTTTTTCAAACGAGATTTTGCCCAATTCTCTTTCAGACCGTTTTGTTTATTTGCCGATTGCTATTGTTGACAAATGAGATTAATTTTAATTAGATTAGAGAAGATAATTAGAGAATTAGATATTATTTTTTTGTAAAATTTCCTTTTTAAGTGAAATTTCTTTATTTCAAGTTTGACTTCCACCTAAAATTAAATAAAACAATAATAATTTTAAAGTTTTTGCATTTAAAATGCTTAATTATTCTTAAATAAATGAAAAAATGTGTTAAATAAAAATCACCCGACCAGGACTCGAACCTAGGACCTCTCGTTTGCCGGACAGTGCTCTCCCACTTAGCTACCGGGGCCTGACGGTACGCCTTGAAATTGCAAATTGCAGCTAAGACCACCCGAGACTAATTTCTTTAAAGTTAATAATATTTTTAAAGTTTTTGCATTTAAAATGCTTCATTATTTTTAAATGAATGAAAAAATGTATTAAATAAAAATGGCTTCCATGCTGGGGTGGGAGCGAAAGAAAAACATAGAATGTGCCAGCCGCTTCTCTTCCCGGGCATATTGTAAAAGTCAGTTAAGGGACAGAGGTTTTATTGGCGTTTTTTGCGGGCGATAGGCTGACTCCCTGTCACTGCAATAGTCTCTCTCCATCATTATAATACCTCGAAATTTGTCATAAGGGATACAGGCGTGAAGTTATGTATGTTTGTATTTTTTTATTCTCATGATAAAAAAAAGACACATTAATGCGTACCTAGGTATATTTTAACTGCCTCTTTTTTAACAATGAATCGAAAAATCTGAAGGTAATATTACGTATAATAAATAGTAAAGCATAAATTAATTCCGTTTCTAAGGGCTATACGTTTTTCTTTTAAACTTATAAAATCTTTAGAAGCGTTTGATTAATTTGTTAAAATATTTGGTATTTCATAAGGAACAACAGCTTTGCTAAACAACATCAAAATTTCAGTATCAGAAGATGTACAAGAATCTATTGACGAGCTGAAAGAGCGCCTGACATCTATGAAGAAGATGATGGAAGAACGAAAAGCGGCAGGGGCAGGTACCAAGGAGCTCTTTCAAGGTCAGGCAAGGAGTCTGCACGGCACAACCATGATCGATGGAAACTTCCTCAGCTTCGTCTTCGGAGGATCCTTACTGGTCATCATCAGTGTATCAATTTACGCCTTCTATAATCTATACCATGCAGTCCTCAAGAAATTCCCCTCGAAACACACCGAACTTTAAAACGTTTTACATGAAAACTTTTTGGGTAAAAAGAAAATAATTAAACGAATTTATGGACGAAATATTTTAACAATATCGTCGACGTAAAATCGATACCGTAGGTTAGATAAATCTTTCTCTCTTATGATAATGTATAAAATTGTAACTTATTTTATTTGTTTAGGTAAAGTCTTGTCAAATTATGCTATGGTAAAAATGTGTCATTGTTTATAATTTGTTGTCATAAAGGGATTTGGTACTAGTAAAGTAAACAACCATATCATACATAACCAAATATTTCTGCCCACCTTCACTTGTCAAAAGAAATCTTAAGAATGCTTATGACTAGCTCAGTCATTTTAGACATTTTTCACTCCAATCTGCGGAAAAATTCCTAGTGGGTTGAATTTTTGTATACACTTATTGAAGATGTAAAAAATCGACATTGATATCGTGCCGGCTAAAAAAGTTACAGAGGTCAAATGGTTACGAAAATCTATTTTTGTTTTTGCGATCTACTGTTCAAAAGTCGAAAAAAATCTTACAAGAATAATTTATGTATCATGAAATTTCCCACCAAAAATGTCTCTTGAATTTTTCTGTGACATTGACCGTTTTCAGAGTAAGGACGACTGAAATGCACTCACACACACACACACACGGTACACTAAACAAATACACTCAACCTTACGGCCGTCGGTGCGGCGTATACCAAGGCGTAAACTCGATGTTTTTTCATGTTTGTGAGTGTGTAGCCAATTAAAAGAAATGCATAACCTGCATTAAAAAGAAAAGCTTTTATGAAAATGCCCATTTTTATTTCCTCAGAGTACGATAGTGTGTTGTCATTTAAATGTCATTAAGTTCGACGATGAATGATATTTTTTTTTATTAAAGTTTATTTTTAAAGTTCAACCTCTTATTACTGCATCCTCATAATATCTCAGCCCTCTCTTTCAAGAAAAATAAGAAAAATGCAAGAGACATTTTATGTGGGAAACTTCATGATAAATAATTCTTGTAGCTCAGTCACTTTTTAAGCCGGCGCGATATCAATGTCGATTTTTTACATCTCATTGTCTTCATCTTGTCACATTCTTCACTTCATAAAGGTGTATACAAAAATTCAGCCCACGAGAAAGTTGTGTGTAGATGAAACCTAAAAAACCTGGGCTAGGAGTTCATTTGTTTTTATTAGTTTCATTTTGTATCCTTTGATTGCTGTATAGATGTAATAAATATTTTTGTTGCTGAAACGTTTTATCTGCGAATAGTATTTCAATATGCCATTTTGAGTCCTATCATTCAAGAAACTCAGAATTATTTTACGACTAATGTTTGCAAGTTAAAATACTTCTATTTTGAATATCATAATCTGCTATCCGCCAGGCAATTTGTGCATTCAGTCATCGGAAGTCTGCTGAAGATGCTGTTGCAAGTGTAGTGGAATTTGTCTCAACTAACTGTGAGATAAATATTCTTTATGATGCGGCTTTCACTCTCATGTTATTGTCGGAGGTGTCCGATAAGGCGACTGTACTCACCCTTGATTCCATAAGAGTTCGTAACGTGTGATTAATAATTTAATTGTGAGATATATATGAGATATCTAAACAATGAGATCTGTAGCTCAATTTGTCTTATCTATGTATTAGGTAAATGCCAATCCTCTTACACGTGGATTTTGAATTTCCTTTCGAATAATGCGTTTTGAAGTAACTCAATACTTTTAAGCAATCTCAAAGGCTGTTCGAAATAATCTAAAATGCCATCAATGTCTTCATAAATAATGGCTGATAACGCTCAAAAAATTGAGGGGTGTAAGATCTAAGTTATCTAAGATATGCATTCTACTTATTAAAGTTTATGAAAAAATATTCATTAGTTTTTATTAATACCATACGATCATATTATATAAAGGGTAAATAAATAAATATTTCTGACACTCACACAACATTATCTAGCCCAAATTAAGTTTCTTAAAGAACTTATGTTATAATATTGTCTTAAGTTTTCGCGATTCATACTATTAAATAAAACACTTTTTAACCGGATTTACGACTCGACTCGCTCGTGACCACGGGGTCTGCAAAGACACCGAAACGTCGAGTTCGAAATTTAAAATGTAAATATACGCGATAAATCCCGTTAAAAAGTGTTTTATTTAACTTGTGTTATGGATACTAGTCAACTGATATACTTAAGAAATATATAAACATACATATTGAATAAATTACTTGACGTTCATCCCACAAATATCCGTCGCCGCCGGGATTCGAACCCAGGACCTCTGGCATAGAAGGCAATGTATGTTACCCCTACACCAGCCGGTCGTAAGTAAGTATAGATGCCACAAGGAGATCGTTGTCCTTAAGTTGTAGCAATCTTTGAGTTGATTTGAAAAACACTCTGTATTAACGTTTTTCTTTTTTATAAAATATGGATTGGACGTTTGATCTTCCATGACACCTGATGTTAAGTGAACATGAAGACTAAGGTGGTACACGTCCATCCACGAGAAACCTATTCAATCGACGCTTAAAAGTACTAGGACTATACTGGTCAGGGAAAGTAGACGCAGGCAGTTCATTCCAAACCTTGGCGACCCGTATCAAAAAGGAACTGTCAAAGCGCTTAGTTCGACTTTTCTGAATATCTACAACGTACGGATGGAAGTTCTGTCTGCGTCTAGTAGTCCGATGGTAAAAGGGTGAGGGTTCAATTTGTTTTTTAGTATCACAATACTATCATTTTGAAAAAGATCTTGAGGTAAATTGAAGTTTTATTTATTTTTATTAAAGCCCGTTTTTGACCTCAATGTCTTCCGATGGTGAGTGAAAATGAGGTCGAAGATGAAAGCACATGGGCTTAGGAAAGAACTGGCTCTTCATAAAATATTGCCGGAACACATCACCGCCAGAGCGGTAATTTTATCTATACTAATATTATAAAGAGGAAACCTTTGTATTTTTGTATTGAATAGGCTCAAAAACTACTGGACCAATTTCAAAATTTCTTTTACCATTACTTAGAGGGATTCTTCCAAATCCGTATAGGCTACTTTTTATCCCGAAAATCCCGCGGGAATCGAAATTGCGCGGGTAAAACCGCGCGCAACAGCTAGTACATAATATGCCTATTGGGGAGTCCTATGCCGTATAATTTGTGAATTAGGCCGGCGTGCCAGACTTTGTCAAAAGCCTTGGCTACGTCAAAGCAGACAGTCACTGTATTTTTTCCGCTTAGGGTAGAAGCCAGCAAGGGCATGTTTCGCTATTCAGTGGAACTGCTGGAGCGGTAATATTTGGAGGCAGATTTTATACGAAGGGTGGTTGCTAGCCAGGTCGACCCTGACGGGATCCTACCCCCAAGCGGGGGTCGCTCGGATTAGTCGCCTTTTACGACACGCTTATCCAAGGGCGGTAGGGATATTCTAAACCAACCTTACTCCGACGTTTTTAAAGTTAAAGTTTTAGGTTGTTAGCGCATTATTATTTTCACCATTTATAATTATTTAGCAACTACACGCGGATGGTTTCTTACATTTTTAAAATGTAAGAAGCCTCAAGAGCTGGGCTGTCAGATAACAAAAATATAGGTACTTTAAAATCTGACTGTCAATTTCTATGAGTAGCATGTTCAAACATGCAAACAATTCATTTATTACTCTATTATTAGTATAACTCCGAGCCGAGCAGATTTACCTTACAAAGTTGATACTCCTTCCTCTCAATACTCGGAGTCAGCAGTATACCAGCAGGGATTGCATGCGATCATCCATTAAGACTCGAATCGACAAGATAAATATTACAGAACTATTTTATCCTATCAAGTTAGATAACATGCGCACCATAATATATAGAACTACTTGATTCGATACCATAATTAAGCCCACAAAACCAAAGATGCCATATTCTAAAAAAATACGATAAAAGGTCCGAGTTATCGATGTCGATGATCGCATGCCAGCCACGCTGGCTATAGATATCATCTCTCGACATATAAAGGTATTGCTTGCAGTATTCTACAATAGCCCTAATCTGACTATGGACTATTTTGATCTATTAGATGGCCTACTCTACAATTTTTGTCCGCCTTACAATCACGTAATCCTGATGGGTGACTTCAATACATTCATGTGGGAAACCAACTCTCGCTCCACAAACTTAAACCCATACTCTCGTCAATTAACCATCATAACCTACCTCTTTCTCATACCCATCATTTTCCAAACTATATCCCATACTTACTAGATCTTATATAATCGTTTGATCCGGTATCCGTGGTCTAGACGCTACCACGCCAATCGTGACATTGAATTACGCACGGATCAAGAAAAAAAATGTTCCGAGTATGGGCAATTATCTATGTATATATTTTATATTCTAAGTCACCCCTAGTTCGCTACGTGGTATCCCATGACACAAACTTTTCTTTATTTAAGGCCATGTAGCAGTTACGATTGTCTGGGAATTTTATTTTTACTATCCCCTTGCACGGTTGCGAAACATGGGCAACTAGCGCCCCTTTTTCGTACCCTGACCTTGTCTTCCTATCATATCCAAGTTCCCAGAGGTAGACCTCGCACTCTACTCCTACCTAGCTACAGAACCATAGATTTAGCGGCTCTGCAGCATGATGTGAGACGATTGATTATTTGTAGATTGATTGACTGTAACTACAAAACCATCAATTGTTGAAAAGGTCTGAAAAACAAATGAAAATTAAAACTTTTTATTCACAGTAGGCATGCTTATAAACTTTGTGAAGGTCAAACGCTGGATTAGGGCGGCGTGGGTTCGGACGACATGACGAATCCTGGGGGAGGCCTACGTCCAGAAGTGGGTCTCTCGGCTCATGAAGATCGCCCATTATCCATCAATGTCTTGGTGTTGTCTACGACTACTTCTTTGGCTTTAAAAAAAACGCTTATTATAGGTACAATTTGGCAGAAACACAGCTCTGCTATGACATGAACAAAGAATCAGAAGACAGCTATTCGTGCTTGCAATATCATGTCACAGCCAAGCTGCTTACATAGTGATTAATGTTTAATATTTGGAAATAACCTGTGAAGACATCAATCCCACGCTCTTTTGTCATCTTAATAATCTTTGACTCTATAGTAGCCTTTTTTTGCATAATGTTTCTTTGATAGTTTTTTTAAATTTATTAAACGTTAGGTTAATTGAATTGACTTTGGTATTTTATTATAAATATGTATTGACATTCCCATAAATGATTTGGTGCTTTTAGCCAGCCCTAATTTGGGAAAAGTTAACTTATGGTCGTGCCTTGTCCTTACCCGGGCGCCAGACATAGCTTCAATATCTTTGACGAATTTTCACATATTTTTGACGAATTTACAAAGCATTTGAACACATATTGACGTAACCTGCCAGACTTGCTTGGCAAACACTTTTCTCCACAGTATGCTGGTAGACAACAAACAAGATGGACAACGATTTCGTAGACTCAGTAAGCCTGTATTATTTGTGTGCATGTAATTATTTGACTAGAGTTCTATTCTTGTGTTTATTATTTTTCGGGTTCCATATTCATGGTTCCCCTTGTAACAACTCTACAAATTCCAGAACGAACTCGCTGCTCCAGTCCGCTATATCGCCGGACGCAGTGTAGCACGCACACAACCGTTTCGCTCAACAACGCTCGAGCAACTAGACACTGAACAAGTGTGGCAAGCCACGCAAATATTTGAACACATTCAACTTAGAAAGCTTTGATGTGTAGAAAAAGACTGACACCGCATGGCAAAGCGCAAATCTTTGTTCAAACGTTGAATACATATCCAAAGTCCAGTGCCACACATAGCAATCAAACATGTGTTCATACATGTGAAGCTAAGTCTGGCGCCGGCCTTACAGAATAATTTTTATCATGATTATCTTTCATCATTTTAAACTTATTACTATTCTTATAAATATACATAACTAATGTTTTCATAAATATATTGTGATGCAAGGGTCAAGATACCAAGTGTTATCTACTAGATTCAACCTGTTTCCATTACTTTACCGAACTACTTTTTAAGCTGTACAACTGGCATGCATACGTTTTGGACTCCGTTGATCAAAGAGTTATCTCACTTCTAGTTAGTAAGTGATGGAACAACCCTAAAAACAACAATAAAAAGAACGAAATAAAAGGGGTTTAAAATTTTTGTCTTATGTCGGTTTTAATCGTTTTCACCCGCACAAAGGACCGTCTTATGGTCATCTAACTATTTATTTATACTTTATTGTTCACAACAGAAAAAAAACACAGAGAAAACAAAAGAACAAAAAATATAGTACAAAGGGTGGTCTTATAGAGTCATCGTTAATCTTACATCGTTAATCTTCGAGGCACGAAAGTCGTCGTGAAAAATTAATGGTTGGCGGTCACCCATCCTAGAACCTGCAATATCGTATGACATACACAGTAACCACGGCGCAGCGGCGGCGCCACGACGACCCAGAACGCTACCATACTTGAAAATATGAAATCCAACATCTCAAGCTGCAAGGCCTAATACTCAGACACTGACAGCAGCTAAAACAGATGGTTTGATTATTTATAAGTTTGGTAACATTCAATCTAACGTTGAGTCAAAATTTTATCAAAATAATTGTTAAAAAAATGTATAATTTAATAAGGGATAAAATTTTTGTGAGTGGTTACGTTTACGGCTGCAAATATTACTTATTAATAAAAACAAATCAACTGTTAAAATGGCCAGATAGATAACTGCATTTTATACAAACATCATTGTAAAAAAAAATAAAAACTAATACTCGACTACTAAAGTAAATGGTGTCCCCTGAAATATTTATTTCTGTTACGACGCCATGCTGATAGATATTTTCAAAGGATAGCCGTCATCGTATGCCACTTTGATTTTAATATATTATTATAATGAATCTGTTTGCTGCAATAGGTGGCATACGACCACAGCTATCCTTTAAACATATCTCTATCAGTTTTAGTATGACGATTTTTTTAGATTTTTTCATTTATCCACTTACTCCAAAAGTAATCGTGCTTGCATATTTCAATTGCGCTAACAAAGCTCTTTCATTGATACCTCACAGAAAACCGTCAAGATTTTCTTTATTCTTTACTCTAAGTCCCCTAGAGGCCGCTGAAGTCAACTCAACGTGACGTCATGTAGGCTATAACCAGCGGACAATCAAAAGGCTTCTAACGACTCATTTGTCAAACTTTGATAACTAGTTTAGAAGATATGAGGGAATAGATGATCATTCATACCCACATACTTACATTTACATATACAGGTCAAAATCATTTCCCTCCTTTTTGATACGCCGTAGTCGCGTAAATTAGGTAAAAAAGTATTTATCGGATTTAATCGCGTTAATACAATGTTTTACGGGTTCTAAATTTATAACTTTATGCTGCAATATTCAATAGTTACTTCAATTCGAAGTTGTGGTGTCGCATAAAGGTTGGTGAACCATTCAAACTAACTGACCCGTTCTACGCATTTAAATTTTCATATTATCCTGCCACAAAATAATTCTAAAGTTAAATTATCCTCTGGCTGTTTTGTCATGAAATTAGTTGCTTAACAAAACGCTGAAGTTTGCAACCGTTGCAGAAATTTGCAAAATTAATTATGCATTTATGCTTGAAGCGAAAGACCAAAATTGCTTGTCGAAAATAAACTCTAGTAAGGTTAGCTTAAGTTTTAATTTTGTAAATAATCAAGGGACTCTTGTCTTTTATGTCACCTGATTAAAAGTAACGACAAAGATAGTACACGGTTATCGACATCCCACAAGGTTTCTGTTTAATCGGAATATAAGTCGAAGTGGCGTAGTGGCTCCTGTATACAGGGTGACTGGTGGGTTACTCTAGATGATGGTTACGCTAGCGTCGGCAGGTCACGTGCCGCGATTGACTCAGTTGTATGTAAAGTAAATAGTAACATAGTAGTATTTATTTATGGGGAATTCTAGTGAAAAATTAAGTATCTACTTTTATTACATAATTATGTTCAGAATCGAACACAGAGTGCTCTCCTTCAGTATCTAAAATTTGTCACCAGTCACCCTG
Source organism: Stenoptilia bipunctidactyla (assembly GCA_944452665.1). Taxonomy (NCBI): domain Eukaryota; kingdom Metazoa; phylum Arthropoda; class Insecta; order Lepidoptera; family Pterophoridae; genus Stenoptilia; species Stenoptilia bipunctidactyla. Next base: position 19,967,003 of record OX101742.1, read on the forward strand.
TATGTTATTAGATACAGCAGGTTTAGCATCCTGTCCTCATCCCACTTCCAACGTTGTGAAATCATCCGAAAAGTTTGAGAGACTGTCTCCTACAAACTCAACCCAAAGTCTTTCAAGCGCTCTTGTCGTAGGCCAAAGGACGCTCTTTCTGATCTTCCCAACCAGCTCTTTTTAGATCTGGATCTAATGGTAACAATGTAGCCGATTCAGCATGAAGTGAGTGCTTTCTGTATTTTTCTACGTACAGCTTTTGTCACCGACTGGCTGTCGCTCATTTCTTCGGTCGATTGTCGGTAGAATGACAAAAGATCATTAAGGGGTAGTTTAGTGAGTAGAAGTCTCACACTGTCTGGGATCATCTGGCCGGGGACCTGTTCCCTGGCAAGTGCCCTTTCGTACTTCTGACGTATTCTCCTCCTCCCCTCGGTGAACACTCGAACTGTCAATAGGCCCACGGGTGCTATGAGGGTTGTCTTCTGTGGCGGAAAAAAAGAGGTTAATCAACGGGCGGCGGTTCGATCGGTACATACTAGGATGTGTGACCGCCGATCATTAATTTTTCACGAATAGTTTTGTTCTTCAGAGAACAGCTGAGCAGTAGGTTCCGAGTGGGGTATACCTGAATACAGTAGTCGTTAGTTTGTCAGAAACTATTTCGGCATCCTGAAAATTCTGACAACAACGAACCAGCTCGGGGCCAGCTTGGTGATTTACGGCATTAAACTCTTCATCAGCCAGGTAAGACACTCCCTGGTACGCGCTCATTACAATGCTCGTACGCTCATTATAATGGGTTCTGATGATGATAAAGATCTGGTCAAAACAAGCAAGTCTAAAGAACTGACCCATACGATAAAGAGACCAACTTAGTACTCGTTAAAGGATTTGGTAAAGTGGGGCGGTGAAGTTTCTATGTATCAGTATGAAAATTCGTGTATAGAGAAATTATCTTTTTTTTATCAAAGGTTTACTGTGTGTATCATACGATATCACAGGTAAAGCAACGTTCGGCGCGGTCGGTACTTGGATGGGTGACCGCCGGCCGACCATTCATTTCTCACGGCGACTTCCGTGCTTCCGAGGGCACGTTAAGCAGTCGGTCTTGGGTGCTGTATACTTGTATACAGTAGTCATTAGGGTTTGTTAGAAGCCATTACAGGACACTGTAAATTCTGACATCCACCACCCAGCACTGGGCCAGCTTGGTGGATGATGGCCTATATCTCTTCGTCACCCAGAGGAGAGACTCATACCCTGCAGTGGGTGAGTTACAAAGAGTCGTGGTGATGAATGATCATGGTGATGAAGCCCGCGTTTAATATCAATCGAACCTGATGGTAAGTATAAATGTGGTCGGAGATAAAAGCACACGGGCCTAGGAAAGCACTTGCCGCCGTCAGAGCAATAGATTTTGAGATTTTATAACTTTACATGAAGTATGATCACTCGTCTTTTACGACATGGTTACCCAGGGGCGGTAGAACTATTCTAAGCTGACCCTACACGGAAAATTACCAATAAAACTGATCTGCGTCGGTAAGAATAAACAAGAAGAAGGAGCTTTCGACTTATAGATAGATAACAACTGTATTGATACCACAAAATTCACAGACACGTTACACTAATGTGCTTAAGTGTATATAGCTTACAAACTAGAATTAAAATAAAAAAAGGACAGGTTAGTGCGATGTGTACTGTAACAACGCAATAGGAGGCAGCTTAGCGTTGTAATTTGCTCGGAAGAGCAATACGCTGGTTTTCAGCCACATCCTGAAGAGAGCAGCATACCGATAAAATGTCATAATATTCAATTAATTAGACGAGAAAATAAAAAAAAATACAATAAATTATACAAGTCAAACACATAAAATTTAATAAATAATACTATTTTCTCTTACTTCCTATTCTCGACTATGCTGATGCTATCTAGATTTAACTGAAGAACTTCTGAATAAACTTGAGCGGCTACAAAATCTCTGCATAAGGTTTGTATTTGGGTTACGCAAATACGACCACATATCTGAATTCCGCACTAATCTCAAGTGGCTTCCCATTCGCCTTCGCCGGAATACTCACATACTTTCACTAGTCTACCGTATTCTGTACGACAAAGCGATACCAGTGTATCTAAAAGACCGCTTTACCTATCGGTTTACCAATCACGACCGTAACTTGCGCTCTTCATCCAATTTATTCCTTGCGACGCCATTGCATACCTCCACATTTTTAAATAAGTCATTTTTTATTCGTGCGGTGTCACTTTGGAATGAGTTGCCGATTGAAATCCGTTTAGCTCGCACACCACGGATTTTTAAACGAATGATTAAACGACACTACCAGGCGAAACATTGTTAATCTTAACTATTTATATATGTATTATAATATTTAATATATATGGTTTTTATGTTCATTATGTATTTATGTAATTATTAGTTTTTAGTTTATTTATTTACTTTTACAAGCCGTGCACCCATCCACCTCAATTTCCTTTAATTCCTAGGTTACCTGGCAGAAATCGCTCTTGAGCGATAAGGTCGCCTTTGTACAAATGTATTTAAATGTCATCATTTAATGAAATTTTTCCTCTGTAACCATCTTGGTGTACAATAAAGTGTTTATTATTTTAATGATAAAAATTTATTTATTCGATTAATAAAAACTTTGTAATATACAACAATCACAATATAAAATGAGTAAGTGAATGTCAGAATTATGAAATCCAGTAGAACAAAATAAATTAAAAATAATAATTAATATAAATATATTTTCTTAATAATGTATCCGCTATCCTACGTAATTGTTTTCTGAATATTTAAATAATAAGATTTAATTTTAGCTTTAAAAATATTATTAAAATGAATCTGTTTTGCTATAAAAGGTGGCATACGACCTCGGCTATCCTTTCAACATATCTCTATCAATATGACGTAATACATAAATATTTCAGCGGAGACATGGCTGTATGAGCGTACCATTCTCACTCCAAAAAATGATTAAGCAGTGGATATAAATTAGCTATTACTGAAATCCTCTCCAGGAGATAAGGTGGTGTATAGTTCCATAGACTCCGTGATGAATGTAGATAGACGACGCAGTCCATTATCCTGTTCAATTCTTGAACTTTCTTAAACCCTTAGGTCTTCCATGTCACAAACTATCTTTAAAAATTGGCACACCATATGTTGTTACTTAACTTAAAACCGACTAAATTGTGGACCAGATTACCTACAAATAAATTATTAACATCAAAAATACTCGAAGCTACAATATTAACCGCAAAGGGGAAACGATTTTTATATGCATTCTCATGATACCAAGTGATCCAATTCAAGTTCAAAGGAGTACTGTTCCCTGTTAACGGCTACATTGTCATGGCCGTCAATAAAGCACAAGGTCAAACTTTAAAAACTTCAAACGGTCAAAACTTTTTTTCTCAGGTTTCCCACGGTCAGCTATGTAGCTTGCTTGCAGGTTAGTGCACTAAATAGCCTGGTCATTCCAGCACGAGGTTCAAAACTGGTAAATAATGTTCTACACAGCGAAGTATTGAAGTTGTCACTTATCATCAGGTGAGATGGGAGAGAAAAGCACAAACCAATTTTAAATTTAAAGAAAAAGCCATACTTATAATATGAATGTTAAAGTGTGTTTGTTTATATGTTTGTTTTTCCGTGTTTTACGTCGGAACGGAGCGTTTAGTTTGGGGCCTGGACAGTGTTATGCTACTTTTTATTAAAGCTAGTACAATAATACTCTATGTGACAGCGAACTTTGTACCTTCTGTGTACAACGCTAATAAGTTTACAGTAGAGCTGATTTTAGTTAACAGTTTCCAAAAAGCTTCGTACTGTGAAAATTTGTGTTGCGGAGTAACTGAGGAGTAAATAACGACTCGCCGGGACTCGCTATTAACGCCACTGGCAATAACGTGGTCCGTGGCGTGGGTCCCACTTACGGCGGATTTGGTAAACCTGGAGGTTTTTAGTAAATCAGCCTTGAAATTAAAAATTAAAAGCTTTTCACAGTAAGCATTATAATCAGAACCAAATTTATAAACTTATAATCGTCTAAAGTAGAGCTCGTATGAGCTTTGTAAATATGATTTGTTAATCTAATTATGTTAGACTAGAAGCGACTTATGACACTGCAAGGTGTAAAGGAATAGACGACCGGGAGCTCAGTAAAAGACGTGTAGATTGGTTAAAAATACACATTATTATGAATAAATGTATCAGATACATAATGAGGAGGTACGTCGGTCTCGTGGCGGTTCGTGCGTCGCCGATTTTTTGTAAACAAGCGAGTTTGACCCGATTCGTGCTATTTCCAAACTATTATAAAAAATGTTTTCACCGAATGGTGGCCGTTTGTTCGTCCAATTTTTTAAATGCTTTATCTGATGTTTGCAATTCGAGCCTTTTAAAAATATAGAGCCATAGAGTTCGGAATATTTAAAAACGGCAGTCGTGTTTAATATTTTTTAGGTACCGTTTAAAAGTAAATGTTCGATGAATTAATTATTTAAGTAAAATGTGTAGTACAGACGAACGATTATTCAGAGTTATTATTATATCTAAATACTTGCCAAGTTTGAACACAAAACGGTAGCAGAAAGAGCCACTTACTTAGAACTACTACTTCTCGTTGTTTTATCTCCCGGAAACTAGTTATTGATAATTGTAGTGTGTGTAACAATACATAGGATGTTAGTTAAGTGACAAATGATAAACTTCTGTCATCGTTTTATGGGAGTTAGAAATGTGAATTTAATTTTGCTATCTTGTTACAACCTTATGACAGTTCAAATGTCAAGATATTTTGAAAAGAACACATAAGCAACCTTTGGAGTTGACTGTACACTATGTGATGTCAAAAAGCTAGCGCAGGACCGGGAGACTTGGAGAATCTTGGTGTAGGCAGTGTGTGTCTGTCGGATGTCGATGATGATGAACGTAAATTAATACGTAGGCATGCCGGAAGTGTATGTTCGTTTTTGCCAAAAAAACAGCAGCAATTTTGAAAGAACACTATTCCAAGTATATCTACGAACAAAAAGCACATTGAGTGTGACTTTTTTTCAAACGTAACCTTTAAAGCAAGCTGGATCCTACTCAAATTTACGTATTTCGCTCGAGACCTAAAATTTTCATGATAAAATCTTGTTACGTAAATTTGATTTTTTTCTTCTGTTTTGTCTAACTCAGCAAGGTTAATAGAAAATTTCAATATCAAGTGTCTCTTTCACACTTATTCATAATTACAGTTTCAGCAACGTGTCAGAAAGAGAAGGAACGAACTGAAATTTACTACGGGGTAACATGACGTGTATGGAATAAAAAATATGTTCTAGCAATACGCTTGCGTAGTGTTGACCTGAAAGTTGTCGATAGAGGATAAAAAATATAAAATTAATTTAACAAACACTTTTAGATGCTTGTGTTTTATAAAGAAATACAGAACTAATTGTAAAAAATCTATTTTCCTGTCAGAAAAATACTTTATCTAATGATAATTGGGGCGTCCAGTGTCCCTTGGGTGTCGTTGAGTCTTCTGAACATAAGCTGCAGATATTGATGAATTTTATGGACTGAAGATGGAATCCGTCTTACCAATAAACGTCAGCACGTAAAAGTTAAAATTTTGTTTTGATCATCGATGATTATTCATTACTTATTATCCTTAATGAAACATCATACATGATCTCTGTATTATGAGTATAATTTTGAAAAAGTATTTTAATATTCTGTTAGATACTCGGTTCTTTTTTATCATATGCTCTATTTAATTTGTGGCTCTGGGTTTAGTTGTAAGGCGCTGTGTGAAAATGAATATTTTTTTTATCAAACTTGCCAAGAACTAAAAAGATAATAGGTCGATAAAAGTCGTTCAGTAAATAAATCCGGTTAAAATGTCTTTTGTTTTATACGAATTGAATATCAACTAGAAATTTGTACGACAGCAAAAATAAAAAATAAATTCACTTTAGCGTAGCATACATACCTACTAGATTGGCAAATTAGTATTCCAAAATGTCTTCTACCTTAACGCTTTCACTTTTTCACAGTAGCACCATTCATAAAACTTCAAATTTAAAATTCACTTTCAAACGTTTCACAGCAAAGCACTTAAGTCAAAGCGATATGAATCTTTATTCAAATTGGACGCTAACAAAGAAGGTATCGTAGGGACGCTTTGGCGTATAATATCGATATCATTTTCCCAGCCCTAAGGGTGAAAAGTAACAGGTAAGCCATTGAGGGTGGCTCCGGAACGCAGTTTCCCACTCGCCCTCAGTTAGGACGGGCGTTGGCGCGTTCGGGCATTACATGACACAATAAATCCAACAAATCATTTAATATTGTAAAATATTTAAGAAAAGCGGCTTCCTCGGACTATAAGGTAAGTTTTTGTAGCTATCTAAGAATAAATTTTTACATACGATGTTTAAAGTTTTTTTATAATGACCGAATATTAAAAAACAATATTTTTATAGTTCAAGGTGTATCGATTTCGAATTTTCGGTATTTAGGTAATAGTTTAAATAAATTATTCATGTAGATATTATGTGTTTAAACTGACCTTCTACTTTTTTTTTGTCTACAATGTACAACAAAGGATTTCCGTGCTAACTGTTGCGCCAGTACTCAACAAGTACGGATTTATAAAAAGGTTGCATATCATTGTTGCTCTACAAAACTGAAGGGCACTTTTTAAGCAACTCGAAGGCTATTTTTCCAAAGTTCTAGTTTTGTTCTTGTATTTTTACAGGTTTATTTACCAAAGAACTTTATTACCGTCTCAACAGGAACTAAAATAAGTAAGATCTAGCTATTCCTTGTGTTCTGTGTGAACTAAGGACAAGCTTCCGTAATGATAAAAAATGTAATTTAGTAGGCCAAAAATCTTCTTATTGAAATAATTGAGACATGTTAAACTTGAATAGAAGCTTATACAGGCTGCCGTTAATATCTGATTACTTAAGTTAATTAAACTCTTATTTTAAATCTAATTTCAAACTTAACAGGCTTGAAAATCAGGTTTTTTTTTATAAAAGTTTGATTAATATGACATTAGAGAGCCCAATGTACAAATGAGATTTTATAATTTCTAAAATTGAACTTATTGTATTATCGCTAGAAGTCGTCGTTGCGCCGCGGTTACTGTGTGTATCATACGATATCACAGATTAAGCAAGTTTGGCGTGGTCGGTAACAGGATGGGTGACCGCCGACGACGGTTCATTTTTCTTACGGCGACTTCCGTGCTTTGGAAAGCACGTCCTGCAGTCGGTCCCGGGTGCTGTATAATCGGATACAGTAGTCGTTAGGGTTTGTCAGAAGCCATTTCGGCACCCTGAAAATTCTGACATCCCCCACCCAGTACTGGTCAAGCTTAGTGGATTATGGCCTTTATGTGATGATGCGTATTATCGCTACCATATTTTGAAGCAGTAAATTTTTTACTTAAATAGATTAATTGGATAAAAGAATCCAACGTAAATAAAGTAGGTTTAAGCTAATGAATACCTTTCTTTTTTAAAATGTTCCGTGCGAGTTTAAGTAAAGCCTTCTTTATTATGCCTTGAACCATAATTATCTTGTGTGTTAGTTAGTGGCTTCCCATTCGCCTTCGCCGGAATACTCACATACTTTCACTAGTCTACCGTATTCTGTACGACAAAGCGATACCAGTGTATCTAAAAGACCGCTTTACCTATCGGTTTACCAATCACGACCGTAACTTGCGCTCTTCATCCAATTTATTCCTTGCGACGCCATTGCATACCTCCACATTTTTAAATAAGTCATTTTTTATTCGTGCGGTGTCACTTTGGAATGAGTTGCCGATTGAAATCCGTTTAGCTCGCACACCACGGATTTTTAAACGAATGATTAAACGACACTACCAGGCGAAACATTGTTAATCTTAACTATTTATATATGTATTATAATATTTAATATATATGGTTTTTATGTTCATTATGTATTTATGTAATTATTAGTTTTTAGTTTATTTATTTACTTTTACAAGCCGTGCACCCATCCACCTCAATTTCCTTTAATTCCTAGGTTACCTGGCAGAAATCGCTCTTGAGCGATAAGGTCGCCTTTGTACAAATGTATTTAAATGTCATCATTTAATGAAATTTTTCCTCTGTAACCATCTTGGTGTACAATAAAGTGTTTATTATTTTAATGATAAAAATTTATTTATTCGATTAATAAAAACTTTGTAATATACAACAATCACAATATAAAATGAGTAAGTGAATGTCAGAATTATGAAATCCAGTAGAACAAAATAAATTAAAAATAATAATTAATATAAATATATTTTCTTAATAATGTATCCGCTATCCTACGTAATTGTTTTCTGAATATTTAAATAATAAGATTTAATTTTAGCTTTAAAAATATTATTAAAATGAATCTGTTTTGCTATAAAAGGTGGCATACGACCTCGGCTATCCTTTCAACATATCTCTATCAATATGACGTAATACATAAATATTTCAGCGGAGACATGGCTGTATGAGCGTACCATTCTCACTCCAAAAAATGATTAAGCAGTGGATATAAATTAGCTATTACTGAAATCCTCTCCAGGAGATAAGGTGGTGTATAGTTCCATAGACTCCGTGATGAATGTAGATAGACGACGCAGTCCATTATCCTGTTCAATTCTTGAACTTTCTTAAACCCTTAGGTCTTCCATGTCACAAACTATCTTTAAAAATTGGCACACCATATGTTGTTACTTAACTTAAAACCGACTAAATTGTGGACCAGATTACCTACAAATAAATTATTAACATCAAAAATACTCGAAGCTACAATATTAACCGCAAAGGGGAAACGATTTTTATATGCATTCTCATGATACCAAGTGATCCAATTCAAGTTCAAAGGAGTACTGTTCCCTGTTAACGGCTACATTGTCATGGCCGTCAATAAAGCACAAGGTCAAACTTTAAAAACTTCAAACGGTCAAAACTTTTTTTCTCAGGTTTCCCACGGTCAGCTATGTAGCTTGCTTGCAGGTTAGTGCACTAAATAGCCTGGTCATTCCAGCACGAGGTTCAAAACTGGTAAATAATGTTCTACACAGCGAAGTATTGAAGTTGTCACTTATCATCAGGTGAGATGGGAGAGAAAAGCACAAACCAATTTTAAATTTAAAGAAAAAGCCATACTTATAATATGAATGTTAAAGTGTGTTTGTTTATATGTTTGTTTTTCCGTGTTTTACGTCGGAACGGAGCGTTTAGTTTGGGGCCTGGACAGTGTTATGCTACTTTTTATTAAAGCTAGTACAATAATACTCTATGTGACAGCGAACTTTGTACCTTCTGTGTACAACGCTAATAAGTTTACAGTAGAGCTGATTTTAGTTAACAGTTTCCAAAAAGCTTCGTACTGTGAAAATTTGTGTTGCGGAGTAACTGAGGAGTAAATAACGACTCGCCGGGACTCGCTATTAACGCCACTGGCAATAACGTGGTCCGTGGCGTGGGTCCCACTTACGGCGGATTTGGTAAACCTGGAGGTTTTTAGTAAATCAGCCTTGAAATTAAAAATTAAAAGCTTTTCACAGTAAGCATTATAATCAGAACCAAATTTATAAACTTATAATCGTCTAAAGTAGAGCTCGTATGAGCTTTGTAAATATGATTTGTTAATCTAATTATGTTAGACTAGAAGCGACTTATGACACTGCAAGGTGTAAAGGAATAGACGACCGGGAGCTCAGTAAAAGACGTGTAGATTGGTTAAAAATACACATTATTATGAATAAATGTATCAGATACATAATGAGGAGGTACGTCGGTCTCGTGGCGGTTCGTGCGTCGCCGATTTTTTGTAAACAAGCGAGTTTGACCCGATTCGTGCTATTTCCAAACTATTATAAAAAATGTTTTCACCGAATGGTGGCCGTTTGTTCGTCCAATTTTTTAAATGCTTTATCTGATGTTTGCAATTCGAGCCTTTTAAAAATATAGAGCCATAGAGTTCGGAATATTTAAAAACGGCAGTCGTGTTTAATATTTTTTAGGTACCGTTTAAAAGTAAATGTTCGATGAATTAATTATTTAAGTAAAATGTGTAGTACAGACGAACGATTATTCAGAGTTATTATTATATCTAAATACTTGCCAAGTTTGAACACAAAACGGTAGCAGAAAGAGCCACTTACTTAGAACTACTACTTCTCGTTGTTTTATCTCCCGGAAACTAGTTATTGATAATTGTAGTGTGTGTAACAATACATAGGATGTTAGTTAAGTGACAAATGATAAACTTCTGTCATCGTTTTATGGGAGTTAGAAATGTGAATTTAATTTTGCTATCTTGTTACAACCTTATGACAGTTCAAATGTCAAGATATTTTGAAAAGAACACATAAGCAACCTTTGGAGTTGACTGTACACTATGTGATGTCAAAAAGCTAGCGCAGGACCGGGAGACTTGGAGAATCTTGGTGTAGGCAGTGTGTGTCTGTCGGATGTCGATGATGATGAACGTAAATTAATACGTAGGCATGCCGGAAGTGTATGTTCGTTTTTGCCAAAAAAACAGCAGCAATTTTGAAAGAACACTATTCCAAGTATATCTACGAACAAAAAGCACATTGAGTGTGACTTTTTTTCAAACGTAACCTTTAAAGCAAGCTGGATCCTACTCAAATTTACGTATTTCGCTCGAGACCTAAAATTTTCATGATAAAATCTTGTTACGTAAATTTGATTTTTTTCTTCTGTTTTGTCTAACTCAGCAAGGTTAATAGAAAATTTCAATATCAAGTGTCTCTTTCACACTTATTCATAATTACAGTTTCAGCAACGTGTCAGAAAGAGAAGGAACGAACTGAAATTTACTACGGGGTAACATGACGTGTATGGAATAAAAAATATGTTCTAGCAATACGCTTGCGTAGTGTTGACCTGAAAGTTGTCGATAGAGGATAAAAAATATAAAATTAATTTAACAAACACTTTTAGATGCTTGTGTTTTATAAAGAAATACAGAACTAATTGTAAAAAATCTATTTTCCTGTCAGAAAAATACTTTATCTAATGATAATTGGGGCGTCCAGTGTCCCTTGGGTGTCGTTGAGTCTTCTGAACATAAGCTGCAGATATTGATGAATTTTATGGACTGAAGATGGAATCCGTCTTACCAATAAACGTCAGCACGTAAAAGTTAAAATTTTGTTTTGATCATCGATGATTATTCATTACTTATTATCCTTAATGAAACATCATACATGATCTCTGTATTATGAGTATAATTTTGAAAAAGTATTTTAATATTCTGTTAGATACTCGGTTCTTTTTTATCATATGCTCTATTTAATTTGTGGCTCTGGGTTTAGTTGTAAGGCGCTGTGTGAAAATGAATATTTTTTTTATCAAACTTGCCAAGAACTAAAAAGATAATAGGTCGATAAAAGTCGTTCAGTAAATAAATCCGGTTAAAATGTCTTTTGTTTTATACGAATTGAATATCAACTAGAAATTTGTACGACAGCAAAAATAAAAAATAAATTCACTTTAGCGTAGCATACATACCTACTAGATTGGCAAATTAGTATTCCAAAATGTCTTCTACCTTAACGCTTTCACTTTTTCACAGTAGCACCATTCATAAAACTTCAAATTTAAAATTCACTTTCAAACGTTTCACAGCAAAGCACTTAAGTCAAAGCGATATGAATCTTTATTCAAATTGGACGCTAACAAAGAAGGTATCGTAGGGACGCTTTGGCGTATAATATCGATATCATTTTCCCAGCCCTAAGGGTGAAAAGTAACAGGTAAGCCATTGAGGGTGGCTCCGGAACGCAGTTTCCCACTCGCCCTCAGTTAGGACGGGCGTTGGCGCGTTCGGGCATTACATGACACAATAAATCCAACAAATCATTTAATATTGTAAAATATTTAAGAAAAGCGGCTTCCTCGGACTATAAGGTAAGTTTTTGTAGCTATCTAAGAATAAATTTTTACATACGATGTTTAAAGTTTTTTTATAATGACCGAATATTAAAAAACAATATTTTTATAGTTCAAGGTGTATCGATTTCGAATTTTCGGTATTTAGGTAATAGTTTAAATAAATTATTCATGTAGATATTATGTGTTTAAACTGACCTTCTACTTTTTTTTTGTCTACAATGTACAACAAAGGATTTCCGTGCTAACTGTTGCGCCAGTACTCAACAAGTACGGATTTATAAAAAGGTTGCATATCATTGTTGCTCTACAAAACTGAAGGGCACTTTTTAAGCAACTCGAAGGCTATTTTTCCAAAGTTCTAGTTTTGTTCTTGTATTTTTACAGGTTTATTTACCAAAGAACTTTATTACCGTCTCAACAGGAACTAAAATAAGTAAGATCTAGCTATTCCTTGTGTTCTGTGTGAACTAAGGACAAGCTTCCGTAATGATAAAAAATGTAATTTAGTAGGCCAAAAATCTTCTTATTGAAATAATTGAGACATGTTAAACTTGAATAGAAGCTTATACAGGCTGCCGTTAATATCTGATTACTTAAGTTAATTAAACTCTTATTTTAAATCTAATTTCAAACTTAACAGGCTTGAAAATCAGGTTTTTTTTTATAAAAGTTTGATTAATATGACATTAGAGAGCCCAATGTACAAATGAGATTTTATAATTTCTAAAATTGAACTTATTGTATTATCGCTAGAAGTCGTCGTTGCGCCGCGGTTACTGTGTGTATCATACGATATCACAGATTAAGCAAGTTTGGCGTGGTCGGTAACAGGATGGGTGACCGCCGACGACGGTTCATTTTTCTTACGGCGACTTCCGTGCTTTGGAAAGCACGTCCTGCAGTCGGTCCCGGGTGCTGTATAATCGGATACAGTAGTCGTTAGGGTTTGTCAGAAGCCATTTCGGCACCCTGAAAATTCTGACATCCCCCACCCAGTACTGGTCAAGCTTAGTGGATTATGGCCTTTATGTGATGATGCGTATTATCGCTACCATATTTTGAAGCAGTAAATTTTTTACTTAAATAGATTAATTGGATAAAAGAATCCAACGTAAATAAAGTAGGTTTAAGCTAATGAATACCTTTCTTTTTTAAAATGTTCCGTGCGAGTTTAAGTAAAGCCTTCTTTATTATGCCTTGAACCATAATTATCTTTGGATGGGTTTGGGGCCAAACGGAAGATTAATTAGGAATAATAAACGAAACGGAAAAGAAAGGTATATTTATTAGAGCCTTTATTTTACGGTTTCTTTTTGTAAGTTTCCGTGTAAGATAAAGCTGTTTCGGTAAAGTTTGACTCAGGGTCAGAACAAGAATGAACGGAACTTGAATAAACTTCGAATATTACTCGTAATTCATCACGGTGATATTTGGGCTGCGAAGAGAATATTTAGGTGACGCTCAGTGTCTCGTTTAGAACAAGCTAGGTGGACAAAAGTCGGTTTAATTTTTTGCATTTCTAATGACTATAATAATATTATTCCATGCTGGACTGGGAGCGAAAGAAAAACGTAGAATGTGCCAGCTGCTTCTCTTCCCGGGCATACTGTAAAAGTCAGTTAAGGGACAGAGGTTTTAAAGGCATTTTTGTGGGCGATAGGCTGACCCCCTATCACTGCAATAGTCTCTTTCCATCTTTATAATACCTCCAAATTTGTCAAACGTGACATCAGAGGGTCTTGTAACCTCTGGTGTTCTGCCTACCCCATAAGGGATACAGGCGTGATGTTTTGTTTGTTTGTTTGTATAATAATATTTTTTTTAGGAATAAAACACAAAACCAGGAAAAAACATCTAACCAGGTTTTATTCATAGTCAAGAAACGTTCCTTTGATTTACTCACAGATGTCCATTTGGAAGTAATTTTTGAAGGAAAAGCGAGCACCTTCATCTTCATTTGTGTTTCAGATTCGTCAGTAATATCAATAAAATCAAATTTTGATAAAATAAAATCATAAAGACGAGCGTTCCGGTCACATTGTCGTGTTTTACCCATTCTTCGAAAAACTCGATTTTTCTAATCCCGTGAACACGCTCTGTAAGGAAAATAAAAATAAACAGACTCATTTCAGACTGTATGAAATGTTTATTTTTATAAAGACTCATGCAGCTAGGATATATAATAAAAAATAGCGTGTGTACACGTGAGTACATACACTTTTTAGGCTTTGGAGGTTAAAGATAGAATCAAAATAATAATAGATTTTCGAGTACAATTGGAACAGTCCTATATTTTAAAATTAATGCTTATCCAACATCATTAAAAAAGTAAAATACATACATTGAATTGAATATTTAGTTTAGATTCATCAATAAAACTTTTTCAAAATAACGAACTGCCGCAATGAGATGCTGTCGAAAGCGTCGCGTAAGTTCAACTAACTAAAAACCGCAATTACATTTAACTCATTAATTAACTTTGTACCCTTATCACTCATCATTGTGGAATGATAGAGAAATACATTTCTTGGAATTCGATAATTAGTATTATTAATTAATTAACCTTTTCCAGAAATCCAACAATGACTTTAGTCCACCTAGCTTGTTATAGACGTAACTCTGTGCGACAACGGCTCGAACTTGGAATTTAATTGTATCTAATGAATTAGCGACGGTTGCGAGGTCTGCACAGTCACTCGTGGTCATGATGACTGCAAAATAAGACTCAAAAATTTCGAATTAAATGTAAAATAAGTCTATATTTTTTTTATCCGACATCTTCAGCAATCATAGTCATATATCAAACAATTTAAGGCTACCCTAATAAATTAAACTCCTTGACCTTCGTCATAAATCAGGCCGTTCGGTGGCGAAAACTGTATGAAAAATTCGCTTCTGAGAGTATCGCGTATCACGTGGCAGGGACTTTGATTTAACCTCTTGAGGCCTGAGGTACTATAGATATAACTAGACTACAAAAAATTTTTTCACCGCCATCTTATGAATCACACTTGAAGTTTTAATATAAGTAACAGTTTAATATAACAGTCTTTATTACTCAATTTTTGTTTAATAGTAATCTTTAAATTTATTATGTGGTAAATCTTGAATATTTGTGATAATTTCTTTATAAATGGTTATACATTGACCCATAATATAGTTTTAATATCTCCGTATAATATCTAAATATCTTACTCATTTAGGTAAAAATCAAGTAAAAATAAGCAACCATTGAGAAAACTCGAGTTTTCCACTAACGATTTTTTCATTATTTATTCTGATATCCTGGGTTGAAAACAAGACCATTATTTTATGTATTTTTTTTTCAAAATCTGTATTAAAAATTTTCTGGTACTAAGGAGGTTAAATAGAGAAATTATTAGCTGATTTAGGTAATGTATAGGAATGAATTGACCGAAGGAGCAATGCCTATAGGTATTAACGCTTTATCTTAGCCCTTGTATGACGCTAAAAAATGTACCTACTTACAGAGATTATTTTATAAAATAGGCAAGAACTTAACATTTGACGTAAAATTCTACCCCTAAGTGATGTGAGGGATGAAAATCTGTATTGTAGTCCGCCATTTTTAAGCTCGATTCGTGTTTTTTATGTTTAGTTTTTGGAATAAATAAATAAAACATCCTTTGAAACTTCCGCTTGGGATTTAAAAATATGAAACGTTAATCGGGGTTTTCGAATTCAACTGGGATTAATAAAGTGTGCTGAAGGTAAGCTGGATCTGCGAAATATTGTGCAAAAGGTTTTGTTTAGTATGTCACAGGCTGTTAACCTATGTTAACCTGTGACCTTTCGCATATGCTTCACTTAACATATCGAAAGTTTAATTGATTACACAAATTAAAAGTTCACGCACATATCTGTCCGGTCACTTAGCTTTAATTTGGACACTGATGACAAAAGGTTATTTTTAGTGTATTTCATTACCAGCCATGTAGGGAATAAAGGCAAAAGATATTAAATTATTTTTGACAGTCACGGATTATGAAAGTATAACAAAGCAAAGCAGGCGAAAATGAAACTGAAAAATATAAATACATCTCCGTAATTAAATAGGTTTTGTAAAACTGATTTCAGTCAAAATCTGAGTTTAAAGTAGACGACAACAGTCGCAAGCTTTTTTTGAATAAAGACTTCCTACTTATTAATCTTTACTCAAGTACTTTGTTGATAAATATCATTTTTGCGTAGGCAGCTCAATATAGCAGGCTATGAAACGTTTGTCTGGATGGGTACAAAGATCTGTGACAGCTGATGAATTTATTAGGATGACTCTTATGTGAATTCTTCGTGGCGCCGTGGTTACTGTGTGTATCATACGATATCACAAATTAAGCAACGTTTGGAGCGGTCGGTGCTTGGATGGGTGACCGCCAACCATTCATTTCTCACGACGACTTCCGTGCTTCGGAGGGCACGTTAAGCATCGGTCTCGGGTGCTGTATACTTGTATACAGTAGTCGTTAGAGTTTGTCAGAAGCCACTTTGGAGACCTGAAAATTCTGACATCCACCACCCAGCACTGGGCCAGCTTGGTGGATTATGGCCTATACCTCCTCGTCACCCAGGGGAGAGACTCATAGCCCTGCAGTGAGCTCATTACAAAGTGATGTGATTGTGATGATGATGATGAATTTTATGTTTTGGCATGTTTAGCCGTTAGGTGATGTTACTTGTGTAGATATAGCAGCGCTATTCGCGTAACTAAAGTAACAGCGCTGTGCTCGTTGACGAGCTCGTCGAGGAGATGGAAAGGATTTCGTCGTTGAGCTCACAGATGTTACATTTAACAGAATACCAAAACCTAAAGAAAATTGTCAAAGAGTTCGACGAATGGCAGCTCTTACTAATGCCATCATCAGCGACAAGCGCTGGTGTGTTTTATGATAAGTGAATACCAATAAAATTATGTCACTCTTCGCTGATGCATCCATGAACTCTACGCTGTTGGTTAGGAGAATAGCCCGGCAGTAGTCGATCGAGTTTTTTCGAAACAATTTTAAAACCATGAAACTTTAACGTTCTGAGGGTTAGAGACAGCATAATAATGATGCAATCGAGAACAAATGTCAATAGTTACATATAATAAATAAATAAAATCCCCAGACAATCACACCAACTACATGGCCCCAAAGTAAGCATATCCTGTGTTATGTAGCGAACTAGGGGGAACCTAGAATATAAATAAATAAATAAATAAACACCCAGACACGGAACATTTTTCTTTTTCTTATTCCGCGCGGGAATCGAACCCGCAACCACTGGCGTCTGAGGCAGACAGGTTTACCCCTTCGTCAAAGTGAATAATAATGTTAAAATAAAAAAAAATATTGGGGATGATTTTGGATGGAAGTTGTAAACTGCTAGTTTTATTAACTTGGTTGTGTCAAAATCAAATTTGGCCCAACTAGTAAAGTTCAAAAATGTTCGGGGTGATTTCAAATTTTTTTTTTTTATAAGTGACTAAACCCGCGTTTGACCTCAATCTCACCTGATGGTAAGTGAAGATGAGGTCGAAGATGAAAGCACACGGGTTTAGGAAGGAACTGGCTCTTTATACAATATTGCCGGAACACATTACCGCCGGAGCGGTAACATTTGGCGGCAGACTTTATATAAAGGGTGGTCGCTAGCCAGGCGGACCCAGAAGGGATCCTACCACCCAGCAGATGTCGGTAATACCACCCGGAACGACTCTGTGAAATGTATACACAGTTCAAATCTGTTTTTTAATTATTTCCGTGCTTATTTTTAGAACCTTAGTTTGATTACCGTTGGTTACGGCGATATTTTGATTTTAATTGAGGTGATTTCGCCATTATTCGATGTTTTTGACCTTTACAATTTTAGAAAAAATAAATTAACTAGCTGTTTCGCGCAGTTTTAACTGCGCAATTTCGTATCCCGCAGGAATACGGGATAAAAACGGGCTTATGTGCTATTTATATTGTAGACTATCACTATGCCAAATTTCATCCAAATCCATTGAGCCGTTCTCCCGTGATTAAGGAACAAAAATCCATACATCTATACAGGGTTGATTTTTCATCACCAGCCAAATTTTAATGTTAGCTTCTTTGATACGGTATAAACGTACCTGCATATTTATTGTAGCGTCGCTCAGTACAAAAAAGTAGAAATATTGAAGCACAAACTTTAAAAAAAATAGTCGCTGTTGATGAACTTAGCTACTACGACGCGGCATTTCCTTGATAATACTACGATGTAGTACTACAAAATGTGTGTAGTAATGCGTAGTCATCTTTATTTTAATGGTAATTTAGAGTGATCATGCCTTGGTTAATATGTTAGCGGATAAATTAATTTCCTTGTAAAAAAAATAGATAGGTACTTTTTTTTGCAAAAATTGTTTCTATAAATGATACTTATTGTGTAAAAACAATTTGGCCGGTGACTACAAATCAGCTCTGTATATCCATCCATCCAATCTTTCACATTTATAATATTAGTAAGATATTTTGCAGCAAGAATTTAACTTAAGATCTGGCTAAAACAAATCGTTCCCGGATTAGCGTGTCATAAATTCTGAAGCAGGCGAGCAATCCGCGTGACCACGTGTAATGGTAGAATTGTGGATAGAACTCAATGAGGATCCGTCTTTGAGCGACCGCCATCTATATCACTCAGAGATCATCATGACAAAAGTCCATGATTGTAAACTATGTTGAAAAGTGGTCGATGTTGAGTAAGAAACTCAACATCGATAATTTCCTCTCAACAGATCGACTTTCTGAAGCAGCGGTTTTCATTTTCATACATAAGTATACATAAATGTACTGCGAAATAAAGAGAAATAAAGTATTTCGACTTTGACAGGTGTGCCGATAGTATTT
Organism: Stenoptilia bipunctidactyla; assembly: GCA_944452665.1. Taxonomy (NCBI): domain Eukaryota; kingdom Metazoa; phylum Arthropoda; class Insecta; order Lepidoptera; family Pterophoridae; genus Stenoptilia; species Stenoptilia bipunctidactyla. Next base: position 19,985,831 of record OX101742.1, read on the forward strand.
TATGAAGCCCTTTTTATTTACCTGACCCGCGTAATCCAAAGCCAACATCATTCCTCACTTAGTCACCATCGGTAAGATTGAGGTCAGACGTGGGTTTAATTTATAAATAATTTCATAACATTGTACATTGTTCGTAACACTGTACTCTTTCTGTACTACGTAAAAATTCCATTAATAAAACAAAGAGTGCTGTCAAACACAAGGCTACCGAACAGATAAATCAATAGTGTACTACGTTGTATTTTGATTTATAACCTAGAGAGAGTAGATTTCTATACAATTTGAAATACTGAACATAGTTGAGTCAAGGTATATGTAAGGAATTGTAAGGGTAGTCTTATCAAATTTTACATGAATAATGTACAGTATGGGGACATTGATAATATGATTGGCTTTTAAAGAAAGACAGCAAATCAATGAGTAAGAAGAGTATATCCGATTACCGAAAATAGCTGAATAATTTATAGCATAAGTTTTGAAAATTATCACATTAAAATGTATCTTATGGCGTTCAGCATAAGGTTGAAATTATAAAAGATTTAATCCCTACTTACTTCTATTTGAAATTGTATGTTTCATCATGTCTTACTAAGGATTTATTTAGAGCTGTTTATTTGGCACTGGTGACGGAAACATTGCACTTCGATAAAAAGTCGTTGCAGTGCAACAAAATATAGCACTTATTGTTAACGTCATAAAATACAATTTCAAAATCATCAATAAATTATAATCACACTTTCTCGCTTCCTCATTGTTGTCTGTCTTTCTTTAAAAGCCAATCATATTATCAATGTCCCCATACTGTACGTATTTGTAAAGTGAAAATGTAATAGGAATATATCTTTAACCTATTTCTATTAATTTAAAGGTTGCTGGAAAATTTGTAACACTTTCCGAAGATTGAAACATAAAGGTTTTTTGCTTTGAGAAAATAGCTACAGAAAGGATTTTGATCAAATTTATTACACATATTCCGTATCCAAGATTAAAACATAAAACTCTTTTTATCGTAGTAATAAAAAGACGCACATGATTACTGTTACATGTCTTATTCAGACATATTTCGTAGAAGTGGGTGCTAGAATTTTCATTTTCACCGAAATAAATTAGGATTAAGTAATAATGAAAAGAACACCAATAGCAAAAGCCGTAAATAGAGTGTTTTAATTTCCCCAGTTCGCAATAGAAAACTGTAATAAAATCACGTTATTATTGCATACTCTTTTCCCAGGGAGATTCCCTGCAGTACAAAGGCTATTTGTGAGCTTATTATGAAACATGCAAAACGCCCCATATTCATTATTGCGCTCGAATGCCTTTTTAGAAAGTTCTTTGTAACGGGCTCGCCTAGGGCATCCCTGTACACATTGTGATTTTGAAAACTACTAATGAACTGTACTGTTTTGGATAAGGTACTTTTACGTACAATTTGAATTTTCATGTTTTTTGTATTCGTGATAAGCATTGCTGATAACAAAACGATTGACGTCGATTGATTGGAGGTAACACCCTAACTCGGGGCGGACAAATCTTTTTGAGTTGTCTTCTTTATACGTAGTAATGTTACTCAATGGTGCAGATTGGTTTAAAGTTGTTGTTGCCTTTTCAATCAATATCATTACTGACTTCGCTGTAGAAAACCGCACTAACTTCGCTCGTAGCTTATATATCGTCAGGTTTAATACAACATTATATTATTCCCTATTTAAGCTCTTCGGGGGTAATATTTAAAAGAAAGTGCCCTAGGGTTATCAACTACATATATTTGAACTAAAATTCATTACAATCGGTTTTGCAGTTCTCATACAACATTTTTTCCTCTAGTTTAACCCTTTTAAACATTAAATTAATTTAAACTGCCACTCTATCATACCTATTTTTTTGTCTAGCTGAAAAATTTTCCGAAAGAACAAAGGTGGATCCTTAGTTACGTGAAATAATGAGCGTTTAGAAATCTAATCATCACTAATCTTAATAACTTATTCTTCTGCGAATGTTCATCACATTGGATTAGAGTGTGTAGCGGTTTTAAAATAAATAAAATTCGTACAAAAATTGAATTGTAAGTGCCAAAGACATACAAAACATATAATATTCAAAATGCAATATCTTTTCGTGTAACATTCGTCTACGAGTATATTTTGCACTGAGTTACTCAGGAATGAATTCCGAATAGTCTAATATGTTTGCTTGTTAAACGCCACAAAATAACATCAACTAATATCATGTATGGCCCACTGCCACTGTTCTTTAAAACCAAACAATAACCTAATATGTTCTTCAGGTTCTCGACCATATTTTGGTAAGTTATTAACCATTCTGTAAAGCCTTCGGATGCAGTGCATCTGTCAAATGACGTGCACATTGGGGTTTACAAGCTCAATCCTTGCATCAGCGTCGCGTCACAACTCAAACATCTATTATTTACCATCCATTAGGTCGATTCAGTGCAAGCTTGCTGTCTTACTGGGGATTGCAATATTAAGTCTCAATCCTGAATTCTGGATCTGAACAGTACAATGTGTATGTAGTGTCATGACAGTAGAAAAAAGACCTATTTAATATGATCAAGTTATTAAGAAGAGCGATGATATCTTATGTTATAGGAACTTAATAACGGATAAAGTTACATGTACGTGGGTGGTCTGAAAAGTTTCCAACCTAACAATGATACAAGATTTTTTTTCTTAATTTTTTTATTTATTTTTCTACATAGTCTCCTTGTAAGTCTACACACTTCTCCCAGCGATGCTCCCATCTCTGTAACCCGTCCAAATAGTACTCGGCGTTTTTCTCTGCAAAATAATTGTTCACAAAGGTGATTGCCTCCTCATTTGACGAAAATCTTTGTCCTCCGAGCGCAGTTTTTAGATGAGGGAACAAAAAGAAGTCGCTTGGGGCCAGATCTGGTGAGTAAGGCGGATGGTCAAGCAGTTCAAACCGTAACTCGTGGATTTTTGCCATGGCAACCGCTGAGGTGTGAGACGGCGCGTTGTCTTGGTGAAACAGGATTTTCTTTTTCTGCAAATGTGGCCGTTTTTCCGCAATTTGTGCCTTCAGCTCGTCAAGTAATGATGCGTAGTATGCTCCTGTAATGGTTTTTCCTTTTTGAAGATAATCGATTAAGATAACTCCATGACTATCCCAAAAAACAGTCGCCATCACTTTCCCAGCCGAAAAAACAGTTTTTGCTTTTTTTGGAGCTGGTTCCCCCCTTGCAGTCCACTGTTTTGACTGTAGTTTTGTTTCGGGCGTATAATGGTGTATCCAAGTTTCATCTACAGTAATTAATCGGCGCCAAAACTCGGATTTATTGCGCCTAAACTGCGCCAACAGAGCCTTGGAAATGTTCATTCGAACACGTTTTTGTTCTAACGTGAGCAAACGCGGCACCCAACGCGCGGACAGCTTTCTCATGTCTAAATCTTGTTTTAATATGTGACAAACACGTTCTTTGGACATTTTCATAACCTCTGCTATCTCTCTCACTTTAATTCGGCGGTCGTCTAACACCATTTCGTGAACTTTAGCAATGTTATCGTCAGTAGTTGCAGTTTTTGGACGTCCCGAACGTTCATCGTCTCCCAAGCTCTTACGGCCACGTTTAAATTCAGCTGCCCAAAATTTCACTGTGGTAAATGATGGTGCAGAGTCCCCATACACAGAGTCCAACTCATTTTTGATTTGCGTAGGCGTATTGCCTTTCAAAAACAAATATTTAATAACAGCTCGATACTCAATTTTTTCCATTTTCACAAAAACACTCACATGTACTCACTCAAACGACTGTCAACTAAAAACTGCGCGTCCAAAATGGCCGAAACTTTGGTGAGTAACCTGTCAAAAGATGCACAACTACATTCACTAGCTTTTGTTGACGAGTGGCGCCATCTTTGCGTTAAGGTCGGAAACTTTTCAGACCACCCTGGTATATTGTATTGTTTTCACGATTCATAATTTAAATAAAACTACTTTTTAACCGGATTAATCGCATATAATTTATATTTTACATTTTAACTCGACGTTTCAGTGTCTTTGCGACCCCAGTCGCTCGTGACCACGGGGTCTGCATATATCATATCACTATAAGCTTTTTTGGTATCTCTTATAGCCATGGAATAATCAACGATTACACCCGGTATATCCAACAATTATTTACCTTTTCGCTAATTTGTATGCCTGAACGTTAGTAACAATGTCACAGTTCGTTGATTAACCGGACAATCAGAAGCTAGGCCAGGTCGTTAGTTACACGCTAGACTGCCAGCGTCCGAGCAGAGATACGCCTGACATTTACGGTTGGTCAATTCGTTGTGTGTCACCTTTGATGTGTGTTATTGATTTCAAACCAAGATCCGAAGACAGATCGGATTGATGACATGTTGGTTACTAATAAGTACGTAGTACTTGTTGAACAATAAGTTAAATGAAAAATAAAAGGCTTAAGTGAAAAGAGTTTTGGAGATAGTCTTATCGTGATTCAGCAATCCTGTTGTATGACTAGCAAGTGCATACTCTATGTTTTAGTGGCCGACAAGTTGGTTTTATAGAAAACTGTTTTTTTCATTATTTTAACGAGTCACAAAAGTATTTTATTTAATCGTGAAAACTTAAGAAACTGTTAAGAAAACTACTCACTTCGACTTGGTACTTCTGCTCCGCTATAATTGGCTACAAACTGAACTGTAGTGCCCCGAAAATATAGCAAAATAACTTAACATTTCTGTACCCAGTTCCTTTTTTGAGAAACCAAAAGTAATTTAAAGTTTAAAACCGGATTGCACTAAAATTTTGCTTCCAACGTTTCCTTTTAAGACCATTTAGATGGTATAAAATTTTATGTATGTTAACAAATTTTCTAGAATATAATTTTAATGAAAGAAGTTTTACTGGATTCCGTTTTATGTCAGAATATATCTTAGAAGAATTTCCTAGAATTTTCGACATCTTTTAAGCCATCCTAAGAGTCAAATCGTATTTTTTTTATTGAATCAGGATTAAAATCTGAACGAATATAATAAAAATTAAAGGTTTCTTTGTCTGAAGAAGCTGATCTCTGATACTTCCCGTTGGTTCGAAAAAAAACTGTTTGTTTTTGATAGCTTGTCTGTTAGGGAATCGCAAAAGCAATCTTCCTGATGATCTCATTACCTCACTCGGGGCAGACAAATCTGTTTGAGATGTCTTCTTTGTACGTAGTAATGATACTCAATGGTGCAGATTGGTTTAAAGTTGTTGTTACAATACGGAATATAAAGGGTTACGAGCTTTTTCCCGCAACTTTGTACGCGCATAAACATAAAAGTCTTATTTTTCTCGACTCCGTGGGAATTTCGGGAATTCCTTCCATAATACAAACAGACACTTATTGAAGAACCTTTATACGAAGTATCACATCCATGCACTCAAGGAATATAACTTTTTCATACAAATTAAAACATCGTATATTTCCCGTTCCCGTGGGAATTTCGGGAATTCCTTTCATAACACAACCAGACACACATTGAAAAACCTTTACACCAAGTTTCACATTGGTGCACTCAAGGAATAAGACTTTTCATACAAACTAAATAGTCCTATATTTCCCGTTCCCGTGGGAATTTCGGGAATTCCTTCCTTAGTGCACCCCTACATCCCCTAAAGAATGTATTTACGCCCAGTAGTTACGGCTGTACGTTGTCCGTCAGTCACTCAGTCAGTAACGGAACAGTTTTATATATATTGATTTCATACAGAGGTGAGTTTTGAGTTGGTTATCAAGGTCGGGAGATTTGTTTCTGCTGAAAATTGGACCTCTCAGATTTGTGCCACTATTCGAAGACGCGGCGGGCAGTTGAATGAAGTCATAATCAAAACAAAATGGCATGAAAGTCCTTCAAATAAAATAATAATTTCCTTAATATCTGGCACACAACCTGTTTTATTCCATTTTGAAATCGACCCGTCCTTATTGAAAGACCCTAGTATAATGCAATACGGTTTTGCGTCAACGTAAACATAGTCTTGGTCTCGGGACTTGGTACGTAAAAGTACTTTTAGTTCTGGTTTGGCACCCTCACAATAAGCCACCAAGCTAGCAAAGGTGCAAATAAAGGACACATATGGTCCTGTGTATATATTATGATACAGCTGGTTTAACACAGATCGATCTGGTTGGTACAAGTATGGGTGATCAATTGCTAATCTCTAATTTCTTATGAATAATTCCGTGCTTTCCATGGCTCGTAAAATATTTGGTTTCGGGTGCTGAATACTACTTGCTTTTCGTGGCTATAACGTTTTTTCAGTTGCTATTTCAATGTCCTGAAGTTTGGTGGTTTTTGTAGCATAAACCTCATTGTCACCTTCGGAAGACTCAAGGCCCTGTATAGGACTCTTTCAGAAGGGTTTTGATTATTTTTGACAAAAATATAACCTAAAATAAAGTTAAACTGATCTCATATTCCGATATATTGGCGATCTCTGGAACATCATTCATAAAAAAAAACAGAAACCAATATCACATTATTCGAAAAGGTTAAGTTACAACAACATTTATTCGAAAAGATAACATTTATCAGAATTTACATTACTGGCGCCTATTATAACACAAACCGTTCAACATTCAAAAGGTTCTCAAGGGTTTGTCAGAAGGTGAAGGAAGGTCAGAGAAAGCCCTTTATGGCAGTGTTTGCCGAAATTTCTATTCAAATAGTTTCAAATTTCTCGAAACTAACACTTGGAACATTCCAAACTGAACCGCCCTTTAAGTTAAAGTAAAGGGTCTATACAATTTGTGTTAGTGAATCACTTTAAGGTCCTTTGTGCCAGCGGCTACATCAATCAGGCTTTATTATTTGACCTAGGTAACCTAGTTTAGTAATTGACTTGACTTGTGATGGATTATGTCACTTCAAAGATTAAAGTTTTGGGATTTTGATCATAATAAATATTTAATTTTGTAGTATTATTTTTAGGAAAGGTAAAGATGGCGATATGTCAAGTCGAGATTATTATCCAAAATACGCGACTTTTGTGGGAAATTAGAAAAGTTATTAAATTAATCGCTTAAATTATTTAAAACTATAAAACTGTATGTAGCAATGCAATTCCTATTGCGTTTAAATTCTTAATTCATAATGTAAAATTGTCAAAAATCAAGGATATTCCGTATTCGACTTTTCTTGACCTGTAACCTCAAAACCAACTGATGATAAGGGACTATTAAATCTAAGATAGAGAAAGCGGGTCAATGAAGGAGATTTGAAATTACTCATGAAGTACTCAATCGATTTCGATGAAATTTATATGAGACCAAATCTTAAGTATCTTCTATCATATGAAGAAATTTCAAAATCGATACACATACACACGAATTTAGAACCTTCTCCTTTTTTGAAAGTTGGTTGAAAATAAATCCTCGCCGCTGCGATCATATTTAACGTCTGATTTTGATCGCCTCATTCGCAGGCTGTAAATACTGATGAGTATAAATAATTGGTACTCGCAAAGCTTACTTCCACTGCCAAAACAGCCTTGCTGTGTTCCAGATACTTAGAAGGATAGGATATGGAGTATAATTACTGGCAGTGGAACTTGATAAGAGTTGGTAATACACCTTTGTCTGATGGTAAGGAAAAAAATGGGTTTTCCCAAAAAAAGATAGAATGCAAGTCTCTACGTTGATACAGGTATAGAATTTAAATAAAACTACTTTTAACCGGATTAATCGCGTATAATTTATCACGAGCGACTGACCGGGGTCTGCAAAGACACCGAAACGTCGAGTTAAAATGTAAATAATATAAATTATATGCGATTAATCCGCTTAAAAAGTAGTTTTATTTAAATTATGAATCGTGAAAACTTCAGACAATATTAGGTATAGAATTGTTGAGTTAAAATTAAAATGTCTTTGATTTAATGAAAGTAAAGGATCAAGTGAACTTTAATGCACTTTATTTCTTTTACAGTATTTAATAAAAAGTATAGCAAAAATAGACCTATATAGATCTTTTACTAAGCAAATTTAGTTATGTTAGGTTTAAAGAGTGCTAGAAACCCAAAAGTACAATTATTCTATTCCCCTTTTTTTAAAACTACTTGAGTTGATTACCAGTTGTATAGATACAAGTGTATACTACATTATGCTATCTAGGTCGCCGTGTTAGCTCGGTGCCTTTACAGACCTAGTCTAGACACGAAATACTAAAATAGAATATAGTATTGACTCAAAACTATTGACGTTTGTGGAAAAAGCCGTCGATTATAACTAAATCGGCTTAATAGAAGGTTTTGTGCTCCGAATATGTACAAGGGTTACCTTATTGTCGTCAAATTTGAAAGTTTTGAATCAGTCTGAGTAAACTTCATTAACTTATTATCTAACTTAGCATGTCTTGGTCTGTTTAAACTATTAGTTGATATAAAGGGTCCGCTTATAATAGTCAATTATATTTTTATAGTAGATTAGGAATAATGAGTGGGTCTGAATTTCGAACAAAAAAAATATTTCAAAGATTTTTCATTAATTAAAATTTCAAAATTCTTTTCTTGTGAGTAAAATTTCTGATTAATCTACATTTATTACTACATACAATAAGATGGAAAAGTTTTTATTACTTGCTGTTTACCTACTCATAAACTACAGATCAAACTTAAATATTACACTTGAAGAAATTTTTTCGTAATTATGACCCACTCATCAGTCTTAATCTTATATTATTGACTATTATAAGGTGACCCTATATTGCCTTCAAACAAGTAATTAATGTCTTGTAATGGAAACTAGACACAAACATAATTTAATTAATTAAACCACACACACATCAAAGCCAACGATGGTTTTGGATGATGGTAACGGATGTTAAGATGTCATTACAGTGAGCGCTAAATGCATTAAATGACAGAGTGAAAATCGATTACAGCGCTGCGGTTATAACTTGAAAGTACGATGTTGACAAGTGACATAAATTCAATTAGGAAGGCTACTAGAACGAAATGATTGTATGCTTTTTGGGCTTCGCTAGACGGTTAAAAGTAGCTTGGTATAAATTGTTTAGCATGGTGATTACATGTAAAGTAATTGAGAGAACGCACTAACGAATAAAGATTTTGTACATACATACATAACTTCACCCCTGTATCCCTTATGGGGAAAGCAGAACACCAGGGTTATAAGACTATCTGATGTCACGTTTGACAACATTTGAAGGTATTATAACGATGGAGAGAGACTATTGCAGTGACAGCCACAAAACGCCAATAGAACCTCTGTCCCTTAAGTGACTTTTACAGTATGCACGGGAAGAGAAGCAGCTGGTACATTCTATGTTTCTTTTAATCCCAGTCCAGCATGGAAGCATAAAGATTCCGTTGTAAATCAAAATGGGTTATACAGAATCACGGCATTTTTCTATAACCCAATTCAATATTTTCCGGTCTTTTCCGACAAGTATTATATTAGAGGAAAAATACTACAGATTTATTTATAATGATAGCAGCATATTTTACAGCGCTCTGGGACTACCGACATTAATCACATTAAACTGTTGTGGGAGTTCCTGTGATCGAGTTTCTATAAAGTTATTAGTTCTCTCGTCTCCCTGGGCATTTAATGATGACCTGATTACGTTATTACTTTAGTATTATGTGCTCATTTTATCTATTTATATAGTTATTTATAAAACTGCTGAGAGCACTTGTCATAAATGTCCGTGTAACTAACAATAAATAAATAACATAATAATTAAGAACGCTTCTCGTTTACGCTACCTAATTGTTCATTCTGTAATTAAACCTGACGACCGGCTGCTGTAGCGGTAACATACATTGCCTTCTATGCCAGAGGTTCTGAGTTCGAATCCCGGTGGCGGCGGATATTTGCGTGATGAACACAGATATTAGTCGTCAAGTCATGGATGTTTATATGTTTATTGAAGTTTATTCTAATAAAAATTATGTATTTATTTATTATGTATGTTTATATATTTCTTAAGTATATCAGTTATCTAGTATCCATAACACAAGTTCCTTAATAATCTTAATTTGGGCTAGATAATGTTGTGTGAGTGTCAGAAATATTTATTTATTTATTTATTAAACCTTTAATTGGCTCTTCATAATTTATATTAAAGAGTATATTATTTTGTAACAAAGCTGTTGGTCCTCCGAAAACATTAATCTTAATATATAAAACTGTTCCGTTACTGACTGAGTGACTGAGAGACAACGTACAGCAATAACTTCTTGATGTAGAGAGCTGAAATTTGGAACATACATTCTTTAGAAAGTGCAGGGGAGCACCAAGGAAGGAATTAAGAATTTTTAGTTTGTATGTAAAATCTTATTCCTTGAGTGCATCGATGTGATACTTGGTTCTTCAATCGGTGTCTGGTTATAGAAGGAATTTCCTAAATTCACACGGGAACGGGGATCATGAAGTTGCGAGAAAAAGCTCATAATTTCATAAAGCAAAATGTAGTATCACTAAGTGGAGGTTTTAATTTAGTAACTACGGAAACAAAAGATTACTTGAGAACTTTTCATGTAGAACTTACACAGACAAATATCTGCTACATACATTCAATATTTTCTTGAGTATTTTGTATTAAATTAACGGTCCGAGGCCACAATGTTTTTAACTACACTAAAACGCTAAGTAGTTGAAATGTAAAATCCACAATACTCAGTGAAATCCTAATAAAATCCTAATAAAGTCTTGCATTTCATTGAATAATTTCTCATACAGAGGAGATCGAACCCGCAACAGCCTCCACTGTACTTCGGCCTATCTATAATTGAATTGTTGCTAAAAAAATATACACATAACCTCCTATTTTGTAGACAACCACATAATTAGGAACACCCAAAAACCCAACCAAATGTTCATTTAATTCACTAATTCGATCGTTCATTAATTTAATAGGCATAATAAATGCACAGTTTTAATCCATACGCTTATTTATTATTCAAACAAAGCCTCAATGAATATTCATTATATTTAAACCTACTTTATAAAACACGCGGCCGCCATAATCTACGGTGTACTACGACAGATATCGACTACGCGACGCCAACTACGGCGTAGTTGGTACAAAATGGAACGCTAAATTTTCCGTTCGATTTTGTTTGTGTAGTTTGATTTTAATGTTTTGTGTAGAGTCTTTTATTTCTTTAGTTTAATGTATAGATTGTGAAATTTTATTTTATTATCACTTTATTGTATGTAAGTGTACACATCTTGAATATGAACTTGCTCTCGTTGATATAAATTATACGAAAATAATTTGTCCTACTTTGGCTGAAAAAAGAATGAAGTTATAGTAGAAGATAATTTATCGTAAGCTTAAATCTACGGTATGCTAACTAAGCTAAAGCTACCATTCAGTAGGTGGCCACCACTCAAAGTTAGGGTCCAACTGGCTAGTGGCCACACTTAACAACAGTCCGTCGCGAAATATCTCTTGCGGTGATATGTTCTGAGAATATTTTACGAACAACTAGTCCCACTATTTTTTGCATCATCTACATGTACCATCAGGCCAGTGGTACCGAACACACTTTTAGTGACATTAAAAGCAAGTTTTTTTTAAATTAGCTTTTCATTTGCCTTGTTTTTAAAACGTGCTGTTTTTGTTTTCTGCGTATGATCTCGTATGACCTCTGTTTATTACTCATATTCTTTTTGATTTTTCTTTATCAAAATGAGAAAGTTATATTTATTCAAAAACACACAAAACTTCTTTACTATCCCCAAGTTCTGTCAGTTTACAACATATAGATTTAAATTTCCGTCGTAGTATCGGGGTCTATGTCTGTACAGTCGTGTACTGAAGCCAACTTAACTCCCTTATAAATCTGAGAGGTTCTATTTTGTTAAAGGAATTAGCTAGTTTGTGCTGTTTTACCGGTAATACTCCGGTAAGAATGCCTGGACAAAATATAGCGACATTAAAGCTAGATGAAATGTTGGAGGCATCACTTTATTTTTTTGATTGAAATTTAAACGTAAACTTTCTCAAGGATTGCTCTATCTGAAGCAAAAATAATTTTTACATTGGAATTATAGTTTCAAAGGTTACCGCGTTCAAATAAACAACGAATGCTTCATTTATACAGGCTGAAACATGATTTGTGAATAAAAATATGTGTTTCATACTGTGTTGTTAATATGTGAACGTGAAAAGAACAAATATACAAAAAGAAATAATAAGTGCAGCTACAGAATATATTTTTTGGCCACGTGATCAAGCTTCTATTTGCATAACTTAGCCAAGAGACAAAAAAATGTGTCTTGAAGGAATTTATATTAAAGCATAATAATTTATACTAAGTAATATATTAATTAACATTGCGATGAAAAATATTATGCGACAAGAAGGGCTCCCGTTCCGGAAGACGGAGTCGGTACGGTTAGGTGCGACGACGAGCGCAGCGAGGAGGAGCAGTTAGGTTGCATATAGTTATATACGTGCGCGAGCCGAGCGAGCGAAGCGAGCGGTGCCGCGGCAGCGGCCGGCGAAGCGCCATGAACCCTTGAGCGTTTTTAAATAGCCCCGACGTGGTTTGTGGCCCGGATTGTGGCTGACATAGTAATTTAGAAGGCAACTTACATTTTTAGAGGGAAATAATGCTATTTAAAAGAAGTCTGTTTAATTGGCACCCATATACAAAGACGGTGTTTTATTTAGTTGCTTTCATGCTGAATTGGGAGCGAAAGAAAAACATAGAATGTACCAGCTGCTTCTCTTGCCGGGCATACTGTAAAAGTCAGTTAAGGGACAGAGGTTTTATTGGCATTTTTTTGGGCGATAGGCTGACCCCCTGTCACAGCAATAGCCTCTCTCAATCATTATTTATCAGATGGAGAGATTCTATTGATCCAATTGGTCAAACGTGACATCAGATGGTCTTATAACATCTGGTGTTCTGCCTACCCCATAAGGGATACAGGCATGAAGTTATGTATGTATGTATAATTAGTCATATGGTTACGTGAATAAATCATTCAAAGTTAGAGTGACCAAAAGGTCGGTGCTTTTGTTGTTTTAAATTATAATTAATTAAGTTTAGAAATGTTTCTAGGGATAGTTATTTATGTAAGCCATTCGCTGAGTAAGATTTTAATCCAGATTTCGTAGCGTTTTTTTATTGAAAATTAACAATTAAACAAATTCAAGTCCCAGATTGACCGCGTACCTTTCGTTTCTCACGACGACTTCCGTGCTTCGAAGGGCACGTTAAGCAGTCGATCCCGGGTGCTGTATACTTGTATACAGTTGTCGTTAGGGTTTGTCAGAATGCATTTCGGCACCCTGAAATATCTGAGATCCACCAACCAGCACCGGGCCAGCTTGGTGGATTACGGCGTAAACCTCCTCGTCACCAAGGGGAGAGACTCATAGCCCTGCAGTGGGCTCATTACACAAAGTTGTGATGATGATGATGATGAAGTATTTTAATCTATAAAATGATATTCAAGCATTTAAAATTACAAAACTTACAAAATATATTACTCTCATTTACATGTACCTAACATAAAACTAAAATCTATACATATAATAAAATGGTAGGAAAGTCAAAACTGTACATTGAATATTTTTTTAAAAGAATACTTGGGGTATGATCTACAATCGAAACAGAAACAAAAAATATAGTTTTTAGAATTTTTGTCTGTTTGTCTGTTTGTCTTTCCGGGATAAACTCAAAAAGTACTGCATGGATTTACTTCAAATTTGGCATGAAGATAGTTAAGAAGTCGGGTCAACATATAGGCTACATATTATCACGCTAGCAGTGTTATAATCGTAGGTGCGTTTGGTGCTGCATAGCGTTCACGCAGACGACGTCGCGGGCAGCAGCTAGTATAATATAAACAAATTCAATTATGGAAAGTGCTTTTTAATGGGTTGGCTAGTGTTTTCGTTTGAGTAGTGTAATAGCTGAAATTTAAATATTCCAAAAACAACATGATTCATATCGCAGAAGTGAGACCCGAAATGTCTGTTTACGCTGTACTCCGTAAGGGGAAAATTTTACCTAAAACAACATTGTTCCTTGACAAACAGAATCTATTGACACTCCCAAACCTTTGTGTATAAAAGGATACAATACGAAAACATGCTTATTTTTCCTTATTAAATTTCCGGTTCAATAGTTTGAAACGGCAAAGGCTTATACTTTGTTTATATTTCATTCTTTCGGCTTAAGTTGGGTGACCCTTTTAAAGCAACAAAAATACTAGCACCGGCTGGCGAAAACGAAAAAAGGCATAAGTTAACAGGCCTAAAACCATTATTAGTGATGTTTAATAACAATACGTACAGACAGATACAATAAATGAAAAAAAAACAGAGTGTTTAGTAGTAAGTAATAATAATAATAAAATAATAAAACTCTTTATTGTACACCAACATAAGTAGTCTCATGGCTAAAGAGCGATTTCTTCCAGACAGCTGACAGAAGAATATTGAACAACATAGTGATTGATTGTAGGTAGACATTTATACTAAATATTAGTATTAAAAAATAAAGGATAAAATTATTAGATACTGATAAAAAAAGGAGGATAATTGTTTTTGACTATAAGAGTACTCCGACGGTATCCTGGTGTAGCAGTTAAAACTTTGTTTTGCAAGAGGTCTTGGGTTCGAATCCTGGTTAGCCAATGTTTGTGTTGAACACAGATTATAGTCATAACTACATACATAAACTCACGCCTGTCTCCCCTTGGAGTAGGCAGAAACTAGGGAACCCGATTGCTTCGATCCAGACATACCTCTTTCGCTTCCTTCACGTTCATTAGTCTATTCATACATGATCGTTGGTGACGGTTGCTTTTAACTAGACCCTTTTTAGGTATGTCGCCATTTCGGTCGGCATACTTAAAATCATATATACATCTTTTTATTTATTTTAAGTTTATTTACACTTTATTGCACAAATTAAAAATAGAAAAATACAACAATAACATAAAGTTAGCAAAGGCACAATGGGCGGCCTTATCAATGTAAAGCTATCTCTTCGAGACAACCCAATGCTGTACCTATATAAAAAAAAACAAACAAACATGAGCACGCAATAACAATCTTTAAGGTTTTTCATAAATATACAGAGTGACCGGCGGGTCATTTTCAAAATTCCGGGACGTGATAGTTTGAGATCATACATGAAGAGAAAACATTAAATATTAATCATTTTCTGAGTAAACTTGACCGAAAGTTAGAGAATTCATTACGCAAAGCATGGTCACATAAGCGAAATGCAATAGATACTTAGCGGGTAGTGGTGTGCGTGTGGCAGGAACACTGCTGTGTGCGTGTTGACTGAGGCATGGCGTCGGGAAAAGTTGTTCTCTTTATTTATTCATAGGGATTTCTGGTGAAAAATTAAATACCTACTTTTATTACATAATTATGATCAGAATCGAGTTCAGAGTGCTCTCCTTCAGTATTTAAAATTTGTCACCAGTCACCTTGTATATGAACAGAACATATTAAATATGTATTATTAAATGTTTTGAGTGTTGATTAATCTGTTAGCTAATTTCTATAGCATATATTAATGAAGAAACTAAATATGAGCTAAATAACGTAGTCTGAATGTTTGAAATATATATTTATATAAAAGTCCATCAAAATTGGACTTAATACACCGTAATTAAAACTATTTGTCTGTAAAATTAACTTTATGAAACTAAAGACATAACCTTATATTCATAAAAGCTACCTACACAGCATATAATATCTGCATACGTTAAAAACCATTACTCTCCTCCTAGCGTAACTGTTAGACTGGATAAAAACTTTACTTTACTTCTTAACTCAACAGCGAAAATGTACACACATAAACACATTACTCCCGCCAAATTATCTTCATAAGGTGACACATTTCATTCAACTACCCTCGACTAATTGAAACAACCTTATTGCTACGGTAATAAAGATGCAAGTTCGTTGACTTTGACAGAAGTATGCTTTCACAAAACAAGGTTGTATTTCATTTGGGTTAGTCTTGTTTATTGGGCAACATTCATCCCTTAGGGAGCATAAAAACCCGCGGTAGTTGTAAATGGCTTGTAAAATGGGCAGATATCTTCATAAAAGGAATCCATAAACGGAAGGAATATACCGAAGGCTGAGCTTCTACTCTATGCTTAAGTCCCAGAGGAAATGGTATGTTCTTGAATTAGGTTGGTAAATAATTAAAAGAGGAAATAATTTGTGGGAGCTAATATTTTTCTACTCGATCCGAATGTCTAGGGACGTATGGGGCTGTAAGCCGTTTGTTTTTGTGTAGTTTCAGTAATTTTGAAATTAATTATTCAACTCAATTGACGACCGGCTGGTGTAGCGGTAACATAAATTGCCTTCTATGCCAGAGATCCTGGGTTCGAATCCCGGCGGCGGCGGATATTTGTGTGATGAACACAGATATTAGCAGTCAAGTCATGGATGTTTATATGTTTATTCTAATAAAAAAATATGTATATATTCAATATGTATGTTTATATATTTCTTAAGTATATCAGTTATCTACCCATAACACAAGTTCTTTAAGAAACTTAATTTGGGCTAGATAATGTTGTGTGAGTGTCAGAAATGTTTAATATTTGTTTAAAGTTTAATATTAATTATGTCAAGTACCTTGAGGAAAGTCGAAAAGAAATTAGGCAATTTTTATCATTTAAGTTTACTTATATTTCTCTCAACTGAGCAACATCTTACTAATCACACTAATATTATAAATGTGAAATTTTGGATAGAAGTAAGGATGTATGGATGTTTGTTCCTCAATAAAGTCAGAACGGCTGAATTGATTTGGATGTAATTTTGCATAGTGATAGTGAAGAGTCTAGAATAGCATATAGGCTACTTTTTATCCCAATATAATAATAAATAAATAAATATTTCTAACACTCACACTATATTATCTAGCCCAAATTTGACAAAATTGCCAAAATTGTGTTATGGATACTAGTTACTTAAGAAATATATAAACATACATATTGAATAAATACGAGTACATATTTTTTATTAGAATAACCTTCAATAAACATATAAACATCCATGACTTGACGACTAATAT
This sequence comes from Stenoptilia bipunctidactyla, assembly GCA_944452665.1. Lineage (NCBI taxonomy): Eukaryota > Metazoa > Arthropoda > Insecta > Lepidoptera > Pterophoridae > Stenoptilia > Stenoptilia bipunctidactyla. The sequence continues at coordinate 20,002,898 of OX101742.1, forward strand.
CTGTGTTCATCACACAAATATCCGACGCCGCCGGGATTCGAACCCAGGACCTCTGGCATAGAAGGCAATGTATGTTACCACTGCACCAGCCGGTTGTCATATTCCCGCGGGATTCAAAATTGCGCGGGTAAATCCACGCGAAACAGCCAGTGGAGAAATAATTTAATCTCAAGCATATCCCACCAACTGGGTTAACTTAATATTTATAATCTAAACCTATTCATAGCTACAACTATTAATGGCTTTCGTGGCGCAGTGGTCTTGTGTTCAGCTGTGTTGTGAGAGGATCTAGGTTTATAGTCCAGCCGGGGCAGTTTAGGAAACTGAGTGTGGGTTATTAATAAAAACCCTCAGTGGCTTCATCAGAACTCACTGAAAGTATCTTCTGCTGATCACATCTTGTATACAGAGCTCTACACTTTTGAGAATAAAAAACGTTTAGTTACACAGATATGTAATCTGTTTCGATATATATTGATTGAGAATTAGACTCCCAATTTTCGGGAGGGAGGAAGGTTCGTCTTAAAGTTATTATTTCCTAGAATTTTGTGCCATTATAACCAGTTTTGAGCAGAGAGTATCCAACTGTTTCATAAAGTGAAGCTTTTGCAGTGGCGATAGAGTCTGTTATTAAAGGCCCGTTTGTAACGGTACTGCCGTACTCTTTTTACATTTTAATAAAGGCTTCAGGTTTTTGTTTCGGATAAAAGCAAACGCGATTTCCAATTTGCTACAATCTGTATAGTACATGCGTAGTCATTTGTTTATGAAAAAAATAAAAAGATGTTGGCAGAAATACAGTAATCCAAATGAGAACCACTTATTATGTAGACTCCTTTAGAATCATTTGCGATCACCCTTTAGGTAAACTTTGCCACCAAATAGCGACGTTTCGGCGATGATAACGTTATGTCAACCATAAGTCTAAACAAACATCTTACTGTATTTATACTTAACTGAGGGTCTTGGTGTCATATGTATGATATGTCTGTATTTAGGAACAAATAGTTTAAGTATCATCATCATCATCACAACTCTTTGTAATGAGCCCACTGCAGGGCATGAGTCTCCCTGGGTGACGAGGAGCTATACGCCATAATCCATTAAGCTGGCCCAGTGCTGGGTGGTGAATATCAGAATTTTCAGGGTGCCAAAGTGGCTTCTGTTAAACCCTAACGACTACTGCATACAAGTAAACAGCACCCGGGACCGACTGCTTAACGTGCCCTCCGAAGCACGGAAGTCATCGTGAGGTCGGCGGTCACCCATCCAAGCACCGACCGCACTAAACGTTGCTTACTCTGAGATATCGTATGATACACACAGTAACCACGGCGCCACGACTTCAAAGTATGTTTAAGTATGGATATCCATTATCTGGTACCGACGTAACTATAACAGAAGCTAAGTTTCGTTTACGACTTGTTGGCGCTGTGTTATAATATGGACATACAGGGTTGATTTTTAGTCACCAGCCAAATTTAAATGTTAGTTTCTTTGATACGATATAAACGTACCTGCATATTTATTTTAGCGTCACTCACTACAAAAAAGTATAAATATGGAACCACAAACTTTTAAAAAAATAGTCGCTGTTCATGAACATAGCTACTACGAACCGGCATTTCATTGATAATACTACGACGTAGTGCTACAAAGTGTTTTGTAGTAGCACGTAGTTATCTTTATTTTAATGGTAGTTTAGAGTGACCATGGTTTGCTTAATATGTTAGCGGATATATTAATTTCTTTGTAAAAAAAAAACTTTTATTTTTGCAAAAATCGTTTTTATATAAATGACACTTATTGTGTAAAAAAATTTGGCCGGTGACTACATATGAACCCTGTATATGAATTATTTATTATTTTTATACTTTATTAGCTCTTTCAATAAACATCCATTAAAAAACCTTTACAAAAACAAAATATAAAGCTCACATCGCCACTTTTCGCTCTTTTATAAATATTAAATGAACTGTCAAACTGAATCTAATACCGACTGGGGAAATGTACCTACCAGTAATAAGAAAGTAGTTTATAAGAAATATCAATTCTCGGAGCAGATTGCTTATATTTTTCCAACAATATCCCAAGCCTTGCGCGAAATATTGTAGGTTTCGATATGTTTCGTAATTGAATGAATTCTTGCGATACCGGCTTATGACAATATTGTGAAAAAAAGGATATGTAGTTATTGTAAGCGTTATTATAAGGGGCTCAACGATACCAATATGAAATAAAATTGCGACGTAAAAAATATACTACAAATACGATTTTATATGAGAGTAGATTGAAAGATGCTGTTTCTCTGCCGTTTCTTTCAGTATCCAGCGAATTTAGAGTTGCATAGAAATATGATTTAGTGTGTGACCGAGTTATTAAAACAGTGTTATGGTCAATGTTCAATATATGAAATAAACGATAATTTATTTTACATACATACATACATAACTTCACGCCTGTATCCCTTATGAGGTAGGCAGAACACCAGAGGCTATAAAACCATCTGAGGTCACGTTTGACAAATTATGAGGCGTTATAATGGTGAAAAGAGACTATTGCAGTGACAGGAGGTTAGCCTATCGCCCACAAAAAAATCTCCAATAAAACCTCTGTCCCTTAACTAACTTTTACAGTATGCCCGGGAAGAGAAGCAGATGGCAAATTCTATGTTTTTCCTTCGCTCCCAGTCCAGAATGAAAGCATTTATTTTAACAAAAAAAAACAGAAGAAGGTGGCAAACTGAAGAAACAGTTCTTTACTAGGTCCGTGTGCTGTCATCTTCGACCTCATCTTCACTAACCATGGTGAGGTTGAGGTCCAACGCGGTCTTTAATAAAAAAGGGCTCTTTTCCAGCATTGAGCTAACGTGAAGTCGGTTTTGTAAACAATACCTAATTATGACTCGCCTAACATTTTTTAACTGATATCCTTTTTGTTATTTCATGCTATGCCCTATTTTTATGTGAAATTCCAACTCAGTCCGCTTAGTCATTTTAGCATATAACCGTAACAAAAGAACATCCATCCATATTCACAAAATTCACATATAATGTTAGTAGAATTTGGAGGTATTAAAGTAGTAAAGTAAGGTATTACACGTATGAAACTTGAATATTATTATTTCAACATAACTCGGTACTATTGTTAGCAGCTCATAAAATATTCATATTCAGCATTCCTGATTCATGTAAGCCACTCAAGGTAGTGTTGGGAATCGCGCTATCGATATTTTCTTAGTATTGATATATCGATATATTTATAAACTTAACAGGGCTCTGTAACGACGAACTGTGATGCCTGCATGTACTCTTAATAGTACATCTGTAGGGCTAGAGGTTATTGATTTGATTACTGTAAGCAAGATAATTTAGAAACTATTCCGTTCAAACTTACTTTTTTCGTTGTATACTTTCTGTATCTCAAACTATTTACAACTTAGCATGTACGAAATGGAACGGTGGAACTTGGGAATACAATTGGGTTTACCCAGAACCGCAACAAATGTAAATTAATATTTTACTTGGCAACCCAGCCAAACTTATGATATAATTCATTTTAAACTCTTATTTACCACCACACAGATAATATTTCAACAGTCAAAACTTCGCAAAAACGTGTTATAATTACGTTCCATTCTACTAACTCCCTTTCAATAAAAAGAAAACAAATCGGATATCACTAATTTTATTACAAGATAAATTTATAGACATTGCTGCAAATAAAAATTAAATAAAGCCATTAATAATTTAAAAGCTTCATACTCGCACGCAGGTTTGACGACTTTCAGCCACCTGAACAAGCCGGTTTCTGAAAAGGTCTTAGCACCATGGACCACATCCATACTCTGCGGCAGGTTATAGAAAAGACGGAGGAGCATAACCTTATCAACAAGCTTAAATTTTCTCAGCGAGCAATGGAAAGGGCTATGCTCGGAGTTTCGATTAAGAAATGAGGAGATTAGCAAGCGAACCAAAGTCACCAATATAGCCAGAAGGATTGCAAATCTGAAGTGGCAGTGAGCAGGGCACATAGCTCGCAGAACAGATGGCCGTTAGGGCAGAAAAGTTCTCGAGGAACGGCAACGTACTGGGAGACGCAGCGTAGGCAGGCCACCCGCAAGATGGGCCGACGATCTGGTCGAAGTAAAGTAAAAGATGGATGAGGGCGGCGTGGGTCCGAGCGACGTGGAAAACATTGGGGAAGGCTTATGTCCAGCAGTGGACGTATACGGGCTGATGATTAATTTTTAAAATATAATTAATACATCGATAACTTTAGCACACCCCTATTGGCTCGTATTTAAACCGAATTAAGTGGTAACATGGCACCCGCCACAGAATAAATTTCCGACGTACGTAACAAATAACCTTGAAATGCATACCAATGAGGACAAATACAGTTGTTTATTTTACGATTGCTCATAAAAGTTCCACGAAATGTTATCAAATTTAACTGGACCAATAAAATATGCATGCAAAGTCGAACGTAATTTTTTTCGATAAGCTTTGTTACATGTGAGTTAAGGATTATGCAATAATAAAAAGTTCTTTTGGCTTTACATGTGGGTACACGTTTGTTAACGATTTTGACATCAAAGTATAAATATTGTGAATACAAAAATTAAGGGTACTTCAAAATAATTTAAGAATTTCTTAATTAAACGCGTTTAACCAATGCTGGACTGGGAGCGAAAGAAAAACATAGTATGTGTCAGCTGCTTCTCTTCCCGGGCAAACTGTAAAAGTCAGTTACGGGACGGAGGATTTATTGGCGATTTTGCGGGCGACAGGCTGACCCCCTGTCACTGCTATAGTCTCTCTCCATCATAATATTACCTCCAAAATTGTCAAACGTGACATCAGATGGTTTTTATAGCCTCTGATGTTCTGCCTACCCCATTAGGGATACAGGCGTGAAGTTATGTATGTATGTACTTCTAGGGAACTGTCAAAATAAAATTAGGGAAGTTAAACTTGTTTAGTCTTAAATCACTTTTAGATTTTGATTGATTTGATTGATATTCAAATAAAATCAGTTTAAATTATTTACATTCTGCAAGTCGCCCTAGAAGCCGCAAAGATTGCAATCAAATATAGAAAGTTCCATGAAATGTTATCAAATTTAACTGTACTAATAAAATATGCATGTAAAGTCGAACGTCAATTTTTCGATAAGCTAAGTTAATTGTGGTTACATGTAAGTTAAGGATTTTGCGACCATCAAAGTTCTTTTGGCTTTACACGTGGAAACATGTTTGTTAACGATTTCGTAATAATAAAACGCTTCATGGTTACAGAATTTATGATAATGTAGAGAGCGCCAAATGCAATTAAGAACTAAGTTGAAGTTAAATTTTAGCGCCTCGGTTGTTATTCTAACTTTAAAGTAGAAATCAAGGTTTAGGGCGACTTGCATAACAATCCTTAATGGATTACTTAAACCCATTTAATCAAATAATCACGATTAGCGTCTTGCTCAGTAAATATTTAGCACTTTTTACGTTGTCAAAATAAAACGCACCGAAGAGGTTACTTAGGGAAGCCACACATTATAGTTTAGTCTCAAAACACTTTACGCTAACTGCAATCTTTCATTTATTACCTGTGAATCACCATAGAAGCCGTTAAAATTGCAAACGTAAACGTAAACGCTGTCATACGTCTATCTATCATACGCATAACGCTAATTATATGTGAACTAAAAAACTGTATTTTTTGATCAAATATCCGTTTGCAGAAATTTATCGAAAATATTAATAATATATAAATCCCCAGACAATCACACCAACTACGTGGCCTCAAAGTAAGCGAAGCTTGTTTTATGAGATACCATGTAGCGAACTAGGGGGGAACCTAGAATATAAATACATATATAGATAAACACCCAGACCCGGAAGATTTTTTTTTTTTCTTGTTCCGGGCGGGAATCGAACCCGCAATCACTGGCGTCTGAGGCAGATAGGTTTACCCCTTCGCCAAAGTGGTCGTCAACATATTGATGAGTAGGAAATGACTTTGTTGCAGGTATGCCCGGTTTTTAGCAATACTCTTAGTTCGATAATAATAATAACTTAGCTTAAGCTGATGCCTGTGAACATCGTAACTCTGGCGCTCATGCCGAGGATAAAAATGACAAAATGAGGATAAAATATTCCCATATAAAAATAATTTTGTCGTAAAAATAAGGCTACAAAGAAATTGATAATAATGCGCCATCAAGACTCGGTGCTAAGTAACCATGGAGTAAAATTTCAATCGTTTTTTTATTTTTCTTTGACGTACCTTTAATTTACTAGCTTATAACCTTTGCGTAAGCATTAGTCCGGATCTCACATGAAACTATGGATAAAAATACTGCGTTATTTTGTACAATAAGATTATCAGAGTCAAAAGTCCACTGTAGAAATTATAGTGATCAAGCAAAATTCAGTTTTAGTATATACCTTCGCGATTTCGAATTTCATGAGAAAAGAAGTAGGCTGTGTGCTATCACTACGTTAAATTTCATCCGAATCCGTAGAGCCGTTCTGCCGTGATTGAGGAACAAACTCCATATATCCGTACAAACTTTCACATTTAAAATATTTGTGAGATTACACATTTCCCATTCATATTTTGAAGCATCCTCTTATAAGTGAGTTTAAACAAACCGAATTAAAAAAACTAGGAAATGTGAAAGCTAAACATGCATTAAATAAGGTTTAAGCTCGTAAATCAAGCTCGCGCTGCGGACGGCATTCCGTATTCATAAAGAACAGTCAACGTCTGTACACGACGACGTAGCCTTGGCCTCACCCTACATGTCTTTTACAATCTCTGTGACATGTGGAAATTCCGCTGTGACAAACTCGTTGGACTTGGAAAAAAATCATGCTGTTTCGTTCAGCTTCCTCCTAAGGTTGAAATGTTTGGTAAGACGCAAGATGATGTTCAAACATTGGGACGCACAATATTTTAAAATGCTTCTGGAAGTTGAATATGAATTATGATAAAGTTATTAAATGCAAAAACTTATTTGAATTAATTCATAAATAGACTTCATTGATACAGTGTGCCCGGCATGTGTGTAGGAGTAGTAATAAAACTATGGGAGCAGTCAATAAAATAGTTTTTATCCAAAAATATTCCAAAGACAGACCGCCAGACTGGGGCGACTTCTATTTTTACTTTAGAAATAAAAAAACCTTAATTTGTAAAACAACTGTGGTTTAAGTTCTAAGTCTTGTACTCTCAATTGTTGGTATTATTTTAAACGAAATCGGAGTTCCTAGTAATACTGTAAAATACTTTATTTTTTGGTTATTTTTTATACTTTTGTAAAAGTATAAAAAATAACCAAAGCATGATAGTTTATTTTTTACACTATTTGTCCGCAAATGGGCACTCTATTCAACAATTGCGTGAAACCTACACCATTAACAAAATAATCCAGTTGAACTGTTTTTATTTAATTAAGGCGGCATATTGAAAAAATGCATTGACTTTCATCGCAAACTATGAAAATATGACAAGACGACCGGATCTGAAATTTTGATTATGTAAATTTATATCTTTATCTATACTTTGATTGCCAAATAACATGGTTTAATGATTTTGATTCAATAGGTTTTTTTAAACACGTCTAAAAATACTTTTTTTTAAAATTACCACGTAGTTATGAAATCCATATGCCTAGAACTAACTTAAATACAATCTTCACATTATTGTTCGTGCTTAACTCGATCAAAATTTACTTAGCATTTGCCATGATTTTTTATTGATTTTTTGAAATGATTTCAACATCTGAGCGGTGTCGATGGTCGCGAATTCTATAAAGCGTGCTAAGATTTCAAGAAATAACATTTCAATGTGGCATCTTAATACTAAAATAACAAAACCGATGACGTTGTTTGAACTCCAGAATCTCTGAAACTACCATCTGGATGAAAAAAAATACATTAATTTAACTTACATAAGGACATAATAACATATTCACGACCGGCTGGTGTAGCGGTAACATACATTGCCTTCTATGCCAGAGGTCCTGGTTTCGAATCCCGGCGGCGGCGGATATTTGTGTGATGAACACAGATATTAGTCGTCAAGTCATGGAAGTTTATATGTTTATTTAAGTTTATTCTAATAAAAAATATGTATTTATTCAATATTTTTTAAGTATATCAGTTATCTAGTATCCATAACACAGGTTCTTTAAGAAACTTAATTTGGGCTAGATAATTTTGTGTGAGTGTCAGAAATATTTATTTATTTATTTATATTATTAAGGCTTTTATCGAAAAGTTGTTACGGGTCAAAAGTTACGAGGGTAAAATGTGGCAAAACAGGGCAAAGCTCTCAGTAATCCATAAAGTTTTGAGTTTGTCTATGGAAACGCTCGGTCTTTATCTCAATAATACTGGAGGGATAGATACTATTTTGAACTGAATCTCCGTGCTAAAAAGAGTTACAAACTCGCTCAGTGAACAATGGAAAGGACTATGCTCGGAGTTTCCTTGCGGGAAAGAATCAGAAATGAGGAGAATCGCAGGCGGACCAAAGTCACCGACATAGCCAGAAGAGTTGCAAAGCTGATGTGGCAATGGGTAGGGAACATAGCTCGCAGAACGGCTCGTAGAATTGTCGTTGCGACAGTAAGGTTCTCGAGTGGCGGCCACGTACTGGGAGATGTAGCGTTGGTAGGCAAGGTGAACCGACGATCTGGTCAAAGTTGCCAGTAAACGCTGGATGAGGACACCGTGGGACCGATTTGGGTGGAGAACCTAGGGGGGGGCCTTTGTCTACCAGTGGACGTCTCCTGGCATGATGATGATGATGAAGACCATTTTGAAGTTTAGCAGATTGCAATAACGTCGTTTTCATGAGAAATAAATTAGCTGAATAATAAAACTAGCTGTCTGTTAGTTTTGTACATCGAGGTAACCGTCTGGCCTAAGAAAGAAATGGTTCTTCAGTGCGACCGGCTGATGACAAAATGAGGATAAAATATTCCCATATAAAAATAATTTTGTCGTAAAAATAAGGCTGCAAAGAAATTGATAATAATGCGCCATCAAGACTCGGTGCTAAGTAACCACGAAGTAAAATTTCCATCGTTTTTTTATTTTTCTTTGACGTACCTTTAATTTACTAGCTTTTAACCTATGCGTAAGCATTACTTCGGATCTCACATGAAACTATGGATAAAAATACTGCGTATATTTTACAATAAGATTATCAGAGTCAAAAGTCTAGTGTAGAAATTATAGCGATTAAACAAAATTCAGTTTTGTTATATACCTGCGCGATTTCGAATTTCATGAGAAAAGAAGTAGGCTGTGTGCTATCACTATATTAAATTTTATCCGAATCCGCTGAGCCGTTCTGCCGTGATTGAGGAATAAACACCATATATCCGTACAAACTTTCACATTTAAAATATTTGTGACATTTCCCATTCATATTTTGAAGCATCCTCTTATACCTGAGTTTAACAAAACCGAATTAAAAAAACTATGAAATGTGAAAGCTAAACATGCATTAAATAAGGTTTCAGCTCGTAAATCAAGCTCGCGCTGCGGACGGCATTCCGTATTCATAAAGAACAGTCAACGTCTGTAGACGACGACGTAGCCTTGGCCTCACCCTACATGTCTTTTACAATCTCTGTGACATGTGGAAATTCCGCTGTGACAAACTCGTTGGACTTGGAAAAAGATCATGCTATTTCGTTCAGCTTCCTCCTAAGGTTGAAATGTTAGGTAAGACGCAAGATGATGTTCAAACATTGGGACGCACAATATTTTAAAATGCTTCCGGAAGTTGAATATGAATTATGAAATGCAAAAACTTATTTATAGACTTCATTGATACAGTGTGCCCAGCATGTGTGTACGAGTAGTAGTAAAACTATGGGAGCAGTAAATAAAATAGTTTTCATCTAAAAATATTGCAGGATAATTCCAAAGACTGACCGCAAGACTGCGGTGACTTCTATTTTTACTTTAGAAATAAAAAACCTTAATTTGCAAAACAACTGTGGTTTAAGTTCTTGTACTCACAATTGTTAGTATTATTTTAAACGAAATCGGAGTTTCTAGTAATACTGTAAAATACACTCAAATAACTGTTGTTTTGTAAAAGTATAAAAAAAAACCAAAGCATGATAGTTTATTTTTTACACTATTTGTCCGCAAATGGGCACTCTATTCAACTATTACGTGAAACCTACACCATTAACAAAATAATCCAGTTGAACTGTTTTTATTTAATTAAGGCGACATATTGAAAAAATGCATTGCCTTTCATCGCAAACTATGAAAATATGACAAGACGACCGGATCTGAAATTTTGATTATGTAAATTTATATCTTTATCTATACTTTGATTGCCAAAAAACATGGTTTAATGATTTTGATTCAATAGGTTTTTTTTAAACACGTCTAAAAATACTTTTTCTTAAATTACCACGTAGTTATGAAATCCATATGCCTAGAACTAACTTACCTTAATACAATCTTCACATTATTGTTCGTGCTTTATTCAATCACATAGCCATGATTTTTTTATTGATTTTTCGAAATGATTCCAACATCTGAGCGGTGTCGATGGTTGCGAATTCTATTAAATGTGCTAAGATTCTAAACTGCTTAAATTTCAATGTGGCACCTCAATACTAAAATAACAAAACTGATGAGGTTGTTTGAACTCCCTATTCTCTGAAACTATCCATCTGAATAAGAAAAAATACATTAATTTAACTAACATAAGGACATAATAATATATTATTAAATCTTTTATCGAAAAGTTGCTACGGGTCAAAAGTTACGAGGGTAAAATGTGGTAAAACAGGACAAAGCTCTCAGTAATCCATAAAGTTTTGAGTTTGTCTATGGAAACGCTGGGTGACATTTATCTCAATAATACTGGAGGGATAGATACTATTTTGAATTGAATCTCCGTACTTAAAAGTGTTACAAACTCGCTCAGCGATCAATGGAAAGGACTACGCTCGGAGTTTCCTTGCGGGAAAGAATTAGAAATGAGGAGAATCGCAGGCGGACCAAAGTCACCGACATAGCCAGAAGAGTTGCAAAGCTGAAGTGGCAATGGGCAGGGCACAGAACTCGCAGAACGGCTCGTAGAATGGTCGTTGCGACAGTAAGGTTCTCGAGTGGCGGCCACGTACTGGGAGATGTAGCGTGGGTAGGCAAGGTGAACCGACGATCTGGTCAAAGTTGCCGGTAAACGCTGGATGAGGGCAGCGTGGGACCGATTTGTGTGGAGAACCTTGCGGGAGGCCTTTGTCTACCAGTGAACGTCTCCTGGCATGATGATGATGAAGACCATTTTGACGTTTAGCAGATTGCAATAAAGTCCTTTTTATAACAAATAAATTCTCTCTGTTAGTTTTGTACATCGAGTTAACCGTCTGGCCTAGGAAAGAAATGGTTACAGCATATTTTATATGAAGGGATCCACCTTCGACCAAGCAAAATTTATCCCAATATAGACCTAGCTTAGTATGTACGGTGTTCTTAAATTTAAGCATTTTAAAAGACTATTCATATTTTTTTTTGTAATTTGATAACTTATGTCTTATTTCCTAGAAAATTTCTTTGGACACTGCAATACAATGCGGTGGAAAGTATTAGCCTCGTTTCATCGCAATTGCCGCTTGTTAATTATAAATAGTGCCTTTAACATTATCAATGCCATAAACTACTTAAAAAAGCAGCTATAAGTTTGCTCGGCAATAATGCACTTTATAGCTCCCGACTTAAAGTCCGATACTATGTTTCTGTAACGTTGCAGTTTTTCACATATTTCTACATGATTGTAGCTCTAATTCCATGGCATTTACGTGTTTACGTTATTATGTAGAAACTTGATACGCCGTACATTTGTATTTGTGATAATAACAAAGAATTTCATACTTTTTTATAATTAACTTAGCGAGTTTATGAAAATGCGACGCTTGTTTATTTCATGAGTTTTAACACGGAAAGCAGTTAATAACGAAGTTTGAGCCATTAAAAGAGAACTTTGTCTGCATTGTGAACATTATCTACCGTTTAGAAAAAGCCACAAAGTTAGTTAAAGTTGTGCTTTATTGTGAAAAAATATACTTAATAATGTCTAAAGTTTTCACAATTCATTATATTAGAAAAGGACATTTTTGGCTGGACGGAAATGATAAATAATTTTACTTAAGATTGCAGCTGTACGTTTAGATGTCTTAACTGACACTTGAAAATTTAATATCCTTTAATTCATTATACTGAAACATACGAAAAATCGAACTTTCGATTTGATTTTTTCATATGCTGTTTTCTATATAAAGCACTGAGCTTAATAACTTGAATTTAAATAAACAAAGGTCCAACAGTACCTAAACTTTACAATCAATAAGAATTTTACTGTACAAACATATTTTCTTTTGTATCCTGTCCTATTGACTGCTCCAAAACCTTTCCTCCCTATATCCTGCCAGTGTAAGTTCTTTGATCCCCACCGGAAACGACGTGTTATGACGTCATCGATACAGCTCAATAACGACGTCGCCGGAAGTGGAAAGACTTCGGGTAATCAACAATGGCTCATCCGTTCAAGGAAGTCTGTACTTGTTATGAAAAAGTTGTGTAAAAAGTTTTGTATTTTTATTTTACTTGTTTTATTACGAAATACAACTTTCAATACAATTAATCAACTTTTTTTTAAATTATACAAATTTTACCTTAATTTAATTTAAAATAATTTTACCGTTTTTTAATGCTTTTTTTTAAATTAGAATATAGATTGGTTTGCCATGAAAAAAAGGGTGCTTATTAAACAGACTTTTTTTAATAAAAAGTTTCCTTCTAAATTACTAAGTCAGCCACAGTCTGTGCCAACCACGTCTGGGCTATTAAATCACAAAGCTTTTTGGTTTTTGGCACTTCGCCGGTCGCTGCTACGGCACTGCTCGCTTAGCTCACTCGGCTCGCGCACGTATTGTTGTCTATATGCAACCTCACTGCTCCTCCTCGTTACGCTCGTCGTCGCACCTACCCGTACCAACTAGGTCTTCCGAAGCGGGAGCCTATCTTGTCGCATTCTTTTTGTCATAGCAATGTTAATGTATATTTTTATTAATTATTATAGTATAATTATTATAATTATAGTATAAATTGTTGCTTCAACATTGTTTCGCAATTAGAAGTTATTGTCTCGTGGTCGTGGCTAAGTTATGAAAATAGAAGTTTGATCACGTGCTTCCATGCTGAACTGGGAGCGAAAGAAAAACGTAGAATGTGCCAGCTGCATCTCTTCCCGGGCATACTGTAAAAGTCAGTTAAGGGACAGAGGTTTTAAAGGCGTTTTTGTGGGCGATGGGCTGACCCCCTGTCACTACAATAGTCTATCTCAACTCAAACTCAAACTCAAAAATTCTTTATTTCGTAAGTATTTAGATACATTTGAAATAAGTCAAATAATTTACAAATTGAACTGAATCTACCACCACTTCGGAAAGTCGATCTGTTGAGAAGAAGTGGCAAGAAACTCAACAGCAATCATCTTTTAAAAATAAGAGAAATCATCTTCTTGCATCCGGATATCACTTTTCACATCAACACTTATCCATAAATCTAACAAAGGGTTAATCAATACATATAATAAAACAGTAAAAAAAACGTGTCTGTACATTTAATATTTTTACAAAAAAAAATATCTAGGGTTATAAAGAAATGAAAAAAGAGTAAGAATCTGAAAAAAAAAATTTGTCTGTTTGTTTGTAAGTTTGTCTGTTTGCACACGCTAATCTCTGGAACCGCTGGACGGATTTGAATGAAACTTTTTTTGATGTATAGCTGTGAAGCCGGGGCAACATATAGGGTATATTTTATTTCGGTTACTGGAACACCTGATGCAGAACCCTTAAGGGATCATCAAAACCGTAAGAAATATAGATATGATGCCTTAACAAAAGTTGTCCAGGATGATGAGCAGATTCTGCAGACATAAAAAAAAAATCTAGGATCTAAAAAAAATATAATAGATTTTTAAAAGTTATGCTTAAAACTTACTAGAATATGGTGGAGATGTTCGGCATACAGATCAGAAGTACTCATAGCTCAGTTGCGCGTAGACCGACCATGAGTCTAAGGTCGTGGGTTCGATCCTGCTCGCGTAATTTTTTTTATTATACATTTTTTTATTTTGTATCAATCTTTACCATGCATATGTATTTATAAAATAGTAAACAATAACGTGTGAACATGAAATAAGAAATGAAAAAAAAGTAAGAATTTGAAAGAAAAAAATGTCTTTTTGTGTCTGTCTGTTTGTTGTTCTATTCTGCTGACATCTGTGGCTGACATATAATATTATAATAAATCCGAAGGATAGTTGGTATGTAGTAGAAAAGTTTGCTATGTTGATAGGGCTAAATCATTAATAAATAAAGCTTCTTGCTAGATTTAATGTTGGTAGTGTACATACAGAGATATATTGTAAAAAAGTTAAACAAAAAATAATGGAACTCAATATCGTTTAGGTTTTCTTTATTGATCGTTTCTGCCTCTTGGAAGTCAGAACCCGTAGAATTCTTCAGAATAAAAAGTGGTGTATGTGTCAAAACTCAACACAGGACTTTATGAACTACCATACCAAATTACATTAAAATTGGCTAAGCCGTTTGACCGTGAAAAACAGCCAAACATATAGGTTACTAAACATATTATACACTGCTAATGGCTAGACGGATGGATTTTTGCTACTCTTTCACGCAAAAACTACCGAATGGATTTTTATGAAACTTTACAGTAATATAGCTTTACCTAGAATATGCCTTTGTAATGTATTGGTTAGGAGTTATACCTACATATTATATGGGGGAAGATTCTCCATGTTTATTTTTTTAGATAGGACCTTGGAGAAGTAAATAACCTATTCGAAATACTAATTCCATGCAGACGAAGTCGCGGGCACCACTTATGTAATAAACCTACCTACATATAAACCTACTCTTATACATACCCCCATAAGGCTGCAAACTGGACGGCAGCGACAGCGACAGCGAGAGCGGAAGCGACGCGAGTAGCGATTTCCGCGACACGATAGAAAGTATTGAGTTTGTATGAAACCGCGACAAATCGCTCGAGCGCCCGCTGGCGTCGAGAACGGCCTAGCAGGGCTAGCAACCATCGATAAATAGTCAAATCGACAAGATAAATATTATTTTGTTATTTTATCCTATTATCTATACTAATATATAAAGCTGAAGAGTTTGTTTTTTGTTTGTTTGTTTGTTTAAACGCGCTAATCTCAGAAACTACAAGTGGGATTTGAAATTTTTTTTTTGCATTTGATAGCCCAACTCTTGAGAAAGGTTATAGGCTATATTTTATCCCGAAATTCCCATGGAATCAAAAGTTACGCGGGTAAAACCGCGCGCGGTGGCTAGAGTAAGCTAATATGCGCACCATAATAGATAGAATTACTCGATTTGATACCATGATTAAGACTACAGAACCAAATATGTCATAGTCTTAATAAATTACTAACACTAAATACCATATTCTAAGAAAATATCGATAAAAGGCCCGATTTATCATTGTCGACGGTAGCGTGCTAGCCCCGCAGATTCCCCGCGTGTCGCGTCGCTGCCCGCGCCGCTGTCGCTCTCGCTGTCGCAGCCGTCCAGTTTGCAGCCTTACTTTTACCCAGTGTGCCTTTCGTAGGGTATTCCTGTTTGGTATATACTTTTTGTAGGTTACTTTTTCTATTTAATTTTTTGTAGGTCTTTGTCACAAAACCTAGGTGAAACTGCGAATGACAGCTTTGTTGTAACAGTTTTTGAAATAACTCTTTCTGTTTATCTATCAGTAACGCTTTCACAGCTAAACAACTGAATCGATTTTGACTTTAAACTTCAAGGACGATATTATAATATTATTTATCCAACTCCCATAACCGGTATTCACGCGGACGAAGTCGCGGGCAACAGCTAGTCTTAAATATTTTAGGATTTTATTATAAAATGAAGCGTACACATTGACCCATGAACGAGTTGATCTTCTGGAGTCTACTATTATATTTATACAATAGGCAATCAAGTACTAGACAGAAACGTAGACATAGATATAGAGGTAAAGATAGAAGCAGAGATAGACGTAGCGATAGAGGTGAGAGAGAATACAGATAATGTGGATGGGGATGAGGATAGTCGTGGACAAAGACAGGACGTGGACATGGAAATGGGGAAGTCGGAGTCAAGTTGAAAAAAGTCATAAAGTCATCAGCAAAACGACCTGGCACCACTAGCAGCACCCGTTCACGAGTATAACGCAAGCACCAGCCATCACCCTCCTCAACCATATTTTAGGGAAGAGGGTGACCCGACACCCGACGCTACCGCTAGCCTTGCCGCCTGAGGGAGCATGACGTTCTTGCTGTTGTATGGACGAGAAGGAGATGGTGGTGGTGTTGGATAAGAAGGAGATGGAGTTGGAAATGGAGTTGGAGATGGAGTTGGAGAAGGAGTTAGAGATTGAGCACTTTAGAAAAACAATTTACAACCAAGGACTTTTATCGTCCATATATTCAGATTTTGTATAAAAGCCTTTATTACACAATTTTGTTTAATAGTTTCTTTAAATTTATCAAGCGGTAAGTCTTGAATATTTGTGGGAACCTTATTATAAAAACGTATGCATTGACCCATAAATGAGTTAGTGACTTTATGAAGTCTACTATCATAGCCGGCTAGCTTATACTTATTTCTAGTATTAACATTATGTAAGTCACATTTTCTACGGAACATGTTTAAGTTCTTTTTTACAAACATCAGATTTTCAAAGATATATTGTGACGCAAACGTGAGAATATTTATTACCTTAAACTTATTTCTAAGTGTAGCTCTAGAATTCTTCTAGCTCTCCATCTTTATAATACCTCCAAAGTTGTCAAACGTGACATCAGATGGTGTTGTAACCTCTGGTGTTCTGCCGACCCCATAAGGGATACAGGCGTGACGTTATGTATGTATGTATGATCACGTGGCCACAAAAATAATCTGTGGCTGGACTTATTATTTTTCAATAAAGAAATATTTACGGTAGGTAATTAGCATAAATGTGCGATTGAAATTAAAACTGATAAGAATTAAATAAATATGCATATAGCAATTCAATGCAAATTAAATTAACTTATAAAATAATCTTTTCTGGTACCTACTCGTGTTAAAGAAATATTTAAATTTTTGCTGTTTCTTCTGTAACCTAACTTTAAACTAGTCTTAAAGGATTATGCTCAAATTTGGCTCACAGTTAGATAATAAATAAAACAAATATTTTTTCTCTTTATATTCTCACGAGACCGGGACGAAGGTAAAGTGCCTAAGTTTAACTCAACAGAGAATTTTAAATAATTAATGAAGGACAAGAAAACAAAACCCAATCGAGCCCCATGCATTAATTATTTAATATTTAATTACAAGCTTAATTAATGAACAAGCAGATGAGTAATATACTTTTTGATTAAACAGTATGTACAAAGGGCCACAGATCAAGCTTTCGAAACCTATAAAATTTCCTCAACCAATTTTTAACATAATGTCGAGGGCTTAGAGTTGAGATTCAATTAATTTTTTTAATAGGCTTTCTTTAGTTATACTTTTTAATAAATTCGATTTTGGAATAAAATATAATAACATTTACGCATAACATTTTTGCATGTGGTAAACCTTAATGTTTATCATATCATCTCCTTATCGGGGGTTCCATTAAAGCCCGGTTGTGTCCGTTATCCTTTGTCATGGGATTTTATTTGGAAACATATATGATAAGGAAGATACATTATTTGTTTGGGGAACCAATGTTACAGGAAAATGCTTTATTTGAAAACAAATACAAGCCTTTTTTATAGGAATTTATCGCGACTTTAAATGAAAGTGGACGTTTTGGTTTCTTTGTTGTGGTTACCACTACGTCAAAATTCCGATATTACTTCACGCTATAAAGTTGCGCTATGGTTGCGCTATAATGCCACATTTGACAAATTCGGAGGCCCTTTATAATGGTGAAGAGAGGCTTTGCAGTGACTGGGGGTCAGCCTATCGCCCGCCAAAAAACCTCTGTCCCTTAATTGACTTTTACAGTATACCCGGGAAGAGTGGCACATTCTATGATGTTCCTTTGCTCCCAGTCCAGCATGGAAACCGGTTTAAAGTTTCTTTTTTAAATAATGAATCATAAAATTCCGAGATAACAATTATATAGATGTTATTAATACTCGTATTTGTTTAAAAGTCGTTTTCGTTGACTCCTGTGCATATCACGTTTGGTTTGGTCGGTACAAGGATCAGATTGTTGATTTCTCACGACGACTTCCGTGCTTTGGAGGGCACGTTAAGCAGTCGGCCCCGGGTATTGTATTCTTGAATACAGTAGTTGTAAGGGTTTGTCAGAAAATTCTGAGATCCACCAACCAGTACTGGGCCAGCTTGGTGGCTTATGGCCTAAACCTGCCCGTCCCTCGGGGGAGAGACTTATGGCTTAAACCTGCTCGTCCCTCAGGGGAGAGACTTATGGCCTTAACCTGCTTGTCTTCCGGGGGAGAGACTTATGGCCTAAACCTGCTCGTCCCTCGGGTAGAGAGTTATGGCCTAAACCTGCTCGTCCCTCAGGGGAGAGACTTATGGCCTTAACCTGCTCGTCCCTCAGGGGAGAAACTTATGGCCTAAACCTGCTCGTCCCTCAGGGGAGAGACTTATGGCCTAAACCTGCTCGTCTTCCGGGGGAGAGACTTATGGCCTAAACCTGCTTGTCTTCCGGGGGAGAGACTTATGGCCTAAACCTGCTCGTCCCTCGGGGAGAGACTTATGGCCTAAACCTGCTGGAGAGACTTATGGCCTAAGCCTGCTCGTCCCTCGGGGGAGAGAACTTATGGCCTTAACCTGCTGGAGAGATTTATGGCCTAAACCTGCTCATCCCTCGGGGGAGAGTCTTATGGCCTTAACCTGCTGGAGAGACTTATGGCCTAAGCCTGCTCATCCCTCGGGGGAGAGAACTTATGGTCCTGCAGTTGGCTTCAATTGGAGGGTTGTGATCACGATGATGAATATTATAAACATGACAGTTTGTGATAATGTATGGAACTTTCTCGTTAAAACGGCTTGACAAATTGTTACTAGATATTTTTACTTAGATATACCCATTTAGGGCTTATTATGTAGGGCATGAGATTTATGCGGGTAATACCGACGTGTATGGTTAATTTACTTGTTTATAAGCATACTTGTTTAAATATTGATAATTCAACGGAATCGAAACGCACGTTATAAAATTCTAACTATAAAATCAAAATGCTTGTATCAAATAGCAAAGATTGTATAATGGTAAAATTAAATTAAAGTAAACTCAGAAATAATTGGAAAATGTTATGAAAAGACTCAACTAATCACAGGTACACAAGAAACCTCGTCTAGGATTCAATTAGTTTAACTAATAAAGCTTGCAATCAATATTCTAGACACGAGCTTACTTATTAGATTTTTCAATAAAACCTTCGGAAACTAATTATTGCTCTCCTCTGAACTTTAATAGAAATCCGCTCGTTGAAACTCCAATTTGTCTTTTTAACTACAAGTTGTTTTAAAGTTAATTAAAAACTAACAAACTTTAAATAAAAGGAAAACAGTTTAAAGCAATATCATGTTAATTAATTTAATTAACTTCGTATGAGTTTTTTGCTTGTTTGTGATTTAAAATAATACTGCTACTAGTGTTTAGGTGATAAGGTATTCAAGAAGAATTGATGTTTGCAATTGCTAATTTTTTGCACTAAAACGGAATAAATTAAATTTAACACGCACGTAGGGAATCGTTTAGATTTACACCACTGATTTTAAAATGAGTTTGATATTTAAGGGGGCCACTAACCTAAAAATAAAATACAGCAAAAATTAATAAAACAAGAATCGACGTCTAGCTCGGAGCAGTGGGTAAACACCATCTGATACACAAGAGGTTGTAGATTTGATTCCCTCCTTAATTTAATATCTTGTGATATAAACACGATCTACTACTACGACTTATTCTTTATTTATCTATGTTCCGGATAGAATAGACTAAATGACTTACGTTTTAAATAGCTATTTACGCGGTTTTATCTGCGTACTAGCTGTTGCGCGCGGTTTTACCCGCGCAATTTCGATTCCCGCGGGATTTTCGGAATAAAAAGTAGCCTATACGGAAGAATCCCTCTAAGTAATGGTAAAAGAAATTTTGAAATCGGTTCAGTAGTTTTTGAGCCTATTCAACACAAAAATACAAAGGTTTCCTCTTTATAATATTAGTATATATGTATCAATCCCGCTTAGCCGTATCTATCTCACGGACTTACTTCATGGATCGAAACAGAAAGTTTAATCTATCCTCAATCTCAAGTTACCGCAATACCCCTAAAGCCTTCCTGAAGTTAGTTCGTGCCCTTGTTTCGAGAGAGATAAGCAGACAGCTATTCATCATTTTGAGAGACGTAGACGCGGAACAGCTATAACTATTAATAATATTCTTATGTGTTTGTTCACTAGCAGTTTCGCACGCAATTTCAAATCCCGCGGGAATATCTGGATAAAAAGTAAGAAAAAGACTTTATTTGTGACACAAGCTTCAAAAATAAAATATTTACACATAAAAATGTAGACTCACAAAGTAAAAGAAAGATAGAAAAAAATTCACAAACAGGTCGCAACTCAGCATGTTGCTAGTTAACAAACTAGCGCTGGTCTTCCGTTGCAATCGTGGAGTAACGTTTACGGTAGCATAAAGTAATTATACACACAGAATAAACTTACATGTAACAATCAAACAAAATATATAATAAAATACAAAATAAAATAACAAAATGAAAAACAGGAAATACAAAAAATTAAAAGAAAATATTAATATGCTAACAACAATAGAAAATCTCACAAACATATCGTAATCATTTTTATAAATTATTTAAAACATAAATTTAAACATTAATTCGCGCTCGTATCGTGCTGTAGGGTTCCTTGTTTAATTTGATGCTCAAGTAATTTTTGTTTAATTTTAATTTTAAAATTTATAAAGCTCTTAACGTTCCTTAGAGGGGGTGGTATGTTATTCCAGAATTTGGTTGCTGCGTATCTCTAGTAGCCTATGTGCTATTCTAGAATGTACACTATTACTAAGATAAATTTCATGCAAAACCGTTGAACCGATCTGCCGATCTTACACATTTATAATATTAGTAACTGGCACCTAAACTAAGAAGTACAGAAGTAAGCTTTTGATTATCTTGTGTACCTAATACAGATATCACAATGAATTTAGAGGTTTTTAGACACAGACCCGAGCTATTTTAGCTTCAGTTTTAGGGTACCGTACTAAGATTTTGCAGGCCGTCTATCACTAGGCTGTATCTCATGAACCATGATGGTAAAAAAGTTGAAAATTTTACAAATGATGTAGGGGAGAACGGGCATAGTTGTCACACGGGTTGGTTGTCACAACTGTCATTAAACAAGCGCCGAAGAAGCGCAAGAGCGACACCTCCCTCTCCGCTTCACCTGAGTATGGGCGATAATCCATCTCTACGGTACGGCACCGTATGCCGTGGCTTTCCGCGGCGCCGTCGTCGCCGCAACTTTCCACACGCACCGCTCAGTATTTCATATTAGCTCTTAAAATTATATCCATCATGGTTCATTATAGAAAAGTATGCCGTACGATGCAAATCAAAAATTTTCCATAATGAACCAGTTCTCACACGTTGGACTTCGTAGGGCAAGTTAAGCAGTCGATCCCGGGTGCTGTATACTTGTATACAGTAGTCGTTTGGGTTTGTCAGAAGCCATCTAGGCGCCCTGAAAATTCTGGGATCCACCACCCAGCACTGGGCCAGCTTGGTTGGCCTTTACCTCCTCGTCACCCAGGGGACAGACTCATGCCCTGCAGTGGGCTCATTACAAATAGTTGTGATGAACCATGATAGTTCATTATAGAAAAGTCATCGTTGAAAGCCGCGGCGGCGTGCCGTGCGCCGTGCACGGGGTGCCGTACGCCGTGAAACGGCACAGCACCGGCGCCGTGGCACGGCGCGGCGCCGTAAACATGGATCCACGCCCTATCTAAGCACTCTTGCATTTCTTCGGCGCTCGTTATTGAAATATCGTTGAGTTTTGTTTTATTACAGTTGTAATAACCAACCCGTGAGACTACGATACCCGTTCTCCCCTATTTCTTTTGCTGCTATAACAACAAATATTTGCTGGTCCCAGCTGGGATTTCAACACACAATAGAACACTTAACCAATGCTCCAAGATGGTAATCGATAACTGTACATTTAACATTAATCATAATTGGACAGCTAGTTAATTATCTGGCACTGGCACGTGTTAATCAAACAGAGTATTTAAAGATCAATCATCATTTAATAATAATCATTGATTTCCCATTAAACTTGTCTCAGCTGCTGAAGATGATTAAGCAGCCGCGACATCTAAATGTAAATGACAGTTATGTATACCTTATACAGGGTGACTGGTGGGTCACTTTTGAAATTCAAGGACGTGATAGTTTGTATGAGGATAAAAATATAATAAAAAATAAATACTAATTATTTACTGAGTAAACTTAACCGAAAGTTAAAGAATTGATTACGCAACGCATGACTACGGTAGCGTTGGCAGGTCGTGCCAGGTCACGTGCCGCGATTGACTCAGACGTAAGTAAAGTAAACAGTTACATAGTAGTATTTATTTATCGGGAATTCTAGTGAAAAATTAATTACGTACTTTTTATTACATATTTATGATCAGAATCGAGTACAGAGTGCTCTCCTTCAGTATCTAAAAATTGTCACCAGTGACCCTGTGTATTTATGCTACAAAGAGCAAATGGTCTTCTCTTAATATTATGTTCAATAGGGGTGGAGAGGGATGGAGGCCGTAGGTTAAACATGATGGCTTAGAAAGAAAATAGTTTTCATAAGCATAGTGGAATACGTCTTGTTATTAAGGGCGTTCGACCATAAAACGATTTGAGCCGGATAATCAGTGCTGCCTAGAACCAAAATAAGTCTGCTTGCTGACCACGCAACTCCACTTGCAAATTAAATAACAGTTCATCGTCTACAACTTAACTAATGTTTTTAGGTTATTTTATTTCAACTTAGTATATACGGAAAATATCTGTATTAAAAATATCTTCTGTTCTGGTTAATAATCTACCTTACTGCCAAGTTTCTTCCAAATGCATCCAATAGTTTAAGAAGTATTGAGTAACTATCTAACAAACTCGGAAATACATACATACATAACGTCACACCTGTATCCCTTATGGGGTAGGCAGAACACCAGAGGTTACAAGACCATCTGATGTCACGTTTGACAAATTTGGAGGTACGATAAAGATGGAGAGAGACTATTGACTTTGCTTGGTGGTAGGATCCCTTCTGGGTCCGCCTGGCTAGCGACCACCCTTTATATAAAGTCTGCCGCCAAATGTTACCGCTCCGGCGGTAATGTGTTCCGGCAATATTGTATAAAGAGCCAGTTCCTTCCTAAACCCGTGTGCTTTCATCTTCGACCTCATCGTCACTTACCATCAGGTGACATTGAGGTCAAACGCGGGTTTAGTAACTTATAAAAAAAAAAAAAATTTTAGTGACAGGGGGTCAGCCTATCGCCCACAAAAACGCCTTGAAAACCTCTGTCCCTTTACTGACTTTTACAGTTTGCCCGGGAAGAGAAGCAGCTGGCACATTCTATGTTATTCTTTCGCTCCCAGTCCAGCATGGAAGCATAAACCTCCACGTTTTGTAATGTAAGGTGAGGTATACATTACATGAAGTTCACCAAGAACTTAACTATAAACTTTGCAGTCTTGAAACCTTAACAAGTACCTACGAAGTTCAGTTTAAGATTTAGAACGAAAATTGGGTTCCCACGTACGCTTTATCAAATTACCTTGAAGATAAAGTCGTGGTGAGACCTGCTTTTGAGGTTTCTACTAAGAAATTAGTGCTTTCCAAACAACGGAAATTTTGTTAACTTTAACTTAGAACTTCTCTGTTAGAAGAAATTTGGTTTGTATTACTCACAAAGGTTATACGCAGTGGTTTTATATTGATTTAATATATGTAGATTCAACTTTTATTGATAGCTTCTTAAAAACTTGCAAGAGAAAACATCTGGTTGTACTGCCCCATTAAAGACTGATATGAGAAAAATAACCTCTTTCCTTCGAATACAGACTACATTTTTTTTTGTTTGAATCTAATTATGACACCATATTTTGCCATACTTGGGTTACTGGTAGAACTCACTCTCTACCGATATGGCCACTCTTTGACAATTATGTTTTTGCTTTGGGGCTTTTGTTTAATTTGTTTTTGTGTACAATAAAGGGTAAATAAATACATACATATTACTTGGGACCGATTATGTTGAGAATGTTAAAAGCAAACATAAAAATTGAAATAATAGATAACGAAACCTGACACACTATCTAAAAGACATCCTAGTATAGAAGTTATTTAATATATACATACAACACAAAAGTATTGTGACAATTTATATACAGGGTGTCCCAGTAATGGTGGTCAAGCCAGTAGGTATGGGTGCGTGAGGGGGCAGCAATTGATTTGTTTTTTTATCCCGATTAGTTTGCACTCTACGCCAGGTTTTGTAACCATTACTGGGACATCCTGTATACATGCTTATTACCTATTTTTCCACGTAACTATTGCGAAAAAAAAATATTACAAACTATGAAAAAGCCATAAAAATATACATAGTTTCCTGAATTAACTCAAGGTTTTAGTACTACTTTGTATGTATTTCTGATATGCTTCTATTCAATTCGATGTCGCCTCCTTACTATTTTACTCCGTTTCATTTCCTCTGGCAATTAATAAATGTTACAACCATTTGTCAGTACAATTTCTTCAGCTAATATCATTATGCATGAAGTACCCAACCAAGGGTCCCAAAATACATCTTACGGCTCTCACTAACTTTGTTTCCAAAGAACTGGGAACAGAACAAGTTACAGAAAACTTTACGTGCTTAGTCGAAGTTAGAAGAAAGTTAGATATTTAATTTACTTTAAAGAAAGCTGATTTTTTATTCACAAAAGTATGTAGGCTTTTAATTATTTTTTATAGTTTAAGACAGTAATAAATAATGTCCTTTAACATTACGTTTCGATCTCTTTTTTTTTAAATATTTGTGGATAGAAGCAAACTTTTAGAAAATATCATTTAAATATTATCGATATTAAAAAAATACCCTTCCGCGTTTGTTTGCTGCCCTTGTGTTTGTTTTAACGCGATAACTCAAAAACTATACGTATATTTTGAGTTTATTATCGTGAGCAGCTTTTGCGCATATCATTCGATAGAATAGGTTAAGCAAACCTTCGGCGCAGTCAATACAAGGATCAGTGGTTGCCGACATTTACTTAGGTTCTACCAGAGACTAGTAAGTACTGCTAAGACTCCCATGCTCTGGATGTGACGTTAAGCTATCGGTCCCGGACTGCGTACCTGTATGCAGCGATCGTTAAGCCATTTCAGCGCCCTGAAAATTCTTACATCCACCGCTACACCCACAGAGGGGCTTGAGCCCACTTGATATTAATTTCTTGAGAAAAGGGTTGAGATCATGATTTTACATCTTATTGATATACTCAGATTATACAGGGTGACTGCTGACAAATTTTAGATACTGAAGAAGAGCACTATGTACTGGATTCTGATTATAATTATGTTATAAAAGTAGGTACTTAATTTTTCACGAGAATTCCCCATATATAAATACTACCACGTTACTATTTGCTTTACATACAACTGAGTCAATCGCGGCATGTCACGTAATTATTATTTATTTTTTATTAATTTTTTTCTCTTCATGTATGATCTCAAACCTCCTCATCACCCAGGGGAGAGACTCATACCCTGCAGTGGGCTCATTACAAAGAGTTGTGATGATGATGATGATGATCTCAAACTATAACGTCCTTGAATTTCAAAAGTGACCCACTAGTCACCCTGTATATCAAGGTGTCTAAACGAGATCAATATAAATCCATTTCTTCACCACTTGCTTTGATGTCTTGATTAGCTCAAAAATGCATCAACAGATGTTCATAAGGCTTTCAACAATGGACGGGTAGAGTGAATGATAAATTAATAAAATCATGCAATTTATTTTCAGTTAGGTATAAAGGTTTTCTGATAAACCACATGTTTTGCAAACAACGTTTCGTATTAATAGTATTTATTCGTTCATAAATAAGTAGCGGTAGTAGGTTAAAACTAGTAAATACATAGCTTAAAACTACTATTGCTCTAGTACTAATGCTCTAGTAAGTCAATTCTCATTTCATCTTATAAATGTTACTGTAAGAATTACCTTTCATCTAAATATAAATAAAAACATTTACAAAATTATTAATAGTCGAAAAGAATCATAAAAAATAAACATTAATATTATTAGAGATCAAAGGTTTGGTATCCAGGAATATCGATGTTAGCGTCATGTGGTATAATACACTTATCGTCTCCAGAAACAACTGACAGTCTCTTCTGCTTGTCCCTCACCCTTTCTGGCTTAGTGAACTTCGGTTCCACGTTGCTAGGAAGCACTGAGAATCTGCGCCCTCGAGGCAAAGCGGACATACGTCTGAACAGCATCTCCGTATCAGAACGCTCCTCTCCGCTCATCACAGATAAAATCTGCTTTTGTCGCTGTGCGATGGCTTTGCTTTCATCTAGAATAGGCACCTCACCCGCAATCTTAACACATTCATATAAAAATGCCTGAATGAGGTCTGAATCTCGCGTTTGCTTGGACCATTCATATGCCTCTTGTACTAGACATTGAACTTCGGTAGCATTGCCCTGCCGCATGTCTCCACTCAAGAGAACGAAGCATCCATTCAACCACCAGGCAACGCTGCCTATGTCTTGAGCCTCCCGCTGACATCGTTTAGCGTAGAATTTACTTTGAGCATAGTTTTTCTGTGAACACAGTAATCGAGCAAGTTCATACAGAAGCCAGCACCTCATTGCAGGGTTGTCGCATTTCTTAAGAGATTTCATTACTTTTTCTGTCACCCGCTGCACATCCACATACTTGATCGGACTGTTGGCAACCACTGAGTCGTATGAAGTCGGCCGATCAGTCGACAGCCCCATGAGAAACGCAATGCGACGACGATTAGTTTTCCCGCTTAGCTTGTACGAAAGTCGATGTTGTGATAAATAAGCATCTCCTACATATCGATATAAACGATCAACATACGTTTCTTTGTCGGGTAAAATTTTTAAGGATTTACTGTCCAGAAATTTTTGGAATCGTTCTGCTGTTGTAATTACATCTTTCACACGATAATTTTTCACCCAATGTCTTATCTCATCAAGAAGCTTCTCAGCCATTTTTATAGCAATTACACGTTCTCGTTGCAACACTGATTTTTTAAATTTATTCATATGCTGAGATTCTGAATTCTCAGCCAATTTTATTGTATAGTAAGGTCGCTGCCTGCGCAGCATTTCTTGACTTTCAACTAGCGAGCTTAAAGTTTCTTGAACTAAGCTTTTCATTTGCTCGCTTCCACTAGCATTCGCAGATTCTAGTCGTCGATCCTTGACAAGACTGTCTATAAAAAACTTATCATATGCCATATCACCAAGATATTTCATAGCAAGAACTCTAGATAAAACCATATGCTGTCGATGTTCAGTCGGAGGTAATTTAGTTTTAGATTGTTTTGTAGGAATCCGACTTTCACGTGATGGTTTAGTACCCTCAGTCTCTTTAGCAGAATGGGCTTCTTGGTTTTTTAGAAGTGGTAAGAAACCCAGCATTACATGGCCAGCCTCAGTGCCGATGCAGTCTTGCAGAGTTTGAACGCCTTGACTGATTCCTTCTATGAAGTATGATGGCTGTCGGCGAGTTCGAGCTCCTCGATAGTTTGTAACAACAGAATGTTCAAAGTCAGACATAGTGTACAGTGCTTGTGCTTGTACATTAGTTGCATTCATGTTAGTTGGTTCTAATTCCAAAGCTAGTTTTGCATCTGCATAAGCTTGTAGCGGCTTTGCAGCGTTGGCACACACCTGGCTGCGACCGATGAGGTTACGAACATCATCAGGATTATACTTGAAGGCTTCATCGTAAGCAGACTTAGCTTCTACAAATTGCTCACGACGTTTCAAGTAATATCCGCGCTCACGATAAACAGTCGTACCGTTGTATATATTTTCTGTTTCTTGCAAATTATCGAACTTCTTTGTTACGTTAATCATTGCAGCTTATTAAGTTTATTTCTAATAAATAAGCGTAATCTCAATTATGATATTCTTTATTTAGACCGCGATGGCCATTACTTAGCAACTATTCAAATCAATCCACTAATTTGTTTTGATTTGTACTTTTATTTAAGATGACTTTTCAATTGACAGATTAATTATCTACTGAATTGGCATACAAACGTTATGGTGCCCCACAGAGAATAGATGGTTCTATTTTATTTGAAACAGTCCTTTGGAAACTGTTGTCCTCTTATAATTATAATTCATCCATCACCATCTGTGTTAGACTGTGAGAACAAACTCTATCTTAGATAAGAATTATACTTACTTCCCATCGTTACTTACATTTATATTTTAAATATTTCTATTCTAGATTAAGTCTAGATAAGCGTGTCGTAACAGGGGACTAATCCAAGTGTTCCCCGCTTGGTGGTAGGATCCCGTCAGGGTCCGACTGGCTAGCGACCACCTTTCATATAAAATCTATCGCCAAATATGACCGCTCCGGCGGTGATGTGCTCCATGGTGATGTGCTGATATTTTATGAAGAGCCAGTTCTTTCCTAAGCCCGTGTGCTCTTCGACCTCATCTTCACTTACTATCAGGTGAGATTGAATGAGGTTCAACGCGGGATTAGTATCTAATAAAAAAGCATCTAGCAACTACAAGTCTCTTAGAAAAACAATTTACCTTTTTCACTCAGTTAGCAAATTTTGACCCTCATGTTTCTTTATAACAATTAAAAACCCATTACTCATTTGTGGTAAAACCCAACTAAAATATACAAAAACTTGTGCACAATTTTCCGCAAACAAAGGTAATTAAAAAGCACTTAGATATTAGTTTCCTCAACTGAAAAACCCTTTTAGAGTAAATTACATATGTCATAAAATAAGTTCAGTGCCTCGTTGCGTGTTGGACAAATTAGGGGAATTTTGCTGTCTACGGGAGTGCGTATTATCAAGCGACTTCCTAAAAGGAGGAGGTTTTGAATTCGTGTGTATTTTGTCTTTGTTACGCGATTTTGTGGACAATTATGAATCGATTATAAATATTCTTGTGTCATATGACATGAATTTCATCGAAATCGATTGAGTACTTAATGAATTATTTTAACTAAAAAAAAACAATTGTATAAGTGCGGAGAATATTTATAAATAAATAAATAATGTTCTGCATTCGTTGATTATAAAGGTTAGAATGTTCACGATGCAAAAAATATTAAAAATATATAATTTAAAAATAATATTACATTAACAATTAACTTGAATAAACTTGACAGCTTATTATGACTGCGTTTATTACATTGACACCATTGACGACCACTTTGGCGATGGGGTAACACTGTCTGGCTAAGACACCAGTGGTCGCGGGTTCGATTCCCGCACGGAACATGAAAAAATGTTCAGGGTCTGGGCGTTTATTTAAATATGTATGTTTATATTCTAGGTTCCCCCCAGTTCGCTACATGTTATCCCATATCACTAGCTCTGCTTAGTTTGGGGTCATGTAGTTGGTGCGATTGTCTGGGGATTTTATTATTATTTTTGTATAAGCAACGGGAGGATCTTTGGGTAAAGTTTTAACCGTACACTAGGAGGCCATCAAACAGTGTTGCTTTAACACTATTGATACACGTGCAATTTATGAGGATGGATGGTTGTTTACCACCCTTTCACGATGTATTCAAAAAGGGAATAGTCAGGTACAACGCATAGGGTACTTTAAATCCCTATATCCCTCCGTTAACAGGTCTAACGATATAAAAACCAAGATTAGTAAAGATTAATTAATGTTTGCCTCTCTTCAACACAATAGCCACTTAATAGATATAGAGAGAATGTCATACCTACAGAGATAAACATTATCCTAGATTACGACATTATTTTCCACGGTCTTATGTTCACGGCTTGGACACATTATGTAAAGAATAACAAACTGCTTTATTCACCCTTAATTACAGTCATAAACTCGCACGGCTTTTCCAGCATGGTTTCCATCGCTCAACACAGTCGTTCGCTTAATTTGAAAGCCATTATAATAATAACATAATCAACTAGCAAAGGTCAAAGGTAATTTTTACTAGAACATAAGATCGGCATCATATCTATAATCAAATTATCTCGAATTATATCAAGATGCTGACGGAAGGTTAATGTTACAAAATCCGTACATCCGGATGCCCTTTGCTATTTTGTTCATGGTGATACTTCAGAAGTGTTCCCATCGAAATCGATTGAGTATCTTATAAGAAATTTGAAATTTTCGAAAAAATCTATATGAAAACGGAGAACGATTTTGACAGGAATTTAAAAATGTTAGTGAAGTAGGTTTTTGTAACGCTCTGCATTCATTGATTATTTACATTACTTATTTTATTTGTGTCATATTTAAATTAAATTTATTTATACTTAAATCTGTTTATGTTTAAAAATCTGAAACGATTCAATCTTAGCTGAGCTTATCTCAGAATCAACTGTCGGATTTGAACAAATACTTTTTTTATTTTGATAGCCCACTTCATACAAAAATATTCCGATGGAAAAACTGCTGCTATCTAACAACATCATTGACATTCAAAAGTACTTACGTCTCATATTCTCAATACTACAGCATGTAATACACAGGGTTAATAATAATTAGTACGTCACCTCTTGCGGGCAGCCTCTCCACATCAAACGCACAATTAATTTTTTCAACAACTTTTGAAAATTAACTAATAGTTTTTGTTTTCCCATTGAAAATTTTTTATAGCCTCGGTTTCGAGGCGTAATTCTATTCAATCTAAGCGCAGTCAAATATCGCTTCATAATAATAATAGCCACTTCTTACAAAATGTAGAGTTAGAAGCAAACGTTTTTCTTTTTTAAATTTTTGAGTTTATTATCAAGATTTGTAAAAATTCGTAGAACAAATGTTGTTGGGATTGATGTGGAGAGGCTGCCTGCAAGAGGTGATGTGCTAATTAAAATTAACCCTGTATAATTACAAAGCACCACGTTTCTAATTAACCGTGGTACATCAGACTGACATAACAAACCAAATGGCTTCAAACATTGACGAAGACGCCCCGAGCTTGTTGACTTTGAAGATACACGTGTGACTATGACTATAGATGACTATATAGATGCTATAGACTATTATACAATTAATCGGTAGCTACACGTGTGTTTGGGGACACGTGTATTTTGAACTACTCGTATACATATAACAAGAACCTATACATTCGATAATTTATGTAATGTTCTGATGAATCACTTTCGATACTAATGGAAATAAATTCGCATTATTCTTAAATTAAGTTTATTGGAGAACTTTTAACAAATTACCTAAGCATAACCTATACATATATTGAATTTCGCGCGGATTTACATACAAACTTTTAATCCGGTAGGACAATCTTTAAAAAATAGCGTTCCTTAATGCAAAAATATTTTAAATATGTGACTGGTAAAATCCACTCTCTTGCTTTATTATTTAATTAAATTATAGAGTAAAGGTATGTCCAAACCTCGCGTGGCAAACGTGAGCGGCTGCCGCGCGCCGCGGTTGTGCCAAGTAGGACGGTGGCCGCGCGCGGCAACCGCGATCCTGCGAATGCCGCGCGCGGCAGCCATGCTATGTTTTGACATACCCTAAGAAAAAAAATAGATTTTTCAAAATATTCGTCCAAAAAAAACAAAGAGAATAGTGCTTTCATAAAGACACGAGTGCATTTTGACACTTCGAGTTGTAAAAACTTTACAGCTTTTCCAGAATTCACACGAAAAGAGCTCGAACACGACTTTCAGTTTGACTTTTAAGTTCAAAGCACACTTTATACTTATACTTTACTAGGTGTCTTACCCGGCTCCGTTTGGGTGTAGTATGGCAATAAGTTGTAGCTGTCTTAGCAGTTGGTCTTTTCAAACCGATATTTTGACAGATTTTCTTGATAAAAACTTGATAAAAACCATGTCTTGACAAAAATGTATCTTGATGTTTAGCAGCCAATTGTGAGTATCAAGAACTTATAAAAATCTATTTAGTAGTTCCGAAGATTATCCCCGACATACGAACAGACAGTTCTCTTTTATAAATGTAGAGAAATATTAGTACTGCAACGCTGTAAAGACACATAAATATTTTGTGGCATTAAGTCTTCTATTGATACCTAGAATCAAAGAGAAAAAGATCTAAGGTAATTTGAATAGCGATTAGACAGACAGATAGACGAAAGAAGGCCTTTATTTAATCTAAATAAATGGAAAATATATATTACACAGAAAAACATCAAAGGGTAACAACGATTTTACCGCTCTAGAGCGATATCTACCAGGTTTATATGTCGTTAAAAAGGTCGCTCAATTTATATACTTATTTAAGAGAAAAAAGGCAATGTCCAGAAATAACAATATTAGCACTAGCAATTTTATTCATCCTTTACTTTCTCACTGAGATCGATCTTTGAGTATAATTGAAAAGTTGGATCACTGAACAAGAAGCTATAGTCGGTCGTTTAATAACCAGTCGTGTCTCGACGGGGTAAGATTTAATTTAGTGGTCACTGCGGCTAACACTGGAGACAGGTTTTAAGTGAAATGCCAGGCGCCTCGTTACCGGAGTGGCTAGTTTTGTGGTTAGCACGAAATTTGAAATTGGAAGTTAAGCTACTGTTATATACGCTCATTTCAAGAAGCATGTGTCGGAATTTTGCTCAAAATTAGCATGCTCATTTCGAGCACACTCGTGAATCGACAGGCTTGCGATTTTCGAGCATGCTACCAGCGGTGCGGGTGTACGGGGGCGTACTCTAAGCGCGTCTAAACATGTTTGCTTATTGAGCATGCTAGTATCGATCAGTCGTTCATACTTAAATATACAAGCATACTTAAAACTAGCATGCCTATTGCTAGCAAATGTAAACTGCTCCTAGGCATGCTCGTATTGAGCATACTAAATAGCAAGCTTTTAAGCATGTTATTTAAGAGCATGTGTTAATATTCTATAAAGAAAGGAATTGAAAACGGCGGCGCTTATCATGTTCTCTCGCTCGCAAACTACGGTCAGTAAAAAAATATTTCAGTTTAATAAATTATTATATTATATTTATATTTTTAGTAAAAACTAGAATTAAATTTTGTTAAGCGTTAAAATCCGCCGGCTGCACAAATATTTTCAGGGCCTTTTTAAAACAGATTAAAAAATGTCAGCATTTTTTTTCGAAACATGAAAACTGATTTTTACTCAATAATGTAGCACCTATATTCTACAATAAAATAACATGGATCAAAAATCAGATTCAGTAACAAAAATTCTAAAAAAAAAATGGTAATTGGTTTAACAGATTCTAGATGGAATTTCGTAGAAGATAAAGGTTAGCAAGTTTTTATAATCGTCTAATTTTAATTAAAAATGTGTAATACAAATACTCTTCCCTATTACTAATAACTGTAATTTAAAATTTTTAAGTTACAATTATTTTTTATTTAGAAGTACTTTTTTATGGTCCTCCCACATATATCATAAACGTTATTGTTTCTTCTTTTGGAAATTCAAATTCTTAAAAAGTGCCTCGTCGATTTTAAATTAACCTTATTTATATGGCCACCTCTAAAATCATAAACCAAACCAAGAATCATCAAAATCGATTAATAATTGAGACAATAATGGCGTTCCAAACACCGCCTCTTTTTGCAGTCGGTTTAAAAGAGCTATAAGTTAGAACCACGGCCGAGTGGATTTACAATCATTCTTTACGTTACGCTTCATTTCTCGCTACTCCAAATGCCATGAAATTGGGATAAGATTTTTATCATGTCCGCTAATACTGTTCTCACTGAAGTGGAGGGACGAGAGATATCGAGTGAGATTGGATGCTCCTTGATTCACCTGTCACCAGTAAACGTAACCTTAGTTTGTGGTACATTTTGTTTCATATTGGAGACACACGCAAGTCGTCGTGGAGGCGTGGGTACTGTGTGTATCATACGATATCGCAAGTTAAGCAACGTTCAGGCGACCACCGACTGTTCATTTCTCACGACGACTTCCGTGCTTCGGAGGACACTTAAAGCAGTCAGTCCCGGGTGCTGTATACTTGTATACAGTAGTCGTTAGGGTTTGTCAGAAGCCATTTCAGCGCCCTGAAAATTCTGACATCCACCACCCAGCACTGGGCCAGCTTGGTGGATTATGGCCTATACTTCCTCGTCACCCAGGGAGGAGACTCATAGCCCTGCAGTGGGCTCATTACATAGAGTTGTGATGATGATGATGTTACTTAATCCCACCTGACGGTAAGTGACGATAAAATTAAAGATACACGAGCTTAGGAATGAACTGACTCTTCGTAAAACATTGCCGGAATTTTATGATGGATGAAGATTTTATATGAAGGGTGAAGATTTTTCTTTCATACAATTAGAATGTTGCCTGGAAGAGATCGCTTTTATCGATAAAGCCGCCTGTTGTGCCTATCTATATGTTATTTTTTTTATAAGTTTTCCTATTGTAGTTTTCCTATTGTGTATAAAAAAGAGCAAATAAGAAAAGTTGATGTGAACCACCAATAGTTAATAGAACAAAAGAACAGTGGCAGCGGACCATACATGATAGTAGTTGATGTTGTTTTGTGTCGTGACTCATAAACAATCGTTACACGAAAAGATATTGCATTTTGAATATTAAATGTTTTGTATGTCTGGCACTTACAATTAAATTTTATTTTAAAAACGCTACACACTTTAAACCAATGTGTTAAAAATTCATAAAAGAATAAGTTATTAAGATAAGTGATGATTAGATTTCTTAACGCTCATTATTTCCCGTGACTAAGGATCCGCCATTGAGGTAATCTCTAATACTGTCACTCATCTAGTCTTCTTCATATAAAATCCATAAATTAACCATAATGCCTGTCGATAGAGCTGCTTTTTCTTTGAATTTAAATCTGTTACGATTCATGAAAAACATTTTGATATAATATGAAACATAAGTAAACGATATATGGCAATACTTTACAAATAAAGTAAAAAATAAGATAAACATTTTGAATGACATATTTCTGTAAAATCCGTCGTAATGAAAAGTAATGGAGTTCATCATCATCATCATCACAACTCCGTGTAATGAGCCCACTGCAGGGGAGTCTCTCCTCTGGGTGACGAGGAGGTTTAGGCCGTAATCCACCAAGCTGGCCCAATGCTGGTTGGTGGATGTCAGATATTTCAGGGTGTCGAAATGGCTTCTGACAAACTCTAACGACTACTGCATACAAGTATACAGCAACCCGGACCGACTGCTTAACGTGACCTCCGAAGCACGGAAGTCGTCGTGAGAAATGAATGGTGGGCGGTCACCCATCCTAATACCGGCCGCACCGAGCGCGCTTAACCTACGATATCGTTCGATATACACAGTAACCACGGTGCCACGACGACTTAAAGGAGCTAATTAGTATTTAACTTACTTTATTTAAAAACAGAATAAAGTCCCAACAAACTGTCAATGAAAATGCGCCAATGAATTTCGTTATTTAATATTTTATGTAACCTGGATATACTTAAGACTGACTTTCCAAACAACAAATATGAAACTTGAGGAAGTAATGTATACTGTGAAATAATGAATATCAAAAACAAGTGAGGACAAAGTTTGGAGTCAATTATTTCGTGAGTTAGTTAAAATTGAAAGTTTCTAAGAATATTCGTTACGAAACAACCTGATACGGAATCATTAATTTGTTTGGAACTTTTCACTTCTTTACTTTGGTTCTTTAATTGTTTACTGTTTTATTAACACTAATTTGATTAAATAAAACACTTTTTAAACGGGTTTATCGCGCATATTTACATTTTAAATTTTGACTCGACGTTTCGATTTCTTTGATGACCCCGTGGTCACGAGCGACTGGTTTGATTTAGTATTGAATTTGATTTAGTAGTACTAAAATAGTACTAAAAACTTCGGGATACCGCTTTGATTTTCCGTCAATAAAACCTCTTTATCTCTGACTACGTCAAAGGATATTTTATTGTGATGTCAAATATTAAAGATGTTTTTTTAATCTTTCAGGTAATTGCGGCTCCAGCTAGTTTGTTTAC
This sequence comes from Stenoptilia bipunctidactyla, assembly GCA_944452665.1. Classification (NCBI taxonomy): domain Eukaryota; kingdom Metazoa; phylum Arthropoda; class Insecta; order Lepidoptera; family Pterophoridae; genus Stenoptilia; species Stenoptilia bipunctidactyla. The sequence goes on from OX101742.1 coordinate 20,039,290, forward strand.
CAAACAGTAAGTACACTACCGCTTTTCGTATAACTAAGTAAAATGAGTAAAGTTGATCTTTCCGTAGCAACCGTAGCGGTACTGCTACGGTTGGCGTAGCAGGTTTTTAGTAATAAATGAAATGTTATTTACTTAGTATTATTAGGGATTAATGGAAAGATTTTTAATTTTTGTTGTAAATTAAATCTTAACTTCCTATTTCTAAATGTTTTCACAAAAAGTAATGATAATGAATATTATAATAGAGGCTTAGATAAATTAACGCCATGCTTTTTCTCGACGGAATCATACCACAAACATTAAACAAGAGTCTCAAAGTATTTTCAATCTTTATAACATTTCGTAAAAGGCAGTTATTTTAATCAGCCCTTTAAATTTTCTCTCTCGTAAATGGGAAATCTTGCTCTGGTAGTAGAATCCAATCAATTTGTTAATAAATCGTATCTATGCAGCTTTACTTTATGAGTTTTCCCTGCACTTTGAAGCACTATATAGTGGGGCAGGCAAACTGCAAACAGAATCTCCTTTGGGCAATCAAGAACATACAGTCTCTATTTTGCTTTCCCTGGCGTTAGCTTAAAACGTGCTGCCGTAGGAGCTCAGCAGGTATCGGTAATCTACTGTGACCAGCAGGGCTAGCATGCAACCATCGATAAATACTCGAATCGACAAGATGAATATTATTTTGTTATTTTATCCTATTATGTAACCTAATATGCGCACCACAATAGATAGAATTACTCGATTTGATACCATGGTTAAGACCACAGAACCAAAGATGTCACATACTTAATGAATTACATACACTTAGTACCATATTCTAAGAAAGTGTCGATAAAAGACCCGATTTATCGTTGTTGACGGTAGCATGCTAGCCCCGCTGATTGAAAGAGCTACATTTAATTATTGGTACTTTTGGTATCGGATCGAATATTTGTATAACATTCCTTAATTTAACTACGCTGTGAACTTTGGCAGTAGAGAACTTACTAAAGTAGTATCATTTAGTACCGTGTATGTAGTATCCAAATTAAGACATAAAAACTATAACAGGCCATAACACATACGAGCGGACAAGACTGCTCGCTCAGTCCCGAAACCCCAATAATAATAATAACACTAGACGGTTTGGCCCCAGCCATACTTGTCAGACACCTTGAAAGGCTGGGATTTGGCGGTGGTTCGCTTCCAGCACTCAAGTCGTCGTGGCGCCGTGGTTACTGTGTGTATCATACGATATCACAGATTAAGCAACGTATGGTGCGGTCGGTGCTTGGATGGGTGACCGCCGACCATTCATTTCTCACGACGACATCCTTGCTTCGGAAGGCACGTTAAGCAGTCGGTCCCGGGTGCTGTATACTTGTATTAATTTTAGGGTTTGTCAGAAGCCACTTTGGCGCCCTGAAAATTCTGACATCCACCACCCAGCACTGGGCCAGCTTGGTGGATTATGGCCTATGCCTCCTCGTCACCCAGGGGAGAGACTCATGCCCTGCAGCGGGTGAGTTACAAAGAGTTGTGATGATGATGATGATGATGACGCATGCAGAAAGCGGTATTGCTGGATACTGCCCGAATCATTCGACGGTTTCTTTCTTTTTTTGTCGGGTCTTTTCCGCCGAAAGTCGTGTTGTCATAAGTATGCGTAATAATAGCACTAGAAATAGTACAGTCTTATTGTTGTTTCCAGTGACGAAAATTATGTCATAAATAAACAAAGCAATGAAAAATCCTTTATTGGACAAAAAATACACTTATTGCCATTTAGCATTTTTCTCTTGTTAATCTTATGGAAAGTATATTGAATATAGTGCTTACTTAAAAGTCAAGACTACTTATTACAACATCTAAATGTATCATCACTTCATATTTAATAATATAAAAGTACAAAGTACTCTCTGGTTAGTGATCATGTTTTTGAAAATCGAATTTCAGTACCTAATTCAAAACACGTGCAACGAAGAAATCTAGTTATAAGAAACTTTGCATTAGAAAAATCGTAAAATATTGTATCTACCGCATCTTAGTAAGCTCTCCCGAAGGTTTCGATATAACTTTATAACGAGGGTGAAATACAGAGCGCGACTTGAAACCGTTTTACCAATTTTTTTCAGGAATATCGTATTTCACTCACGAATGAAAATAAAAAGAATTTGAATTGTTTGAATTGAGAACTTTTGGAACTTTATCTTGTTTATGTTATTGTAAGATATATTTATACAGGGTTGATTTGTAGTCACCGGAATTTTATTTTTCACAGAATAAGTATCATTTATTTTAACAATTTTTGCAAAAAAAAAGTATTTTTTTTTACAAAGAAATCAATATATCAAACCATAAATAAGCAAACCATGGTCACTCTAAATAACTATTAAAATAAAGACAGCTACGAGCTACTACAAAACATCTTGTAGTACTACGTCGTATAGTATCAAAGAAATACCGCGTCGTAGTAGCTATTTGCATAAAAGTTTGTGGTGCCATATCTTTATTTTTTTGTACTGAGCTATACTAAAATAAATATGCAGGTACGTTTATATTGTATCAAAGAAACTAACATTTAAATTTGGCTGGTGCCTACAAATCAACCCTGTATATAGATATATTTTTGTATGAAAATGATTGGAAAATTGTCTTCCATGTCGACTGGTTTTAAGTGATCATTAAAATTAAGTTATTACCTACATTCACTCGACTTTAGCCTAATTGTGTCTTCATGACCCACGCTTAGTAATCATTTCTTCGAGTCGCTGTATTAATCTACAATTGTGGCCACGTGATCCTTAAGTAAAAATACAATAATACGCGATGAAATCTGGATGAAAACTTCTTTTATTTATTTAGATATTTTTTATATATTTGTAATACAATCTTAAACTATATTTTCTGTTGTCACAACATAGAAACCTTTAAACCTTCAAAGTTAACAAACTAATTTCTAGTCTGTGGTCTGAGGCAGCACACTGACTGGGAGTCCACCCAAATAGGTCAAGCAATCTGTAATTTGCTTCCATTGGCTAACGTCCCTAATCTGATCAAAATTCTAAACAGCATTCTATATTCAAAATTCTCATCACATAAACGGCACTTCGTTAAACTCTCAATTCAGCGATCCGATGAAAGCTATTCGTTGGTAAATGAATCGATTCGGCTTCATCGAATATTTGTTTTTGTAATTGTTGGCGTTTAAAATACAGAAATAAGTTATTTTGCTTATATTATCATATTATTATCTGCTGAGCTTTTTTTTTAGTTCTATTATTCTTGAGACAAAAAGAAACAAAATATTTACCTAACATTTATACAAATTCTACTGCTAAGTGTGGAAAAAAATTAGTTATTCTCGATATGGGGCTATTGTTTCCCGTCAATTCTATCAGCTCGTATCACCCATAACGGTGGAACGGTGCGGCATGCAGCACGCCGTGTGCACCGCTCAGCGCTTTATATTAGCTCTTAAAACTATCTCAATCATGGTTCATTATAGAAAAGTATGCCGTATAACGACCGGCTGGTGTAGCGGTAACATACATTGCCTTCTATGCCAGAGGTCCTGGGTTCGAATCCAGGCGGCGGCGGATATTTGTGTGATGAACACAGATATAAGTTGTCAAGTCATAGATGTTTATATGTTTATTTAAGTTTATTCTAATAAAAAATATTTATGTTTATATATTTCTTAAGTATATCAGGTATCTAGTATCCATAACACAAGTTCTTAAAGAAACTTAATTTGGGCCAGATAATGTTGTGTGAGTGTCAGAAAATATTTATTTATGACGGCCACGGCGCCGCCGCCGTCAGACGGCGCGGCTTAGTGCTGTACGGTGCAAATCAATGCTTTTCTATAATGAACCATGATGGAGATAGTTTTAAGAGCTAATATGAAGCACTGAGTGGCGCGCCATGGCATGAGTGGCATGGTGGCATGGCGGGGCGCCGCAGAGATGGATCCACGCCCTCAAAGTTACTGTCTTTGAAAGACTGAGACACAGTTTGTTTTAATTCCTGAACGCTACTCTCGTAGACGGCAAAATATTTGGCAGTGATGATTCATAACTATCAACTACTATCAACCTGATACCCATCAGCTCGGTCCCACGTGACCATCGAAACTTCGAGGCTGAGATAATCGCGATATTTCTGTTCGCCACGCCTTAATTAGTATAGTATAGTTGATTCAAGGTTAAAATAATCCTACAAGAAGGTAAACCAGTTATTAACAAGGTATAGCAATCAGGAGCTTTCAAAAAAGGTCAACTGTAGGTTAAGAATATTAAGAATGTTAAGGCTCCCTAGGTACTGGGCCCGATCGTTACAAGTAATTACTTCATTTAGAAAGGAGGAAAGGGATTTTCTATTGTTTTGAGTCAAAAAAACACAATAAAGGCGGTTAAGGTTCCGTACCTCGAAAAATTAATAGGATACTTACCTTATTTTGGTGCTGTAAGCTGTTATTAAAACATAAGTAGCTATGTTTATTTATTATATTTGTACATAAAATTTGAGTTTATTTAGTAAACTTTTCTTAGTGGTTGGGAAAAACAGTTCACAACAGTTTACTAACTGCAAACTTCATCAAAATAATTTTGGTATTAGCTTGGATACTACAACTACGTAATCTAGAGCTTATACAGGGTCCGCTTATAATAGTCAATGAATACTCCGCTGTAAAAATAGTGTAATAATGTAATAATAGTGGGTCTGAATTTCGTTTTTTTTTTATATTTTTCATGAATTAAAATTTCAAAATGTGTGAGTAAAATTTAAGATTAGTAGTTTATCTATTTCAATTTTAGTAAGTGCTTAAAACTAAGTTGCAACATTCGATCCATCTTCCATAAAGTAACAGGTAGCCATATTGTAGACAAACAGCTGTAACTATATTGAAGACCACATATGGCAACTTATCCATACATTCTCGCTGTTTAACTTATGGGGTAGGCAGAGTACCAGAGGTTATAAGACCATCTTATGTCACATTTGACTTTGGAGGTATTATAATGATGGAGCGAGACTATTGCAATGATAGGGAGTCAGCCCATCGACCACGAAAAAGCCTCCAGTAAAACCTCTGTTCCTTAACTGACTTTAATAGTATGCCCGTGAAGAGAAGCAGCTGGCACATTTTATATTTTTCCTTTACTCCCAGTCCAGCGTGGATCTTTCATGGGCTTAATTATAACACTGTTGCATCAAACATAATACTAACGCAAAATGTACTTATCAACTAATTGTGTAAACCAATTATAGGCCCCCGTTTGGCGGTAGGATCCCTACCAACATTTGTGAATTTTGGCAAATAACATACCATCATATATTGATGGTGTGTTAAAACTCTATGATAAAATCATCAATATATATAGGTGTATAAAACTGTTCCGTTACTGACTGAGTGACTGAGGTACTGAGTGACTGACAGACAACGTACAGCCGTAACTACTGGGCGTAGAGAGCTGAAATTTGGAACATATATTCTTTAAAGGATTTAAGGGTGCACTAAGGAAGGAATTTCCAAAATTCCCACGGGCAGGGGAAATATATGATTTTTAGTTTGTATGAACAAAACTTATTCCTTGAGTGCATGGGTGTGATACTTGGTATAAAGGTTCTTTCAGTGGGTGTCTGGTTGTATAGTTTCTGAAATTTCCACGAGAAGGGTAGTTAAGCGCATACGAAGTTGCGGGATAAAGCTAGTTTTTCTATAAAATTGACCGTCCACCCAGCCACCACCCAGCACTGGGCCAGCTTGGAGGATTATGGCCTACACATCCTTGTCACCCAGTAGAGAGCCCTGCAGTGGGCTCATTACAAAGAGTTGTGATGGTGTACAAAAATTCAACCAACTAGGAATTTTTCCGCAGATGAATCCTAAAAGGACTAAGCTATGTCATTTCTACTATTATTAAAATAAATAGACATCATTTATGAGGACTCAAATAAGTCTTTTAAGTAGCGTTTTTCGAAGAAAACATTTTAATTTTGTTAGGCAATTGAAGCGCGCCTCTCTTGCTATTTCGCCCGCGACTGTACCGGTTCTTAGACGCTTTTGAATAAATAATAAATGCTATAGACGTGATGTTTTATTTGATCTTAGAAATAAGTAATTCACTTTTGCTTTCATTTTCCCGTATTTTCATTAAGACCCAAGTAATGGAAAGGTATATAATAAGAAGCTTTGCAATTATGTGGAAATTGTGGAAAGTAAATGTGATATTTACGTTCGGGTCTTTCAAGGAGTTTTCCAAAACAATAAATGTATCACAAGAATTGCTTATACAGCAAACGAAATAGAAAATATTGTAATATGTCACATGTAAATAGCATATAACATATCTATATACCAAAGCTAGATGATAACGGGGATGACAACATGACGAATTATCGCTCTTCGTTCTGACGTCCGTCTTTTTAGGATCGGAAACAATCATCTTATATCCATTAAGGTAATGCTTCATATATTATACTTTGAAACTCCACGTGACTATTCGTCTTAGAAGTGACAGTTTCAGAATGAGGAGGATTACTTTTAATAACGCAGTGTGGAATAAATGGCTACATGAAAGACAAGACTTCGCCTTTTGTAAAGCGCCATCTATCGAAGCCTTTTGTACCGTTTTGTTTTTTTAATGAGCTGTCAGAAAACCTCTCATTAGGTATCTATCATGTTATTTGGAGGAAATTTAATTAGTCTTGCTGTTTTGAAGATTTTATTTCATTATCATAAATTAAATTATAGGCTTAATAAAGTGTTACTATAATGGATCACCCTGGATAAGGATGTCGTAAAAGGCGACTAACTCAAATAATCAATGATTGGTGGAAGAGATAAAAATAATTTAGATAGAGTCTGGCTAACGAAAGTAGACACTGGGGATTTTTGCAAACTTTTATATGGCAGTATGTCAATGTCAAAGTCGTTTTTCTGGAGTCACTGTTGTCAATCGAACGGTTGTTGGTGGTTTTGGTAATTGAGATTAAGGAATTTTCGTATTTGAAAATGAATGAAAAAATGAAAACTTATAGTTTCATCATCAATGTAGGAACCAGCGATACCAGTGACTCTGACGATTCATTCCATATAGAATTGTTGGATTCAGATTTTGATTGCAATGAATAAAAATCGTTATTGTATTTTGTTGTTTTATTTTTAAACCTGATTAATACTATAGTTGAATTGTTTTCAAATGATTTTCCTGACAGTTCTCATTTTACATTACGCGCAAACTATTTACAACTAATTAAATATAAATAGGAGCGATAAACATTAAAAACTACGTAAATAAAATTGTTTATACTGAAATTCGAAATTAAACTATTAATCAAGTGTATTTTTAATAATTAACTGTAAATAAATTAAGTAAATGTCATTAAAAATATTCATCTCAAATTGACATATTCAAAGAAACGGAACGTTCAGATGATAGGGATTGACACTACTGAATCGATGAATGATGAGCGGCCATCTTTTAATCGTAAGTCTCAATACATTTTTTTCACCAACTGATTCGATATGTAAAAACCGAATCGAAGATCGAACAAATTCGTTGCGGCAACGTCACTGAGGTTGTCAATTTTGAACTGTCACGAAAATCATTTGAAAAAAATTCAATCATAAAATTCGATCATTGTAACAGGCAGGACAATATCAATTTTGTTATTTTTTACGAAACTTTTATAAAAAAAGTAATCAACTTATCCATGTATTTCGTACTATTTTCGGGGTTACCTAGATGCTATTTTTTTAAATTCGCCAGGTTTTCCAGTCTCTACTTTCATTAGCCAGACCATATCACTAATGCTCATGAAAACCTAACTCTCAAAGGACGCTATTGGTGCATTGCTGATCCTAGAAGTCTGATAGTCGAAAATTAGATGATAAGTCCCGGAGACATTAGTTACACAGCCTATTCTTAACTAAACTTCTGCCCGTAACATAGAAGAGCATAAATTAATAGGACGGTGGTTACTAGGAAAACGGGTACGCTTTCCAAGCCTACCTTCTGTGTGTGCTCGAACCTAGTCTGCCACCAATCATAGCGTTATAATAATTTTAACCATTTAAAATCAAATGGTTGATTAAGGAAAATAGAAATGTTTAGTCAAAAAAGAAGTCCATAAATTTAAATTACTATCAAATACCAATTTGCTAGCGATAATTAAAATATAAAGTCTTTGAAAGCCGTCTGCCATATAAAAAAATATCTTAATTATATTTAGCCTTTTCTGTGTACAATACAGTTTATTTGCTCCTCGAAATTTAGCACTCCCAAAGTATAAACGCAGCGATAACAAACAATAACAGTCACAACCCCGCTTCATAAAGGTTACAACAACATTGCCAACATAAAGAAACCGCAGTCAAGATGTGTGTACATAGTAAATTAGATGTGAAAACTTTGGAAACCCGATATACGACTTCAAAACAACCTGAAGTATGAGGGTGATACTCATTCGAGCAAACTTTTATTCTTAAATTCTGGTAGGTACCTAATTAACTAAAAGAATTTTATACTTTTCGTATTGATCTTTAAATATAGATTCATTTTGGAATTATACACTAAAAATATAACAATTTGGAATAAATATTCCCGGTACAAGTGCACAGCTTTCTCAGTAAAAAACTGAAATATTGTTGCATACCTAATAGAATTAAAAAAAATATTAAAGCCATTTCGTCCCCGTAAAATATAAACTTAACGCCACCATCGATTTAAAACAAATTGTGACATAGGAACATGAGATTTAGGTAAATGATGTAAGTACTTCTTAAGAGAACATTGTAATTTAGTACAAACTAAAATTGGTCGATAATTGCAACCTAATTATTATTTTAGGTTACCTGTAAATATACCTATGATATAAAAATATTTCGACAATCATGGAATTCACCGTCAATTTTCTAATGAGAACTGACAAAAATAATACACTGAGAGTATCCCTAATATGACAACAGCTAGTGTAAAGGAACCTTACTGAAACATTTAACAAGACGAAGTATCATTTCTGTGACACATCACATCGTATAATGTGACATCCTTTAGTTAACGTAACAGGAGAATGAGCTGTTTCCAAGGCGTCAACTTAAATAAAAAAAAGGTTTTCTTTTTAGCCACGCGGTAGCGTTCTAATTTTTATCATGAATTACAGTTAAGAAATAAGATAGCTTTTATGATAAGTACTCTATTGAAAATGCAGTAAAACTTGCAAATAATTACAAATAATAAAGTTTAGAATAAAACAAGAAACTTAAACTGTTCATTTTATCAATTCTATTAAAATCGGTCGCCATTTCATGGAAATACTTAGGGTTTGCAATAATGAAAGCCTTTTATGAATACTCAAATCCTCTATTCATCACATTTAGCTCCGGAACCCGCACAACAGTATGTACATAAATCTGCCGAGTTAATGTGAAATGTTTACAAATGATTGCCAATCTGCCGGTGATTTCACGCTTCACAATGTGAATGTAATGTTCAGAGTTCACCGTTAATGTGTCTATTTATCTATCTACACAGAAAACAGAAAATACGGTGTCTAAACATAGATAAACGACTTGAGACTTGGGCTGTATTCGGCATTAAAATCTCTCTTATGTAAATAAATGAAAAATGTGATAAATAAAACTCTTATGTCTTTAGAAGCGTCAAAATCTGTTTTTGTTAGCAACTTTTGAATTTGGAGTCTCCTAATTTGATATTAGAGAGAGTAAAATTAGCGAATCTAAAGTCGATTCGAGCCCGGTGTTGTATGTTGGTTAACAGAACCATTATTCAAAAAGGACAGTATAGATTCTTCTGTAAAATCTGTTGTAACATCACTACTTATTCAAGTGTATAGAATTTTATAGTAACTCAAACTAAATCGAGATTAAGCTTCAGCTTATCTTTGTGTTACTTGGAAACTTAAGTTGTTAGAAATTTAATAGACAGCCTAAAAAAGTGGGGTTTCTATCCTCCAGCTATACAACGACGTCTTTTTGGGAAATGTTAGTAAAAAAGATTGGCCCACGGTGAAAAAAGTTTCAGATACCAGACATTTACTTAATGGTCGCCTGAGGACAAGCGAGCTTAGTTGCTTAACAGCTATTGCATATTCATGACTTATTTTTATCAAATATAAAAGGCTTTGAACCGTATTTTATCGCGTTTACAAGAACTCTAATATCAATGTCTAAAAAGCACCAAATGGCGTGTTAAATTACTAAATATTTTTTATTGGGAATTAAATACCGAACTCCGGTCACGCAATAGACAGTTGTAAAAATAAAAGAAGCATGCAGACACAGTAAAACAGTTGTGTAGAAGAAATATCTCTAAAAGAATATTTGGGGCAATATTATAGAAAAAAAATTTTTCTTAAATAAAAGTAGCCTAAGTTACTCCTTATTACATCAGCTACCTGCCAATAAAAGTCCCGTCAAAATCGGTCTAGCCATTTCAGAGTTAAGCCGGAACAAACAGACAGGTGGACAGACCAAAATTTAAAGGAATATTATTTTGGTGTATGTACCGTATATGCATAATTTAGAGTGACCATGCTTTGCTTAATATGTTAGCGAATATATTAACTATTTTTTTGCAAAATTCGTTAATGTAAATAATACTTATTGCGTAAAAAATTTTGGCCGGTGACTAAAAAACAACCCTGTATAATCTTTTGCTGTAAAATATTTGTCGATGAAGTCTTCTGCAGACTACTCCGAGATCGAATTCATTTGCATGTAGTAAAAGACGGTTATTTTAAAATTAATAACAATAGGTCCAATTTTATTTATATGTATAGATATATAGATTACAAATCATGAAAACTAAGATAATATTACTGGTTATGTTATTTCGGCACAAACGACCCAGCATACCTAGCAGTCCGAATAGGCTCAGCAAATATAAGGTCTCTTGTAGAGATGTCATATGAGGATCGTATTTCCATATGCCTATTAACATGGTGTCATACCTATTACTGGGTAACAGTCAAATAACAGTGAGGGTTTCTGATCTAGTTCGTAAAATGTACTACATATATTCATTATATTATTTATAACATAATGATTCTCGCGCGCTTTGATTGGTAAGTATGACAACGTCGCATTTTCCCAAAATGCGAGTCGCGCGGACGGGGCTTCTCGTCATAAGAACACGATGGCTGCATGCAATGCAACGTCGCTCACTATTATTTGACTGTTATTGAATAACGTAATAAAGAAATGTTCCTATTACCGAATATAACATTTCTGCCGTGTACCTTGTACCTGTTATGTATAACTAATATGAATATATTAGTCATACTTCTAATATGAATATATTAGTCATACTTCTAGTTTCCTGCTCCTAAGTAACCGTATCGTAAAGGCGACTAATTTGTTTGATTCCAACTTGAAGTTCTTTTGGATAGCGACTTTTCTCTACTGATAGTCTGGTACAAAATGTAATTGTCCTGGTAGTGATAAGTTCGAGCAATATTTTATAACGCAACAGTTTTTGCCTAATTAACCTATAGTCTTCATATTTTATACCTCATCATCATTAGATATTATTGAAATCAAAATGAAGCTAGGTCCCAATAAAAAGTTAGCCCTTCATATCTCTTAAAAGAGGTCAAACATAGTCCTTTGATCTTAAATTATCCGCTTCACCAATTGGGCTCAATCTTTCGTAAACTCAATTTTTTAAGGATCATTTCCCACTATTCGAACAAGAGATAAAACTTCCAAAATGCCGGCTTTAGGACATTCCCGATAATCCCGTTTATTGTTATTGAACTGAACAGACATAAAACTTTGTACAATGTAACATTTTTGATCGATGAATAGATATGTCTAAAACCATTTTCGGTACCTGTTGTGGACAAAAGTTCGTTATTTGGTGAAACTGTCGGTTAAAATGTTTTAGATAAATTGAAAATTGATTCACGCTGACTATTTACAACAATATACTTTGTAATAAGGCAACTTTCAAACGAGCAGCTTTTTCTCTATGAGAGTTTACGTTGTAGTTCGTCTGCCATGGCCAGCAAAAAGTCTTCGGTATGCAAATACTTGGTGTTTGCGATCCCGTGGATGCAGATTGCAAGGTCTTTTCTCATCACTGTTAATGCAATCCACACATGCCTCTTCCAAAGACTGCACAAACTTCGGGTTCCGTCAAGTTTGACCCTATGGGCCAGTCCTCTAGTCCAGGCATATATCGAAGCCACCGGGTCGGTGGAAGTCGGCTTACCTTGCTGCTGCATGCGGCAGTGCCGGTTTATGGTACAGTGGACCGCTTCCAATTGTACGGTTTTGCCGTTGGGACACTTAAGAACTGATGTCATCATGCCTAGGGAATCATAGCCATGTGCCACTACATTAGATTGCACATCTCCGTCATATTTCTTGCAAACCCACACAAACCCGCCTGAACTCTTCATGCCTTGAGCCATCATGTCGTCGATGAGATGGTGCTCGTACCAGATCTTTGCGTCTTCGAAATTCTTTTTGTAGTCGCGCTGATATATTTCTTCGAAAATGCCCTTGAACCGCGCCCGTCGTATCGCTTGAGGACTGTGATTGTAACCGACTTCAAAAAAAGGAGGTTATCTATTCGACCCGTATGTATATAATATTTTCAGAACTGCCCAATTTTCGAATATGTTAGTCCTGATATAGACTAACATATTCGAAAACTTCTGAAAAAATGTGCCAAATTTCAAAAGTGTTTGTATGTATGTTTTTATGTAGGTATGTGTTCGCATATATCCGAAACTGCAAGTACGATTTTGCTGCTAGCTAGGTATTATTTAACTAAGGGAATACTGCAAGTTTCATCAAAATTAGTTCAGTAGTTTAACTATATTCACCTACAATACCAATTTCAGGTACCTTTATGGACTTGCCTAGTTTACCCTACAACTTAATTTAAAAAAATAAGAAAGAAAAATATTTAAAAAAATATTTAGTATAAGCAATCTACCATTTTATCATTGCCCAAATTATCCTTGTCATCTCATCTCCATCCATTTCCACCACTGGTTTTACAGCCACAACTCGCTTGGCTGTCGTATTTCTTCTACACACTCCTCGTTTTACTTAAATTTCTAGTCATCGTTTATGATTTAAAACTTAAGATATAAAGAAATCGCTTGCTAGCTTTAAGTCCGCCAATTGTTATACAATACTATACTATGTAATACAATAATATCAACATATTTACTAAGCAATAAAGAGTAAATAAATAACCCAACAAACCAATCTTCGTTCGGAAACTTCAATTGGCATCTGTTATCGGAATGACTTACCGTCACCTACTTATAAGAAATACCACAGGGAAAGCATTACGTTAGTACATACATAGTAAGTAACTTAATGAGGGAAAGTTGAGTCTTTGCTTTTTATCGCAGAAATGTTATTATTATTTTTTATTTCAATTTTTAGTGATGTTACATTTTATTTTGGGATAGTAAATGAATTTCTTTCTTTCTTTCTTTACTTACCAATTCACTTCTAAGTACCATTTTGATTTATCGTCATCGACAACTTTTATTACTGTTGCATGAAAATTAAGTCAACCATTCTTAAAGAACTTTGCACAGAAGCATTGTCCTAAATGAATAGGAGGGGTTGAGGGGGTGGATTCTAACAAAGGGGTGATTAAACCTGACTGATATCTTTCCCGACGTGAACAAAGTTGACTTAAGCTCTTCATCCTATTTGATGAAATCATGGGATTATTTAAAGCTGCTGTGTTTATAAAGGCTTTTATAATTACAAATATAGCTGTTTATTGGACGAACCGTTTTATGTTAATAGTAAAAAGTTTTATCAGAGTTAATCCGGGATTATGATTTAATTTTCAATTTGTTTGCTTTATTTTTCGAGGTAAACTTAAATAATTTAAAAGCAATGTAGGTGAGCCAACATCAGGACTAAAACTCACAAAGGAAATAGTTTTAGATGTGCTGCAATGGCGGACGCTAAACCAGAAAACTCACTCGTTGCAAACAAGTGTTTCAGTTTTATTGCTGGCAACATTACCGAAACCTAAAGAGTCTGTATTTAACCACGTTATAGGCCAAAAAAGTGTAATCCGAGATTATATGTCCCGCTAGTGCTCAGTTTTGTGAAATATTAGGTATAATAAAAAAAAACACGTACAAAACCGTTTAAGCGTCACTGGATAAAGGTGACGAATGAAGGAACTTAAACGCCCACTCAATAGAGACGCCATTACTTCGTCTTCATAAATAATGTAGGTGGTATGTCGAAACAAATTAATATCAACTCCTTTTTAGCTTTGTAACAATTTTGCCTGAAATTAATGATATCATAATGAGGGTAATAAATATACGGAGATGTAAGTCCTACCTTGTTTATAAATGTGATACTTAGAGCTCAGGGCTGATTAATTCGATCTAATATTCTAAAAATGTTTTGAATAATGATGATGGATAACTCTGTCAAAAGCCGTGGTGTGGGTTTGGCTTAAAATATATCTGCGAAGTTAATAAAGTAGAGATGAAACGCACAACTATGTTTATACAAATATACCTAATGAATTTGAATGAATGTAATACGTGGGCGGATGTTCATTACTCATTCACATTCAGAAAGCTTGATAAATTGAATGAATGAATTGAAATTGTTGAGCATAGGCTGCAATAACACATTGAACATAATCCATACAGGGTTGATTTTTAGTCACTGGCCAAATTTGTTTTACCCAATAAGTTTCATTTATAAAAATAGGTATGTAATTTTTTTAAAGGAAATAAATATATTCGCTAACATATCAACAAAAGCATGGTCACTTTAAATTACGATTGAATACCATTAAAATAACGACGACTGCGCAATACTACAAAACATCTTGTAGTACTACGTTGTACGTTGTAGTTCATCAACAGCGACAATTTGTAAAAAAAAAAACTTTATTTTTTAGCTTTATTTTTTTATATCAATTATGTTTATATAATATCAAGGAAACTAACATTTAAATTTGGCTGGTGACTAAAAAACAACCCTGTATGGGGTGGGAACATCTCGTTAATCCAAAGATCATTTATCCATCATCATTAGCATGGAGATGCCCATTGCTAGACAAAAGCCTCCCCAAGTTTCTCCACGTCACTTTTTTTTCTTGACCAAATCGTCGGTCAAGCTTGCGGGTACCTGCCTACGCTGCGTCTACCAGTATGCAAACTGGACGTCAGCAACAGCGCAAGCGACAGCGGCGCAGGCAGTGTCGCAGGGAATCTGGGCCGTTCTCGACGCCAGCGGGCGCTCGAGCGATTTGTCGCGGTTTCATACTAACTCAATACTTTCTATAGTGTCATGGAAATCGCTGACGCGCTGCTGTCACTGTCCCTGCCGTCCATTTTGAAGCCTAACTGATCCCCACTCGAGACTCGTTTGTTTTATTCAAATGAAATGCAACGCTTTATATTGCATCCCACTATAATTAAAAGTACCTAAACATTCAACATTCAACATTAACATTTTAGATTAAATTACGTATTTATTCTGTTTCACAAACGATACGACTCCTCGGAGACGTAAATTCACGTAATTTGTGAAGCTGACTGAAAACGTGTTTTAGCTCAGTCAGGCGTTTGGGAAAATTCAGCAAAATTCCTTTGAGACTTACGTTAATATTTTTAAATCAAAATCTACAAGTGAGAAAACCAATATGAATTATGAAAATATTTTTTCCTTTTAATAATAAAGTATGCTGAAATGAAGCGAATGCTTATTTAGGTTGTCTGTAAATAAAAATAAGTCTATAGGCGGGTAGTTTTCTGTTCTATTTTTACTCTGATTTAATATTTTATAAGTTATATACATCCTACGATATATTTATGTGAAAACTAAAATAATAAAATTATAGTCAAATTTTTATTACCTTCCCTATTAATTTTTATTACATAAAAATTCCAACTAGAATTACATCAAAAACGGCTACAAAAGCTCGAATGAATGAATGTAGTTATATTGTTTGATAAATTACATGTTATTTTCAGAAGCCTAATTACATTTCAGAACTTTCAGCTGCAGTTTTCGTTTACCAAGTTTCATTTATTTCACAAACTGTGGAGAATGATTTCGGAAGCAATTAATGTATTTTATAGCCGTTTCGTGTATACGAATATATTTGTAGTAAATAACTGTTAACTTTTATGCCTTGGATGTATTTAATTTGTTTTTATTTAAAACAATTAATGAATTAAATGTGCTTGGTATAACGCATAACGTATATCAAGCTGGCCTTGCGTTACTTAATGCATTATTTTGTTCATATATTATCCAACAACAACGTACATTATTACATATATAATTATCATACATAACATAACATATATTATTGCTTCCATGCTGGACTGGGAGCGAAAGAAAAACATAGAATGTGTCAGCTGCTTCTCTTCCCGGGCATACTGTAAAAGTCAGTTAAGGGACCGAGGTGTTATGTGAGGCTTTTTTGTGGGCGATAGGCTGACCCCCTGTCACTGCAATAGTCTCTCTTCGCTATTATAATGCCTCCAAATTTGTCAAACGTGACATCAGATGGTTTTATTACCTCTGGTGTTCTGCCTACCCCATACGGGATACAGGCGTGAAGTTATGTATGAATGTATGTATTGGGTTGGGGAAAAAGTTTCTTCGCATTTATTAAGAAAATTCAAAAAAAAATTTAATATTCTTTATTGACATTTAACCAAAGTATGTATGTACCATTTTGTTCGATAACCTTTTGCCATCTTGTAGGTAGGGACATGATCTCATTGCTACAAAAATTTTGGGACCTCTCATCAAAATACCGTTACAAGTGGATTTGGATGTGATGTTAACCTAACACTGCCTAAAGAATTCTGAAAAGACCGAAACAGGTGGAAATCTGAAGGTGCAAGGTCAGGACTATACGGCGGATGCATTAAAACCTCGAAGCCAAACTCTCTTAATTTTTGCTGGATGGCTATAGATGTGTGAGGTCTAGCGTTATCATGATGAAACACCACACCCCTTCTGTTGATCAATTCCGGCCGCTTTCTCTCAACTTCTTGTTTTAATCTCATAAGTTGTTCGCAGTAGAGTTCAAAATCGATAGTCCGGCCTGGTGGTAACAGCTCATAATGAATAATGCCCTTCCAATCCCACCATATACACACAACATCACCTTATTGCGAGTTAACCCGGGTTTCGAAACAGTCTGTGAAGCCTGACCGGCCTTTGACCACGACCTTTTTCGCACGTTCTTGTCGTACGTGATCCACTTTTTATCACCAGTTATCAGCTTCTTCAAAAATGATTCGGTTTCGTTACGTCGTAATAAAAAATCACAAATGAGTTAACGGTTCATTAAGTTTCTTTCAGTGAGCTCGTGAGGTACCCAAATATCGAGCTTTTTTGTGTAACCAGCTTTTTTCAAATGCGCCAAAACTGTTTTGTGATCAATCCCCAGTTCTTCAGCTACGTCGTAACTACTGATATGTTGATCTTGCTCCACTTTTTCAAAAATGGCATCCATTTTATCCGTAATAGGGCGACCAGAGCGAGGTGCATCTTTGACATCAAAATTTCCGGATTGAAAACGCTTAAACCAAATTTGTGCTACTCTCACAGACACTGCACTAGGTCCTTAAACATCACAAATTTTTTTTTGCGGCTTGCGTTGCATTGCTACCTTTTTTGTAGTAAAATTTTAAAATGTATCGAATTTCTTCATTACATTCACTCATCTTGACAGTACGAAAAACAAATGAAAATCACACATTTTCCTAATTTGAATTTGGAATTATGTTCTTTAAAATTTTAACTTTCAATGATACCAAAACCAGCCAGATACAAATACCAGCCAGAAACAAATACAAGCCAAAGAGATTTTATTACAAGTTCATACATACTATAATGCGAAAAGACTTTTTCCCCAACCTATTATTATCCAACAATTGATTAAATGAATTGACAGTATGAATAACTACAATAGACCGTGTATTTAATTAGTAATGATTTAAATAACGTTCTTACTACTAATCATACATATACATACATAACATGGCGCCTGCATCCCTGAAGTTACAAGACCATCCGATGTCACGTTTGACAAATCTGGAGGCACTACACAGATGGAGAGAGACCATAAACAGCACCATCGTAATCACATTAAATATGAATTTGTCATTTGTATTTCGTAATCTTAATGCATTCATAAAAATAGTTAAGGTTGTCGGGTAGAGATTGCTCTACTTCTAGAGCGATAAGACCGCCTTTTGTACCTTTTGCTCTATGTTGTTAGTTTCCCATTTATGTTATTGTATGTACAATAAAGATTAAATAAATAAATAAAATAACAGTGTACAGCTTTAATAGTTGTGCTTAAAATTGAAAATCGTTAGTTACTTTGTTAATACTACAATGCCTTCGCTAACGAAGTTATTTCTCTAAATTTATCATTAAATTTAGTACCATACGGTCACTCAGGTTTTTCTCATTTTTTTTTCCATTTGGCAACTAGCTGTCGATACTATGTAAGTGACTAGCTATTACTGCCAGTATCAGGTGATAGAATAGACACGGAATTAAGAGCTAAGCTCAATATAAAACTGATGAAGACCGTAGATCAAATTTCCTCTAACAATAAGACATCACAGTTAGTATCATACATACGTAACTTCACGCCTATATCCCTTATGAGGTAGGGATATTAATTTACCTGACACGTTTGACGTGTTTTGAGGAATTATAATGATGGGTAGAGACTATTACAGTGACAGGGGGTCAGCCTATCGCCCACAAAAACGCCTATAAAACCTCTGTCCTTTAACTGACTTTTACAGTATGCTCGAGAAGAGAAGTGGCTGGTACACTTTCACTCTGGTTTTCTTTCACTCCCAGTCCAGCATGGAAGTTAGTATCATCATCCACAAATACCTTTATAGGTTATTCTCACGATCGATCTAAGGAATCCTGTTTTTTGGGTCATCGAAGGTGGGCCGTAACAACTTCGCACAACAGATAAAGTAACGACGTAGATACACATCATTTAGGGACCTTACCCAAAAGGTTCCAACGAACCCTATTATGAAACCTTCGTTATCCGTCCTAAAACCTTTAAAGAATTTTATTAATTCTCTTGTCTTTTACATTTTTACATGAACATATTTGTTATTAATGTTTTAAAAGCAGTGGTGAGACCTTATGATACGAAATTTCGTTCTTAAATCGATAGTAAAAGTTAAATGAGATTCTAGGTTAACTTATGTCAATTAATCATATGCAACTCCAGTTCGTTGGAAAATCTCGGACATTATGCAATAACAGTGATTTCAGTGGCTATTCTACAATTCGAACGCAGAACGCAGCAAAAGTGGAAATAAACTGGTTCTAGAATAGACTTACTACTCTTTTTTTTAAAAAAAACAAGTTCTTTGGTAACTAAAATTTAAGCTAATGAGACCGAAATATGGAATAGAGAATTGGTTATTCATAAAAACAGTACCTGATTTTATATTAACTTGATTTTAAGACTAGCTGCAATGACGCACTAGTCTTGTGTCAGAAGGACTCGCCAAGCCCACTAAGGGTCCTTACACGCTCCTTAGCAGAACAAAATAATATACCCAAGTTTTCGCGTTTTCTAAACTGTTATTTGAAGAAGAAAACGAATCGAAAATAATCCTATTCAGAAATAATATTATAAACTCCCAAATTTGAATGTTAACGAAGTATTTGTAAGTTTACAAAAACCCCGAATTTCAGAATTCTTGAAGATGAAAAATATGAGATAGAAACTTTTGATTTGAAAGTTGGAATTCAATAAAAATATTTTCAATTTCAATTCAAAGAAATTCAATGTTAAGTAGGCGTGTACGTAGGTTTGACCTCAATTTACTTTATTTCTACGAATTTTTGAAAAATTAGAAAATATATTTACAAATATGTGAAAAACTCGCTTTTTAAGAAGCTTTTTTGTAAATGACATTCATGCCATTAAGATATTTAATATTACGTTAGGTAATAGTGTAAGTGAACAAACACTTATTTGTAAAAGGTCTATGTAAAATCTATGACACGACCATCTTTTATTGTAGTTAAAACTATAATATTTCGTGCCTATAATAGTTTATTATGTAACAAGTGAGCTAAGTCTCGGCTCATTATTAAGCCCTCGCCTGCGGCTCGGGCTCAAATCACAGCCTCGACTGTAATTAGCAACGCTCACGAGTTACATACGACGTTTTTCAACACACTTGTGAGTAAAAGACAGACATACGTGGTCATAAAATCTCTCTGTTGTTTCTGAAAATATTTTATAGTTATCTTTGTTAGTTCTGTTAGTAAACTGAAATAAATAAAATTATGTATACTTGTTTTAAGGTTGTTAAATTATTCTCAAATAAAGAAAGTGGTTTCCTACAATATACATACATACGTATGAGTGGTTACATTAGTAGTGTAATAGTATATAATGTATAACCCGGATCTATAAAATATGCTCTGTCTGTTTACTCGCATATAATTTACACTAAGGTACAATTCAACTTTGTAGGATTCATTATATTATGCACTAGGGTATAATATATTATGCATGCACACGTGACTTATAGCCCAGTTTATAGTTCTAAATTCAATAGAATAAGGCTTACTTTACGAGCAAGTGTGTTGAAAATTAACTTATGATTTAGCTTCTTTCAGGCCAGAAAACTTAAAGCAGTAACTTTTCGATGAAAATACCGAATACCTAACTATGTAACCAACGTAGGTAGCAAGAATATGTTTATTCGGCGAAGTTAGTTTCGAATTTGGAACGTGAATTCAAGTATACGGACATTTAAATGCATTGGACATAGCCGAGGCTGAAGAAAGGGTATATTCTTGAACTCGTCTTAGATTTCTAGCTAAACAAGGTCGAACTTACACGGTGAGAATAGGTAAAATGGTGCTTACTCTATATAGAATGCATAAAGTGTATAATACGCCAGAAGATAACCCTTTTAAAATAAGTATTTACCTCACTCTATACTTTTTAGAGACATTTTTACGCGCTTGATTTTAACCATGCTGTGTGTACACGCTTTTGGGTTTATGTCTAGATTTAATTAGTATATAATTCAGCTTAGTACAAGATACGATTGTAACCTGTTGTGTATGCCATAATAAATTAATAAATAAATAAATAACAACAACTTTATGAAATAATTTTAGTAAAACACATTTGAAAACAAAAATATTCATAATAAAAAACGGAGCACTCTGTTTTGCTTATCATTAAAGCTTCTTTAAGCCTTTATTACTTAATATGTCAGATTTATCATTTTTTATTATAAAAATTATGAACTTTTTACAAGCATATAAAGCCTTTTATTTTTACCATTCGGGACAGAACGAAAAAAAACTTATCCATACCTACTTATCACTTTTGAGTATCACAACTTCAATATCGAAACTTCCAGAATAGCGCCCTCCTTCAGGCAATTATGAACAGCTCGAAGCGAGGTTTCCTGTGAAATCATTTACTTAGACGTGTTTATGTTAGTGCTAACATTCTAGTTTCCGACCAGCCGGCACCTACTTCTGTTAAAGGAACGTTAGGGGAACCCTAACTTGATTAAATGTGGAGCGCTTATAATAGTAGAAATTGTAGCTCTTTAGTAGTTATGTAGTAGGTCCGTAGTAGCTCCGTAGTAGCATCGTAGTAGCTCTGTTCTCTAGGGCAAGTAATTTAGTATGCCAATTTGGATGTTCTGGATATTTCATGGGAATAGTATTAGAAGTTTTTTTATTGAATACGGTTGCCTTTATACATCTCTTATACAGGGTTATTTTTAATTCACAAGCCAAAGGCTTAAATCCATAGTGAACCGTCGGCCGATGATGTTTCAGCATTTAATAAAGTCATGATTATTATTAATAGATTTAGTAGATAGTCATGAACCATGTTTAAAAGGTTATTGAACTAACTTTTTTTTGGTAGTTTCATTAAACAATAAAGTCAAAGGAAATCTTACGTACAACACTAGTCACATGTCCAAAATCTTGATTAGAAAATAGCAATAATACACATTGTTTTGGGAATCCGAGTCCGTGGGGTTGATGGGGTTTTGTGAGGCAGTAGAATCGAGGTCCATGATGCGAAAAAAGTCGAAAATAAAAGGTAAACCGAAAGAGCATTTACTTGCTGCTAAATAACAGAGTAAATATTTAATTGACGTATTTGACTTGACTTGACTCGAACTAAAATAAAACAAAACTCACAAAAAGTTTTGCAATCGAAAAAATGCATTGCAAGATTATACAATTAACATAATTTGACGATGGGGTAAACCTATCTCCCTTAGACGCCAGTGGTTGCGGGTTCAATTCCCGCCTGGAACAATAAAAAAAAATATTCCTGGTCTGGGTGTTTATCTATTTATGTATTTATATTCTAGGTTCCCCCCTAGTTCGCTACATGGCATATCTCATAACACAAGCTTCGCTTACTTTGAGGCCATGTAGTTGGTGTGATTGTCTGGGGATTTTATTTATTATAATTATGTTTGTAATACGCTTTTTATTTTATTTATTTTTTTACTTTGTATGTTTACTCTACTGTTTATGAAAAGCTTTATGTATTTATCTTTAAAATAAACCACCAGTAAAACTTCTTTTGCGTTGAATCAGTAACCCCAACGTTGTGCAGCTATTGTATGGAGACTCCTCACGTTTAGTTTCCTATTAATTGAGATTATTGTTATTGGGAAATATTTTAGTTCTGATCCTTTTTTAAATAATGATTTACGTAAATCATACAAATTATCGTGCATTCAATTCATCCATTAAGTGCTGAAACATAAAGCTTACTGACGACCTGAAATGGACTTAGGTGGACATTAAAGTCTTTGATACGATATAAATGTACCTGCATATTTATTTTAGTATCGCTCAGTACAAAAAATAAAGATATGGCACCACAAACTTTTATATAAATAGTGATAAACACAGCTACTACGACGCGGCATCTATGTCGCGGAAATACTACGACATAGAACTACAAGATGTTTTGTAGTAGCGCGTAGTCGTCTTTTTTTCAATAGTATTCACCCCGTTTTGGCTTGACGTTGAGTTCTGGGACACCCTGTATTTAGTTGGTGTGGTTGTCTGGGAATTTTATTTTACTATGTCAATTACAAGCTAAAAATGCTCAATAGATAAAACTGAAATTTTGTACACAAGTAGGCAATGTATGC
The DNA here is from genome assembly GCA_944452665.1 of Stenoptilia bipunctidactyla. NCBI lineage: Eukaryota > Metazoa > Arthropoda > Insecta > Lepidoptera > Pterophoridae > Stenoptilia > Stenoptilia bipunctidactyla. The sequence continues at coordinate 20,062,492 of OX101742.1, forward strand.
CTTGAAGAATGCAAAGGCGAGTGAAAGAAATTGAGTTTAACAAACGATAAATAACGAAAATATATTGAATAGGTTGTATATTTCATTATATCTAAACTCTGTTTTCACCACAAGATGTAGATAATAAATATACTTTAGTTTCCCAGTGTATGTATTAAGAGACCGCTCCTTTGAGAATTTCCCTTAAGAGAAAGCTTTCTCAAGAAAAACGAAAAGTAAAAAACATTTCTTTCACTTTATTTGCTGTCTTTAGAGAATAGAAGTGAGAATTTGTTTTTCACTGTGCTTTATTATTTTGTTTATAAAGTTGTTTTGAGCTGATGTTGCCCTACTTTTGTATTTCAGGCTTAATGTATTTGAAGAGCAAAAGTCACGATGTGTAAGGAAAATTAAGTTTTCTTTTTTAAAATAAAATCTTCTTTTCTAAAAGATACTATCATTTATATACAGTGAAATATAATTCTTAAACAGTAATATGTTTGTCTTACTGTTTCTTTTTAGTTTAAACATGTGGACGTGACAACAGGCCAAAAATCAGCTTTTTGATAATTTGTTAAAAAAACAACTGGTTCAATCTTATTACGTTCAAATGTATCATCATAAATAAAATTCGAAATTCAAAAACTTTTATTCATAATAGGTTTACAAAAGAAAAACTTTATGAATGTCAAACGGTAGATGAGGGCTGCGCGACGTGGAGAATCTTGGGGGAGGCCCCTGTCCAGCAGTGTGCGTCTCTCGGCTCACGAAGATGATGATCGCCCATTATCCTTCAATATAGCAACCTACTTCTTCGGATTTAAGAAACGACATGAAATTAGGATCCTAGGTAGACCAAGAGGAAAAAAGCCGGCGGAAAAGAAACTCTCGGCACTCTTTTATCAAAAATGCTCATCATAGGTACAATTTGGCAGAAATACAGCTCTGCTATGACATGAATAAACAGACAGAAGACAGCTATTCGTGCTTGCCAATGTCATGTCACAGCCAAGCTGCTTACATGTAATATTTGGAAATAACCTGTGGAGACATCAATCCCACGCTCTTTTATCATCGAAATAATCTTTGAGTTTATAGTAGCCTTTTGCATAATGTTTCTTTGATAGTTCTTTTGAATTTATCAAATGTAAGAGATTGAATTGACTTTGGTATTTTATTATAAATACGTATTGAAATTCTCACAAATGATTTTGTGCTTTTAGCCAGCCTTTATTTGGAAAACGCTAACTTATGGTCATTCCTTGTCCTTACAGAATAATTTTTATGATGATTATCTTTCATAGTTTTAAATTTATTACTATTCTTATAAATATACATAATGTTTTCATAAATATATTGTGATGCAAGGGTCAAGATACCAATCTCTTTAAACTTTTCTCTTAGAGATTCTCTATTTCCAAGTTAGCCCTTATTCGTTTAGTTAGAATAGACATTCCACGAATAGCCCTAAACTTACGAAAGAAAGAGCTTAACATTGAGAATACATGCAAAATCATAACTATAAATTCCATTTTTTTTAAATCCTCGCTTTACCACGAATTCAAAGATTAAATAATAAATGTGACCATCCAAATCAAAAGGGACCTTAAAGCGGAAATGAGTTATCAACAGGACTGAGATCAACAAAAAAGTACCTAACTATAGACCCAAGAACCAACCTCCTAGCCATTACCGTTAATTTTTTAATGGTAAAATAGGATCATACTTGAGTAGCTTCTGACATAATACTGTTTGAAGTATACTTCTAATATTTTCAATTTTTAATTTAAAAAAATCGCAATATTTTTGATAATATATTGTGTTCATTTGTATTTAAGAACTCAAAGTATTGTAGCAAGCTAGCACAATAATAATGAGACTCAATTCGGGAACTGGAAAATTAAATCAAATTTGTGGTTAAAATTCGGTGACTTCGTAATATTTTGAGGCCTTTTAGGGTTACTTAACAATAGCCTTAACTTAAGGTGTTGAGGCTGTTGTTAAGTACACCTTAAACTTCAATAAACTTCTCGAATGGGTGTCTACTCCGAGTTAGCCTCGCCTGGCGGCAGGATTTCTTCGCTACCACTTCACAATAATGTCTACCACCAAATGTCAGCAGCACTCCAGATGTGTTCCAGTAAAGTTCTATGACGTGACAGTTCCATCCTAAGCCCGGACGTATTGAACGTCATCGTCGACGACCGGCTGGTGTAGTGGTAACATACATTGCCTTCTATGCCAGAGGCCCTGGGTTCGAATGGGAATGAACACAGATATTAGCCGTCAAGTCATGGATGTTTATATGTTTATCTAAGTTTATTCTAATAAAAGTACGTATTTATTTAATATGTATGTTTATATATTTCTTAAGTATATCAGTTATCTAGTATCCATAACACAAGTTCTATAAGAAACTTAATTTAGGTTCGATAATGTTGTGTGAGTGTCAGAAATATTTATTTATTATTTATTTATTTATTTATCGTGATTTACCATAAGGTGCAAATGCGACTGTCGCAGGTTTGATCATGAAAAAAATAAATAAATTTGAGATCAATTGTTGCGTATAGCTTTGATTTACCTGAAAATTCGTGACATTTTCTCTGTTATCAAAATCCCTTCTCAATACAAACTGACATTTCATTCAATCACCCACAGATTCACAACGCCACACCAACTTATCTGACAGAAGTAGCGTTCATCAACTATTCATGTAACGAATGAAGATCAGGCTTAACTCAGAACTTCTGACATTAAGATAGTCATTAATGGAATAGTTAATAGATCTAAATTGCTATGTTAATTTGTCTGTTGTGTCTGTGTTGAGATTAATTTAGGCTATGGGCTGCTTGATTACGTGTGCGTATTTGTTAGGTGCCTAGGGAATGCGTGTTTCTCAATTATGTTAATATTTCATTACTGAAACTACAGTCTGGTTGTATAACGTATTATACGATTATAGGATTAGCATTTTCCTTTGTAAATCAGTTGAGTTTTTAATTAAAACGTAATGCTTTAGTGGTTTCAGGTTAAAAATGTACCTATACAATAAATGTACAATAATGTCAAAAATTTTAGGTATTCAAGGCCTCACCGCCGCATTTATATAATTGCTTTTTGCGAATATGCCACTGAACTGATTTGGTGTAGGTGAATTAGCTTAAGTATAACTATGATTCTGATTCCATGAGAATTACAAGAACATAACGATCGGTAGCACGAGGTATGCCGCGGCGAATCGCAAGCAATATAGCAGACAATATCCTTAAACTAAATCCGGAGTAAAAGTCCGTATGCCAGCTGAGGAAAATATTAGAATTAATTGATTTTATTGGCGTGTTTTGTGGGCGATAGACTGACCTCCTGTCACTGCAATAGTTTCTATCCATCGTTATAATACCTCCAACGTGATAGTCAAACGTGACATCAAATGGTCTTATAACCTCTGGTGTTCTGCCTACCCTATAAAGGATACAGGCGTGAAGTTATGTATGTATGGTCTCTAATTTACAGGGATAGCTGGAAGTGCTTAATTCATTCCCGGCCCACAGCTAATATATATAAGATTATTTATTACCATAGATAGGTTTGTCATAAGGAATATAGCTACTTAAAAAATACAGGGTATGTTTCATACGTACCTGCTTCCCAAAATGTATCTTAGTCACCTTTTTTGTCTTAATTTAAAAAAATTGGAACTGCTCTTTAGACTAAGTTTTGTAAAGACAGTAAAAACTTTAAATGAGATGGTATAATATCCCTTATAAGTTTCCTAAATCACATGCTCTGCTTGTTTTGGAATATTTAAATTCTTTCGTCGAAAATTTCACACAAGTAACACCAATTTGAAAACTAATTTACGCCTACAACAGTCATGCCACAACATTACTAATGCACAAGTAATTACAGGGACCCAAACGAATAATTAAAAAAGGGTTGCCATTTAAAATAAGCAAATAATACTTGCAACACAATACTGAGTCACTCTGTAGTCCCAGTATGTAGGGTGACAGTAGCATGAAAAATTTTGAAAATAAAAATATGACGATTTTCTGCGTAATTGTTTGTGACTAAGCCCGCGTTTTACATTATTCTCTCATGATATAAATTTACGAAATAATAGGTTAAGCAACGATTCGGCTACAAACTCGACGGCAGTGACAGCGAGAGCGACAGCGGCGCGGGCAACGACGCGGGAATCTGGGCCGTTCTCGACGCCAGCGGGCGCTCGAGCGATTTGTCGCGGTTTCATACAAACTCAATACTTTCTATGGTGTCACGGAAATCGCTGCCCGCGCCGCTACCCGCACCGCTGTCGCCCTCACTCTCGCTGTCGCTGCCGTCACCTAGGCATTACTCGGCGACGAACTTTATAAGGGGTTAGTCTCAAGTCACTCAATTTAGTCGCCTGGTTTGACACGCTTTACTAGGACCCTACGCAACGGTGTAACGCTGTTCGCATGTTAGTTTGTAAGCTATTGCATAACTTCTATCGCGGGCCTTGAGCGTGGGGACCGAATCCATAAATTTCGTAACGAAAAAAACCTAACACCCCCCACTCCGACCGGCACAACGGTGATACTTTGATTTCATAACTTTACATGCACGCTTTAATAAACAATCAGAGCCATGTACTAGGAAATTGTGGAACTTCATATTAGATCAAACATTACTGCATTAATAAAATAAATAAATAATTATAATTGCATAAGTTGATAAAAAATGCTATGCAATAGCTTTACCGCGGCAGTCTCCGAGTGTTATTGTTATACTTATTTAACAAATAATCCTAACATGACTATTCAACGAAAATTGTTACGTTGTCGCAAAGTAAAATATTTATAGGAAGATTCTATTTAAACACTCATATCGCGATGTAGGGCCTTTATTTAGCCTGGGGAGATGACGCTAAACGCTAGACGCTAGTGATCGCTTATATGAAAATAATAGGTAAATAATTTTTAATATTTTACTGATATTTATACTCTATATTACCAAACAACAATTTATTTGATATTCATTTGTTTATTACTATAAATTGGAGGTGCGTGTGGGTAGAATATGGACTGAACATGTATTTACATTTGCAACCTCAATTCAATTCCAAGATCAAGTTATTTATACAGTTAATACCTCGTTGTTTAATAAAATCAATATATTTTTTTAAATAATTAAGAACAATGAAGATAAAAATATAAAAGGGCTTAATTTTATTGCGAAATTTCTGTTTCCTTTATTAAAAGACAGTTGTAAGAAAATTTATATTTCACTTCGCTCGAGAATTTTAAGGCCGCATTATGAAAAAAGTTTGTCGCATGACATCTTTTTCCTTACATAAATATTAAAATAAGCGTTTTGTGAGCAGGGACCGGAACCGCTTACCCTTAAAGAGGTTTTTGATTGGGTTTTTCATAGACTTGTTTTAAAAAACCCTATCAATTTGGTTACCGTATCGAAGACTTACCCTAATTTAAGGCTTACCATATCAATAGAGTTAGCTTCATGTAAGCAGTAAGCCTATCGAAAACCCTATTGAAGGTTAGGTACCGATTCAATAGGGTTTTAAAACCTGCAGGCAAATTTAATCTCTAAGAATATCAAATTATCAAAAATATCACCATCTATTCAATCACGCACTTCGAATTATACTTCCAAATTCAACAGCATGCGCGGAAAAGAGATAGAAATAGGCAACCCTATCACAGGGTAAGCGCATCCGAAAGTAGTTAACTTTATTCAAAGTGTTACCACGTCGATAGGCTTACCATATCAATAGGGTTACACTTCCATATGGTAAGATTTTGATAGGGTTACCCTATCAATAGGCTTAATCAAATAAAGGGGTTTTCCGGTCCCTGTTTGTGAGAAGAAACTAAATTATTAATGATTCTTCTAGTTGGCATTTGTAACGAAAACCGCTTTATTAGCCTATGAGTGAGTCTACCTTTTATTCAAAGTCAATTACTACTGGGAGCTATGTCTGGAAAAAATTGTAGCTCTGGCTATCAATTCGCAATAATAATTGATTATAAGTAACTTCCTGTACTACCAACTCACATATGTGTCGTTTTACTACCTATATTATATTTTATATCATTATAAGTAAATCTAATGATTGATTATAATATTACAGTTTTCACAATTGATTATACTAGTCAATATTTAATTAATTTTTTTTTTGCCGAATTGTATCGCTGATAATCGTTGTATTTATTTCAAATCCATATTTCTGTAGCTTTACAGGCTTTGCTATGACCTCTGTGATATATTGTATAAATGCGGTTAAGAACGTAATTTATCTTTTTATTAATATAATATATCCAGGCATCCAGCTACCACTTACCATTATAAGGATCTAGTGCTCATTTGTTTGCATCATAATATAAAATATTATTACGTCGTTTTCCAGCTTCGCTCTTGTTAAGAGCGTGTCTCATTATATACCTACCTGTCTGCCAACGTAATATTTATGTATAAAATATGCATTTTCCTGTATAAATGCTTAAATACTGAATATGCTTAAAACTAGGTCATGTTCTGCTTTTATGCTAATTTGATTAAGTTATAATCTACTTTATAAATATTTTCATACTGATATTCTAAAGTAAAAAGAAGCAAAAACACATTTATTGTTAACTAGATGACTCGGCAAACGTTGTTTTGCCATATAAATAAAATAAAAAAATAGATGTTGGCCCATTCTCATAGATACCGGATAAGCACAAAAAATTTCATCAAAATCGGTCAAGCCGTTTCGGAGGAGTATGGCAACGAAAACTGTGAAATAATTTTATATATTAGATAAACAATACACATTATTAAACTTTAAGCAATTTGTATAACCAAAATACACTAATCTCAAAATACAAAATGTATTTTATCGAATTCTCCATTCGTCAGGTCTGCTACAATACAAAGTTTATTAAGGTCCGCTTATAAACGTCAATTATATTTTAATAGCAGATTAGGAATGATGAGTGGAATGAGTGAAAAAAATATTTTTTTTAAATATTTTTCATGAATTAAACATTCGAAATTCTTCTCTGTGAATAAAATTTAAGATTAATCTACACTTTATGACTACATACAATTTGATGGAAACGTTTTTATTACTTACTGTGTACCTATTCTTAAACTACAGGTCAAACTTAAATTTCGATCCTCTAAGTAATTTTGAAATGTTAATGTATGAAACATGTTTTTAATTTTTTTTTTCATAATGAGTGGGTCATCATTTATAATCTGCTCTTAAAATATTATTGACTATAATTACTTATATAGGCGACAATATATATGCTAATTATAGTATGTTGATAAATTATGAAATAAATAAATAACCTCAATTCGGCTGTAGAATCTTTTTTGGTTATGATGCGATTAGTTCGAAGATAACAAATCGTTTTTGATTATTCTTGTTTATTTTGGTAGATCAAACTTCAAAATATTTTATATTTGACCAAATTAAAATTTCGAAAAAAGGTAAAAATATGTTCATTGATCTCGTTCTCTGCAACATTAACAAATTTGGATACGGCCTTTAAAATGTGCGTGAAATCGATTTTTTCGTAAATAATTTTTAAGTCAGCATTTGTTAAATAGTAAATATTTTTTTTTAAATCATAAATTGGTACATAAAGTAAAAAATTAAATTTAAAGAAAAAACCTGCGGAAACTAAATTCATAGTGACCTTACCAGTGTTAAAAATAAATGAGTAAAGCAACGCCGCTTTAACTGGTAACCCTCTTTTTATTACCGAGCTAATGAAGCCAGGTAGCCGTTAAACCTGCTTCTGTTTCACTTTCCAGAAACTAATGCATTTCTAAAATACTACAAAGAACTTTATATAACAATAGCTTGGCTTTTTAAAGTAAAACTTTGCTTGGTTTTTACGAAGGTTTTAATTTGTTTATGCTTGCAACACTGTTGAAGAAAAGTGTGCTTGTTGTTTTTCTATTTTTTCTGTAGAGTTAATTGTGAAATATTAAAAGAACACCTACTAGTTACACCTACCTACAAGTCGTCGTGGCGCCGTGGTTACTGTGTGTATCTTACGATATCACAGGTTAAGCAACGTTCGGCGCGGCCGGTACTTGGATGGGTGACCGCCGACCATGCGTTTCTCACGGCGACTTCCGTGCTTCGGAGGGCACGTTAAGCTGTCGGTCCCGGGTGCTGTATACTTATATAGAGTAGTCGTTAGGGTTTGTCTGAAGCCATATCGGCACCCTGAAAATTCTGACATCCACCACCCAGCACTGGGCCAGCTCGGTGGATCCTCCTCGTTACCCAGAGGAGAGACTCATGCCCTGCAGTGGGCCCATTACACGGAGTTGTGATGATGATGATGATGATGATGATGACCTACTAGTTGACTTATTTATCTTTAATATTTCCATTTAATTCAAAATAAGAATGCAGATTCTTTTCTTTAATCAGTGATCTATACTAGGCGTAATAATTCATCCCTGTTACATAACCAAGATTTGCTAAAAAGGTAATCTTAGAAGTTATAAAGATATGACTGATTAATTATACAGGGTAAATTAAAATTTGCGCATCACCTCCTGCTGAACGACTCACCCATCAATCCCAACAACATTTGTTCTACAACTTTTTAAAATTAACAGTTTTTAAAATTTTAGTTTCCCCGTACAAAAAATATTTATAGCCTCTGTTTAGATCTATTTACTTTGAGTGTACTGAATGCCACGCAATTTGCGCAGAAAAATATCGCTTCATAATAATAATAGGCACTTCTTACAAAATGTTGAGTAATGAGCAAACATTTTTTTGTTTTTATTTTTTGTGTTATTCATCAAGATTTGTAAAAAGTCGTAGAACAAATGTTGTTGGGATTGATGTGGAGAGGCTACCCGCAAGAGATGATGCGCTAATTAAAATTAATCCTGTATCAAACCTTATAATACGAGTACACCTCGGAGTATATGTGGATATATTTAATCTATGCTAGAAAGTGATGGAGTATATTCACAAGTGAAATTACATTACTTTTTCATGATATTAAATTTTTCATAGTTTATGTTAATAGCAATAAAGTGTATTTTAAGCTATTGCATAGCTTCTATCGCGGGCCTTGAGCGTGGGGACCGAATCCAGAAATTCCGTAACGAAAAAACCCAACACCCCCCCACTCCGACCGGCACAGCGGTGATACTTTGATTTCATAACTTTACATGCGGGCATTAATAAACAATCAGCGCCATCTACTAGGAACTTGTGGAACTTCATATTAGATCAAACATTATGCAATTATAATTAAAATAAATAAATAATTATAATTGCATAAGTTTATAAAAAATGCTATGCAATAGCTTTACCGCGGCAGTCTCCGAGTGCCACACGTCTTTTTTTACTGTATTTTATTAACCACTTGTGGTTGAAATTAAATTGACGGCACAGGGCTTAAGCCAAGCGTGACTTGACTTTCTTTAGCCAACATAACTTTTTCCAAAATAACGTCTTTAAGATTATCTCTCTCCTCACTCTTTGCTAAATGCATATATATAATAATTTCAAACCATGCGTGGGTGCAGACAAGTGGGCGTTTACGTTGTAACGAAGTTTTATCCGTGGGTGTAGTATTCTCTTTGGGTAAATCTGATATCGAATACAACATAACTTTTTATTATAAGGGATCTAATAAATAAAACATTTTTTTATAGTTTCGCAAGCAGATCCGTTATTTATTCAAGACCCTGATAAACAGGTTTACCACTTTAATAAATTTTTATGATTCAACCTTTCGGTTTCTTAGGTGACGAAAATTCAAGAGGTGGATTGATCAACCGTGACAATAACAACAGAATGCTCAGTTGTAAGCTGGGTTTTAATGAGAATTCAATTTCAATTAGTTTAAAATTTTTAATCGACCTATTTGTGTCACTATTATCAATTGGAAAATGCAATGTAAATATTGAGCCCTCTTGAAGTACTAAACCTTTTACTACAATACGTTATGTAGTCCTGGCGTAGAGAACCCATGCGTAACATTCAATATAGCAGGTCAAGCAACTTTCAAAGTCAGTTAAGGGACAGAGGTTTTATTGGCATTTTTTGGGCTATAGGCTAAACCCCTGTCATGGCAATAGTCTCTCTCTCTCATTATAATACCTTTAAATTTTTTAAACGTGACATCAGATGGTTTTTTAGCCTCTGGTGTTTTGCCTGCCCCATAAGGGATACAGGCGTGAAGTTATGTATGTATGTATGCAGCAAATTAGTTTTCCGTGAGTTTCAGCGGGTTTCGTTTTTTGACTTCCGTGCTTCAGGTGGCATGTTTAGCAATTGGTCACGAGAGATATACTTAATATAGTTGTATATAGCAGTCGTTAAATTTGTCATAGCCTTTGCGGCGCTCTGATAATTCTGACATCCACCAACCAGCACTGGGCCAGTCGGATTTACAGCCTCGTCATCAACGACCAGTACCTATAAAATTTAAAAAGATGAAACAATAATATAGGGTCCGTTTATAATTGTCAATAATATTTTAAAAGCAGATTAAGAATGATGAGTGGGTCTAAATTACGAAAGAACGATTATTTTTTAAATATTTTTAATAATTAAAATTTCAAAATTCTTCTAAGTACCTACTTCAAAATTTAAGTTTAATCTGTTGTTTATGACTACACAGCAAGTCATAAAAACGTTTCCATCTAATTGTATGTAGTCATAAAATGTAGATAAAACTTAAATTTTACTCAAAAAAAAAAGAATTTTGAAAATATGAATTTATGAAAAATTTTCTAAAAAATTTTTTTTTTTTTTAATTTTGCCTCCACTCATAGTTCTTAATCTGTAATTAAAATATCGTTGACTCTTATAAACGGACCCTGTATAAAGAGAAGGGTGCAATATTCAGAAAATATTACCACACAAAACATTTATCTAAAAGAGAACACCTTTACATAACCTAAAACAATATTTATTTAAATCCGCTGTTTCACACGTGGGCTCTGTTGCGTGGGTAACCTTTAAGTTACATCAGATACACTTATAAAAATTGTTGTTCCGTAAGTTAGAATATAAACCGATTATTTTTTTTCCTCACATGTAAATACAATATCAAACCATTTCACAACCTAAATAAATATTTGAACGCGCGTAGGATGGCCAGTGGGATAGCATACAGTGTGTAGGTGTCCAGACATAACGACCTTTATCAATATTCACTGAAGTGATGGTTCAATTCGTTACCAGAATGAAAATGTATGGTCTCTGTGGCACAGAGGGCGTAGGAAGTGAGTATGATTGTTCGTGACAAAAAGTTGAACTGCTAATATTGGACAGTCACCTTGTGTTTACGGTGGTACTACGATGGGAATAGTGTGGTACTATGAAGAAGAGCATGCTTAATAAAGCATATATAAGTACAATTTGTTCAACATTACCGGCACCTTATGATCGCAATCAAAGAATCTTGGGTTGTTTTAGTGGTCAGTAATCCTACAAGGAAATCGTCGTGGCGCCTTGGTTACTGTGTGTATCATACGATATCGTAGCTTAAGCAACTGGCGCGGTCGGTATTTGGATGATCGCCGACCGTTAATTCACTGCGACTTTCAAGCTTTGGGGGACACGTTAAGCAGTCAGTCCTGGGTGCTGTATACAATAGTCGTTAGGTTTTGTCAAAAGTCATTTCGGAGCCCTGAAAATTCTGATAACCATCAACCAGCATTGCCTTTTTTCAACCAGCCTTAACGTCCAGAGGAGAGACTCATAGCACTGCAGTGGGCTCATGTTGTGATGATGATGATGAATCCTACGTTTCTTCTTAATCTCACCTGATGGTAAATGCAGCTGAGGTCTAAAATTACAGCAAACGGGCGTAGGAAAGAACTGGCTCGTCTTGAACATTGCCGGGACAAATCACTATTGGAACGAAGATATATGGCAGTCGAATTTACATGAAGGGAGGTAACGCGAACCTTAAATGAGTCTTACTGCCAATCAGGGGTGTCTCTGATTAATTGCTTTTTATGACACACTTAACCAGCGAGGTGGGGCTATTCTTAGCCAACCCTACGTGAATAAGCTCCAATAATAGTACACTCGCGAATCTCTTAGCGAACTAAAGTAAAATTCTTATTGAATAAATTCTCGATACGTACTGCTCAGAATTTTAAATTGAAAACAGGAAATTAAAATTGCAAATCAACGTTTAGATGTTGAATTCGCTATTTATTTTCAGTTTGCAAGTTTATTTCATGTTTTCTCAAGTGAAACCGATGAATAAACGGAAAGTTATCTGAACTATCAAGTAAATTATTCTGTCATTGAATTTCAAATTATATTTACCGTACAAAATTAAAGTTCCTAAGATATATGTATTTAACTAGATTAATAATGCTGCAAAGCATTTAGTATCTGCGTGTAATGTGAAAATAAATAAGATTTTTTTTATACTCGTAAGTACCTATTTTGATACAAGATAAACTCTTGATCAGATCTTGTTCAGCAGCTTGGCTAGGACTAATTTAAATCAAGAGAAGAAATTTAATTACTAAATCTGTCTGATATTCTCTCAAATATTTATAATATCGCTACATAAACCTTATGTTTATTCAAGAAGCTACCTGGATACACAATTTCATTTCTGCCAGTATAAACTTGGTTTATCGCATTTGCATTGAAATTACTTGTCAATCCAGGTTCTGCGGTGCCGCGGGTTTTATTAATTTTCCCGTGTCTTATTCCTACAGGCTAATTTACATAGAAATGTGAGAGTTCGAAGATAATATTGGTTTTGAATTTCATCGTTAGCTTCGAACCAAATCGGTTCTACATCAGGTTTAAGGTTTCAACTCCGAGCTATCTCAAGTAGCTCATTAACTTTCACGTATGAAAGACAGGTCTCTCTTAGAGTGGAGATATACGTTTTAGTAATCATCAATATATATAAAACTGTTCCATTACTGACTGAGTGACTGAGGTACTGAGTGACTGAGTGACTGAGTGACTGACAGACAACGTACAGCCGTAACTACTAGGCGTAGATTGCTGAAATTTGAAACATACATTCTTTAGGGGATGTAGGGGTGCACTAAGGAAGGAATTCGCGAAATTCCCACGGGAACGGGAAATATAGGACTTTTCAGTTTCATTGAAAATCTTATTCCTTGAGTGCACCGATGTGAAACTTGGTGTAAGGTTTGTCAATAAGTGACTGGTTGTGCTACGAAAAAAATTCCCGAAATTCCCACGGGCACGGGAAATATATGATTTTCAGTTTTTATGAAAAAAACTTATTCCTTGAGTGCATGGGTGTGATACTTGGTATAAAGGTTCTTTCAGTGGGTGTCTGGTTGTATAGTTTCTGAAATTTCCACGAGAAGGGTAGTTAAGCGCATACGAAGTTGCGGGATAAAGCTAGTAATAAATACATGCCTAAGTCATTTTATGTTTGGTTGACTTGACCTCTCGTAGATTTTAAGGATGGGTGGAGGTTTGTTGCCTTTCACAGTGAAATGTTGGGACGGGTTCGGCTGAAATTTACAGCACAAATAGAATAGAGCCTGGTTAATTGCATAGATTTCATCCTGAAATTCTAAGCAAGAATAGACAGTAGGTATTTGAAAAAACAACTACAGCTACAAATAACAGCTATCAGAATCATTTTTTTTAATACTTAACCACGAGTATGTGCACTTAAATTATCATATTTGAATGAAAACTACACTATGGAAGTAGGAGGTATAGTAAAATACGACTGAAGCCAGGCTAGTATTTCAATGTTTACTAACAAGGCTACTACACTAAAATTTTAAGCCCCAAACTATCGTTCCTGGTGATTGTACCTAGGGTTCCTCACTCTTAGTTCTTTTTGTAGGTTCTTTAGCTAATTAAAATATGATATTAATAATTTTCAACAGATTTATTATATCTATCGTGTAAATTTAAGCCTATTTTCACCGACTTCAAAAAAAGGAGCAGGTTCTCAATTCGTCTGTATGTTTTTTATTATGTTTGTTACCTCATAACTTTTGACTGGGTAAACTGATTTTGATTCTTGTTTAATATGATAGAGGATACTTCACAGTTAGTCCAATATAAATTTCATGAAAATCGATTGAGCACTTCATGATGTATTAAGATCGTTTACCTTGAGGACCTTATAATTTAGCCGAAGTTTTGACGTGAAGTCGATTTTTTAATGCTCTGTATTCGTTGATTATTTGAATACCATATCGATACCAGCCTTTAAACTATTCTTTCTTGTCCTCAGACATGACGTGTCGCGTCGCGGCCTGCGCCGCCACGCTATTGGTGCTATGCTGCGCGCTGCCGCCATCCATCTACGCGCTTGACCTCAACAAGCTGTATGGACATCATACCAAGCGATCAGGTATGTGGCAGATTCATTAATTAAAATATACCATTGTCGTGGCGCCGTGGTTACTGTGTGTATCATACGATATCAAAGGTTAAGCAACGTTCGGCGCGACCGGTACTTGGATGGGTGACCGCCGACCATTCATTTCTCACGACGACTTCCGTGCTTCGGAGGGCACGTTAAGCAGTCGGTCCCGGGTGCTGTATACTTGTATACAGTAGTCGTTAGGGTTTGTCAGAAGCCATTTTGGCGCCCTAAAAATTCTGGCATCCACCACCCAGTATTGCGCTAGCTTGGTGGATTATGGCCTATACCACCTCGTCACCCAGGGGAGAGACTCATGCCCTGCAGTGGGCTCATTACAAAGAGTTGTGATGATGATGATGATTAGAGTTGAAAAGCTAAAGTGGCAATGGGCAGGGTACGTAGCTCGCAGAGTAGATTAGTGTGGAGAACCTTGAGGGAGGCCCATTAATCTTGAGACCTGTTGAAATGTAGAAGGCACCAGATCAAGCGTTACATTATCTGTCAAAGTTCCCCAACCAATATTAACTTAATATCGAGGGCATAGAGTTCAGATTCAAGTTAAAATTTTTGACACATTTGTAGCGCTGGACGTGCTGCCTTCTGTGCGATGAAGACTTAAAAATGCCATAAAAAATATTGCTTAAGAGTTTCAGTATTTCAAAGTTACAGTAAATACTTATTATACATATAAAAGATCATTTCTGTCTGTCATACAGACATTGTCATTCAAGGTTATCTTGGAAAAAAAGATTAGATTTTAATCTTGTGTAATCAATTATGAGCCGAATATTCACGGTTTTTGGAATAGACTTCAAATGCAAAGTCAGCAATAACTTAAAGCTAAATTGCACCTGAGTGGAGCCGTGGACTACTACATATAGACTTTATCTAGTCAACTATAAGGTATAATAATGTTTTTAAGTTTTTGCATTTATAATGCTTAATTATTCTTAAATAACCGAAAAAATGTGATAAATAAAAATTACCCGGCCAGGACTCGAACCTGGGACCCCTCGTTTGCCGGACGAGTGCTCTTCCACTGAGCTATCGGGGCCTGGCGGTACGCCTCAAAATTACTTACCATATTTTTACGTTATATTGCTAACGTAGCTCCATCTAATGGTATAGCTTTGCAGCTAAGACCACCCGAGACCAATTTCTTTTCAGAAATTGTGAATCCCAGTTAAAGTGAAGCATTGCAACGTTTAATACTGTTTTTAAGTTTTTGCATTTATAATGCTCAATTACTCTTAAATAACCGAAAAAATGTGATAAATAAAAATCGAGTCCTAGCCGGGTAAATTTTATTTATCACATTTTTTCGGTTATTTAAGAATAAGGTATAAATTAGCTTGGCGGCTAGATCTCAAAGATTACAAATCAAAGTCAGCAATCAAATATTGATATGAAATAAATCACAATAAATCTCTTCTATTATAAATCGAACCTAACAAAGAGAATATAAAGCCTCAGTAACTATAACAAGGGCCACACAAAAGGGTCGTTTGACAACAAAGAGCCGAAATCAACACAAAGACAGTCCCTTCGTTACGAGCGACATTATCGACAGCTCGCTGCAATTAGTGTTCGGTATGTAGCCTGATTGAGCGACGAACAATTGTCGCTCACAATAGAAAGTAATCACACCACAGGTGTAAAGGAAAATTACTCATAATTGTGGTTATAAATATATTTTGTGTTTTGTGTGATTATAGGTAAGGTATTTATGGGTTCTAATTCACCATTGTATTTCCAAAATTTTTATTCTTTGTACTTAGTATCAAATTAGATATTTGAAAGAAAATGTTGAGTTCGTAGTCTCCATAGGTCGTAGTCTCCGTAGTTCGTAGGCTCCGTAGCTCGTAGTCCAAATTAGAGAGAAGTATGTAATAAAAAAGGCGTGTAGTCATAAGTATGCATAATATAATATAATAATGATCATTTATTTCAGATAACAGTATGTTAATAACAATTTTAACTTAAATAACTAGAGTTAGTAAAGCATACCGTAGTAAATTATATAAAAATAATTTATCATCACATTTAAATTTAAACTTAAGCAAAAGTTAAAGTATTCATTACACAACGCATGGTTACACTGATACGCACGTACTCACGGCTGTATCAACACAGAATAGGTAGGTAGCTATAGACGACTTCACGAACGGTCGTCGACCTATTAAAACTCTTTATTTACTTATAGGGAATTCTGCTGAATTTACGATAGAATTAGAAACCGAAGCGTCCGAAATTTTAATTTATTTTAAGTGTTATCTACGAATAAATAAATATAGGGGTATCCATTCTCGGTATTCGTTTAAAAAATAACAGCTGTGTTTGCCTTTAACTTCTTTACTGTAATGCATCATTAATCTAGCGATTTTGTAAACGATAAATGTAGTATCGCGATCTTTTTGTCACATAAAAAAATTAAAAGTCATTTTAATTATGGATATGAAAAAGTCGTAACTGAACTCGCGTCAGTGAACAATTGGCTAACCAATCAAACGCACGCGAAAACTTTTAATTGAATGCGAATTTGGAGAACCGTGAAATATGTCTGAGTGTTTTTTGATGTAAGGTATTTACCTACGAAAAAACCTAAAAAATGGCTAGTATTTTAGCAGTTTTTGTTACTACTCTGATATCCTACAATTTTTCGCAAGTGATAAGGGTGGACCGACTATCTAGTCGGTAAACACTGGATGAGGACAAAACGGGAACGGGCGATGATGTAGAGAACTTTGAGGAAGGCCTATGTCCAGCAGAATATAATGATTAAAAAGGATGAGATGTTCATCTACCATGATACCCAATGAAAATTGTTCATGAATACTAAGTTATTACGCGTCCATCAAAGAGACATATATTCAAATTAACTTTAGAAACGGGATATTTACCATGTTTTTGATTTATTTTGAGTTCTCGATATTTCGGCACTGTTACAAGCGCCATGATCACGACGGTACTGGTACGTGAGTACCGTCGTGATCATGGCGCTTGTAACAGTGCCGAAATATCGAGAACTCAAAATAAATCAAAAACATGGTAAATATCCCGTTTCTAAAGTTAATTTAAATGTTAATGACCATGCCAGTTTAAAAACTTAGACATATATTCACTCAGCACTCGAAACAACAAAGACTTTTTAATATTGTCTTAAGTTTTCACGATTCATAATTTAAATAAAACTACTTTCACATCTTCGTCCAGTTAAATGCAACATCCCTTTACAAAACCCAGGTGTATACAAGATTGACTGCGGCTGTGGGCTTTCCTACATTGGTCAAACTAAAAGAAGTGTATCAACCCGCGTTAAAGAACACATAGCTGACATTAAAAACCAAAGAGTAACCAAGTCTGCAGTTTGTGAGAATTCCATAGACAAGCCCAACCACTATTTAAGTTATGACTCTGTGAAAGTTGTATCTAGGGAGAAGCATTACATACCTAGAATGATCAGAGAAGCCATTGAAATTAAAAGAACACCCTAATTTCAACAGAGAAGATGGTTGGAAACTATCACCAGTATGGGACCCTATTCTCAAAGATATTAAATCAAATATCCAACAGACAGCACGACCTCAAACTCAAGACACTGTCAGCTCATTTTGTGTTAACCCTGAACGCTACGCTCGAAGAATGAGTAATAGATGGAGATGATGTATAACTTTTTCCACTATCAATCTGACGCCTGACACCTCAGTCGCTCGTGACCACGGGGTCTGCAAAGACACCGAAATGTTGAGTTAAAATGTAAAATATAAATTATACGCGATTAATCCGGTTAAAAAGTAGTTTAATTTAAAGACTTTTTAGTTCTGGAATAACAGATGCAGGCAGTTTGCTGCACACCTTAGAGGCCCATACTAAAAATTAACTATCGAAACGTTTCATTCAACCTTTGAGAATATCCAATTTGTAGAGACAGAAATTAGGTTTATTAGAGTAAAAGGGTGTAACCTACCTTGCAACTTTTCAGAAGACAACGAATGGTCAAGTTAATTGTGACCATTCGTTGAATATGGAGCACAAAGCTCTGGGGAATAATATTATTGTACAATACTATGGCAATAGTAATTATTTATTCAAATAATTATCCCAAACCTATACATTGTATAGGTTCTTTCAATAAGAGTCAATTTCAAGATGGAAAAAAACAGGCTATGTATGAGACATTAAAGAAATTATTATTTTATTTGAAAGGCCCATTCATGCCATCTTGATTTGAATGTAACATAATTCAAATGGTTCAATGGTTCAGGTTGCCTGGAAGAGATCACCTTGAAGTGATAAGTCCGCGCATATTGCAGCATTTCATGTTACTATATTACTTTATGTTTTTAAATATTTCACTATTCTATGCAAATGGCAATAAAGTGTTTGAATTGAATTCAAATGTCCGCCGCAGTTTCGCACGGATCCGGGAAGTCCAATTTTTTAATGACTCCGCTGCATTAATTCTACTGAAACTGAGGGATGGCCTAGGTTATGTCGACTTTCAGGATATCAGTTTATTGCGGCTTATTGGTCATTTCAATTGGTCGTTGGAGACTTCAAAACTTGTGGGGGGGAGACTTGTGCGGTTCCACAAGAAAATATTATATCCATATGGTTCAATTTAGGCTTAAAAAATTGGATTAAAATGAATCTGCCTGTTGAAGGTTGTCTGTCTATTGAAAATTGAACCTCCCATATTTGTGCCACTATATAAAGATGCGGCGAACAGTTGAATGATGTCATATTCAAAACAAAATAGCATGATTGGATCTTTCAAATAACATAAAAAAATCGTTAATATCTCATACACAGCCTGTTTTCTTCCATTGCGTAAGAAATAGTACTGCGTTCCTTTAAACTATATATTCTATAAGTAAAATAGAGAATGTTAAGCGTGTTTAAAAAAAAAATAATGATAAAATAAAAACACATTCTTTGAAAAAATATCTCGAGTAGGCGGTCTTATTCAAAGTTCACATTAATATCGCAGTTTTGCAAGTTAAAGGTTTAGGTAGAAAGGTGGAAATGGTATTTTGATGAAAAAAGTTATCTCGCGGTACGCGGACGTTCTGTTCTGATTAGGCTTGCCTTTTTGAGTAATGTGTTCTTAGATGCTTTGTTTTTATTTTAATTTCTAAGCACGCTTGCCACACTTTATTATACTTATAGAATACGTGGTGTAAAGGAACACAGTACGTTTATTTACACCCTGTATAGTGTATTGTGGAATAAGAAAAGCTTTCTTGTAATAACTTGTTTTAGGGGTCAAAGGCGTAGTTATATTGAACATAAATAACATAATAGTATATTATGTAACAAGTGAGCGAAGTTACTAATTACATGCTGTGATTTGAGCCCGAGCCGCAGGAGAGGGCTTAATAATGAGCCGAGACTGTAATTAGTAACGCTCACGAGTTTCATACGACGTTTTTCAACACACTTGTGAGTAAAAGACAGACATACATGGTCATAAAATCTCTTTGTTGTTTCTGAAAATATTTTATAGTTGTCTTTGTTAGTTCCACTTAACGCACTAGATGGCGTTGATTGTCTTTTAAATCGCGCATAAACTGAAATAAATAAAATTATGTATACTTGTTTTAAGGTTGTTAAATTGTTCTCAAATAAAGAAAGTGGTGTCCTATAATGTACATACGTATGAGTGGTTTCATTAGTGGTGTAATAGTATATAATTTATAACCCGGATCAATAAAATATGCTCTGTTTACTCGCAAGTAATTTGCATTAAGGTACAATTCAACTTTGTAGGATTCATTATATTATTCACTAGGGTATAATATATTATGCACACGTGACTTATACTTATAGCCCAGTTTATAGTTCTAAATTCAATAAAATAAGGCTCTCTTTACGAGCAAGTGTGTTTGAAATAGTATATTTCATTACGAGTGCGGAAAGCCTGTCATTGCAAAGAGTTCCGACAAATGTCTACACGAGCCGAGGCGCAGCCGAAGGCGAGGGTTGACAGTCGGAACGAGTTGCAATGACGGTTCCGCACGTGTACTGAACGACTATTTTTAATACAGTTGCGAAAAAATGAAGCAATTTAATAAAATAATAAAAACACAACAAACTCAACAATAAACAAAATGGCGCCAACCGTAAAAGAATATAAGCAAAGATTTTTTTGTTTTCTTCACACATCCTGTCTGGGTAGGCAAGGGAACTATGCCCATACAGCCAAGTCTTTAGTAGATTTTTTTTTATTAATATGTAATGAAAATTAAATGTAATGAGATGAAACCTAACCTAACACATTGAATCAAATCGTTAAATCTGATATTGAAACAAATTAGTAGCTTCATTTCAGAAATATTTGCATGAATCTTTAAAACTTCTATGAATTTTTTTTAGTAAAAACTTCGTGGTTGGGTTTTTTCTTTTTAATAGACATTATTTTGACACTTGGGAAAGAAAAAGCACGAGTGCGTAAAAGCCCACTTTCCGCACGCTACACGTCCCTGCAATACGCCACTTTTTGAGCAACTGTATTAAAAAATGTTTTTTGAAAGTGACCGCTTATTGGTGTAATTATTTTTAAAGTTATTTAAATTTGCAACTAAAATGTAAATTATCAAATAAATGCAGAGTTAAAAACATATTTCCTTTATTTGTATGTTTAACTTATTTAGAACACTGCGAGAATCAAAAGTTTGTGGGTACAAATATAAGTTATCCCATCTTTACGTATTTCCTGTGGTCAAGTTTCTCGGTAGTCTTTCAAGAGATAAGCTTCATTAAGAACTAGTGAAAAGCCCCTTGTGGTGTTATGCGAAATATATAGGTCAAATGTGTGGAGTGAAATTGAGTGATAGGGTGCGCAATAGTGAAAAAAGAAAGATATGCGGATTGAAAGAAGATGTAGTGACTAAGATTGAAAAGGGTATGCTACGGTGGTTTGGACATTTGGAAAGGATGAGTGAAAGTAGATTTACGAAAGAGGGGTACAGAGCAAGAATGGATGGTGCTGTTGGAAGGGGCCGCCCTAGGTGATCGTACGCCGATCAAATTAGCGACGTTCTTATAAAAGGCCTAGTTAAAAGTACCCGTAACCGGCGATCATGTATGAAAAGATTAATGAACGTGGAGGAAGCGAAAGAGGTATGTCTGGATCGAAGCAATTGGTGTTCCCTTGTCTCTGCCTACCCCAAAGGGAGACAGGCGTGAGGTTATGTATGTATGTTATGTATAGGTCAAATCTTATTTTGTTTAGCTCTTTAATGTGGGTTCTTAACGTAGGTATATATTATTGGTTCAAGTTAAATTTATCCTAGTTCAGTAGGTACACACATAATATATACAAAATATATTTTAAAAATTACACTACCACCTTCATAGGAAACTAACAATTAAATATTTAAATAAAAAACACAGTTAGAAGAATTAACCGAGATCAATTGTTTTTATATAAAATATTGAATGGTCACATTGACAGTCCATATTTACTGAGTAAAATTAAATTTCGATGTTCACGTCTTACTGCTCGGCATTATAAATTATTTGAACCACCCACAACTCGTGCAAACTATGCTTTAAACTCATTTATTTGTCGCTCTATGAAATTATATAATAAGTTTTTCTCAAGTATTGATTTATTTGATATGTCAATCTCCAAGTTTAGATCAGCCATTGCCAAATTAGGGACTACATAGTTTATAACATTGTAATGTGCTTCTTATTTTCATGAAACCTGTTCTTTTTTTTTTAATTTAATTAAAATTTTTTTAAATGTGTTTAATTAGAATAATAAATATACCAAGCCTATTAAATGTATAACCTATCAGTGGAAACTTTGTTGGCTTAAGTTTTTTTTATATTGTAATTAATTTAAATTGTAAATTGTGCTGTTTGCTTCCCAAATAAAGTAAAAATAAAAAACAATCAATTAAACTAGCCGGGCTTTAAACTCTGATTAAACTAATTTATAAACAAAAAATCGTCCAAAAAAGCCTAACAGACAATACACTTTTGGAAAAGTCAACATAGTATTTTACCATTAAATTTTCCCTATTAGGTTATCGTTTTAAAAAAGTGGAAAATTTTCTTTCACTGAACTTTCCATGATAGGATGATAGACAACTTTCATTAGATTGTAATCGATACAGTTTAGTCAATCGATCTGGGTAATCATAAATTTAGAGTAAAAGGAAAAGTTACAATATAATATTTTATTTCAGTGTAATAAGAAGGTTAACAGTCAAAGTTACGTTTTTAATCAACAGTAATAGTTTTAGTTTATACAATAATACGAGTAGGTCCTCACCAATATTAATCAAATTGGAAGCAATCCACAGTAATTACGCATTCTCCGACTCAATAACTATAATTGCTTAAACATATCATTTCTAAAAATGTTTCTTTTATATATTACTTTTTTAAATTAAACTACCAATTTAGATCCAGATAGCCATTTACAAGTTTACCCTTCTAAAACATATTGTTATTAACACCTTATCAAAATAATAATACACATTTTCTCTTTATTCATTGAAGAGGATTAAATCTAGCAAGATTATGTTACTTTCACTTAAATAATAAATAGATACGAATAGTTTTTCTCATTTCCACATATTGTCTCCACTACAACTAAGGAAAGAAGATATATGTGTTGGAAAGAAGTGGGAAAAATCCTAATGTGTATACTGTTAAAGTTAATATTTAGTATGAAACAGTTTACTTACAAAAAAAAATTCTTCCATGTTTTGGGAATATTTCACCAACTTGATGGTTCAGGCTAAGCGCGCCAAAGCAATATCACCTGTTTGGAATGAACTGCCTGCGTCTATTTTCCCTGACCAGTATAGTCCTAGTACTTTTAAGCGTCGAGTGAATAGGTTTCTCGTGGATGGACGTGTACCACCTTAGTCTTCATGGTCACTTAACATCAGGTGTCATGGAAGACAAACGTCCCATCCGTATTTATAAAAAAAAAAAACCTCTACATACTATTACATAATATAAAACAGAATAAATGCATCATTTCGTTTTTAATTAGAAATATTTCAGACAACGCTGCCATTAAAACATAGTGAGCAATTAACTTAGGAACTAAAGTTAACGTCCTCTAGGTCGTGAACACCTTGTTAAGTTTAACCACCGGTAGGTAAAGTGTCACATTGGCTGCGTAATAAACTGCACACAATGTTCAGTTCGCAGTTTCTTTAAGTTTATGTCGGGGTATAACTGTATTTTTAGTTAGATCACTGGTGTTTTGAAACGTTGAATTACCTGATAAAATGTTATAGATGGATAGTTGTTGTTTACTGTGGTAAGCACAATATTTGGTAACCATCACAGGTTAACAGACAAAAATGAATAACATTTAAAATATAGAGATAAGACTGAGCCATGCAGGTTCGGCTAAGAAAAGCCTTCCGCGTGCGGTAGAAAAGGTTTTTAATCCGAGAGCACTTTCTTTATCTGAATCTGGTGCCTTATGAGATCCTACCGTCAGGTCGATCTACTCAGATCTACAATTTAAAGTACAGTACAGTAACTAATTATGATACCTGCGTAGTGGATATTTCAAAAAGTCAAACGTGTCGCTTTAATGCTTCCTTTTAAACATTGTACACTACGGGTTGTCAACGAGTGGAACGAACACTGGTCCCTACACTTCAAGGACTTAAACTTCTACGAACACTTTAGTGATGGGGTAAACTTGTCTGCCTCAGACGCCAATGTTCCGTGTCTGGGTGTTCATCTATTTTTGTATATATATTCTAGGTTCCCCCCTAGTTCGCTACATGGTATCCCATAACACAAGCTATTATTTTATTATTTTATTATTTATTTATTTATTTTATTCATTTATATTTTCTTAATTCATTTTCATGGATTATGATATACCTATAATATACATATAAGTGTTTGACCGCGATTCATAATATATTTTATTTGTTTTTTGTGTAAAACATACAAAGGAATTCACTTAATGGCTATCTGATAAGTATTAACAAACATCATCGCTATGATGAATATGTCCCGGCAATATTTTGTCACCATCTTCCTTCCTACACCTTTTTACTCCAATATTTAACCTCGCATTCTCTAACCGTCACTGCCAATAACATCAAATACAAATTTCGACTCCAATAGAAAAATACTTAAAATAAACTAAGAAAACTTAAGCAGCCAAGTAGAAAAATCCTGAATAGAACTGAAACTAAGTAGGACTGTCTCACAAATATACAACGAATTTCTGTAACAACCTCATTATAAGACGTTCAGCCTTCTGTACACGCCGTTATACAAAGGCTCTGGGGTAAGTGCTTGGTACTCGGAACACTAGAATACAGCCAGTTTTTCAAGTAATTGTATAGCTTTGAATGCGAATTTCCTTTGAATTCTATTTTTGCATAGCTATTTCACTACTTGCATTCGTTTTACAAAATGTGTAGAATCTGCTTCGCGATTTTATAGGCGTTCCTCTTATGAGTTTTAACGAGTTTGTTTACAAACAAGTTTCACTTTTTTCTTTTGAATTTTGATTAGAATGAAAATCAATGATATGAAAAGAATGATTTCAAGGTTATATAAATATCACATCATAGATATATCATATTATGTTCTCCTATTAAAAGGCTCCGGCTCAACTTGTTGTTGCAACAAGATGTTGCAACCCTGATGTTCTACCGACACCAAATTCATACGATTTTTTTATTTGAAACTTCAGGCAGTAAGGTTAAAATCTAATATACCTACTTGTACTTAAAAATATCTTAGACCATCCGGATTTTCTTCTAGTGATTATATTGTACTCGTATATTCACAGAAAAGTCTTGAATTCTAATATTACTAAATTCGCTTTTGACTTTCTTATCTCCCTGGCCCTAAGTAGACTTATGAAGCTGGAAGAATACATTAAATAGAAGTTTTTTAATCAAATTTCATGTTTTTAAACTTGATATTCCTGTCACTCACGAATACACTTAATAGATTGATTGATTCCAGATGTATTGTCACTTATAGAAAAGAGTAGCTATTTTGCTCGGTTTTCACGCGCAATTTCGAATCTGGATTAGCCTATGTGCTATTCTAGACACTATCACTATGCCCAATTTTATTCAAATCCGTTGAGCCTTTCAGTCTTGATTGAGGAACAAACATACAGACATCCATCCAAACATTTATTTATAATATTAGTGAGATGGCGACCAGAGAAAACTATAATACCAAACCCTTTGGAATACAGAACCTAAACGAAAATGTTAATTCTTGCACCACGTCATTCTGGAAACCAAATCTTTTTGGCAAGAATATGTTTCGTATTTCCGGGATTTATGTTAGCCTGTACTTGATAGATTCCGATAGGGTTCAAAGTTCTCTATGGCAGGAAATGTATTTCGACGTTTTCTACTTTTCGCTGCAGAAGTAGCTGTCTTGTGGAGAACAAAATGCTACACGAATATTGAAATCGCAAAATGTGAGCGCAAAATAATACAATTTATCTACCGTTCAGAATCTTACGCAAGCTTATAAATTTCCAAGGAAATTCATAAATTTACAGTTCTTGTTACTTTTCTTGTTGCTAGGGTATTTTTAAGTCTCTGGCCAATTAAGCAATAAGTATGTTTATAGAAACTATTTTTGCAAAAAAAAGGTATGTATTTTTGACTAGTCAATGAATATGTAAGCAAAGTATGGTCACTCTAGATGAATGAATACCATTAAAAATAAAGACGGCCACGCGCTACTTCAAAACATATTTTAGTACGACGTCTTAGTATTATCCAACGTAACCAATAAAAGGCCGCGTGGTAATATTGTACCGTGCGAAGGGTGTTCGTCAACAGCGACTATTTGTAAAAGAGTTTGTGGTGCCATCTTTAGTTTTATACTGAGCAAAACTTCAATAAATATGCATTTAGTACGTTTATATTGTATCAAAGGACATAAGATGTCTATCCGGTGACAAAAAAAATTGATTTGCTTAAGACAGCTCGATTACGTGACGCCCACGGTGACGCCACAACAAATACACGTGGCCTTGGCGTAGGATTATTTAAAAAGATTTAGTTCTATGTACAATATAAGCAATTATTCTATATATTTCTAGATTTAAGAACCTTTGGATGTGCCTAATTGTTTCAACCACCACCTTTATATTAGTACTCTTTAATATATTCATAGTTAAATATGAGGGTCCGCAATATAACACAAAAAAAAAACATGTTTTTTTGTTTATTAATTTTTCATAATATAATGGGATATAATTGTCACACATATAGGATTTTTGTCATATTGGTTCTTTTAACGGAGGCTTTTAAAGTTACAAGTGTAGCGGGTTCGATTCCGAACAAAAAAAGTGTTCCGGTTCTGAGTGTTTATCCATATATGTCTTTATATTCTAGGTTCTTCCCTAGTTCGCTACATCCCTAGGTATCCCATATATTTTGGGCCATGTAGAAGGTGTTATGACACCTGGTAATTAACTATTTATTCTGAGCGCAATGAAATTTAGGAGCAAAATAAATAAAACCTTTATTATAAGTACCTATAAAAAGTTATCAGTGAATATTGTGATATCAAAATTCGCCCCAACACCTTCATTTACATTAAAATCTCCACTGAAGTGCTATTTATAAATTCTAATGGAAGCCACTATCAGTTTTACTACACTTGTTGTTATAGAAATTCTCTTTGAAATTTCAGCTTTGACCTAATTAAGGCCAGGTTTACAGCTTCAAAGTCACTTAGTATAATGTTTTTATAGCCTCAACCACTGAGGTCGTTCTAGTGTTAATTACGTGTGCTTTGGACTGGAATTAATTTATTTTGTCAATAATGGGTACTTGTTAACGCCATTAACTTAGACAGGTTAATTTTACTATCTTCTATAACCTTACTTTGTAGATTTCACTTTATGTTATAATTAAATGTTAAAATCTATGCAGAGTTGAAAAGGCATAATTTTAGTCCTGGCTTTCAAGCCCAAACTATTCAAACTATTAAAATAATGAAAAGATTAAATACATAAATGATAATTCATTTGATGAATATTGCGTAAGTTTTGTTGTGTAATCGGTAAATCCAAACAAATAAAATACGACACTAGAAATACGAGACGAAAAAAAAACAATATTTAAATGGAATACACAAAAATAAACCTCTTCCTCCAGTTAAATCAAGTAATATTAAGGTTCTCGTAAGAACGACTGCAGCTACGGGGTGGGTTTCCAATAGCGGTCTAAACCAAAATAACTTGCATTCATGAATATATAGCTGATATTAAAAACCGAAGGGCAGCAAAGGCTTATTAATTTAGGGCCGCATAGGGTCGGATAGACCTACCGCCCCTACATATACTGTGGCGTAGATAGGGACACCTCAGGGTCGGTCCGGCTAATTAATTAACATCTTACAAAGAGAATCTGCCACCTATAATTACGGCTCTAGCAGTGAAATGTTTTTAAAGAGCCAGCTTGCTTTCTATACAGAGTGACTGGTGACTTACATATTGAAGGAGAAGCACTCTGTTCTGTACTTAATTCTGTCTGATCATATTCATGTGATAAAAGTAAAGTAGGTACTTAATTTTTCACTAGAATTCCATATCCTACTAATATTATAATTGTCAAAGTGAGCACGAATAAAGGTAGTCTACAAAGTAAATATAACTCTTCTTGCGCGATTTAATCGACGTACAGCGACATCTATCGAATAAAAGCAAACAAAAATTTTGTGTATTATAAATGTGAAAGTTTGAATGGATGGATCTATCCATGTCTGGATGATTGTTACTCTTAATAGATTTGAATGAAATTTACATGAAGTTTACAGTCTGGAATAGCGAATAGGCTACTTTTTAACTCGATATTCCCGCAGGATTTGAAATGGCGCGGGTAAAATAAATAAATAAATAAGTAAATAAATATAAAGACATTACTACACTTTTCCCGACGCGCTGCACTGCCTCAGACACCACGCACGCAGTAGTGTTCCCGCCACACGCACTCCGCCACTCGCTAAGTATCTATTGTATTACGCTTATGTAACCATGCGTTGCGTAATGAATTCTTCAACTTTCGGTTAAGTTTACATAAAAATAAATGAATCGTGAAATTCAAGACAATTTAAAATAAAACACCAACCTACAGATTTTTTTTTTATAAGTGACTAAACCCGCGTTTGACCTCAATCTCACCTGATGGTAAGTGACGATGGTCGAAGATGAAAGCACACGGGTTTAGGAAGGAACTAGCTCTTTATACAATATTGCCGGAACACATTACCGCCGGAGCGGTAACATTTGGCGGCAGACTTTATATAAAGGGTGATCGCTTCTGGCGGACCCAGAAGGGATCCTACCACCAAGCAAAATTCTAATTCAAGACAATTTAAAATAAAACACCAACCTACAGATAAACCTATACTGCTTTTTCTAACTACTATCTATGACTAGAAATAAACGCCTACGAAGATACTTTTAGACTGATTATATCGCCAGTAACCGACGTTGAAGTGGGTTCCGTCGACTGTCCCTACATATTGGATAAGAACCTTCAGTGTTGCCAGGTAAATTGAGTCTAGGTACTTGCAGGATTTACGTGCTTTTTGAAAAGGTTCACAAAGACGCGTTAAAGGCATTTTATTTATGAGGGTTAAGTTATTCGGTGATAAATGGGATTAAAGTCTTGTATCTGTGAATGAATGGAGTTGCAAATTGAGACTGGACTTAAGAGTTATTGAATTTGGAGGAACAAACATGAAATTAAAACAACAAAACTGTCAAAGGAAAACTTACTTAATAAATTATTTAAACTCAAAATCACTTGTTTTTTTTTATGAACAACTACAGCACAAAATTATTTTAGTGAAAAAAACTGTACAGTAAAAAATATTCTTAAATTTTCTTATTCTTAAAACTTTATTTCCATTCTCGCAGCAAGGCAGGTCAAGGACAGGGTTCACCGTGATGACATGACAAACCCACTAAAGGTAGATTGTCATTACGTGACAAAGTATTTAAATTAAGAAGAAAAAGTATTCAGTATGAAATGTGTTAAAAAAATATATTATTTATAAGAAAGAAGCTCAATTTTAAAAACACTCCGAGTCAACCAAGCGTCACTTAGGTTGACTTTTATCGGGAGTGGTAAAGATATGCTTCGCCGACCTTACACGGAGGCACTTGCACAGAACTCTACATATTTTATTTTTGACGCTTGTTCTAAATAAAAAGTATTTAAATTATTCGCTATGACTTTCCTATAAGCGCTGTTTGATCTGTGTTTAAATAATTTATTATTTATACCAAAGAAGCTCAATTCGAAAAAAAATAATATATATAATTTTATTTTTCATTATGTTAACATACATTAAGCAATTGTATAGTCGTATTTGTCAAAGATTTTAGTTATTTGCACACGATTATGGCGACATGATTGATTTGGGTATTTACGGGACATTCTACTAATTCCACTGTGGTATCTATTTACGAATCTTTCGGGTCAGATAGTGCGTGTTAGGGCGAATAATAAATAATACACTTTATTCGGTAGACATTAAAATTTCATATAGCATGAACTGACTCATTGAAATCATTGAAGTCAGTAGCCTAAACATAATTAAACTTCGTATAGGTAACCTTAGGTTAACCTACATAAACTCAGAAAAATAGAGTTGCCAATTCAAGCAATAAGAATAACAGAACTAACTTATTACAACAGCAAATTTTGTTCCATTATTCATAGTCAGAAATACTTCGGTATTTTCGAACGTAGAATTTTTCCTGCTTTAGAAATAACAGAAATGTTCCAATTTCACGGTTTGCTCGTTTTATTTAGTTCTATTTTCAGAATATTTCTGTGAAATTGTACATAACCTATTTTAATTTTAAAACGTTCCGCCAAGTACCTACAAGATTTAGGTTACATCTATATCCACAGGCTATCTATTTATTTGCACTTTTAAAAATGTATTTACTGTCATATCATGATTTAGTTTTTAATCTCAAATCGAAAAACAATAGACATGGCATGTACCCGAATTCAAATATAGTTAGTATGCAATTGCTGCCGTATTTAAACTCTTATTTTTTTAATATGGCAACAGTTTTCATACCACACATTTAGCCACAAATAATTACTTATCAAGAGCTTTTAGTAAAACTTACATAGCAAAACCGACCTTTTAAAAAAAGCAAAATGTCATTTAGAATTATTTTAGAATAAAGTTTAATTTCGCCAAGACCTGTTTCAAAATTCTTAACAAAATGCTGACCTTAATTGCTTCTCATTTATTTTAACGACTTATTAGCAAAAGCTGCCATTTTAGGTGAAAAAAGAATTTAGTAACCGTACTTAGTTGAATGTTTTTGGAGATAAGGAAAAATGTTGGACGGGTCAAGGTTGCTTTTTATTCGTGTTAGATTCGCCTTAAGCCTCTCTCTTAAAGAGATGATAAGGAATGACAGGAAAAATTAAATAATAAAGCCTAAGAGAATTATAACTTTTCATAGAACTTTACTGAACATTTTGGATAAAAACAACTTTCATGGTGTACCTTACCTAGGTACTTTACCTATTTGCTCAATTAACTTTGTAACTAGATTCAATAAGTAAGAACTATCTATACATATAATAAAATGGTAGGAAAGTCAAAACTGTACATTGAATATTTTTTTAAAAGAATACTTGGGGTATGATCTACAATCGAAACAGAAACAAAAAATATAGTTTTTAGAATTTTTGTCTGTTTGTCTGTTTGTCTTTCCGGGATAAACTCAAAAAGTACTGCATGGATTTACTTCAAATTTGGCATGAAGATAGTTAAGAAGTCGGGTCAACATATAGGCTACATATTATCACGCTAGCAGTGTTATAATCGTAGGTGCGTTTGGTGCTGCATAGCGTTCACGCAGACGACGTCGCGGGCAGCAGCTAGTACAAAATAAAATCGCCCAGGATTCAAACTCGAATCCCGATTGAGCTCGAATTTAATAAGTATTATTCTCAAAATTTTATTTCATTTTAAAAAGGTGAATTTAAAAGTGCTGCATAAGATGAATATTTACGTAAATTTTAAAACTATAGTGTAAATTCCGCAGCAACAGCGAGCATTGAGCCAGCTTTAAAAAATACTCTACATTTAATAATATAAAAATGGCAATGTTATGAATTTCCATAAGTGTTATTATAGGCCAGCTGTATGCATTTTTAAAAATAATTTGTGTGGGTAGATGTCGAAAAACTCATAGCTAGAAATGGATGATCGCTAATAATATTAAAATTCATCGTTTCTTTTTTCCCTGGCTGAATAGCAGGTTTATGCAATAAATACCTAAGGTTGCTGGAGCGCCGGTTGGTGGAGGTCTGAATTTTTAGAGTGCCTATAATAGCTTTTAATAGGTACCAATCATGCAGGACCTACAACTTAACGTGCAACTGCCATCCGAAACAAGGGAATACTTGTGAGTTCGGCGGCCGTCAGCGATCTTTTTAGCGACCGGGCCGAACATTATGCCAAAGTTTTTAAATGTTCCCAAACAAGCCAAAATTTGCCGACACAATATAGCAGATTGACTTTTAGATTTTGGACTATTATTGTCAATGAGTAGGTTATTTACTTAAATTTTAATTTCAGAATACTGTCACCCGTACGAGCCGTTCAAGTGTCCGGTAGATGGCAACTGCATCTCCATCCAGTACCTGTGCGACGGCGCCCCCGACTGCATCGACGGATACGACGAGGACTCCAAGCTCTGTACCGCTGGTAAGTAAATATAGGGTTAACAAGTCCTGTGTACTGTACGGATAAAGCTAAAGTGGTTATTAGATTTAAAGAGGAGCTTAAATAAATGTTGAAATATGTGACACCAAAGAAATATTTTTACCTAAACTTTTTTTGGAGACCACACATGGGATATCCTAGTAAAGACTGGGACCCGCGCCGCGCTACATTAAAAAAAAATTGTTATCTTTTGCTGGCACTCATAATGCTCACATCAAACGCAGACGAACATACGACGGCTGTACGGTTTAGGCCGACGAATTAATTGAAATCGCGTATTGTATGGCGTAATTATATAAAATCAATCAAATCGGTTCTTTAAGTCTTTAAAAGAGATGTCTCGCCTAGGAAACTGTACAGCATCTCAAAAAATTGAAATAATATTACTCTTTCTATGAAAAATACTTATAATGCGATATACCAAATAGTTCTGTGGTTCAAAAATAAAAACAAATCCATATTACTTACGTAATTTTCATATTATTCGTCATGTTTTTTTATGTTGCAATAATACTGTTTATTTTTTGTTTGAACCAAAATACAAAGTAATTCTGTAGTAATTTGTGTGTTAAAAACTGTTCTTCACGTGTATAACTATAATTTCGCTTGGTGTACATAGTCCTAGCCAAGGCTCCATACAATCATGGGACATCTCTTTTACTTTTATCACAAATGGTGAAAACTAAAAACAATATTTTATGAAGCGCTTTTCAACTACTATGCGTACCTTTAAGGTTAATTTTTCTGTTCATATTAAGTTAAAAATAAATGAGTCACCCTTAGGTCATCCATCGGTCACTGCTGGGGCATGAACCCTAATCCGTGGGATCACCTGAACTTTACATTAGTATCTTTTAGCAGCACATTTTCACTCATATTTCATTGGATTATTCCATCATTATTTTAATGTTGGTTTATGAAAGCTCTTGGGTATTTCACGTCGCTGAAAGCTTTTGTAATTGATAATAAGTTTTATTAATAACTTACTGGGTTTAGATGAACACGAAATGTAAGTACTGAAAGATATTAATGGAACATTTTTTTTTTATTTCTTATATTTCTTCCAGTATATGTAGGTTTCTATCTAAGAATGTAACATTTGTTACATATACGTTCTCTAAGATATAATATCTCATTATAATGGCGGTAAAATTTAAGCGAATCATAAAAATTGCCTGATTCTTTTTTCAAAAGTAATGCACAAAGGACAACATATGTGTTTTACAAACTTTCATACATTAGCAGCGCGTTCAAACTAATTGGCTTTATTAGCTATGTTTGTGTGAAAATATGAAAAAACTCAAAATAATTTTCTACTTACTTCCAGATTTTTAATTATTTTTACTTTTGTTTTTTTGTGTGTTAGTTACGCGAATATTTGGTTAGTTATGGATTAGTTCTAATGGTTAGGTTAGGTTGACAAAAGATACTTCAAAGGGGTCCCATACAAATTTCATCAGAATCAATAAAGAATTATGTATACCACCCAGTCTCCCGCACACATACAATATGCATACGTATTGTATGTGTGCCAGAGACTGGGTGGTATACATAGTTCTGTTGCAGTCTGATTTTTCAATAATTTGAAATTTTTCATAAAAACGGATATAAAGGACTTGAAAATGTTGGTAAAGTTTCCGTAATCCAATTTGTTTTTCTAAATATAAAATATGTCTATCACTGCATCCATATAAAACCTACAGTGCCTAGATCTCAATACATAAATAAAAAGCTACCTCTTTAATACATTTACCATATAAATCATAATCTAACAGAAAATTCATAACAATTATTTATGTATTCATACTTCGTCTGGGTAATACTTGCCTCTATACGCTCCCCGAAATAAATAAACCTCCACGTATAAATCAAATTATTAAATCTGCTTTTCATTTTGAGCACGAAATTCAATTTTCGGAAAGCTTTAGTTCCCAGTAAATGTTCAAAGGTAAAGGAGATTTCAACTGAGAAAATCTTTGAAAAGGATAATTTAATCTAAGTATTATATTGTAGTTTAACACAGTTAATACTACTTCATATTATAAAACAAAGCACTCTGTCTGTCCGTTAAAGACTACGCAACGGATTTTAATATGGTTTTCAACAATGGACGATTCATAAGGTTGGTTGAATTAAAGTTATCATGGATTGAATTAGACGTTGCTATGCAGAAAACCATCGCAGCTACTAGGTTATAACCGCTAAGTTAATTCCACCATTTCAAAACAATAGTGATGCAGAATTTAGACGACCACTTTGACGATGGGGTAAACTTGTCTTCCTCAGGCGCCAGTGGTTGCGGGTTCGTTGCTCGCACGGAACAAGAAAAAAAAAGGTTCTGTGGTGTCTGGGTGTTTCTCTATTTATGTATTTATATTACATAGTTCGCTACATGGTATCCCATAACACAAGCTACGCTTAGTTTGGGGCCATGTAGTCAGTGTGATTATCTGGGAATTTTATTTTATGTGTTGTATGTGTTGTAGGTTCGTCTTTACCACATAGAAATAAGCAGTGAATCGAAAACAAACAATAATTGCATACTTATATTGTGTGTTATAGAATAAGGGAATGAACAAGATAACTTCGCTAAAGTAGTTTTATTAAAGTTACTGGTTCATAAGGATGATTTGATCAGTCGCACGTGACCACGGGGCCTGCAAAGTCACCGACTCGTCGAGTTAAAATGTAGAATATAAAATATATGGATTTTTCTAGGTAGACCGAGACAGCCTACGTACTTCTATCTTTTTTCCTGTCTCAGAAGTAAAACAATTGTAATTCTAAGATTTTTTAACTGTTTTACGTTTACGGGGAATAGTGAATGGTTTATAAGTATTAGAGAAACCGATCCCTTGATACTGAATGTCAGATAATTAGCGTCGATATGGTACAGTAAGAAAACTAAACATATGTTACGGGTAATTTTAGGAGATGCAGTAAACCTTTTTTTTTTTTTTTTTTTTTACTTGAGGAAAACGTGCTATCACGTCCCCGACCGCCCAAGGGGGAGCGACGGGGTATGTGGGGATGATCCGGCAGAAGGCCAGACCTACCCACTAAAAACCTCAAGGTGTACCTCATCTGCCATAGATGGAGCCCACGGTACCGCCATTGGCATTACCCGCGAGCCCCGGCAGATTGCGCTCAGCCTTAGCCAAGCGCCCCCCACGTGGGAAATGGTCCAGCACACGAAACCATTTCCCCACACATAGCCCTAATAGCCGCAGCAGGTCCCCTCACCCGCTACGGCTGGCTATCGGGAGGGAGAAGGTGAGCGTATCTCCTTCTCCGTCCCCCCCTCCGCCTACGGCGGATCGGTGCCGAAGAGGCATCATCCTCCCGGCACCGCTCCGCCGCCTCCTTCTGCGACATTACGTCCTCGCAGAAGGAGGTCATGGCCGCCCAAGCCTCTCGACTCCCTAACATGGCTTTAACCACGCTAGGGAGTGAGAGGTCCTCTCCGACGACAGACGTCAACTCATGCCGCAGCCGACCCCACGCCGGACACACCACTAAGGTGTGTTCCGCCGTGTCGTCGGCCGCCCCACAATGATGACACTCTGTCGTCACCTCCCTCCGGGCGACCCTGTGCAGGTAGTGACCGAAACAACCATGTCCGGTCAATACCTGCACAAGGCGGAAGGTCAGAGTCCCCCACCTTCGCTGCACCCACACAACGAGGACCGGACGAATCGCATCGATCGTCCAGGCCCCGTAAGCGGGCGCGACGAGGGACTCTTCCCACCCCCTAAGAGATGCAGTAAACCTAGGTTTACCTGGTTCTACCAATGATTACCTAAGGTTGTTGGGTAATGTCCAAATAATATAAATTTGTAATTCGGGCTTTATCCACTCATCTACTAACTCTTCTTTGTCTACTCAACTTTTCCGCCGCTGAAGCGGCCGCCAAAAAGCGGAAAAAATATCGCGATTTAGAGCCAAATTATTACTTTGTGCCCCTCGCTTTTGAGACCTCAGGGTGTTGGAGGTCAGAGGCCTTCATAAAGAAGATTGGTTGCCGATTGAGGGATGCCCGCTCTGGGTCTTACTTGGCGCAGAGGTTGTCCATTGCCGTACAGAGAGGCAATGCGGCTAGTGTGATGGGTACCTTTGCGCCCGGTATGACTCGGGGAGGCCTCTTCAATTAGAAGAATAGGTTTATTTTTGTATACAGGGTATCCAGTAAGTCATGGATCAACGGAATGTTGGTAATAGAGGGGATTAATAGCTAATAGGAATACAAAGTTTTATTGTCCTAGGCCAAGTAGTTTTATAGTTATAGTTATTTTTTGTATTTTGTAAAAATTGACATAATGTGAACAAAAAAATTAAAATTTCCAGGAAAAACTTTAATAAAATGTTATTATTTTTTTTCTTAAATGTTAAGTAAACATAAGTTATCCTAAATAAAAGGCTTTTTATTCCTAATTATGGTCGACAAAAAAAATATGTGCTAAAACATATGAAAAGTTTGAATTACAAAATTCGCAATGTAATATTTGAACGAAGCTAGAATAAAAAAAAAATATGGTAACTTCTTGGCCCATTTGCTGAAAAATATCTACAACTAACACAGATTCCAAAATGGTATAACAATGCTACATTACATAAAGTTAAAAGGATAAAAACTGGTATTAAACAGAGCAAATCAGACGTAACGATATTATGAATAGTGAAAACTTTAGACAACCCTATTACATTAGTATTTCAAAAAAGGAACGGTGTTTGGAAGGAGTTCGAGTTTAAAATATAATAAGTATAACTAACACGAAAAAAAAACCATTTAGGTATAAAAAAATTGTTTCATTTAATGATCGTTAAATTACAACCCCTATAGACTATTTAAAGCTAACAAAACTTCCATTACACGACCTCTACGTTTTAATTGGTTAAGTTCTTGATTGCATCGACAAAGGTAATGGTCAGTTTGGGAAACTTTTCTTAACCGAGTCGGGTCCAGTTCTTAACTGGGTTAGGTACATCTTAACTCTAGTGTGTGTTTTCACAACTCCAGATAACTAAATTGAAGCAAGATAACTAAATCATGAATTAATATTGTTTTTTGCTATTTGTCAAATCTTAATTTTGATTAATTACCGATAGAATCGAAATGTACTGAAACGTCGAATTAAAATGCAAACTATCAAATGTTAAAATTGTGTCAAATTGTATTTAATAAAAAAATTTGCTATTGCTTCTATAGTTGACAACTGGCTGGCGTGATGTAAAAACATTGTTTTCTAAAGGTACGCGCCAACTATGGGCGTGGATCCATCACTACGGCATCACGCCGTGCCGTTTCACGGCGTACGGCACCCCGCCGCACCGTTCCACGGCGTCGTCCACAGCGCACTGCTCTGTGTTTCATATTTGCTCTTTTTAAAATTATCTCACACACACAGTGCGGACGGAAGTGACGCAACTGACACGTTTAGCCGTAGACTGTTTGTACTCAAGATCTGCCAATGCGCACCGGCCCAGAGCCCTTCACAATCTGCTAAGTAAGCATTTCGAGCTCTTAAGCCGGAGTTCCTTGTACCAAAATTCGTACATTTCTGTAATTTTTTTTTTCGTTAAATACTATTCATAGCACAACGTCTCTAAGAAACGTTATTTAGGCTACATAAAATGGTGTGGATATTTAATATATTGATTTATTATTATTATTTCCAGCTAAAAGACCTCCGGTAGAAGAGACGGCTTCATTCCTGCAATCACTCCTGGCGTCGCATGGACCGAACTACTTGGAGAAGCTGTTCGGCAGCAAAGCAAGAGATGCTCTGGAACCATTGGGCGGTGTCGAAAAAGTCGCCATTGCACTCTCAGGTGACGGTTCCTTTTTTATTATTTTACTAATTTTATCCAGACTTCCATGCTCCCAGCGTAAGAAAAACATAGAATGTGCCAGCTGCTTCTTTTCCTGGGCATACTTTAAAAGTAATTTAAAGGACAGAGGTTTTACTAGAGGTTTTTTTTGTGGATGACAGGCTGACCCCCGGTCACTGCAATAGTCTCTATCCACCATTATACTGCCTCTAAATTTCTCAAACGTGACATCAAATGGTTTTATAACCTCTGGTGTTCTGCCTTATGGGGGATACAGGCGTATAGTTATGTATGTGTGTATGTGCTTAGTACAAATTCGCCTAATATTAAGCCTATCAGCAACTAACAAACACAAACACTTCAGCTTTGTCATATTACTTATGCAAATATTGCGCGTGGAATATCAAAGTCTAAACGCTTTGATCGTTCCCTTGTGGTATTGTTCATCAAGATGTGAAATCTACACGTGCTTGTATTTCTATTCTGTATGATTGTACACTAATGGCAGAAGATTACTTAGCCTATTAACGACCAAATTATTAGAACCCGTATGTGTTAATGTTACGCATAACTTCTTGTCATAATTTGACAAATAATTCCGCTGCTAGTAATATTCGAAAACAATGCCCGCTAAAGACAATAAAGTGCACAATTTTGAAGTAACAGTTTTAATCATCAACACATACACTGATTGAACTCGCATTGTATATTTTGATATCGTGCAGGATCAAAGAGCAAAAATTCAATAGTAAATAAGTTTCCTCTAATATATTAAATACCCGACATATTTTTAAGGTTTTTATCGTATATAATACCAATCTTAAGGTCGATTTTAAATCCGGTTATAAAAAGTTTATCCAGTTTTATACTATATTACATCGTAAAACTCAAGACAAACTTCTTTACATTCCAGAATCTCAAACCATCGAGGACTTCGGCGCCGCTTTACACCTGATGCGATCTGACCTGGAACACCTCCGTTCCGTCTTCATGGCTGTGGAGAACGGCGACCTTGGCATGCTGAAGTCCCTGGGCATCAAGGACTCGGAGCTTGGAGACGTCAAGTTTTTCCTGGAGAAGCTGGTGAACACCGGCTTCCTCGACTGAATAGCACCGGAGTCTGCTTCTGATCACTACCATGTCGTCCAATTTGCCCCTCTCAGCCCCTCATTCTATAGCTACCTTCCCTACGACCCTATGAGATATAAGAAGAAATAACTTCTTCCATATTTCCTCTTTCTTCGTCCTGTGAGCTTGTGACTTTTCAGTTGTTATTACTCCAAAAAATTGTTAGAATCATGAATTGATAATTACCGGCCACGTAGATTCAACTCTGTTTCTAACAATGACTTCTGATTATTTTACCATCGCAATTTGTATAGCTAATAGGTAGATAAATAAAATGTGATGTATTAATTTCTTAACTAAGCTAAGTTATATTTTTATAGATGTTGCTTTTTAGATTTTTTATAATTCAAATAGTTTTGAAAATAAGTAAACCAAATTCAGGGAGAGAAAACGCGTCCAAACCATTTTGAGTATTAAAAACTAAATTGAGAAAACCTTTCAAATGAAAATGATGCTGAGAACGTTGAAGATGCAGTTGAGAAAGAAATTAAAATTGGTAAAATATCTTTTGGTGCTCAAAATGGTTCCCTGGTGTTATTAGGAGTAAAAGGCGTATTTTGAATGTTGTCCTCTTTCGTAACCAATCCTCGTACCCCTTAAACGATCAGTGGCGACTCCAGTGGACTAAAGTGTGTGTCCTAAGCGAGATATAAAGCTGTTTATCTTATAAATTACATTACAATGCAGTATCTCCTTAGATTGTACTTAAAGTAAATGTTTACGAATCTTGAAAAGAATGCATG
The DNA here is from genome assembly GCA_944452665.1 of Stenoptilia bipunctidactyla. Lineage (NCBI taxonomy): Eukaryota > Metazoa > Arthropoda > Insecta > Lepidoptera > Pterophoridae > Stenoptilia > Stenoptilia bipunctidactyla. Next base: position 20,102,309 of record OX101742.1, read on the forward strand.
CGCTTTATATCTGGCTTGTAAGTATCCGGAATAGGACCATGGAAACATATCATTGTGAACGTAGATGTAGACAAATACATATCATAGTTGTAAACGTAGATTAAAAAGTACAATTATTTTAATATTTACCGTATTGTAGAAGTATTGAAAATTTTATAGATCCTTTTAAATCTTACAATCATTGAAATTTATATGCTATCTAAGTACTTCAGAATAGAAAGATGTTGAACGGTGCTGCACTGATCCCGATACATATCAAAATTAATGTGATTTAAAACAAAATATTGCTTAGGTTATATGTGTTGATAAATTTTACTATTAAGATAAAGAGTATAAAACTCTCTACGTAGTATATAATGATCAAATCATGGATGTTAAATACTTTAAAATCTAATTAACTTTTTCAAGAGTTACAAAGATTTAAATGACAAATCTTTCCATTGGTTGGAAATTAAATACAAATTAAAAAAATGGAATCGCAAATACAAGTTGGCGCAATGCTACACTTTCAACGTTAGTCTTTTAGATAAACTTTTATATACTTTTGTCAAATGCGGGCTAAAAAACAACGAATTACTGAATAATTAATGTGTGGGTTTAAACTATGAGTTTGAAAACCATGCTTGAAATTACAGGCACATGGTTTGACGATAGTTGGTAAGGAAAAAGAATGAGAGCACGAAGGACTATTGGCAAATTTGTTACTTTTTCAGCTTTTAAATTAATGAATTGTTAAGTCTTCTACGGCGAGTATCAAATGGATACAAATTATTCAAAATATACCTCTACTGTTATTTTATTTTATTTTCCTCCTTATTCACTACTGTAGCCGCTGGCACGGGTTTTTGTTTCGAACTATATCTAACTATTCTTTTAATTATAATAAAGTCTTCGTCAAGTTTCCCTTGTTACGGAAATTAGGTACTGTTTCTGTTTATAATTTAACCAGTAGGTATATTCTTGGATATTTTGTATTGAAATACAAAATATCATACCTACATATGTCGCATGCCGTGGAAAGTTGATTAAATTTAAAGCTGTAGGTATAACAAGATCTATTTCACGTGTTAATCATGGGATGTAAGTTTTTGTAAGAGTAAGTAAGGTATAGCACAGATTATATTGCGAGAGTATCATGTAAATCCTCGATAGTTGAAGAAAGGAGATGGAATAACAAGAACCTAAGAGATAGAGATGGAAACAGACAAATGCCTGTATTTGCCAGAAGTTATAGCAAAATCACTATGTAGTTATTAAAATCAAATGTATTATGGATTGTGACTCTTGTCTAGTCTAGAAGAGTTATTAGATAACTTGCATCAGATTTCTGTACTTTAAGGTTAGCATAGCAAAGTTTTACTGTCTTAATATATATTACTTCATACTTAATATATTTTACTATGTACTTATAAATGGCTTGTTGTCCTTATAACAATAAATAAAAGATTTAATCATCTTTTAATCGAGTTTCATTTCTTATAATTGATTGAATCAGACGTTGCTTTGCGGAAATCCATGACAACTACTATAACTTTGTTACCTTGCTAATCCGCGACTCGTACTTGAACTAGTGATGCAGAATTTTCGTGCGTTGGTTCACCGCCTTCCCTACCTTAAGCAAGAAGCAATCAATGCAATAAACACACACTTGGAATACTGTAACCCACAAGCTACCACCGCGTGGTACCGCCGCGTCGCGGAATTAGCAAGGTAACTCAGTTATAGTAGTTTTCATTTCTTAGTTTTAATATGATTCCCTGGACGACAAAGACGACAACATCCCGAGTCAATTTAGAAAAGTTACTTTCCTATAGCGCCCCAGCTCGGAATCGAACACCCAACCAATACACCACGGGGGCCATCAAATAAAATAAATAATTAAAACCCCCAGAAAATCGCACCAACTAAATGGCCTCAAAATGAGCATAGCTTGTGTTATGAGGAGATACCATGTAGCGAACTAGGGGGAACCTAAATATACCTAGTCGGGTCATAATTGCTGCTAAAACTTTACACGACAAATTAGTATTTTCGAGTCCATTCCGCCAAGTTCGTATATTTACGACTAAAAACCACCATTCATTTCAAATCTTTTTTTAATTTAATATCGCTGTATTATATTTAAAAAATGTTAATATTTGGTAAATGGTTAATCAAGTAATCATTTACAATTGATTATACTTAAGTCTCTTAATTAGAAAACTTTAAAAATATGTCAGAAGTTAGATAAATTACTGATATTATTATTAGAAAATTGCATTGATGGCCAGCACCATTGTCGGAATAATCCGACCATAGGGACGGGGCATAAGCAAAGATTTACTGATACGAAAATCCACTTAAGTAAAAATATTTCTGTTTATACTGAATATTTTTTAATAAATAAATTAAAACAATTAAAGCAATCGTTACTATAGAAATAAATATGTTTAAATTCTTTGACTGAGTTGATGATTCCCATTCCTAGCGTGCATGTTTAGAAACGAATTTTGTTAGTACCTACACCCAGCGCCACGGTCGGAAAACGACGACCGCTTCTAACGTTATAAACGAGTGCCACCTAGTGGAATTTTCCATTAGTGTTGTGCTTAACCGAAAAGGTATTATGTTCGTGTTATCGAAAAATGTGATTTAACCACATTAAAAGATGTAAACTTCATCACAGTATAAAGTTGTAACTACACAGAATAATGATATATGATACGTGTTGTGTTAAATGAACCTTGTACTGAATAAATGTATGGGAAGTCAGTCCATGCTAAAGCAAGACCGCTCCCACCTCACCGTTATGCTAAGGTAAAGGAAGAATTTAGGCTTATGCAACAGTAAGGGATTTGTAGACCGTCGAAAAGTGCGTGGACGAGCCCTCTACATGTGGTACCTAAAAAGACGGCCAGTTGCGACCTTGCGGGGATTATAGGGCGCTAAACGCGATTACTAAACCCGATAGGTACCCTATCCCTAGGTTACATGATGTTACCTATTTGTTAGAGGGTAAACGCGTTTTTTCACGGATTGATATAAATCGTGCGTACCATTTTTTGATGGTCGCCCCGGAGGATGTAGAGAAAACGGCCATAATAACACCCTTCGGCTTGTTTGAATTCCCGCGTATGACCTTCAGGCTATGGAACGCGGCGCAAACTTTTCAACGGTTTATGAATCACACAGTCCTGAAGGGCTTAGATTTCCTTTGCTCTTACATAGATGACGTCATAATTGCAAGCGACGATATAATGTCACATCAACAGCATTTGAACCTAGTCTTTGAAAGATTAAATAAGTTTGGCTTAACTATCAACCTAAATAAATGCTCATTTGGCCAGTTCAAGGTAGATTTTTTAGGCTTTGAAGTTTCATCCGAAGGTATAAGACCATTGAAAGAGAAAGTAGACGCTGTTTGTAACTTTCCCAAACCCGAAACTATTGAACAGCTCAGAAGGTTTTTGGGTATGGTCAATTTTTATCAGTTACATTTGCCAAACGCTGTTGAAGAAGATGTTTAACTCACAAATTTTTACATCAGTCTCAGAAAAAAGATCGAACTAAAATCCTATGGGACGAAAAGTCAAATGAAGCATTTATCAAATGTAAAAATTAATTAATTAATGCTGCTTTATTATCGTACCCGAAACCCGATACTCCGTTTGCACTTATGACCGATGCATCTAGTTCGAGCGTGGGAGCAGTGTTGCAACAACAAGCAGGTAACACGTGGGTGCCGCTTGGTTATTTTTCCAGGAAACTATCGCCAAGTCAAAAAAATACAGCACGTATGATAGAGAGCTTCTAGCTGTCTATCTTGCTGTAAAGTATTTTAGGAACATGGTTGAGGGTCAAACCTTGATAATTTACACTGACCACAAACCTTTAATTTTCGCTTTCTCGAAAATTGGTAACGATAGTGAATTACCAAGACGCGTTAGATAATTAATTTACATTAGCGAGTTCACTACGAACATTAAACACTAAGTAGGTGATAAAAATGTAGTAGCGGACGCGTTATCGCGTGTTGAGACTGTGACCAGCAGTGCTAGCACGGATCTTTTGTCGATCGTAAGTTTACGAATGCTCGTATAGTATGGAGACGGTTTTGCAAGCAATCATTGAAATCTATCCATTGCCGCACGGTCAGCTTAAATAAATGTGTTCCTTGTTAATTTTGAATGTTTGTTAACAGGTTCTACTCTTAAATAACTGTAAAATAATAAATTACATTGTTACTAAAAACTTGCAACCGACTCCATACTATACGAGCATTCGTAAACTTACGATCGACAAAAGATCCGTGCTAGCACTGCAGTTCGAGTGCGTTGGATTATGCGGCGGTAAGCCGAACGCAAAGCGATGACGAGAATTTGAATAAGTTGCGTAGTACATATGATAAATAAACTTTTAAAGAATTATTTCTACCTGGCTGTGATTTTCCCGTATGGTGTGAAATGTCTACCAATTGGGCGAGACCTTACTTACCAGATCAATTCAGACGATTAGCTTTTGATACGGTTCATTCATAACCTTAGTCATCCCGGAATCCGTACCTCGCGTAAGTTATTGAGTGAAAGATTTTTTTTGGGAAAACATGAACAATGACGTAGGCAAGTGGGCAAAGTCTTGTATATCATGCCAACGATCGAAAATATATAGGCATAATCGATCAGAGTTAGGTCATTTTCCATTGGCAGAGCGATTCAATCAAATACATGTCGACATAGTTTGGCCATTACCGATTTCCTTGCAGGACCATAGGTAAGGTACCTATAGTCCACCATCATTGATCGTTAAACAGGTTGGCCAGAAGCGTTTCACAACTCTTTGTAATGAGCCCACTGCAGGGCATGAGTCTCTCCCCTGGGTGACGATGAGGTATAGGCCATAATCCACCAAGCTGGCCCAGTGCTGGGTGGTGGATGTCAGAATTTTCAGGGCGCCAAAGTGGCTTCTGACAAACCCTAACGACTACTGTATACAAGTAAACAGCACCCAGGACCGACTGCTTAACGTGCCCTCCGAAGCACGGAAGTCGCCGTGAGAAATGAATGGTCAGCGTTCACCCATCCAAGCACCGACCGCACCAAACGTTGCTTAATCTGTGATATCGTATGATACACATAGCGCCACGACGACTTCTATGGTCGTATTACAGAATAGTACTCATGTATTGATACTAGTTTTGAAACTAGTATCAACGACTTTCTTTATTACAAAACGTTGCCTAATACTAGATTCAATGACCAGATATCACTTGAGTACTAAATGATTTGAACTGTGTTCACGCTTATTATAGAACTTTACTTATGCATATGCCAATGATTGAAACTATTTTCACAACTGTATTCACTTGAGTGTGCTTTCTACCATACTTGGGCGTACTTCAAATTAAGTTTGTGTTGTTGTGAACTGTGGCTTAGAGAAAAACTAGATAGGTAAGCGATTCGTGCCTTGTTTAATAGTGATCTGTATTAACTACAATGGATCCTTTCAGTGATATTGACCATTACGATAATACTTTTATACACGAAGTGCGTATTCCACGACACTTATTACGAGATGTACAGGATCGCCATGGACGAGCTAAACTTTAAAAAAAGATATAGGTTTACACAATCTACAGTAAAAGATGTGATTTTACCCATGATTTATAATGAATTATCTAAATCTGATCAGCGAGGGTGCCCCATTGCGCCTGAACTTCAAATTCTCGTCTCAGCATCATTTCAAGTAAGTTTAGGGCGTTATTACATGTTGGTAAATTTTTGATAAGATACCAATTGTTATATGATTTTAATAAAAAAAAATGTTAGTATATAATTTTATTATTTCAGATTGTGTGTGGAGACTTAGGCTGCGTCCCCAGTAAGCAAACAGTTAGCGGCCGACTGAGTGAGCCGCAAATTTGTGGCGAACTGAAATTTGAGTTAGCTGCAAACTCTGATTAATTTTCGTACGTTACGTGGGAGTCAGCCGCTCACTGAGATAGTCGGCGCGCGTAACGCTGCAAACTGCGTACTGTGAGCGCAAAACTAGCAAACTGTGAACACTCCATTCCAAATATATGGAAGGGCGTACTAACTCGATCCGCCGCATACTCAGTCGGCCGCTAACAGTTTGCCCACTGGGGACGCAGCCTTACTGAATTTATCACAACCTGTTGTGTCAATAATAATTGCAAAAGTATCTAATTTATTGGCCCGATTATGTCAACGCTTTATAAAATTTCCTCAGAATATGCAAAATGTCTGGACTTAATTTAATAATTTAGGGCAAATTGGTACCTGGCCAGGATTGCCTAATATTGATGGGGCTGTAGATTGTTTTACGTTTCGTTTTTTTTTTGAGTGATAAATATAAATATATTTTCATAGTAAAAAGAAGCGACAGTTATAATTTAACCGTACTGCTTCTATCGAAAAATAGATAAATAATTCAAAACATTGGCAATTTTGTCATATATCATATACCTAGAATTTAACGCAATTTGTAAGACATTGTAATCTAAACGTTGCGTATAACGTAACAGACCATTAGTTTTTGTTATTAAATGTAATGGGAAACAAATTTTTTTCAAAGAAAACCCAGTATCAACTGAGTCAGATATTTGAAGCTAGTTTCAGGTAATCTGGTTTTGATAATTGTTTTGTAATAAGACTAAAGCTCAAGTCAAGAATTAGCTGGTAAACAACGCTTACGTGAAACGAGTATTAAGTCTCGTTCTGTAATACGAGCATTAGATTACCCGGAGATTTTTTCAACCATAGTAGGTAATAACTTTAAAATATTAAACCACTATGAATACGTCGAACACCTACGTAATCTAATAGGCACGCTTAAGGCTAAGCCAACGTCGCATAAGGATTCTCGCACAGTGTTCGTACATAGCGATTTAAGTACAGCCTGCAACAGAATAATGTATACCACCATCTGACGTCGCACGCACACGCGCGTTCATCCATACTCACTCACACCACGAAAGTCACCCAATCCAAGCATAATAAGTGGACGTGCTTACGCACACACGCACACTGTGAAAATACTTTACTTCTGCTGATTCATTAATTTGTTAAACTCGTTCTTAGCTACTCTCAAGTCTCACATGACGAGCTATATGGATGAATAGCAGGCAGACAAGATAATATGATGCTAATTTCACAGCTTCAAGTCATAGCGTCCATGGCCTAGCGGTTTAAGTGTCTAGGAATGAAATCAGGACAGGTCAGGAATCGAATCCCACAAAAAACTGTGATTTCATATTCATTTTTAGAGATTGAAAGAAGAAATATATTACAACTTTTTTGATGTTTTTTATTAAGTTTGAATTTGAAGTAGGTAGCTATTATTAGCGTAACTATTCGAAATAACAACGATGCCTCATTTCTTAAGACAAAATAAGTGGAAGACCCCGATTATCTTTTATTGTGTTGCTAGATTTATTTTTAGCTTGTCATATCTTTAGAAAAAAAAAGTTAAATCTACCCTCTATTATTTAATATTGTGTAGTCGTGTTTCTAGATGGTTTGCATTCGTCGTTACTTGTTACTACTATCAGATTGTTGTGCCCAAATGAAATTAAAAATGATTTATCATTTAACATTGCTGCAGAGAGCTGAAATCATTGTTTCATTCAATCAATACTTCTCTATCAGGGGAATTGCACGTCGATTGATGATATTTGTAAGTTTTAAGTTAATTATTATTCTGACTTAATCCTTGTATTAAACGTGATCGTTATTTCTATGTTGATAATTTTATTTTCAGAGAAAAACAGTGCAACTATCTGTTCGTCGTTAAGAGGAACCGGGGGATATATCCATTTTTACACACTCGTTCGACGGCCACCACATATGATGTGAGTTTGCAAACTGTGTGACGACATTTGAAAGCAAGCAACATATATTGTTACAGGTAAATAAAGAAGTATATAATCCGACGTAAGATATACAATATATTATAACTTAAAATGAATTAACTTTCTTATGCATGCAATATAATTTGTTTAAACTTCAAGAGAACTTAAGTTTATTTATTCATTTACAGGCTAGCAAAAGAGATATTGATGAACGAAAGCAATATTTGGAATTTGATTCGTCTAGCAATGTAGTTATTTTTACGGATAAACGACATTCAAGTTGGACAAAGATGGCCGTAAAATATTATGGAGGAGAAAATGCCAACGTTATGATGCTCGAAACACCCTACCTGTTAGTTTAAGTGGCCGCATTAAACGCCATCGAGAATTTGTGGGGTCAAATGATTTTAAATTGGGATTCATCACAAGTGAGGTCCAGAGCCAAATTAGAAGGGCGGGTTATTTCAACTTGGGAGATGATGAGAGGATCTGCCTTGTGCTGGAATTTAGTTGACAGTATGAGATCTCGGTTGCAGCAGGTCATAGACTGCGACGGCGCTCAAATTAGCTATTAATAAAATAGTGTGGTAATAGTTGTCTTTTAAAAAGTAGATAATCCAGAGTGAATGATGTTATTGTTGATTAGCTTAGAAATAATAATATAACGTTTATTGTCAGAATTATTTCCATAGTATAATAGTTAGTAACAAAATTATCTTAAAATGTAAGTGTTAGTATTTAATTATATCATATCTTATTTAATTTATTCATTATACCCAATTTTAATTTTAATAATAATAATTTTCATATTTATACAATTTTAATTTAATGTAATGGAACTTTTATAAAGTTATCAAGATAAATATAAACTTAAACTTTTAACGCGTGAAGGTGTATCCATCGGCGTAACATGGGAGAGTCCCACCTCTTAGCAAACACACTGAGCATGGCGTTGGCACTGGCACGGAGGCGACTGAGCAGGGAGGCACAACGCTTGCGCATGATTGCAGCGAAACTATCCGTGTGCTCCTCCACGAACATCCCCGACGCACTGCACCTCCACGGCAGCCCCAACACCAACCTGAATGCATTATTGTATTGCACTCGCAGATCGCTGTATTCACTTTGCCTAAAGCTGACCCACAGACCACAGGTATAAAAAGATTGGCAGTAGGTCTTGAAGAGTGTTAACTTTACTGTTTTTGAGCATCTAGCAAATCTGCGGGCCAACATATTGGCTCGTGCAGCAAGCGACCTGCGCTCCCTCTCTATATCACAACCATCTTTCATGTCAGCAGTGACCCAGTGGCCTAAGTATTTAAATTTCGTGGTTGTGCACAGCGGTGTACCGGACAACATAACCGGAGGCACTGTGGTATATGTTTTAGTGCCAGCGTTAAAAAGCATTAGTTGGCTTTTGGTGGAATTATACTTAAGGCCATGAGCCTCCGCATATGACTCGCAAACAGCCAACAGCCTTCGCAATCCACTGATGGACGGGCTCAGAAGCACCATGTCATCAGCGTATGAGATGTTGTTCATACAAACACCATCAACATAGCATCCAACGTTGGCGCTGCTGAGCTCCTCCAACAGTCGATTCACATACAAGTTGAAGAAACGCGGCGAGCTCAGCCCACCTTGCCTCACCCCGCACCTCAACCCATACGCTTCAGAGTACACCCCTGCCCACCTTACACTATTAGTTTGGTTGCCATACCAGTATTGAAATAAATTTGTTATTTCAGAGGGCAGGGTAGTTTCAGACTGTAGCTTTCTTCACAAAACATTATACGACACCAGGTCGAATGCCCTCGACAGGTCCAAAAAACAAGCGTATATAGGCGTTTTCCTACTTGTATAATATTGAACAGTCTGCTTGAGACACAGGATAGCACTCTCAGTTGACAGCCCTGGCCTGAATCCATACTGTGCATCATGCAACTGAGTGTGCCGCTCCAGCTGTTTATCAAGCAGACTATCCAATACCTTCGCTATCACCGTTGCCAAGGATATCGGCCTGTAATTGGACGTGTCGGAGGCATCCGCAGTTTTATTTTTAATCACTGGCACCACCACCGTATGCATTATATCAGCCGGTGAGTAACAATGAGTTATACACAAATTAAAAAGCATGGCTAGCACCCTTGGCAAATGAACTCCCGCATAACGTAGGTGCTCGACGCTAAGGCCATCGTGCCCGGGAGACTTTTCTCTTACCATACCTTTTATAACTTTATCTACTTCCTTGGCCGTAAACATAGTTGGGAGTGCGGGCACGATAGCGTCAGCACCGGGCACTGGTGATGGTGGCTCGGGTGACAACAGCGGCTGCACCTCAAAGTGACGCCGAAAAGAGGCAGCAATGTCAGCTGGCTTGTGCGCGCCCGCTACGCTCACAGGGATGCTCGGCTTGGGGTTCAATCTATTAGTAGATTTCCAGAATTTATTGAATTGCTTTTCTCTATGGTTTTTAACAATTATATCTATTTTTATCTGTTTCTCGTTATCTTTACAAAATTTTAACTTTGCCTTAAATACTTTTCTAGTCTGAATCATTTTATCATGAACGTATCCACTACTAGGCTTTCGATACAATAGCCATGTTTGGTACCACCGCCGAGCCTCACTGTGAGCATCACGAACGTATTTATTCCAGCCCGGTACATGTTTATGTCTACAATTAACCTTTCGATCTATATAGGTATACTCAGAACTATTTTTCAAAATACTTACAATTTTACTATACATTTCGCATATTAGGTATTTATGATTATCATCATGGCATATTGTTTTAGAGCATACATGAAACTCTTCAGGAAAATCGATCATTTTTAAGTCAGTGTTACACATATAGGCATATTCATCTACTAGCTGCTGCCCGCGACGTCGTCTGCGTGAACGCTATGCAGCACCAAACGCACCTACGATTATAACACTGCTAGCGTGATAATATGTAGCCTATATGTTGACCCGACTTCTTAACTATCTTCATGCCAAATTTGAAGTAAATCCATGCAGTACTTTTTGAGTTTATCCCGGAAAGACAAACATACAAACAGACAAACAGACAAAAATTCTAAAAACTATATTTTTTGTTTCTGTTTCGATTGTAGATCATACCCCAAGTATTCTTTTAAAAAAATATTCAATGTACAGTTTTGACTTTCCTACCATTTTATTATATGTATAGATTTGGTTACTGTCCCTTTCCCCCCATACAACTCTGTTATGTTCTTTTATGGGCACACATATTTTAGGTTTAATTGATTGCAAATTACAAGTAATTGACAACGGAATGTGGTCAGAAGTATAGGGTCCATACATGACGTTTACATTTTTAACTAATTGCCTTGCCATAGCACTCACTAAACAATGATCTAACCATCTTAAGGAACCATTCTGAGCGCTCATAAATGTGTGAGTGTCACTAGGTAGCAGCTCCATATCTACACAGGTCAACGTTTGGTCTAAACATACCGTCTCTAACTCGCGGGCGAATCGTTCTCCAGGGTGCGCATTAAAGTCACCGAGCACAAATACTGAATCACTATCACTGCTTTCAATAATGGCTATTATTTCACTTATGCACTCCGTAAATTCTATAAGATTAGTCCTGCAGTCCGTTGGCATGTACACAGAAAATAACAGCAAAGAGCAATTATTTAACACTATTTTAATAGCCACTAGCCTATCACTATTACACGACACTGTAGAAACCACCGGAAAGACAGACTTTCTCCACAGCAGAGCGACGCCTCCGTAAGGCCGCCCCCGCAGTATGCCCGCCGTGGTGTCCACCGCCGACTTGCCCGTGTGAAAATAAGCTTAGCTTAGCTTATTTATAGTTTCTGGCTAATAACATGTTGATTCATATTAAATTTACAATGGAATTATTACTTCAATTATATAATAAGTTCATACGCCAAGTGACAGAAAAATTAAAGTGAGAACTGTCATTCAAATCTTTCAAATAACAACTATTACCTAAACTATCATTATTTTTAAAATTAATCGTTTAATAAATTTGTGAAATAAAAATTCCTGGTCAGACCACAGAATAAGTAATAGTTGGTACAGAAGAATTACTCCGCAAGAAGATCTAAATAAATTCGAGTCTTGCTACGACGCGATACGGTGGAATTCAGCTCGCACAGCATTACGTACCTGCAAATTTATATACCTAGAAGTTTTGTCTCTTTCTATCGCATGCCTCTTATCTTTTCTTACGCTGTTAGGGTTGCTGCCTAGTGAAGAATAATTAATCTCCTTATTTGTAATTAAGTATCTACCGATGTAGGTATTACTGTTATTCTACCTTTGTAAAAAATATTGTTTAAACTTACCTACAGTACAAAATGAAAAAAAAGTGACGACGAATAATTAGTAATAGTACATATGTTTTGTTTGCTAAATTGAACATAATCACATCCAAACATAATCTAATAGAATATTTGTTTCTTTTTATGTCCATTTTTAAATACTATTTGCGACCTCGATCATAGAATTACTGTGAGTGCTATTAGGTAGGTAGGTAGGTATCTACAACGTCCCGATGGGCGCGCGCGTGATACACGACCCATTCGAGTTGCGCCGGCGGAGCGCTTCGCTGTAGGTAAATAACGGATGTACCGCGCGGAGTGAGCCAGGCCTGGTCAGACGCAACATATTGTGAAATGCAAAAAATAAATAATTGTCTGGAAAAGATTGTGTTGTTTTAATTAGTAGTTTTTACCTGCACCTTATTTTTCGATTGCTTGCACTATATTTAATTTATTGATTAATTAGAATATAAATATAATTAGAATACAGAACATAAAAATTATATTTATATCATTTTAAATTATAATAAATTATTTAAATATTTCTTAATTTAAATGAATATATATTAAGGTTTATTGATGAATATATCTTCATTAAATTTGAACAAAAAAAAAAGATATTGAAGATATATCTTTAAACATTATTAATTTAACAATCAATCAATAATTTAACAATCAAAAAGACATATTAATATAGCGACGGAGAAAAAAAAATGCAGACCTTTCAGAGTTCTATAATATAAAACAATAATCTGCACATTATTAGGCTGACATAGGCTTGTCGAAGTACTGAAACTAAAGATCTATACATCCGTGTAGTTATATTATTTCTTGTTGTGTCACGATGTAGTTGGTTAGCTTAGTTAGAATTGATCTTTAGTTGTGTGCGTACGACTGGTGGTTAACGTTATTCTGAGTCTTCCGCACACATACAACGCGAATGCATATTGTATGTGTGCGTGCGTCTGGGGTGGTATACATTATTCTGTTGCAGAGTGTACATGCACACATGTTTTTTTTAGAAGTGACCTCATACGGAAGTCTTCACAACCTCCATACGAGGGTCCATTTAAAGTATTAGAAAAGAAGGATAAAATTTTCTTAGTTCAGATGCCAAACAGAAACGTTTACATTTCGGTAGACCGTTTAAAACCCGCCTATACAAGCATGAGTTTTTCTATGGATAATAACCGTAAAGATAATATAGTTGGTGATGAAAAATGTACTGATAATATAGACACAGCGGTTAATAGCGAAACTCGTCCGCGAAGCTTCACTACGCGTAGCGGCGGAATTTCCAAAAAACCGTACGTTTCAATTTGTAATTTTAATCAGGTTAATTTAATAATCAATAATTTCTTTTCCTTTTTGAAGCTTCAAGTATTCAAACGTACAAGTTAAATTTGAAAATAATAAATCTTTGCGTCGTGCAGTCGGTAAAGTTATTTTTTTCCTCTTGAAAATGGGCATTGTGCAAGAACGTGGTATTCGGGTGGCGGAGGCCACCAGGGCTTGTTTCCGTCGACCGCGAGAGTTTTCGCAACCGCCGACAAAAATCGAAATTAGTTAAACCGTGTTTGATGATATCAGTTTTGCGTGTGTATTCCTAAGTGGTGTGAAACAAATTAATATTAACATTAGGTATACTTTTCTTACCCTAAATTGTTGTCAAACCTATTTTTGTAACCATTGTCTATCGTGTAATTTAGAATTAATACTTTATAGGTACATTTTTTTTACCAAGATTTATATACCTTATATATATTTTTTTTATGAAACTATGTGTAAAATTGTTGTGTAGTACCTGATAATAAAATTGGGTAGTAAAGTATCTGATATTCCCCTATTTTAAGTTAATAACTTTAAATAAGCCTAATCTATATAATTTAAATGTTGTAATTTTAAATTGAAAACCGTATGTCATTGATTTAACTTTTGATATATGAGCGTTCAAACACAGGCTATCTCTGTGTTCAACGTATCGTATATAATTCTACTCTGTAGTTGAATAATAGAAACAAAACTCTTAAGTATAAAGCTTTATTATTTGATTAGTATCAATATCCGGAATCCATCTTGAGTCAAGCACAGTCTTTCCACCAATCAGCCAGCGTTTCTTGTTACCTCTCCGATTGTGGCGCCACTCCAAGTTGGTTTTGTGCAACTTTTTAGGCGCGAAAGCACCAGGAAGTTTCTTGTCATTATAGCGTCGTTTTTCACGTCATTCAGTCAACAAAAAGTAATTTTAATTTAATTTTTTGTTACATAGTAGTAATTTACATTAAAACCTCTTCGGTTATATATATAACAATGGAGAACCAAGATAACGAAATTACTGAGGAGCCAGTAGAAGTTTTATCGAATTCTAGAAAACGTAATCGATCTCCATCACCAAGTTCGGATTCGGATAATTCTTTAATAAGCAGTGAGGATGATTCAATGGATATGCATTCACATAGCAAACGTACTAAGAAATCAAGGAATCAAGGTCAAACCGTGAGTTATGAACATTTTAATATTTTATCGCAACAAGTTGCATTCTTAACAGATTTCATAACAAAGAGTGCCATACCTCCAAGTAATCATCCACAACCTACTCTTATTGATAGTGGTTTAAATTTACATCTACCTAATTCAGAGGAAGTATGTAATTATAAGCTTAATTTGTCAGACCTCAAAACCACCGTGAAGGATCCTGTATATGTTCAGTTGTGGGTGCGAACTACTTACGTATTAAGTAAAACGCAGAAATGTTCAACACAAATAACACGTATATTCAAGTTCACACACACGAAATTAATATAATAGTATTTGAACAAACACTGCACTGATAGAAATATTAGATTAAAAGGGAGATAGACTAGTTTATGGAAAGTATAAATTAAGCTTATGCGACCGAGAACCAGAGCGGGCGGCGCAGCAAAATCGAACGTGCATTCGCCGTGAATTAGAGATTCCGACTGGTGGGCGCAGGCCGGCCGGTCTGCGGCGCCCGCGCCCCGGCGAAGCCGTTATGTACAAGTTATATAAGAATAAAGTATAGTCGGCTACAGAAGTGTTTAGATAGGATTACAAATAATTATAGAATTAAGTTTAGTGAATACATAATAAAAGGTTTTGAATTGTTAAGTACATGCATAAGTATAGGTGAAAAGTATTAATAAAAAGTTAAATATAAAGTGGTGTTGCCACACAGTCAAACGAAAATTATCTTAATAAATTGAACAATTTGCAAAGATTTAATTGCGACGATTGGTATGCTATTAGATTTGCGGATGTACAAAAGAAATATTTAGCCACCCCTGGTTTCGTTGAGTTGAATGTAAATGATTCTTTAAAGCGATTTGAAGCGGGTATGTTACGAGAAGATTCTCGTTCTTACTTAATTGAGCGTTCATTTGCTGCTTTGACTAATGCTTTACTGTGCCAAAAAGATGAACTTCAAAAGTCATTGCAAACTTTATTAAATTGGGCTAGCGAAAATAAACTGTTGTTGACACCGAACCTTTTATATAATCAAATTGAACTGCTATTTTCGAAAGATTCAGCTTATAATAAGGTAACTGATGACTTGCTTCAAATCGTTTGCGGGAGGCGAGCTGATTTTATAAGCGTACGTCGTGACACATTATTACGTCAAATTCCCGAAGATTATCATCGCGATGTTTTATATAAAATACCGCCGACTTCCAGAACTTTATTTAATGATGATTCGGTTTATAATTACCTTCAAAAAATAGGAGGAGTGGAAAAATTAATAACAGTACCACGATCGGTGCCTCAATCGCAATCTTTTGATAATGTTTACCGTAATCCACAACCTTCAACAAGTAGACAAGCGGACAACTTTTTTCGTCAAAAACCAGCCACTAAGAAAAATAGACATGCACCTAGGCCCCAGAGGCAATCGAACCGAGACAAACCGGGCAATAATAAGAACAAAGGAAAGGGATCACGACCTACCTTTCAAAATAAACGTCGGGAATGACTGTCAAATTTTTTATGGCGGCCGGTTAAGACATTTCCAATGGGCTTGGAGCAATTTAGGGGCACCAAGGAAAATATGCAAACTACTAAATGGTATGCGTATTCCTTTCAAGCAAAAGCCGCCTCTGATTTACCTCAATTCTTTTGTTCTGCAAAATTACCCAACCAAACCTTCTCCCGATATGACTATGCAGATTCGGAATATGTTGGAAGAGGAAGTTCTCGAGGAGGCAGAGACCACACCCAGTTACCTTTCAACTTTCTTTTTAATACCCAAGTCCGACGGCAGTCACCGCCCAATATTCAATCTGAAACAACTGAATTCCTTTGTAATAACCAAGCCATTCCGTCTTTTCAACCATTTCCGAGTACCAACTTTCTTGCAGCAGAACGATTGGCTGGTAAAACTAGATTTGAGCCAAGCATACTTTCATTTACCGGTTGCTCAGCATCATCGCAGGTTCCTGAGACTCAATTATCACCACGATCCAGATCAGCACCAACTGCTGCAGATGACATGCTTGCCCTTCGGTCTTTCTTCAGCTCCAAGAACATTTGCCTCCTTAACCAACTGGGTTGCAGAGTATCTCAGGAAGGCCGGAATCAGGTGCGTAGTATATTTAGACGACTATATGTTGGCCAATCAATCTGCCAGTCAGTTGAAAGACGATATAGCCTTTGCAATCAAAATCATGACGCTGTTGGGCTGGACAATAAATTACAACAAGTCTGTTTTGACACCGACACAATGCCTCGAGTTTCTCGGCATAACATGGGACACAAAACGCAACGCAAAGTCCTTGTCGGTTCCAAAGTGCAAATCGCTACGCAATGCACTACAGGAACAACTCAAAACAGGAAGTTGGACCCTCAAACAGTATCAATGTCTAATGGGGAAGCTCAACTTTGCCAGCTTTGTAACTCCGAGGGGTCGGCTACACTGTCGAGCACTGCAATACTTCAGCCGACAGTTGCCGAAGAACCATCCCTACCACCAGGTACGTATTCCACAACCAGTTGTCGAAGACCTGATGTGGTGGCACAAAGCAGTTGGGAAATGCTTGCCGATACACCCGAGTGCCATAACGCATTTGTTAACGACAGATGCCTCAGACATCGGTTGGGGGGCGCGCCTGGGCGAGAAAACCATGATGGGAAAATGGACGGAGCGTCAACTAACGTGGCATGCCAATCAAAAAGAGATGTTCGCAGTGTTTGCAACAATACTCCAGGAGCAACACCAGCTAAAAAATGCTCACATTCTGCTACAAACAGACAATTGCACAGTTTTGTCGTACATAAACAAAGAAGGCGGGACGAAGTCGAAAAAGCTTCTCAAACAAACCCGTCAGCTTCTAGCAATTTTGGACAATTTAGAAATAAACTTAATAGCCCAGTATTTGCCAGGGAGATACAATACCGAAGTAGATGCCTTATCTCGCCGGAAAACTTGCCCAGAATGGCATCTGACAGCGAAAGCTACAACAAGGATATTTCAAAGGTGGGGCACACCAGTAATAGATCGTTTTGCCTCAACAACGGCACATGTGGTCCCCAGGTATGTGTCGATGGATGTAAACGATCAGCAAGCTCAATATCACAATGCATTCCGCCATCCGTGGAATTACAGCCTGGCCTGGCTGTTTCCACCGCCGAACCTCATTCCAACAGTTCTGAATCATCTCAACAAATCCAGCGGGCTATATGTTCTAATAGCCCCGAGATGGAACAAAGCGTTTTGGCAAGCAGATGTTCAACAGCGGGCCTTGTATCCACCTTATCTGATTCCAGATCTAGCACACAGCTTAATAGACACGAGAACAGGTACCCATCCGCCACAAGTTCAGGACTTGCACTTAGAGGCATGGCTGATTTCGGCTGGCAAGATCTTTGAACTGACTGGACGGATCAAGAACAAAGACTCCTGATGTCAAGTTGGCGAAGTTCAACATTAAATACATACATGCCAGCATGGAATAGATGGAAAAAATGGTGTGAGTCGAATTGTTTTAACTATAAATTTCCAAATGCGGACCAAGTAGCTCGTTATCTCGCACATTTGCATTGTGATATAGGTCTTGCATACAAAACTATTTTGGTACATAAGTCTGTAATTTCAACATTTACTCATTTGTCCTCAAATGTAGATTTGTCATCAAACTTTTTCATAAAGCATATGTTAAGAGCTATTTCAGTTGCCCGGGAAAAAATTGTTAAGCCACCTGTTTGGAACCCTAAAGTCATGTTAGATTATCTTAAGACAAAAGATATAGATGAAAATAATTTGTACCAAGTGTCTAGGCGTACAGCAACATTATTATTATTAGCTTCGGGTCGCAGGGTCCACGATCTTACCTTGCTCCGTATTGATAACAATAGTTTAATTTATGAAAATAATTATATTATTTTGTGGCCGGCATTTGGTTCGAAAACTGATAACGTAAATAATAGGCAATCGGGATGGAGGCTTAGAGAACATCCTATCAAAAATTTGAATTTAGTTTTTTGGGTAAGACATTTGATTACTTTATCAGCAGAACGTCGAAATAATACAAATCATTTGTTTATCACAACTAGAGGTGACTCTAAGCCTGCATCTAGGACTATTATAGCTGGATGGATTAAATCCTTGTTAAGAGAGGCTGGAATCGAGGCTACACCTGGATCTGTACGATCTGCGGTTGCTTCATTAAATTGGCTAGAAAATTTTTCCGTAGATAAAATTCTTGAAACCGGCAATTGGAAATCTGTGCATACCTTTAAAAATTATTACCAAAAAGAAATACGTGATTATAATATGTCCCATCCCGTTAAATCAGTATCATTGTCTAATTATTTTGATTCCGTTCATTAATTCGATTTACTATTGCATATTGTATTTTCAAACGTATCAAATAGATTTTTGTACTGAAATATTTTATTTTACTGTATCTATAACCCATTCCAACACATTATAGCGTCTATAGCAAGCTATTTAACTTAGCTTACGCACCAGGTGACAACAAACATATCACTCAAGATGGATTCCGGATATTGATACTAATCAAATAATAGAGAGTTTTACCAACAAATAAAACTTACCTATTATTTATTATTCAATATCCGGAATCCAGGTAAGGGCTACCTGGTGCATCATGAGTATCTTAATGACAAGAAACTTCCTGGTGCTTTCGCGCCTAAAAAGTTGCACAAAACCAACTTGGAGTGGCGCCACAATCGGAGAGGTAACAAGAAACGCTGGCTGATTGGTGGAAAGACTGTGCTTGACTCAAGATGGATTCCGGATATTGAATAATAAATAATAGGTAAGTTTTATTTGTTGGTAAAACTCTCTATTATTACTTAACATAAATATAATAATTCTAAGTGTTACAATAACAAATTGAGGCACAATGAATGGTTTATGATACCCGAGCCGCTTGACGGCACGCGGCGGCCTTTCCATAAAACAGCGGGACAATTGTGGTATCTTTAAAGTGCCGTCGGGGCACGTGAGTGGTCAGTAAATTCTTTGTTAGTGTTACCTGAAACCAACTTGTGCAATGTTCGAAATGTTATGTCTTGTATTTTGTGATCTTAAAATTTTATAGTTTGCAAATGCTATATGTTTTTCAACCTGGATTTACATTTATAAAATATATATCTTTTAAGAAAAAAAATTCAATTTTGGGGGGAGTGATGTAACTACACAGAATAATGATATATGATACGTGTTATGTTAAATGAACCTTGTATTAAATAAACGTATGGGAAGTCAGTCGCTTCCAACCGGGGCACACTGTACACACGCATAGTATAAAGTTATATTTAACTTAATTTATGGTTTTTTTTTTCACACCCATATAACCAAATAAGGTTAAAAAGTCATAAAAATATTCATATCTGGCCTAATATATAATTTTTTTAAAACGATCTTTGTTTCATTTGGTAACCGAAATACATACTATTAGAAATTTAATAGAATTTAATAGAAATTTAATAGAATTCTATCAAAGTGTCTCTTTCTATCTATTTGTCTGTTACTTCTTCAAGCTTATATTGTCGTATTTATTTTAAAATAAAGACGACAAGAGAGGTTTTCAATGTTCTACAAAAATTTAAAATAACGTCACTGTTCGTTTATCGTCCCATCAAACTAAACACTGAAGAATCAAACTTCGAAGATCATCAAAGAAGCGGCCAACCAAGAATCGTTTAAAAAAATAGGCTAGAAAGATCCCGCGCTTTGTACCGACGACAAAATAGATATGAATGTGGCGCGTACAGAAATTGAACCCGCGTCTAGACCACTGTGCATCTAGTGTATAATCTAGAAACTGTGGCGATATGACTGCTTAACCTGATCTCTGCCAAGGTTCTATTTTGGTGAGCATTTAATTACTGCAGTAAGTATTACATTATACTTTTTACTGTTGAACGAAAATAAAGTATACAAAATACTGTGTTTCGCATCAAAATGCTCAACACTTAGAATTCTTTAATTCTTTTTAAAGGCATTACTTAGAATAATGGCGGCTGGTGCCTCCTTTTAGTTTTATTACATGCTACAATAGGTACCATTTACTGAAAGTTTTTTTTTCTGTAATGAATGAAAAGTGGAGGAATGATAGAAATAACAAAAAAGATCTCCTTATTAATTTTAACAGTTACAATAGTAGTGAGGCATATAAAGCTGTGAAAATGATTTTAAATTAATGGTAACTTGTTTGAGGATTCATCATACTTTCAAATAATATAATAATATGCTGTAAGGCAGATTAAAATGGGATTAAGCACAACAGGATATTTCTAAAAGTTTCTAATTACCTACTTATTAATTTTGTTTACGACTTGGCTGTGCGCTATGACATATGGCATACTGGTGACTTTTCCACTTACTTACTTTCTTGTCAAGGCAACAGCAAGAACGTCATGCTCCCTCAGGCGGCATGGCTAGTGGTAGCGTCGGGTATCGGGTCACCCTCTTCCCTAAAATATGGTTGAGGAGGGTGATGGCTGGTGCTTGCGTTATACTCGTGAACGGGTGCTGCTAGCGGTGCCAGGTCGTTTTGCTGATGATACAATGACTATTTTATTCCATTCTTGTTTAAATACTCTGGTCCCAGTTTGTTCGTGTTGTGAATCCATAGCTCAATGCACCTACTATGTAAGCAATTTGGTTTTGGCATGACATTGGCTCTCACAATTAGCTGTCTTGTGTTTGTTTTTTTTTTCATGTCATGATCAATATGTACTGTATGTACCTATTTGTTTTAATTCGTATAATCCTGACTGAAAAAGAGTGCCAAGAGTTTTTTTCCGCCGGCTTTTTTTGTCTCTTGGTCTACTGTAATATCTTATTCAATAACTACGAGGGTGGATTGAAAAGTTCGCGGCCTAGTCAAGAAAACAGAATAAAGTACATACAAAAATATTTTTATTTTTCGACGTAATCTCCATTTAGCTCTATGCACTTCTTCCATCTGCTTTCCAGAGCTTCCATACCTGTTTTAAAAAAAGATTCCTCAAGGTCATCAAAATACAGGTTAACAGCGGCTTCGACCTCTTCATTCGTTAAAAAATTCTGCCCACTGAGGTGTTTTTTCAGGTTTGGAAACAGATGAAAGTCCGAAGGTGCCAAATCAGGAGAATAAGCTGGATGTGGCAACAATTCGAAACCACAATCACGAATTTGAGCCATAGACTCGACAGACGTGTGGACTCGGGCGTTGTCCTGGTGAAACAACACTTTCTTTCTCAGTAATCCTGGGCGTTTCTGTTTAATTTCTTCACGTAAACGGCGCAGAAGGGTGCTATAGTACGCAGAGTTTATTGTTTCGCCTTTTGGAAGGTAGTCCACCATAATGACACCCTTAGCATCCCAAAAAACCGATGCCATCACCTTGCCAGCCGACAGAATTGCCTTTGCTTTTTTCGGAGTTGGTTCACCTGATTTTTTCCATTGTTTGGATTGTTGTTTTGATTCTGGGGTATAGTGGTGAACCCAGGTTTCATCCATTGTCACAAATCTGTCAAGAAAACATTGTGGATCAGCCTCGAACATCTCCAAACAGTCGCGAGAAATCGTGAGTCGAATTCGATTTTGCTCTACTGAAAGCAATCTGGGGACCCACCTAGCCGAAACCTTAGAAAAGCCGAGTTCATGGACAATGATGTTTTGCGTTCGTTCATATGAGATGCCTATAGTGTCTGCAATTTCTCTGATAGTCAATCTACGGTCTTTCAATATGAGATCACACACTTTATTGATGTTTTCTTCGGTCGTAGACGTCATTGGCCTGCCAGAGCGAGGGTCATCTTCGATGTTCTCTCGTCCACGTTTAAATTCTGCAACCCATTTTTTCACAGTGGTATAAGTCGGGGCAGATTCCCCTAATGTTGTTTGTATGTCATCATGGATCTCCTTTGGTGTTAATCTTTTTTTAAACAAATATTTAATCACAGCACGTTGTTCAAATTTCTCCATTAGTGAAAATTTGTTCTACACACGTATTTATATTGTTCGTAAAATTTTATTTAAACAAGATATCAAATTGAAAATTCGCGGGCTGACAATTGAATAATGACAGTTCAAAATGACGGCAGAAAAAATAACAAAAGTTTTTTTTTTAATGGCCAGGCCGCGAACTTTTCAACCAATGTAGTATCAACACCTTGTTAAAGCCGAAGTACAAAATTGTGACGTCATTAAGCGGCCATTCGATGGTCTTATGATGAATAAAAAAAATTCATTTCATTTTTCATTTCATTTCAAATCCGAATCCGCTATTTTAAACCTAGGTACCTATCTACTCCTATTTCTATTCATAGCAACCAACACCGGCTGCTGAGGGGTGCAAATGTTTTTATTCTTCCGTGCGGGAATCGAACCCGCGACCTCACAATTGGCTTAGCAGCGTCTAGACGGCAGCACGGAAACCGTCAAAATATTTGTGTCATATTTAAGTTCATTGGCAATAAAGAATATTTATTATTATTTAGCATACTTATAACTACTCGCCTTTCGGCGGAAAAGACCGGACAATTATTATTATTATTATTAAATGTAACCGATAAAATACTGTAAAACAAGCAACCTAACGACGATGTTCCAGCCATTTCATACAAACTCAATACTTTCTATCGTGTCGCGGAAATCGCTGCCCACGCCGTTGCTCGCGCCGCTGTCGCTGCCGTCCAGTTTGCAACCTATGGCTATTTTAAGTCAACCCTACACGGACCAAATGTACTGAAGTTTTTTGTTCAACAATGACTAAGTTCCACCTCAATCTTATCTGATGGTAGGTAAGTGAATATTACGTAAAAGATTAAGAAAGTTAAACGGGTTTTTCATTCTGACTTTTCAAAACATTATAATTGACAGCTGTTTAAGAACTATCTCCTCTCACACCTGATGGTTAGTGAAAATAAGGTAAATATATGGTAGCACACAGGTTAAGGAAGGAACTGGAGGAGATTTTTTACAAAACAGAGTTTAATACGACGGGTGGTCGCCAGCCAGGTGAACCCTGAAAAAACCCCTTTAAACCAAGGACTGTATACCGGTATGAATTTCTGTACATTTTTTTCTGTATGACGTCATACCGTTAAATTAGGTGTATTTAAAAATAACAGTACAGGAATTCATACTGAAATAATTCTTGTACCTTTTTTATTATTGTAGCATAACTGATTTTTTTTCAGTTAACTCAAATTTTCCGGTATTAATATTAATATTAAAATTTAATTTTTAAATAACTGTAGAATGTTCGATAGTTTAGTTGAAGCCTATGAAGCGTAGGTACATATGCTGACCTATACATTTCGGTGCAGAATTTAAATAGGTTAAAATATTTCTGTATTTAAAACATCTACAGAAATTAATCCGGTATACATTATTTGGGTACTGATATAATTAATTTAGATTTTAATAACTTGTACAGTTATTGTGTTTGATGAAGCAGTACACTAATAAGGGTACTGAAATTTTACTAGTACTATTTAATTTTATACCGATATGCAGTCCCTGCTTTAAACCCCCAAGGGGGTCACTCAGATTAGTCTCCTATGACACGTTTATCCAGGGGCTGTACTAAGCCCTACACGGCCCTATAGAATAGCCCGTCCTATTTCCGTGTTACTTGATTAGTAAATTCTACAAGAAAATTTAAATAGTATTTTCCTGTATATCGTAATCTGTTGGACATAAAAAAATCCTCAAATTCCTCTTTCCATCGCCCACTAGATCGTCAGTCTGCCTTGCGAGGGACCTGCCAAAACTCTGGGCCAATGCTGATTGGTGGATGTCAGAATTTAGAGGGCGCTGAAATGGCTTCTGACATACCCAAAGGACTACTGTACTTATGCTTACCTTGCCCTCCGAAGCACGGCACGATAAATGAATGGCCGGCGGTCACGCATCGTAGTACAGACCCCGCCAAATGTGGTAAAACTGCAATATCGAATGATGCGCTACGCCATGGCGACTTCAAGATTATTTTGGTTTCATAAGATATACGAAGGAGTATTAAAATAATACCTACATCTTATACCTTCTGCTACTAGAATAAGTGCGTATGTAGGTACAATAAGTTATGTATGATTTAATAGGTAAACAAAATTCTAGAACCAGAAAAGATTCACATACTCTCAACGCCCTGGGTTCCTAACCTGGGGGTAATTACCCCCGCGGGGGTAAATAGACATTTTTACGGGGGTAACGAAGAACTTAATGTTGGAAAAAACGGAGAAAATCTCGAATTTTTTTAATAAAGTATTATGGAGCAACGTTTGGCAATGTAGAAGTGGTGGGTATCTGAACCTTTATAAAATTCATAGCTGCCAGCTAGAGAATTCTCACGACAGAAGATCGGTCACCCTCACCACAACACATCTTTAATAGTATATTATGTAACAAGTGAGCGAAGTTGCTAATTACAGTCGAGGCTGTGATTTGAGCCCGAGCCGCAGGCGAGGGCTTAATAATGAGCCGAGACTGTAATTAGCAACTCTCACGAGTTACATACGACGTTTTTCAACACACTTGTGAGTAAAAGACAGACATACGTGATCATAAAATAAAAAAATAGGTTTTTTTTCCGTCAAATGTGTCAATGTCTGTATAGCATATACAGCCTATTTTAAGTGAAAATGTTTAATTTGGAGTGGTAAATGCTAATATTTTAATATTTTATGACAAATGATTGTAAATTGTGAATAATTTGTTTAATATACAAATTTATTTTACGCGCGCAAACATTTAAAGATGTATATGGATTTGAAGTGGTATAAAACCTCTTTGTTGTTTCTGAAAATATTTAGTGTATAACCCGGACCAATAAAATATGCTCTGTTTTCTCGCATGTTATTTGCACAAAGTTACAATTCAACTTTGTAGGATTCATTATATTATGCACTAGGGTATAATATATTAATGCACGCGTGACTTATAGCCCAGTTTATAGTTCTAAACTCAATAGAATAACGCTCACTTTACGAGCAAGTGTGTTGAAAAATAAACTTATGATGTGGAATATACAATTGTACAATAAATAGGACCAGTAGAGCTGTCTTCAGTATTAAATAGTCAGACTTGTTTGCAATTTTTACATCAATTGCCAGTTTGCAAATTTGTGCGAACTTTAAATTATACAGGGTGACTAGTGGGTCACTTTCAAAATTCTAAGACGTGATAGTTTAAGATCATACATGAAAAGAAAAAATAAATTAAAAAATAAATATTACTAATTTTTTGCAAAATGTTACCCTTATAAACATGATAAGTTTAACCCTTGATTGTTGAAATGTTACCCTTGTTACAAAATGAGTCACCGATGTTTCAAATTACAGTGATTGTTCACAATAGACATAAGACAATCCAAAACAGAAAATAAAAATTCTACCTATAGTAACAGAAGTACTGTTAGAGATTTATTGTCCAATTTTGGAGTTTTCTTGGAAAAACCTTAAATCTTTTATTAAAAAAAACACTATCACACTTCGTCTAAGACAAGTATGGTTCAAAATGTTCTAAATGGTCTAGACTACCACCTCCTTTCAGCTTTGCATCCTGTTACCAAACACCCTGTATTTGCTATGCAAAGTCTTTCGTGAGACGGGTTAAGCAGGGTCCAGATTTACTGAAGCATCAAATGATCATTCGCAGCCTCACTCACGGAGCGGAGCCATGAAAGACTCGTTATAGATACCTAACTGTTTACATACTGTCTACAACTGTTAGATTTTGACTCAGCGAACTTCGTTCTGCCTAACACTCGACTCTTTAAGTTTTTAGTTTTTTTTAATTATGATATAAATTACATACATACATACATAACTTCACGCCTGTATCCCTTAAGGGATAGACAGAACACCAAAGGCTGTAAAACCATCTGATGTCACATTTGAAAAATTTGGAGGTATTATAATGATGGTGAGATACTATTGCAGTGACAGGGACTCAGCCTATCGCCCGCAAAAACGCCAATATAACCTCTGTCCCTTAACTGACTTTTACAGTATGCCCGGGAAGAGAAGCAGCTGGCACATTCTATGCTTTTCTTTCGCTCCCAGTCCAGCATGTAAGCAATTAATTTAAGATATTGATTAATTTAATTTTATATTTACTTACTGCAAATTATGTAGGTTATACTTTTATTGACAATAGCTGTATAGATGGCGGTACTGGATAGTACTTGGACATTACAACATTAGGTACCTACTTTATTTATCTAAAACAAAAGAATTTCTAAAATAAACATAGCCTAAATTACTTCTTATTACATCAGCTAGCTGCCCAAAAAAAATACCGTCAAAATCGGTCCAGCCATTTCAGAAATTAACCGGAGCAAACAGACAGACAGACAAAAATAGCAAAAAATAAAAAATTACAATATTACATACAGACACTACAACTTTATTTATAAGTATAGACTACAATAGGATATTGACTCTGCAGCAAATTGTTTATCTTCAAGTTTTAAATACAATAGCTGTCAAGAGTATAATGAAGAGTTTTCAAACTGACTTTAAAAAGAAAAATTATATAAATTTCTTAAAAGGTGGCATTGGTAAAAATCCGTGATGTCAAAATACATAGTAAACAAAAAGAAAAAAATATATCTTTGTTCAAGACATTGGCATTTCACTAGGATTGCCAACCCTCCCGGCTCCCGAATTACCCGGGAGACTCCGGTAATAAATTGTTAACCTCCCATGGTACCGGGAAACAACATTTCGGTTTTTCTAGATTTTGTGCATCCTTCAGTCGCACATCTCTAATCGTACAGCTCACCACGTGGTGCTGAGAGTTGGGAACCCTTAAAATTTATAATGTAGTTATTGTTTTATGTTTATTTTTAACTGTTACTAACGCTTTGATTGTAAAAGAAACAAAAAATTGTACTAAATATTATGTCAATATATATTTCTAGAAAAAAATTCGACATTGGCATACAACAAATGCTTAGATCCATCATTTCATGAGCCACACTCATACAACACAAATAAAGATGAACAAAAAAATAACATAACATAGAACTTATATTAAATATCATTATTAAAATAATACTAAATAAATTCCTTATAATAATCAAAATTATACTTAAGAATCAAGATCTTTCATACCACAATCATGTTGAACGCTTAGATCTCCTTTTCGGTTTTGTGGTTTTAGATGACCGCATTTGGTCTTCCTCATCCATTTTACTGTAGTGAGCTTGAATGTGTGTCAACAATTTCTTTTCACGTGAAAAAACTTCACTGCACATATTACAATTGTATTTCCCATCAGCGTTTCTTGCTTTCTCCTCAGATGTAGATGTTGATATTTGAGACTCTTGTATAATTTTATCCACTGGGATGCCGTAAGTGGGTTCCAACAAGGGATCAACATTTACATAAGTAAAAAATCCAGCATTCTTAGGTGGGGTCGCTTCCTCTATTGTTACATTAAATGGTTGCTTTGGCTCATCTGTTTTTACTTCATGCTTTGATTTTCTTGTTTTCCTTTTAGGCACTTCTGGGGTCGGCACTGTAGTGTTTTGAGCTGGTGGGGGTTTTGTTGAGATCAGTAACTTACTCGGATTCCCTGTTTGCACAATGGTATACGATTGCTTCTTCATCGCAGGTGTAGTGAAATTGGGAGTTGGAATCGCTGTAACTGATTTTGGTCCACCTTGACTGAATGCTTGAGCAGTTTGTATAGTTTCATGCATTTCTGAGGCAGACATAGAACTCATTTGAGGAGATTTAAAAAAGTTTATAGGATAAGGCTTGCTTGTATTTTGGTCCTGAATAGGCTCATTATCATCTAGTTCTATGACTTCTTCATTTTTTTGTGGCTTTGAAGATACTTTTTCAGATTTGGAATGGTGTTTACTTTTCTTTGAGGGCTTTTTTGGAATATTATTTGTCACGGTAAGAGCAGTGTTTTCTTCCACAAGGCTTATAGTGTTGTTTGGTCCAGGTACTAATTTATACCGGCTGTTTAAACTGAATGGTACATTACTTGCAGTAGAAGTACTTGAATTTAGATTTGCATTGATAGAAGGTATGGTTAGTGTCGGAGGAATGTCAATTCTAGGATGCAGAACCATTCCACCACTTGAATTTGAGTCACTATCATCTTTTCGGACTCTGCTAGCTGGTCCAATTCTAGGTTTCGGTTTAGCTGCATTACCTGTTGAAGCTTTTACTTCATCTGGATTGGGAGTTGAGGATTTCATGTCTATTGGGTTAACTCTCTTCTCCCCATCAGTCTTAGTATTAATGTATTTAACAGTTGGTATTTTAGGTGGCTCAGGGGGAGGTGTTGCATGTCTTGTCAAATCAACCTTAGGGACACCAGTTTTAGCACAGCCATGCACAACAACAACTTCTTTCTTAAGGAAATTTCTGTTGCACAATTTGCATTGAAAGAGGATTCCAACACCATTAACCTTGATCGTACTGACATGATCCATGATGTCAAATGGTTTTTTATCCTTATCTTTTTCAGTGTCAATAGTAGCTGTTACCTTGTTTTTATCAGTTTCTTTTTTAGAGTTATTAGAGGAATCATCATTATTATCATAATCAAATGATAATAAATTCTTTGAAGGAATAAATTCCTTTTCAGCAGTTTCATGGCTTGAAGTTTTATGTACTTTTAAAGGTTTTTCATTCACTGACTCTGTTTTAATTGAAGATCGAGAAGATTTTTTAGACGTCTTTTCTTCTTGTTTATCAGTTTGTAGTTTGATCTGTTTTAATGGCACATCATCAGTATCATCTTGCTGATCTTCTGCCAGCAAATGTTTTAACTCTCTTTTAGCACCCTGTCTCCTACTTGATGGCTTATTGAATTCTTCTTCAGCACCTAAATATTTCATATTTTTAGAATCTCTCATATCCTCCATTGCTTTTTTGACAATTTTTTCACAGATATCATCATTTGACATGTTGGTCTTTATTAGTTTTTCCTCCCAAATAAGACGTGTATTATGCTTTATCAGAGCTGTATTGATGCCCAACGCAGTTTGCAGGTTCTTCTGTGATTTCCTGCATCTTTGTACAAATTCATAGAATTCCTCCACTTTTGCAGAGCAGCGAAAGCAGATTTTGTGAGGGAGGCCATCTTTTTCTGATACCTGAAATTCAGAAAGCAACATAGTAAGTGTAAAGTTTTTAGTCCTAATCTTAATGATTCATAATTTTTTTAATTGAAGGAATCTATTTTTAGGGATGAATGGAATCAAAAAATATAAATTGTATAATATGAGAATAAATACTATATGTATAAGAATAAAATTGTCAAAGTGCTAAGTATTGTCATTCTACAGATATATGAACAAACTAAAAATATTTGTTATAGGTGTGAGGACATAAATGCTACAATCAAAATATAATCTGACATGGTTTGATAACTGAACAGAAGTAGTATGACATAAATTTGGAAAATAACTACCAACCTATAATAATATAATTTATTTCATAAATTGGTGTTGAATATGACCTACTTACAACCTAAGCTTATCATAACAGAGAAAATATTTTTCAGCACATAGCATAGAATTTAAATGAGAAACAGTTTATTAACTGTCGGTAGAGAAATATTAGCTGTATAATAAAAATAAGTAACTAATAGGAAATAAATTATGGTCTGGACATATAATTAAATAAAGTGTAATAAAAAAATATTAGTAGATAATATGTTTTATTCACAAGAGAGTACTATAGTGCATAAAATCATTTTAATACAAATTTCGCCAGAATAACTCACCGAAAATGGTAATAACTCATCCATTTTCTTCGCCGTTGACTTCTCATCTTCAAATATGCTGAGAAAAGGGCCATCTTTAGATTCACATAGACGACACAGTTTAAGTAAGGCAAAGGTTTTTGTCGAAGTTTGTATTTGTATCTCTTCGTCACCTCTAGTAGTCAAACAAGAAGGTTCTGATTTTTCTAATGATGCTCTCGAAGATTTCGATTTGCTTTTCTTTTTAGCCATTTTGATATGCGCAAGTTTGAATGTATTTATATGTTTAGAAAATTACCTTCAAGCTCAAATCATTTTCGAAACAAATTTTTCTTTAAAAATCGAAGCACATCATTACTCCTCCATGTATTTAGATAGAAGTTTTTTTTTCCAAAAAGCCGACTTTCAGTAACTTGTAAGTAAGTAAACACATGTAACTAACAGACAGACAGACTAAAACGAATAGGAGAAAATAAAGGTAAAGGTAGTGTACAGTAATGGTAGTATATTATATTCCGTGGTAGAAAGTAATGCAAACCATCTAATGATTGAATGACTGATTGTGGTGAACACCGTCCTTCTAAAGCCTAACGCAAACTATCAATAATCTACTTTTGAACTAAAATCGTAATATGTACATACATACATACATAACTTCACGCCAGTATCCCTTATGGGGTAGGCAGAACACCAGAGGTTATAAGACCATCTGATGTCACGTTTGACAAAGGAGGTATTATAATGATTGAGAGAGGCTACTGCAGTAACAGGGGGTCAGCCTATCGCCCACAAAAACACCAATATAACCTCTGTCCCTTAACTGACTTTTACAGTATGCCCGGGATGAGAAGCAGCTGGTACATTCTACGTTTTTCTTTCGCTCCCAGTCCAGCATGGAAGATCGTAATATGTCTACTGCATAATAGTATATTATACTTAGTCTTAGTGGCCTAGCGCTTTTTTAGTGCGGTGTTTTTTAACGCTCGCAATATGTTTGTTCTTACAGACGCTTTTAAATAACTTTTGTTTCGTCTCTCGATTGAGAAAAACGTTTAAAATGTTACTACGTTACTAATAAATGTCTTTCTTTGGCACTTTAAAATGTTATAAAACGTAAAAAAATATTTTAAATATTTTGTATGTCTATAACTCATTTTGATCAGTTATAGTGAGCCCTCATATAAGAGCGGTTACGCACTACATTCGATTCTTATCCGATTCGAATTCGAGGAATTAATAATCTAGAAGTCTTGTATGAAATCACGGATTACGGATCGTGTAAGCTATCATAGAAATAGTTGATGATCAAACGAACTTCTAGAAGTGAAGTTCGATCGATATTATACGAATTGCTTCATTCGAAGATATAAAATTTAACCAAGTAGTTCTTTGACTTACTAGGCAACATCCGCACAACTTAGGATACTTTCATAAAATTAAAAAGTATTCGCTTCCGGTTTTTGCATTCACCCTACCTCGTCTACACGGTGCGATCATTCTTTAGAGATATTACAAATATTTAGTTATTTTATATATTTATTTACACTTTTACAATACAGGTACAGTAAAAGAAAAATAACAGTTACAGTAAAACTTGGCGGTCTTAACGCTATATCAGATAACCATGACATATTTTAACGTTATACCAGTAAATTATTATATACTTACTTAAATTAATAATATCATTACTACTAATTGTGTCTTTAATTTCAGGTTATAAGGGAGGGTGGGTTCTTATATCTTCGAATGAAGCAATTCGTATAATATCGATCGAACTTCACTTCTAGAAGTTCGTTTGATCATCAATTATACTTCATTGCTTCATTCTCGATATAAAATTTAACCAAGTAGATGTTTAGAGACAGTTATACAAGGGATAACCTGAACAGTGGTAGTATAATTTCCTACAAAGTATCAATACTTTGAAGGAAATTATGCGTAAAAAAGCGTAAAAAAAATGTGGGCTCCAATTGATGGTAAATGCGTCTACTGCAATTGCATCTGGATCTTGCTTCCACGACACATACTGTTGACATTTGGCAGTGGTTCGAGATGCGAACAAATCTATAATAGGTATTCCAAAAGTTTTAGTTATAATTTTAAAATCATTTTTTGGTAATTCAAATTCAGTGTCTGGGTTACTTTTACGGGATTCACAATCAGACTCACTATTATCCTTCGTATTAATATATGATGCAAACAACCAGAGTTGTCGAGCTTCACACCATTGCCAAATGTTTTTAGCTAGTTTATTCAAATGGGGAAATTGTATGCCACCCATACGATTAATATAGCTAATAGCTGTAACGTTATCGACCCTGAGCAGTATTTGGTAAAACATTTAAGTCCCATAAATATGGCCATTAACTCCAAGTAATGTATATGAAATTTTGTTTCTTCCTGTTTCCAACCGCCATTAGCTCGCTTTTGTTCGCAAAACGCACCCCAACCGGTGCGCGATGCGTCAGTAAAAATCTCAAGTTCAAATTTTTGAACAGTCAAAGAAACATTGGTTTTTAGAAGTATCGATTCCCACCACAGTAAATCGGGCAAGATATTTTCTGTGAGTTGAATTTTACTATCATAATTATTATGAAACTTTTGAAGATTCAGATATTTTAATCTTTCAAGTTCTTTAGTGTATAACCAGCCGTACTTGACGGCTAGGCAAGCTGCTACAAGAATTCCGATGAAATGTGAATTTTTCTGATAGTACAATTAATAGGCAAATTCTTATATTTTTTCAATAACTGTAATATACTCTTACGTTTATCTAATGTCCTAAACATTCCAAAAGTTTTACAGTATTTTGAACATTTTTATGACACTAGTCATAGTTTAGAACCTATACACAACGTATCATCGAGGTAATTAACAGATGTATATCCACGTATCCTTAAATATTTTATGGCTTCTTTGATGATTTTACTAAAAATTCTTGGTGCCACAGTCAAGCCGTAAGGCATTGCTTTGAATTCGTAGGTTAATGTTGACCCATTATTCGGCGTAAACTGAAAACGTAAGTATTTTCTAAATTCTGGATGAATCGGCACAAGGAGATAAGACTCTGTTAGATCAATTGATGATAGATAGCCGTTTTCTGGTATTAATCGTGATGCAGTTCTAAAATCTTCCATTTTAAAGTGCGTTTTTTGTACGAATTTGTTAAACGCTTTTAAATTAAGAATTAACCGTTGGTCTCCGTTTGACTTTGGCACCAAGAATGTTTTTGATAAATATTGATCTTCAGATGGTTTACATATTGTAATAGCATCCAATTTTAATAATTTATCAATAGATTTTTGCATATCGCTTGACTCTGGATGTAAATTGTGATTGGGAATATAAGTTTGTTTTACAATATCAATAAATGGTATGGTAACACCATCCCTTATCCAATTTAAGATTAATGTATTATTAGTTATATAGGACCAACAGTGATAAAAATGTTGTAAACGTCCAGCATGTACCTCAATTAGCGTCGCCGTGGGCACGCTGCTGGTATCTGCGGCTGCTCGCAGGCTGACCGCGGTAGCTGGAGCTGGACGTCGTCGGCATCTGCGCCGGAGTCCTGCGTGTCGCGAACTGGGCCACCGTCATTGCATTGTATCGAAGCCCTCCCCGGCCCCCCCTCCTGTTCGAAGGGAAGTGGGAAGGGGCTGACCAGTTTCCCTGATTTCGACTGCGTGAATTGCTTTGGAAAGAAGTTGGTTTTGGATTGACTGGAACGTTTTTCTTAATGAGTAACCCTTGTTTTTCAATAGATCTTGCTATTTTGATCTTATCACATAAGCCTTTTCCAAAAAGGGTTTCATCGCGTTCTTCATTTTCTATAATATTAAGAACAGATTTGTCTAGGCTTGGTGATTAATCCGATGCGCAGTTCGAGCATGGTGTAAATCACATAGTATTCTTGAGGACTCTGATAGCATTTTAAGGACCTGTAACTTGTTCTCACCCGTAAGAAGCAGTGTTATTGCTCTGCTTATTGCTGTGATACCTAAGCCGAGTTGATTCTGGGCCATCTCGAGATTTTTATCTCGTGCTTTGAGATTTTCGGTAATAGCTATTGCGATTTCGGGGTTTATGGTAGGAGCCCTTAGTAATGTACAATTACTTGGTATTTTATATTCCGATAAAAGTTGTTCTTTTTGATCGTTGTCCAAACCTTTTCGCAAAATGGGGAGCCATCTTTGGGCTAAATTTGGGTGAATTTCTGCGTCATAGTCAGGAACGTTATCTATCTGGTCCCCCAAAGCTGACAAAATTTCTGGTGCAAGTTCTGGTATCACTGGTGGTACCGATTCATTTTCATCTAAGCCTGTAGCTTGGGTTGGCGAATAATCGTAATTATCCGCAGACGAACTTTCGACATTTAAAGCGGTGTCTGAAAAAGAACAATGCTCAGGTTCATAACTAAGATTACGAAAAAAAATATTATGTCTTGATTGTGACACTCGGCCAACATTCAAGTAGGGTATGTATTCCATAGAAATTTGATTTTGACACTCGGCCAACATTCAAGTGCATATTTCAATCAACGATTTTATTTTGTAGGCAAGTGATTTTGACACTCGGTCAACATTCAATTGCATAGGTATTCCAAAATAAAAATAAATAAAAAAACTCATAAAATTTAAACCAAAATAAAAGCAAACTAATAACTTCTTTTTAAGAAAAAGTGAACCGCCTTCAAAAAAACAACCCACTAAAAATGTTTAAATAATTTTTATATACGCCATTCTAGTCCTGTTCCAATTCCTTCCCTATTACTATAGATAGCAAATTTCTGCCAAAAATGAATTAATAATGTAATAAGAACATTAATAATTTACCTGGGTAGGTATTTACATAGTTTTTGAGTCGGTGCCAAACAAAATTTAAAAAAAATACCGTAAGGCACACACTTAAGGGTTGATACGTTCGCCTTATAATTTTCGCTGTCTGGGAGCAGTCTTACTTTTATTGGTTTGGCACCGACTTCAAAAACTATGTAAATACCTACCCAGGTAAATTATTAATGTTCTTATTACGTTATTAATTCATTTTTGGCAGAAATTTGCTATCCGGTATAGTAATAGAGAAGGAATTGGAACAGGACTAGAATGGCGTATATAAAAATTATTTAAACATTTTTAGTGGGTTGTTTTTTTTGAAGGCGGTTCACTTTTTCTTAAAAAGAAGTTATTAGTTTGCTTTTATTTTGGTTTAAATTTTATGAGTTTTTTTATTTATTTTTATTTCATACCTTTTAGCGTTAGGTTTTTGTTTTGGGCTAATAACTTGTTTTTTTTTTCATAGTCTGTTAGGTTATACATTTATAGATATTATAATGTTTAACAGAAATATAAGTGATAGTTTTTAGAGATAAGTTTTGGGCTAGTACTGGTATCAGTAACTACCTAATACTACTACTGAAACTAAAATGTTTTGGTTCTGTAACACCACGACTTTGACCTACTTACTATTATACGTTGTGTCTATGGGCCTTGTTAGAAACACGAATTTTGTTTAAAAATATGTTTTAAGATAGAGTCGTGCAAGGGAGAATGTAACTCCCAACGAAAATAAAACAATGAGTTGATACAGCAAGAGATCGTCTCGTCTAGGTATCGTCAACATACTGCTCGTGCTGCTGAAACTGAAAAAGTGAGATATACTTATAAAAACTTCGTGCGAACAGTAAACTAAGAACAAGCCCAAAACTTATCACTAAAAATATATCACGAATATCTATAAATATGGAAACTAATTATTATACATGTGAAAGTTTGGCATAGTGATAGTGTACAGCCTGGAATAGCACATAGGCTACTTTTTGTTCCTATACTTTATATAATTTTTAATTGCGCGGGTAAAACTACGCGAAACAGCTAGTATTCGGCAAATCAACCAAACATTCGGGTGAATACGAATGTTACGATAATATGCCGAATGTACCGAAGACGAATGTTCGGCCGAACATTCGGCTCGTCTCTGATACAAAATATACAGAGAAATTGAGAACCTTCTTTTTTACAAAGTCGGTTAATATATTAAAACCTTCTCCTAAACGTGACACTTCTTTTTCTGAAAATCGCATCCAAATCGGTTCAGCCAAACGCGAGATAATCGCGGACAAACATACATACATACATACATACATACAGGTCAAACTGATAACCTCCTTTTTTTGAATTCGGTTAAAAAGGATTCTAATTTATAGGCATATTTGATTTTGACACTCGGCCAACATTCAATTGCATATTCCAAAATGGATTTTATTTTGTGGGCAAATTTGATTTCCAAAGAACTAACACGCGGTCAATCTAGGATTTTATCATTTTACTTTGTTAAAATTTCAAAAGAAACAATGTGGGTAGATAGAAAATTCTTTCATGATTTTGACACTCGGCCAATATTCAAGCACTGCTACCACAGAACCGACACTAAAAAAAATCTAGGATTCTTGAACTTAATAAAAATAAGAAAACCAAGTTTTATTTTACCTGGAATTTTGTCACCATCATCCATGTCGGATGAGTCAGAATAAATCACTCTTTTACGACGACGACGCTTATTCTTTTCTTGGTTTTCTTGTACGCTTCTTCTTTTCGGCATATTTAAATACTTATTAGTATAACACTTAGAAAAATAAACTTTTAAATACTTTTTGTTATTTAAACAACCGGGAGCATGTGCGACTGTGGCCTGCGCACGAAAAAGAATGATCGCACCGTGTAGACGAGGTAGGGTGAATGCAAAAACCGGAAGCGAATACTTTTTAATTTTATGAAAGTATCCTAAGTTGTGCGGATGTTGCCTAGGGAGAGGGGGGCAGCTTTGGACGGGGGCAGCTTAGAACAAATGAATTTATAAATCACTTGTCTATGCTACGTTGGTGAAAATCCTGGTTTATATTGGCAGCACTGATGCGCATAGCTGTCACTCTTCATTTAAATGATTTGACAGCTATCCGACCGGTAAAAGCGTTTGTTTGTTTACAGTGGTCAGTTGTGTATTTTTTTTATTTCACGTCTAAGGTTTTCCTCGACGTAATTTAATAAAGAGGTGAGTGTTTTTTTCTTTACTTGATTGCTTATATAATTTCAATAAAGATTTAAAGTGAATTCACAACATAAAAGTGTGCTCCGTAATGAAATTGATATTTTTCTTGGAAAGACCTCCTTGGGGCAGGTTTGAACAATGTAGTTGGGGCAGATTTGAAATTGTTTCAAAGGTGCCCCATTATATTTTTTTCTTGGGCACTTATTTTTTTGACTTCATTTGGTTTTTTATGCACATTTTTGTTTGTTTCTTTAGGACAGTATGGTTAGAAATTATAAAAAGAAAAGAGAAAGTGAAGTAAATGAAGAGGATATGGAGAGTGCTATTATGCAAGTAATAAGAGGGCATATGAAATTAAGACAAGCTGCTGATGCTTACAATGTTAAGCCTAACACTTTACATTACAGAATAAAAAAACATAAAGAAGATATAATACCTAAAAGTGCCGATTATAGCACAAAATATACAGTTTCGCAAGTATTCACGAATGGTGAAGAAACATTACTAAAGGCATATCTGATAAAAAGTTCCAAAATGCATTACGGTTTAACATACAAACAAGCAAAGGTACTAGCATATGACTATGCCACAGCACTTAATAAGTGCCCGCCC
This sequence comes from Stenoptilia bipunctidactyla, assembly GCA_944452665.1. Classification (NCBI taxonomy): domain Eukaryota; kingdom Metazoa; phylum Arthropoda; class Insecta; order Lepidoptera; family Pterophoridae; genus Stenoptilia; species Stenoptilia bipunctidactyla. The sequence goes on from OX101742.1 coordinate 20,140,341, forward strand.
TTATGGACCAAAAATAAACAAGCTGGCAGAGACTGGCTGAAATGTTTCATGAAACGACATAAAGAACTCTCTCTTCGAAAACCCGAAAATACAAGTTTGTCGCGTTCTACGAGTTTCAACAAACATAACGTTAGTCAATTTTATGATAATTATGAAAAGGTTTTAAAAAAGTATAATTTTACACCTGACCGAATATATAACCTCGACGAAACTAATATAATGACGGTAGTTCAAGCACCAAATGTCATAGCTCAAACTGGAACCAAACAAGTAGGACAAAGTGTGTCTGCAGAGCGTGGTCAGTTGATAACTATGTGTGGTATAGGAAATGCGATAGGCAACTTTCTTCCTCCTGTATTTATATTTCCTCGAGCTCGTTATCATGAGGCTATGGTTAGAGGGGGGCCACCTGGATGCATTGGTTTTGCTAACAGTCCAACAAGTGGCTGGATGACAGGGCCGCTGTTCGTAAAGGTACTTGAACATATCAAAAAATTGGTGCGCTGCTCTAAAGATGATCCAATATTGCTATTGATGGACAATCACGAAAGTCACTGCACTTTAGATGCCATAAATTACTGTCGTGAAAGTGGAATAATTGCAGTGACTTTCCCTCCGCATTGCACACATCGCATGCAACCTTTGGACGTTGCAGTGAACGGTCCGTTCAAGCAAAAACTGGCTGTTGCCCAAAATGATTGGCTCGTTTCTAGACCAGGTAAAACCATTTCTATTCACGATTTGGTAGAAATATTAACGCCGGCATATAATGCATCATACATAGCACGAAACATTATTTCGGGCTTCAAACGGCCAGGTATATTCCCATTTTCTAGAAATGCTTTTACCGACGAAGACTTTGAATGTGCTGAGGTAACCAATCGCCCTTTATCCCCGTCATTTTCTAGCGAAGCAACTCAACGTAATATTGCTCCCCATAGTTCTTCTGACAGTTCAATTATTCTCCCTCAAGTTCCTATGTCAATCGGAAATTTACCAGTGCCTGAAGTAGATGATGACCTGACAGATTGTGAAGATTTTGACCAAGTCCAAAATGTTGACTGCAATACCAAACAGCCACACGATTTACCTGTTGATCCTACTATTTCGCCTTCTTTGGTCCAGGACTCACTACTAGCTCCGATACCGGTTGCGCCTGTGTCAGTAACATCAACAGAGAACCCGCTTAAATCTCCGGTTATGCCGCTACCTTCAGATCCTTCTACATCAGAGCAAGGAATCGCAATGAATGATCATTTTTATCAAAATAGCCCAACTAACCAAATCCTCATAACACCAGAAAGTGTAAGGCCCTTTCCTAAAGCCCCTCCTCGTAAAGCAACTATTAAAGGTAGGAAGAAGGGTAGATCACGCATATTGACAGACACGCCAGAAAAAGAAGAAGTTCAGAAGGCGTACCTTGAACGCCAGGCGCGTCTTGAAAAATCCTGCAATCGTCAAAAACAAAAGGGTACCAAACGCGCTGCTTCAACAAAACAAAGTGTTTCTCAGCGTCGTCCAAAGCAAAAACCTTCAAAACTGAAAAGACATAAGGTTGCACTAAATTTTTCCTCAGAATCAGAATCAGACACAGAAATAAATTTAGATTCAGAAGAGGAAGATGTAACAGAATGGCATTTCGAAGAAGACGAAAGTGATGATGATAACCAAATAGACCACCATGTTGAAGTTATTGACTACAATTCTATAACTGTAGAAACTTTTGTTTTAGCTGAACTTTCATCAGAAAAAAATGTCAAAAGAAAATTAGCTTTCGTTGGCAAAGTTCTAGAAAAGGACGGTAGTGGTTTTCTTATTACATTTCTGAAAAAGAAAGGAGGATTGTATAAATTTTTCTTTCCTGAAAAGCAAGACAATTCTTTTGTCAGCACATCTGATATTTTGGCGGTTTTGCCACCACCAGATGAGGCTGCTGGTACATCGCGCACTGCAGCAATGCTGAAATTTAAATTTAATTTTAAAAAATATAATTTAGGTTAATACCTACGTTTTTGGTTGATTATTTCTTGTAAGTGGTGTGATTAAACTTGTAACCAAGTTCCTATTAGCCAGTAACTTCAGATCTCTTTTGCAAAGTGATATTAAATTAGTGTATTGTTAAGCAGATTAATGTCAATTTATTTTTATTATTAAAGAAAACTGTGCTATGTTATTGTTTGATTATTTGTCATAAGTTGTATTTGTTAACATATAAAACAAGTTGAATTTGATCTCAAATAATATATTTCCTTTGAAATGATTGTTTTTTTATTATTTAACAAATACATTGAAATAAATATACAGTTATTTTTTCATTTATAACACTGATTCAAAACTGCCCCAGGTGTGTTCAAGGCTACCCCAACTGCGGGGCAGTTTTGAACATTTACAAACCTTTGCAAAAATTTAAATATCTAATTATGACTTTATGAATGCTTAAGAAAGACATGATTATTTCGTTGTCCTATAACTATGGTTGCTTATGAGGAAGAAAAATCTACGTAAATCAGAAAATCTTTGAAGTTATAGAATAAAGTATGAAAAATGTTCAAAGCTGTCCCCTAAGTCAAAGGACTACTTGGTTAAATTTTATATCGAGAACGAAGCAATGAAGTATAATTCTATGACTACGTGGGATCGTAACACGTAAAAACTAACATTCATTTAAATAAAACTCTTTTAACTGGATTTATCGCGCAGACCGTGGTCACGAGAGACTGACCTGTCGAGTGTCTCGTGACGTGATAAATCTGGCTAAAAAGTGTTTTAAGCTATTGCATAGCTTCTATCGCGGGCCTTGAGCGTGGGGACCGAATCCAGAAATTCCGTCACGAAAAAAACCTAACACCTAAACTCCGACCGGCACAGGGGTGATACTTTGATTTCATAACTTTACATGCGGGCTTTAATAAAAAATCAGCGCCATCTACTAGGAACTTGTGGAACTTCATATTAGATCAAACATTACTGCATTCATAAAATAAATAAATAATTATAATTGCATAAGTTGATAAAAAATGCTACGCAATAGCTTTACCGCGGCAGTCTCCGAGTGCCACACGTCTTTTTCATTTAATATTAAGAATCACGAAAACTTAAGTTAAGGTGGATTCTTACCATCAGCTAAGCACTTCGCGCTCATAGATGGCGTTGATGCGAAAATTTGAACGTTTTTAATTGTTTAATGAATGATAATGTTTAAATTCTTTAAAAATTATGACGTTTTGCTGTAATAACATAACATTTGTAATGTCTCAAGCAAGATTCAGCTGAGTTTTAAGTCACGAAATTCGTATATTTGATTTAAATAACAACTTCTTAGTGGCAGCAAAGTTCTCACGCACACATTGACACACGAAGGGCGGGGGGCAGGTTTTCGACTGCGCTTACCCGAATGGATGGACAGACACGTGAGAGCAGACCAGGGGGAGTTTACTAATTTATTAGCCAATGCTGTCGATGGCAGCCGGAGCCAAAGTGGGACAAACCTATACGTATGAATGAGAAAGCTTTAAAGTACTTTGCTTTGACGTAAGTCTATATGTCAATCTTCTCAAAGTGACAATCAAAGACAAACAATCATCCATCGCCAACGACTGACTGACGCCATTTGTAAAAACGGTCCATTGCGTTAACTGCGTAATTTCAGCAACCCATTTTTAATTTGAAATCCTGTATAATTTTTGATTTGAAAATCTGTAAGCTGTGTGTTTTTACGGAAGTGCTATTTGTTCAGTGCGAAATTGACACTTTATATTGTGATAGTGACACTAAATACTTTGTAATTGTTTGTTTGTTTATTTGCGAAATTGACGCTTTTGTGCAGTAGTTTTAAGATAATGGTTGGAAAAGGGACTGATTAAGGGGATTAAGTAAATGATTATATGATATCTGTAATAAAAATATGTAAAACTGATATAAGTGCATACAAGTAAAAATTGAGACTGTTATGTGCCATACTGATCTAAGTGAATTATTCTATGTATACTATGGACCACAACGGTACAAGTGATTTTCTTTTTCCATTTTTTTAATTAAGACTTTATATAATTGTTATTATTTTGTACCCAATACATTGCATTTTGACACTAAAAACATAACGTGTTTTATTGTAACTCTTCTACCAAAGAGTTTTGAACTATTTACAAAATTCAGTTTTTCTTCATTTTGTACAGGTGCCACTTATACCCCAATGGTTTTCAACCCGTCAATTATACATTAACTTCCTGTCTTAGAGTAATAGAATGCATAGATTACTACTGTGTAAAGTGGATCTATTAATACACTGAAAAGTTGCGGATGGCATTAACTGAAGCGCTAGTGAGCTGTATGTATGCATTTACGAAGTATGAAGTAATCGTTCTTCTCTCGTAAGAGAGTATATTGTTCCATGGAGCAGACGTTGTTGACACTCGTGCGCGCGGAGCTAATTATTTTCGATGCTAAATATTGTACGTTTATGATTTGATACTTTTTTCGATGGATAAAATTAATTTCAATTACTTACATCGAAATTATAGTTGTTAAGTACTTACTATAAAACGAAGAAACAAAGAATAATCTTATAATAGATTATCTTTATCTATACCTACAAATAAAACATATAACCAAAACAACATTTTTTTTTTAATTTTGTCTGCTGGACCGATTTTTACGGGACGTTCACAGGCAGATACTTTGCGCCATACATTATAGTGCGCCGGGCGACCCGCCTGACTTAGCGCTGCTCTAAGTATAGGATCACATGTAACAAGCACGCCGAGCGTGCGTCCGCTTCACGCAGTGAAGGCCCTATGCAGAGCCATACAGAGCGACCTTATGTGAAGGTGATAGAGGTCATAATTGAACCGAAAACTGATGTGTCTCGAAACTATACTGTTTCATAATTTCTATGTTCATGGGTCAGAATAATTTGGTGGCAATAGGTAGTTTTATACAAATTCGCTTTCCATCCATTATAATTTGATCCCGGAGGACCTTATCTCAATCTAATAGATGTGCCAATCAAATCAAGTGCATAGGTACTACAATATAACAAATACATCGTTTCAAAAATAAATATTTTCAATTAGGGTTTGAAATACTACACCGAAACATAGTTTATACTTAACTACTTCTGCACACTTTTACAGTGAACCACAGCACCCGAGCACAAGCATTGACATTGAGACACCACCGCAATATCTCAATTTGTTAGTAGGGGCTTATCAAGAACAATTATGTATCTATTTCCATTTACTCAAATCAACTATTCATAATGATTAAATAAATAAAACACATACAAACGGATTTTATCAGGTATAATTATTTTAAAGAACTGAATCTACCGCCACTGCAAAAAGTCGATCTGTTGCGAAGAAGATCACTACTGATCTGAGTGCTTTCACTATAGTGAAGGAGGATATGTGTCACCACACCACCTGTTGAAAAAAAATAGAAAATGAGTAACTCATCCATACCACCTACCTAAAGTGCGGCTGTTGAAATGCGTTCATGACAGCTGTCAAAATCATAGCTTTTTTAACTTTCGAATCGGAAATAAACTTCATTTAGTGGACATAAGGAGCTGTCAGGAACGCATTCTCGCAACGGCCGCACTTTAGATGCTGCGCTGTCATCAGTACTTATTCAGGGTGATTTATAAAATTAGCCGTGCGCCACGGAGGCCGTCGATAATGGACAAATAGAAATATATAAATATACTTATATCGAATGACATACAGACCTGAATGATATGTCCAAAGATTTTTTTCTATATCAATAGCCCTCTCTTTTTGTCCATTCTTTTGAATTTCCTCACTTAGATGGTCTTTCCAAACATCACCTAATAGTTTCTCTGTGGCAAGTAACTTGGCTGCTGACATTGTAGTGTTAGATACCCCTGTTTATCATGAGTATATTAAATAATAAGTACATCTATTGGCTAGTGATAATGTTATAATAGGATGTTGTTACGATTGAATGCTTCCTTAAATACTTACTAATGAATATTGTGATCGGTTAGTGGACTTGATTTGACTTTTAGTTTATGGTAAAAGATAGTTAATTGACTACAGGAAAGTAACTTGAATAATAAGATGTTGTTGTTGGATATAAAATGGAGACCACGCCATCATTAGAGCGATTTTGTATAATATTAAACTTATTTTGAGACTACTCTGCCGTTTAATTACTGAAACCACTCTGATTCTCGTATATCAGAAGCGGGATTAGTAATTCACACGTGAATTTTTTTTTCGCATTCTACAAAAGTGAAAAACGAATTATATTCAAAATGCATAAGAATAAAAAGAAAAACTCACGCAGTAAATCAGTGTCATCGGGAAGTAGCATAAGCGTAACAAGCAGTGAAAACAGCGAAAGATATCAAGCTAAGCGTAAGCGTAAAAATAAAACAAATGCACGAAGTAGGAAACACAGAAAAGAAAAAAGGGCTGCAAAAGCACAGAAAACACAAGAAGAGAATTGGAGTGGGACACCGCCATTGGAGTTTGATACAGCACAGAGTTTGGCAGATTTTCACAGCGCTGAAAACTTTTTGAGGAGACCAAGGAGTGCAACCGATTCCTTTAACACCCAGGAGCACATGGATTACAATGTAGGACAAAATGGATCTGCACTGGCATCTACAGAAGTTGGAAATGGCGACAAGCAGTTGGAAAGTTCTTCGAGGATTGTGGTGAATGAAGAAGCAAAAAGTACAACGGAAGGCGAGCTCCCTAATGGTTTGTCGAATAATTTAAATAATACTAGTACGAGTATGAACGTAAATTTTCACGATTTTGTTAATTTTATGAACCAGTTTGTAAAGCCTGATTATTCTCAAAAACTTCATTATGACAAAAATATAATCCCAGAGTTTGATCCTTCTATTAAAAATCATCGTATAGATTCATGGATATCTAAAGTAAACGAATGTGCTCATATCTATGGTTGGACGGATCAACAGACGTCGCACTTTGCTTTGCCACGTTTGATAGGGCATGCTAAAAAATGGTACGAGGGTTTAAGTAGTATAAAGCATAGTTGGGTAGAATGGCAGGATTACCTAAAGCGCGCATTTCCTTATGACGGTAATTACGGTTCATTGTTGTCTGATATGCTTGAGAGGCGTTTCAAAATGAGCGATTCTATTGATGAATATTATTATGATAAAATGATACTTTTAAATTCATGCGAGATATCGGGTAAAAAGGCCGTGGACTGTTTGATCCACGGGATTGAAGATCGGACTATTAGAACCGGTGCTTCCTCAGCCAGATTTACTCAGCCTGAGGACTTATTAAAGTATTTAAAGGACATCTGTCGTGATCAAAGGGAATTTAATTTGAGACCTAAGTTTAAGGCGGCAATGAATAGTGGTCATAATTACAATAATGTATCGTGTTCTATTTGTAACCGGGTTGGTCATCGCTCTAGCCAGTGTCGTAGTAGAAATACCTACCCGCCCTCGGTTTGTTTTAACTGTAACCAATCGGGTCATCGTGCGCTACAATGTCCTAAGCCGATAGTTCAATGTGACAAATGTCAAAAGTATGGTCACAAGGCTGACGTATGTTATTCAAATTCAAAACCGGAACAAGCAAAACTTAATTAAATAAATTCTATAATTATTCTAAATTCTAAATACTATAAAGATGAAATTATAAATAATTTTTTTTTTTTTTTTTTTTAATCAATTTATTTTATTTAGGGAGCTCTTTCACAAAGGAAATGTCGCTCCCATTATCGCTTACACATGAAACACTTATAATATAAAATAATAAAATTAAATATAACTTAAACTACCCGCAACCTTAAACCTAAAGAAACTAATGTTACAAGCATCCTCGCTTCATCCGATATAGGAGAAGCTAAGATGCTATTAAAATAACCTACGTTGTAATTTCTAGGGCCGAAAATTTGACGCCTCTGAGCTTCGATTCGAGTGCACTCGATCAAAATGTGATAAACGTCCTCTACGTTTCCACAAACATCACAATTTGGCGAATGAACCTTGCCCATCAAGTACCCAAAGCTGTTAAGTGGAATATGGCCGGATCGAAGTCTAAGAAGTGTCACTGCTATTGACCTACTTATTCCATCCACATCAAACCAAAGCGAGGAAGGAAGAGATGGCTGAATTACACTGTACCATATACCTTTCGATCGAGACCTTTCGTCAAAGTGTACAGACCAAGAGTTGAGGCATAATTTTTTCACTGTCGGGAGAAGTTCCGGGTAATAAGGCAAACAGTTATATATTTCTCCATCTGTCCCAGCTTCATTAGCAAGCCGATCTGCTTCCTCGTTTCCCTTTAATCCGATGTGCGATGGAATCCATTGTATTATTACATCTTTACTGCTAGAAATTAACTCACATAAATGTTTAAGAATATTATACGCCAGAGGAAGCCCGTTGAATGATGGATAAGAACATTGAATTAAATGTAGAAGAGCACTTTTTGAATCTGATAATATAACAATTCGATCCCAGTTCAAAGACCCCACATAAGACAAGGCCTCTGATATAGCAATTAATTCTAAGTGCATGATGGATATCTTGTTACATTGAATTTGAAATTTCATTGAGGCTCCTGTCTGTGGGTCCATGAATGCGGCTCCAGACCTATTTTCATGCTTTGAACCATCTGTGAATAATTATGTGGTAAAAATCAGAATACAAGTTATTTATGGCATTACAACATAACTTATTTAAGTGGTGAGAGTTATAATAGCGTTTAGGTTTTGCAACTGTTTCTATATTAGGTTTAATGACTTTTAAAAAATCCATATTGCTGACCCAAGTTTCCAAAGAAAATGCCCCTAATTTATCAATTATTAACATAGACTCATCCTTAAGTAAGTCATTTAAAAGAACCAACAGAGGTATTTTCTTACGACGCCAATAAGATTTTTCACATAGGTCTGATAATGGTTCTAATGTTTTGGTTATAGGGTTGTTATGGGATTTTGATTTTAAATAGAATTTACCGGCCAAGTATTTTCTACGGACATACAGAGGGGGAAGCAGTAATTCAGACTCCATCACATGTATAGGCGTACTCCTGATAAATCCTCCAATTAGTCTTAAACACACGTTTTGAAGTCTGTCGAGCTTTGATAAATGAGTGTTGGCACTACTATCAAACAGAAAACTACCATAGTCCATCCTACTTCGAACAAGAGTGATGTAAAGTCGTCTAAGGTGAGTGGGATGCACACCCCAGCCAGGACCACTCAAAATTTTAAAAATATTTACGAATTTCACGCACCTGTCATATATCTCATCTATGTGTTTTTTCCACCTAAGACCTTTATCTAACCATAATCCTAAATATCTTACTGTATGTACAAACTCCAAAATCATCCCATTTAAAGTTATTTCTTCTACCATGATACTACGAAAACTTCTAGTGAATAAACAGATCTTGCTTTTTTGTGGTGAAATTTCTAATCCGATTTGTTTTAGTATGTAATTTAGTTTATTAAGAGCCGACTGCATCTTTACCTGTCCCTCCCCAACTGTGTTGCATTGTACATATAGGGCGAAGTCATCAGCGTACTGAGATATATAAATGCTGTTTTGTAATTGTTTGCATATGTCTGCAGTAACAATATTAAATAACAGTGGAGAAATGGGGTCCCCTTGAGCTAGACCACGGCCTGTAAACCTACTCTTGAAGCCACATAAGGTTTTGACTTTCAATTTCCTTTCATGTAAAAAGTTCCACAAATATTTACAAATACGTGGGCCAACTTGCAGACTATCTAACAATTGTATTAAATATGAATTGTTTACATCATCATACGCGCTGTTAATATCCAGAAAACAACCCAAAGTGGGACATCGCTTAGTAAACCCTGCTTGAATTATCGAAACAAGACAACTTAAGCTATCCAGACTAGATCTTTTTTTACGAAACCCAACCATGTTGTCAGAAAAGATATTATTTTTCTCCATGAACCATTCTAATCTGCGAGCAATAATATAATGAAAAATTTTGCACAGACAAGAGATAAGAGATATTGGACGGAGAGATGCGATATCATTTGGGTCGCGACCAGGTTTTGGGATTGGTATAATATTAATATCCCGCCACTGCGAAGGTACAAAGCTGTGTTTGAAAAAACGATTATAAAGACTTAATAGAAGGCGTTTGCCTACTGCTGGCAACTTTTTGATCATAGAGTAAGAAATATCATCACATCCAGGAGATGTATCCTTAGATTTAATACACTTTTCTAGCTCCTGGATAGAGATTTCTTGTTCTAGAGAACTATTTAAGTTTTTTATATCTGGACATGTAGGGTTGACATAGTCAGGTGTTAGTGACTTTAACAGTCTTTCAGCTGTTTGGTCATCAATGTGACGTATAGCAGCGCGGTGACCTTTTAACCACTTCATTTTGTGCCATAAATCAGAAGATGTTGTCGATTCATCAACTGAGGAACAATATTTTTGCCAGTCTTTATTTTTAGCTTCGCGTATCAACTTCTGTGTAACTTTATTTTGTTTTTTTAGTGTTTCGAGGTTCTGTGGTGTTGGGTTGTTTCTAAATGACCGTAAGGCCAATCTGCGTCTTGCAACAGCTTCAGATAGATTAGGTGTCCAGTATGTTTTAGGTACAAATTTTGTTGATGGGTTCTGAGAAAGCTTAAATAGTGGGATATATTTATTGGCGGCATCGTTTAGGGTATTAATAAATAAATCATAACTTTCTTGGAGATCGTTAGGTAAGGCTATATTACGCAAACTTTGTTCTAAATAGCCTGTATATGATTCCCAATCAGCGTTGCGAAAGTTTCTTTTAACAACAGGGGGCAACGATGCTGAGTATAGGTTCGAAATTTTTATGAACAAATGGTCACTGCCCAAGCTTTCGTTCAATACAGTCCAGTTAAATTTAAGGTTTATATCTGCTGAAACAAATGTGATGTCCGGGGATGATTGCTGCAAACTATTGTTGACTAACCGAACTCGCGTATGGGATCCATCATTTAAATATACATAGTTACTCCCTATAGCCGCATTATGTAGAATACTACCCCTGTGATCGGTGGTGTAAGACCAACTACTATGGTGAGCATTGAAGTCTCCCAAAATAACAGTTTTAGATGTAAACATTGAGAAAATACTGTCCCAATCTTGCTGTGTAGTAGATATATTAGATGGACAATAAATAGATACTACTTTATCAATATGATCACAATTATACAATTGGACACAAATAATTTGAATTAAATTGTTATTAATAGAAATGTTTATCTGCTGTGCCTTAATAGATTTATGAACAAAAATACTCACACCTCCATACGAATCGCTGCGATCTGCTCGATATATATTGTATCCCGATATTTTTAAGTTACTGTGAGGCTCAAGCCAAGTCTCGCTAATGGCAGCAATATGGATTTTTTCTTGTCGCAATAATTCTGTAAACGATAACAATTTAGGTCTAATACTTTGAGCATTCCACTGGCATATATTAAACTTGTGTAACTTATCCATTAAGAGAGTTTAAAATAAAATTTAACAACATATTTAACCACGGCGACTGTGAAATACTATCAGAGAACACTATAGATATCCATTCTAGGCACAAATGAACTACGCACTTAAATTTCGACCATGCACTAGCTTGTTGTATGAAAATGACTTCCTTAAGGCGAGATATCAATTCAGAAAATTGAGGATTTCTTTCTTTCTGTTCATTTATATTAGTCTTCACATACTCCTGCTCGTTAAATTTGTTGTACCAATCATCGTTCGAGGTTGAATCATAACGTTTTTGGCGAGTCGTTTTCTCTTTTTGATGAATCGTCTTTTCCGTGTAGTCTCTATTTTTGTGTACGTCTGCCGCAACTGATAATACTGTCGAAAAAGCCGGTTGAGAAGTGTTAAGTGGAGTTGGTAAAGGGGCGTCTACTCGAAGAGCTGGAAATTGATCCTTATTAGGTATGTTTTCTGATGGCTTTTGGGGTGGCACATATAAGTCTAAGGCCTTTCTATAAGTACAACCAAACTCCGCCATTAGCTCTCTTAGTCGTCTTTCTTTTTTGTATGCAGGACAAATTTTGCTTAACGAAATATGCTTGCCTCCACAGTTCACGCAACAAAAGAGTTCTGTATCGCAATTTTCATGGAGTTTTCCACATTTTGGACAAATAAGGCTTTTACTTGGACACATTTTCTTTGTATGGCCTAACTTCCAACACTTGGAACATTGTGAGACTTGGTGTATGTATGGTGATACCTTAACGCTTAATTCACATATTTTTACAGATGGCGGTAAAAACGAGCCTTTAAAGCAGAGTCTTATCGTCTCACTGGGGCACCAACCACCCTCATCCCTATTACGACGGTTAAGTCTTTTAATTGATAACAGCTCTGCCGGGGAAGGGCATACTATATTTTGCAAGATTTCTTCATCCTCAAGGTCCAGTTCCACATCTCTAATTATACCGTAAATAACAGACAGTTCCAGTGCCTTTTGAAATTTCCAACCTTTTTCCAACAATTTTTCACACTCCACTAGATCTTTAATGGCCCGTTCATTTTCAAATCGTAGACGTATTTTAAAGGGGCTTAAATATTTAATGTGACATATATTAGAAATTTTATTTTCGGTTAAAATTCGCGCCATAGCGAATTGTTTTGGGAGTTTTTCAATAGACGAGATGTAAACATCGAGATTGCTATCCTCATGTGTTAAATTTTTGCTGCCCTTACGTGTTTTTCTAACTTGAACCTGTTCCCAACCTTCCACGTCTTTTTCTTCGCATTCACTTCGTTGTCTTTTAGATCCCCTTGCCAATTGTATCTCGCCAGGCTGATTAAACTCCTCCAAAACCTCCATAATCTCTTCATCGGACATAGATACTGGTGACGAGCAATTACTTTTCGACATTGTACTAGGCAAATCATTGTCTCGGCCTTTTGGCATAATGTTACGACGACTTGCCGACCGGCGACCCACGGCGGGCCGCTCGCTTACCGTCGATATATTCGCTAATATAAGTTAGTAAACCGGTTTACAAAGGATAATACGACCAACGACTCGCTCGCACGCGTGCCGATACGAGACTGAAATTATAAATAATAGTTTGAAAAAGTGACCTGCTTTATAAATTTTGGAAGTGATTGTACGTTGATGAGTAAGAAAATGTAGGTAGACGATTATAACCTTCATATTAATATTGATTCATTACCGGTTATTGTTAATTTAGGTTTGGCGATTCCCAAATAATTCCTTTACGGAAAACAAGTTTTCTGTTATCTATTGGTAATTTTGAATCTTTGATCTCGGCACATGTTGTAAACACGGACAACATACACGTACCCTTATTGATTGGTCAAATTACACAGAATTACCTAACATATTAGTGATAAAAACACAGCATACTCTTGAGATTTTAGACTATCGTAAAATAATGTCATCGCCTGATATTGAATTTGGAGACTTTAGCAGTCGTTACATCCCTACAACGTTTTTGAGTATATTTAGTGGAACTAAAGTTTACCATAGTAGGTAACGGATTTTAATGCTCTTAGGTCTACTTTCTCGAAGCGTGATTTATTACCTCAAATTGCCCGATGGTGGTTGACTATGCAAGAGTATGATTGCGACATAATATATCTTCCTAATCACAGCATGACCCATATCGATGGATTGAGTCGAAATCTGGTCAGTATTACTAAAACGGAAAGCAGACTTGAGTCTTATCATGACTTAAATATATAGGATTGGCTGTTAAGTATACAATTGACCGATTTAAAACTAAAGTTACATTAAAGAAATTCTAGAGGATCCAAACTATAATATAAAATATTCACATCATGATTAATTATATAAATATGTATATAATATGTTACTGTAATAACACAAATTTGTGACTAAGTATATTCAATCTTGTTTACATTGTGAGTACGGCAAAGCCCCGACAGGTAAAAAGGAAGGATTCCTACACCCCATACCAAAAGCTGAAATTCTTCGAAACAGTGCATATTACCACGATCCTTTTGTGAGAAATTCACGTACAAATCCATATTTATTTGTTATTGTACACTTGGTATCGTAAACAGCACATAGTATATACAAGAGTTTAAAACAGATATTAATAACCACATTGAAAAAGATCGGGCACAACAGAAAAAATGCTTTGATAAAAATCGCAAAGTAGTTAGAAAGTATTTCCTAGGTGATCTTGTTAAAAATTCAAAAACAACAATCAAATGATGACGGTCAAAGTAAATAAATATAAAATAAAAATAAAAAAAACTACTGCCGGTCTTTTCAGGTCCACATAAAATAACTAAAATTCTAGAAAATTATAGATATGAGGTCTCGAGTATACCTGGTTCCAACATAGGTAATAAGCAATATTCCAATGTTTGGGCTGTTGATCTGATACAACCATGGATAAGCATAGGTATCAATGTAGAGATTTCTGCTTCAGATTCAGAATAATTGGGCTATTAAAATAGGTAACTAAAGTAAGAAAACCTTAGTATTTAAAAATACATATGATGCAACTCAATCAGTGAGCGTGAAAGGGATGGAAGAGTAACTCAACCAAAATCTCTTAGAAAAGCGGCACACGACCTTTGTTTTCTTTAAACGCCTAGTTGTTTCCTCTGAAAATGATGCAATGTGATTGGTTTCATTTGTCAACGCACGTCGCTAATTAGCTAGGCAACGTACAGTAACTATAACATCATTGGCCGTTGAAGGGTACATTCGCGAACATTTATGAACCTGAAAGAGTCGTCATTGTGGACGATTCATGTAGAAGGTGGCAATGAAAGATAAGAATATTTTTACTTTGCATATTCCTATATTTTGTTTATGGTGTAGACAAAAGGTTTACGTTCATAATTTGATGAACGGCGGTTGAAATGGTAACATAAATTGCCTCCGATCCCAGAGGTACCTACTGGGTTCGAATCCCGGTGACATTAGATATTGTTGTTATTTTTGTTGTTTAGATACAATTTAAGGACACACATAAAACAAAATAAATACAAAGGCACAGCTTATCTCTATTGAAATTTCTTACAGCAGACCCATGACTGGAGAGTTTGGATTAACTGCAATAATAGTGTGTACTAAATATACATACATATGAATACATACCAATATATACGGACAATATTATAGGTATATAATTTAGACATACATTATATACTTTATACAAACATACATTATTTTATTATGAATTTTATATTAATAATATATTTGTACATTCTTCTTAAGTTTAATATCTGTTTAGTATCTATAACACAAATTCTTTGAGGAACTTAATATGGGCTGCATAGTGTTGTGTGAATATGGAATATTTATTAACTGAGTTAATTATTATAAGTAATTCTAAAATCTAAAATAAACGATGAAATGATTAGGGTCTTGGCTAAATATTTTACGATTATTAAACTATCTTCCGAAACTATTTTTTCAACATTCTGAAGAGTTGATATTTTGAATAGTACCTTAGAATTTTTTTTAATAGAGCAAACAGTAAACAGAATGCACATATTAGTTTGACTTCAAATTATAAACATTTAAAAATTCACTTATTTCATCGATCCTATCTACCTAACACTATCCCCGTAGAAATAGTTGCCCCATGTTTTACTTATAGAAACCTGAATTTGGTAGTTTTACAGTAAGCGGGTCTATTTACACGTTATAACTAAAGCTTGCAATTTATTATTTGGCTGCAATCAATTTGTAAAACATTTTATAGCGCAAATCGGCATTGTTTATATTTTTATAATTGATAAATACGGTCCATCATGGCATAATATGCTGCCAACTACGAACTAAACACGGAAATCAACTGAATAAAACTGAATTTTCGTTGGGCCATTTTCAAGCGCAACTAGCTCTTCCATGTATTTTGCGTTCACTGAATTTAATGAATATTTGTATAAGTACTTGATTTACAGTTGAAGGTTATTAAATTGATAAAAGGGGATAAAATATACCTATATTGTTAAACTATGTTAATATATATTTTGTACTATATGCTTATTAGAATACATTTACATGCTAAATGTAATATGAATGGAATGTGAATGCACTGATGTTTTAAATCAAGGGCTGGAAGTCGCGTTGTGGTTGGTATTGATGTTGATGAAGTTCTGCGGTGCAATCAATAAATGTGTTGGTTGGAAGTCGTAGAGTGGTCAGCAGCCAGCGAAGCCTCGCGGTGCAGCCTTCAGTGTCGGAACACCAACTGGAAGTCGTATTGTGGCTGGTGTTGATGTTGATGAAGTTCTGCGGTGCAATCAATGAATGTTTTGATTGGAAGTCGTAGAGTGGTCAACAGCCAGTGAAGCTTGCGGTGCAGTGGGTGTCCGACGCTTGATTTTAGGTCCGAATAGAGATATGGGATAGATGGTTGAATGAAGTATGAAGCCCTGGAAGTCGTATAGTGGCTGGAGATCCTTCTCCAGTGAAGCTTGCGGTGCAGTGGCTGACTGATTTTTGATAATGATGTGTTATGAGGATAAGTTAATTTGATATGGATGAATGAAGCATGTCATGCCCTGGAAGTCGTATAGTGGCTGGAGATCCTTCTCCAGTGAAGCTTGCGGTGCAGTGGCTGACTGATTTTTGATAATGATGTGTTATGAGGATAAGTTAATTTGATATGGATGAATGAAGCATGTCATGCCCTGGAAGTCGTATAGTGGCTGGAGATCCTTCTCCAGTGAAGCTTGCGGTGCAGTGGCTGACTGATTTTTGATAATGATGTGTTATGAGGATAAGTTAATTTGATATGGATGAATGAAGTATGTCATGCCCTGGAAGTCGTATAGTGGCTGGAGATCCTTCTCCAGTGAAGCTTGCGGTGCAGTGGCTGACTGATTTTGATAATGATGTGTTATGAGAATAAGTAATTTGATGATTATAAGTATTGTGTCTGGAAGTCGTAAGTGGTTGACATGGTCAGTGAAGCTTGCGCTGCAGACAAAGCCGATTTTAGATTATATGTTTTATGTACTAGGTATAAATATAAATGAATATAATTGTCTTATAGCTAAGATCTATAATATAAGCTTATTGTGAATAAGTTTGAGGACAAACTAAATTGTCAGGAAGGCCGAATGTTAGATACCCCTGTTTATCATGAGTATATTAAATAATAAGTACATCTATTGGCTAGTGATAATGTTATAATAGGATGTTGTTACGATTGAATGCTTCCTTAAATACTTACTAATGAATATTGTGATCGGTTAGTGGACTTGATTTGACTTTTAGTTTATGGTAAAAGATAGTTAATTGACTACAGGAAAGTAACTTGAATAATAAGATGTTGTTGTTGGATATAAAATGGAGACCACGCCATCATTAGAGCGATTTTGTATAATATTAAACTTATTTTGAGACTACTCTGCCGTTTAATTACTGAAACCACTCTGATTCTCGTATAGTAGGGATGTCCATCAACTTTGTTATGTGTGCAGCCTGTGTATAATAGCTGCCAGCTGTCAATGTTCCCCAAACAAAAGCTTTATTGAAGCGGTCCTCTTTTCCATTGCTGTACCTAAATTCTTTGCAACACATACTGCATTGGAAGATAAATATACTATAGAAACCTCGGCCTGTGCAGTGGGCTGCAATGTATCGGCATTCCAGCCTGCAATGCAGCCTAATGCACTGGGGGGCATCTCCCATGCAACCGAGCGGGTGGGCAGGTTGTGGATAGCCCACCCCCCCGGGTGCGTGCGAGCGCTTCGGGTGCTTCTGCTTGAACGCTTTCGTGCACGCGGGGGGGAACGCTGCCTTAGGCAGCCCCGAACAGGGGAGTTGTCACCACTGCAGTCAAACAGTGGTGGTGCAACCCTTTCCCCTCTTCCTGTGTTCCTCTTCTCCCCTATCTATTCTTATAAAGTATATATTATATAATCCTATCCGTACCCCCTAGACTCCCCCCCGACCTCTCCTGCCCAATCCCCAAAACCTACTCCCAGCACTTTTCGGTCCACAGCTTCGCTGCTTTTCTTTTAGTATAACACTTAGTTTAAGTATATAGGTTTGGATATGTATTATAATGGAACTATGTATAGTAAGTATTTTAGCATTTATATGTTGATAAGGTATATATTATATTTGAAATATATATAGAACCCCGAAACCCAAGGTGTGATGTGAACCGTGCCGAGGGGTTGCATGGCCAACGGGGTAATGTTGGTCTCTAGCGGTACCTCCACGATACCAGGCAGACTCGTGGTGTATTTTTGCCTTACCTTTCGCAAGCGGGGCTCTGCGGGGGTGGACCTTTATTTCCCTAGCTACTCGTGGGAACAGTATGGAGAGCTTATATAGTAAAAATAACGAGGAGGAGGAGTTGTCGGATCTGGTGCAATTTGCGCAGTTGGATCTGACAAAAGAGGAGGAGGCTAACCTCCTGCAGTCAGAGGCGGACACGTCCATGGACGCGGATCTGCCTGTAGACTCAAGCGTGTCTCAGCCGCAGCCTGAGCCTTGCTCACGTGTGCCCTCTCAGGGGCCTACTGAGCCCAAGGCTAGGAACAGACTTTGTGGAGCGGCAAGGACACGTCTGAAAATGCTGTTGGCTAAAGGGATTCCGAGGACGGAGGCCCTACAGCTGGCTAGGTTGAAGATGAGGGACATGCCGTCGGAGGTTCGTACGGCTGCTACAAAGCGCCCCCGAACCGAAGAGGTGTCCCCCAAGGAGCACAAGCGTAAGGCTGCTAAGCAGACTAGCACGCCTGAAGCAACCAAAGCTCGGCCAGAGACATCAGTGCCGTGCTGTGAGCCGGCTGCCCCCAGCATTAGCACGGGTGGTGGCTCATACAGCGCGGCAGCCAAGGCGTGGAGGGTGGGTGTTAAAAACGCATCCCCCATGTCTAAAGAGCAGATGGCTCTGGTGAAGAAGGCGCTGCTCTACCAGGTGACGCAGGAGCGGACGTTGACGGGCCCCATTTTGTTCGACGGTGTGGTGAACAAGGCGGGGTGGCTACTGGTCAACTGTAGAGACAGTGGCACTAGGGAATGGTTGAAGGCAGAAGTGGGTCGCATTAAACCCTGGAAGGGCGCACAGCTGTCCGTAATGGATGAGCTGCCCAAGCCCATTATTGCGTCCCTTCTCATACCGGCCGATGAGTTTTCGTCTGTGGAAACCACCTTTGCCTTATTAAAGGCCCAAAACTGTGGACTGGACACAGGAGTTTGGAAGCCTCTGCACTCCAAGGCGATTGAGCGAGGTCAACTGCTGACCTTCTCCATCGAAGAGGAAGGGCTTGAGGCTCTCAAACGAGTGGACTTCAGGCCAGAGTGTGGGTTTGGTAAGGTGAGGGTTTGGCTGAAGTCAGCTCCCGGCAAGGTCTCAGGGGCCAAGCCGGTAACAGCTAGGGCCGAGCAGGTCATGCCTCAGCCCGGTCCGGTGACTGCCAACTGTCCGCCTACGCCTAAGGCACAGGAGGGCAAAAGGCATGAACCGGCCGGGACGGTTGCAGGGCCAGTTCCACTGCCTGAACCTGTTGCTGGACCGTCGGGAGTGGCTGAAGGCTTATACCCCAAGCCCAGACAAGCCATGAGCTTTGGTCCGCGGCAGGCCAGCGGGGTGGGGGGTAGCAAAGGCTCTAAGCCGGCGGTACCTTCTTCGCCGGGGGCAAGCTGTGGACCGAGGACGACGCAAGCCGCCAAGCCACCGACTGCGGAACGGGTGTCCATTCCCATACCCGCTGCCCTCCAGCCTCCACGTGGGGGGCCTACAACTCCCGATGTGAAGGTAGGAGGGATGTGGAGGGGTCTGACACCTGGAACGCCGTCCGGAGGCGGAGGAAGCCTTCCGACGACACCGAGGATGCCGCCCAGACCCCGACGAGGTAGACCATCAGGTAGACCTGGTAGGGGGAAGGGGGGTAGGTCCTACGGGACCGGAAGAAGGCCATAATCCCAATGGCGTACTCACGGAGTGGAGTGAAGGTCGTGCAAGCCAATCTCCAGCATGCCACGGCTGCCACGGCAGTGATGGAGAAGAGTTTTACATCCGATGGCTTAGACCTTGCGCTCATCCAGGAACCGTGGGTAAACGGCAGCAAAATCCTGGGCCTTAATACTACAGGTAATCTTTTGTATAATACCAACGGCGTTAGGCCCAGAGCCTGCATCTTATTTAGGAAAGGCTTTAATTTTCTGCCAGTTACAGAGCTCTACAATGACGACATAGCAGTGGCAGTTCTAAACACAGGGGGACAAAGGACAATAGTGTGCTCAGCGTACCTCCCAGGTGACAGAACTAATCCCACAGAAGATTTGGAGCGAGTGGTGGAATACGCCAAGAAGACACGCGCCGAACTAATCGTGGGATGTGACGCAAACGCTCACCACACGTGTTGGGGGAGCACGGACACCAACAAAAGAGGTGAGTTACTGTTTGACTTTCTTATTTCTAATTGTTTATTTATTTCTAACACAGGTCACAAGCCCACCTTCGTAACCAGAAGCAGGAAGGAAGTACTAGACATCACCTTTGCGACGGAAGGCCTCAGCAGGAAAATACAAGCCTGGAGGGTCTGCGACACAATATCGATGTCTGATCACAAACACATCCAATTTATTATTGGGAGAAGCTCGGAGGTTTCCACAACAACCTACAGGAATCCAAGACGTACGAATTGGAATGCCTACAGGTCCTCACTTGGAGAGAAGCTGAAGAGTTTTCCAAAGGCAATAAAAACTGCGGAAACGTTGAACATGGCGGCGGAAATGTTGGAAGGCATTACCATGGAAGCTTACCTGGAAAACTGCCCCCAAAAAACTCAAGCGAACAGCAGTAATGTTCCATGGTGGAATAAGGAGCTTACGGCGATGAGACAGAAATCACGTAAACTCTTCAACAAGGCCAAGAACTCCCAGACCGGGCACAGCTGGGACCTATACCGAAAAGCACTAACAGAATACAACGCCGAGCTCAGAAAGGCCAAAAGGCAGTCGTGGCAGAAATTCTGTGGGGAGCTAGAATCAGCGCCCCAAGTAGCTAAAGTCCAGAGAATACTGGCAAAGGATCCCCCAAAGCAACTTGGCTTACTCAAAGACCAGAATGGTATATTTACAACCACTGAAGAGGAAACTCTAAAACTGCTGGCTCAAACTCACTTCCCCGGGTCGGTGCTAGTTAAAACGCATGCCAGTGGGTCTCAGACAGATGGTAGGAGACACCGACCACGGATAAAAGATTGGCGACAGGCTGCCATTTTGTTCACCGGTGGAAAGGTGAGATGGGCCATTAACAGCTTTGAACCATACAAGAGTGGAGGGGTTGACGGAATATTCCCAGCTCTACTGCAACAGGGACTACCAATTCTCCTTCCTCACTTGATAAAACTGTACAGGGCAAGCTATGCACTGGGCAGTATACCAGAATCATGGAAAGTGGTAAAGGTCATTTTCATTCCCAAACAGGGTAAGAAAGACCAAGCACTACCCAAATCCTTTAGACCGATCAGTCTGTCGTAATTTTTGCTGAAGGCCATGGAAAAGGTTGTGGACATGTGGATCAGGGAAGAGATCCTAAGCTCGTGCCCACTGCATCCAGCGCAACATGCCTACCGTAAAGGCAGGTCCACAGAATCTGCGCTACTTGAGCTGACAGATAAATTAGAAAAGGCCGCTGACGACAAACAAATTGCCCTCTGTGCTTTCATGGACATAGAAGGAGCGTTCGACAACATGCCCATAACCTCCATTCTAAAGGGACTGGCAGAAAAGGGGGTGGACCAGACCACGAACAGATGGATAGAGGCAATGCTCAGAACCAGAAAGGCAAAATTAGAACTCAATGGTTGTAATCATGAGATTCAAACCACACGTGGATGTCCACAAGGCGGTGTGTTATCACCACTGCTTTGGACTCTCACGGTAGACCCCCTCCTTAACAGGTTAAGCCAGAAAGGCTATGAGGTCATAGGATACGCAGATGACATCACTATCATAGTTAGAGGTCCATGTCAAGAAGTCCTATCTTACCTCATTCAAGGTGCCATTAACATAACCTTAAAATGGTGTAAAGACAATGAACTGTCAATCAACGCCAACAAAACAATAATAGTACCATTCTGTAACAAAAGGAAACTGGATAAACTTAGACCGCCTTCAGTCAACGGATTGCTACTTAACTTTTCCAAGGAGGTGAAGTACCTGGGCATCACCTTTGACCAAAAACTCACTTTCAACCAACACATTGAGAATGTGATTCATAAATCCAAAACCTCATTATACTTATGCAGTCGTATGGTGGGATCAAGATGGGGTCTTAAACCCAATATGATCATGTGGCTTTATACTGCCATCGTAAGACCAATCATCACCTATGGGTGTGTGGTATGGCAGAAAAAGACCTACCAAAAGACGGTGATTATGGAGCTTAACAAACTTCAAAGATCGGTTAACATCATGACCACTGGAGCCATGTCTACCACGCCAGGACAGGCATTGGATGCACTGTTAGATCTCCCGCCCTTACACCTGACAATTCGCAAGGAGGCGGCTGTGGGAATGCTGAGGGTGACGACGCAGCTCAAAAAGACATGGCTGTCTGCAAATCTATCCCAACTCAGGGACAGGGTTTACAGAAATCCAATACTAAGCATGCCTTCGGACAGCACAATGCCGGAGATGCTATTCACCAAATTCTACCAAGTGGAATTCCCAAGCAGAGAAGATTGGAGCAAGAGCCGGGTAGTCTGCGAGGACTACAGCCACATATGGTACACGGATGGCTCAAAGATGGACACCAAGGTTGGCTATGGAATTCACGGGGTGAGACCCAAGTATGGAGCTAGCTGCAACATGGGTCATTACCCCTCGATTTTCCAGGCTGAAATCACCGCCATTCTATCATGTGCGGAAATCAGCCTAAACAGAGGCTACAAAGGGCAAACCATATACATCTTCTCTGACAGCAAAGCTGCACTAATGGCACTTGACTCTTCAAGGGTTGACTCCAAACTGGTGAAGCAATGCCATGAAACGCTAAACAGGCTGGCAAGCCATAATAGAGTTTTTATTAAATGGGTTCCGGGCCATTCCGGTATAGACGGCAATGAAGCCGCTGATGAACTCGCGAGAGCAGGAGCAATGGGTAGCCGATATGGTCCAGAACCATTCTGCGGCATCCCGAAAAGCCTGACGCGTTTAATACTCACCACCCAGTGCCTCTCAGAAAGCAAAAGCCTCTGGGAACTTTCATTAGGCATGAGACACTCAAGGGAACTGATAGAGGGATACTCCAAGTCATACACAGAATCGGTAGTATCTCTTAACAAACCCCAACTACGCGCAGTGGCAAGATCACTAACGGGACACTGCAAACTAAACAAGCATATGTCCAACCTGGGTCTCACTGAGACAGCGCTCTGCAGATACTGCGAAAGCGCAGAGGAAACCCCTCTACACCTACTGTGCCACTGCCCCGCAGTTATGCACAAGCGCTCCGCTCACCTGGATAAGCACGAGCTGGATCCAAAAGAGATTAGGAGCATCGCCGTAAGGAAAATCTTAAATTTCCTGGACTCCATTGGAGTGTGCGGCGAGTTATAAATTGGGACTCACACAATAGATCTTTTTAGGTCGCAGTGTGACGAGCGGACAAGACTGCTCATATAGTCCCAAAACCCCTAATAATAATAATACTATAGAAACCATTCTTTAATTCATTCCCAAAGACAATACTGCTCCCTGCACATTGTGAATGATGTTTCTCAATTGTAAAAGCCCATTTGAGGACATGTGATAGGTCAACGATTCTGTTACCTGATATCATGCGGTTCTGTTATCATGCGGTTCTATAATCAAATCATGACTATTTACAGTAGGATCAATCAGCGGCCAATTAATATCCAGAGAACTTGACGAAGGCTCTTTCTCTATTTGTAGCTCTTTCTTATTTTGGGTGTAACTGGATTCTGTATATATCTTTTTACTTTCACTGTAGGTTTTCGCAGTTTTATCCACTCTAAATTGAAAAAACAATTAAAAATTACTTAAACTTATTATACTAATACAACAAAACGTAATGTTATCTTTTTTGTTATGTTTCTCGAAGAAGGTTCGTTGGTGTTATTCTTCTTGCGCAATATTGAAGCACGGCTGAAACAAAAAGCCAAATATATTGACGATAATAAATAATTATATTGACGACCGGCTGGTGTAGCGGTAACATACATTGCTTTGTATGCCAGAGGTCCTGGGTTCGAATCCCGGCGGCGGATATTCATGTGTTGAACACAGATATTAGCCGTCAAGTCATGGATGTTTATATGTTTATTTAAGTTTATTGTAATAAAAATATGTAGGTATTCATTCAATATGTATTTTTATATATTTCTTAAGTATATCAGTTATCTAGTATCCATAACACAAGTTCTTTAAGAAACTTAATTTGGGCTAGATAATTTGTGTGAGTGTCAGAAATATTATTACAAATATTATTATTATTTATAACGCACAAATAATCTACAAAAATACAATTATTTACTTGACTGATAATTACAAACAATTTCTCATGAATACATATAATAAATGTGAAAGTGTGTTTGTATGTTTCTAACATGGCTAGTACATAATAAGAAATATAATAATTCAATAAAATATATAAAACCTTACCTTACTATTTCTCCATGATACCGTTTTATTTGTCCATAACTACGTTTGTGACTTTTTGCGGCCCAGAGTAAGTGTGGTTTTTATAGTCTCTGAGACGTTGGTGGAGACATTTTTACAACTTTCTAATTAAAACAAAAAGATAGTATCAAAACAAATCTTTCGACTGAATGAAATCGGCGCGGAGCGGGGCGCGGGCGTAGAGATCTCGTGCGATGAAATCCGAAGTATTCCAAAGTTCTGAACGACAAAATACATATAGGTTGCCTGACCTGAGCGGCAACGTCGCATTTTCAGCAAACGCCAAACACGCAACGTAGCTTCAATGAACGCACACACACTTAAACATCCTGTTAACGTACTACACTGTCACCGTCCACCCATACATTGACACATTTGAACTATTTCTTGTCAGATTTTTTATTTTAAAAGTAATTTTGCTGTAACTAAATATAGAAATAATTGCTAATGCAAGCATTCCAGAGTAAAATAACGCTCTGTTCGCCCATATTTGATAAAAGAAATTAGTGTGGGCGAGAATACGCCTTAACATGCGTGTGCCTATCCACCTTGGCTTAGAGGTAGGACCCCTTCAAGGTTCACCTGGCTAGCGACTACCGTTAATATAAAATCTGAAACACATCATCACAGTTCCAGCAATATTTTATGAAGAGCCAGATCCTGAGTAAAACTATTTGCTGTCTTCTTCGACCTCTTCTTCAATTGACATCAGATGAGAGATTGAGGTCAAACGCGGTTTGAGGCCAACGACTGACAGTCAGAAAATAGAACAATAAGCAAAACGCCAAAAAAAATAAGTAACTAAAAACATTCATCGGAAAACAAGTTTAGATCTTCTGGCGAACTCATATTGTCAACTTTTAATTTAATTTTAGACCCAAGACATCGTTTTGACTTTTGGTATTCAATAAGCTTCGTAATCGCAAATTGCAACATGTGATACGTCCTGGCGCTGCGAAGAAGGTGCGTGGGTGGTGCGCGGTACCCTGAACATTCTTTGCGTCGGCGATTTTTAAACGCTCGTTTGAATTGTAGGTCAATGATAATAGTACCTAGGTATTGAATTGCATGCGATCTATTACATTTTACCGCTGCAGCGCTAATGTTCAGCTTACAAACTTGACAATTGTCGCTTTTATATAGTTTTTAGCCTGACAATTTGATCAGTATTAATCATCACAACTCTGTATAATGAGCCCACTGCAAGGCCATCAGCAAGGCCTCTGGATGACGAGGAGGTTTAGGCCGTAATCCACCGAAATGGCCCATTGCTGGTATAAATATTTTCCTGTCGCATATGGACATAATTGTCATCTTTATTGCCATCCCTTTTCTTGGGATTTGGAGACGAACACCTAGTTCCCAAAAGTTCAAAACAGTTTATATACCTATATACAGCTCAGCCTACATTAGAACCTAACCTTTAACGTATCTTTGTGATAATAATATAAGATTCAAAATCTACTTAGGTTAATTAAAGTACTTACTTTTTAAATGTTTTAATGTAGAACTTT
The DNA here is from genome assembly GCA_944452665.1 of Stenoptilia bipunctidactyla. NCBI lineage: Eukaryota > Metazoa > Arthropoda > Insecta > Lepidoptera > Pterophoridae > Stenoptilia > Stenoptilia bipunctidactyla. Next base: position 20,166,493 of record OX101742.1, read on the forward strand.
TTTTCCAATCAAAATCATTTAAGAACATTGCCAAGTTAATACTTCTCGCAAGGTGAATTTAGCCTAATAGATACGTCATTTTCACGAGTGATTGCTGAGTTAATACTCAGGCCTATGCAACTCTAGTGTCAATGAAATTGAATTCTGCACCATCTAGGATATGACGTACTACAACTTTTCGGTAAGTTATTTCTCCTGTTATTAACTAGGTAGCGCTGGGATAGCCGATTTATTAATATCTCGTCAGGAATCGGAAAATTGTTGACTTTGACAGACTATTATAATAGTCTATGAATGATCGTGTGCGTGTGCGTCTGTTGCGTTTTTTGTTTTCTCCGCCATTTTATTTAAGACTTAGATTATCTTAACAAATTCGCTGTGAATTTGGCCGTGAAGTTACTTGTGTGACTTACTAACAACTTAAAAGGCTTCAGCAACAAAAGTTTATAAAGACTAAAGTGCGGGAAAGCGAAAACAGTGTAAAAATTGTGTAATATATTGCGTAAATATACAGTGATTGTGCATGTGATTTAAGTATGACTTGCTGTAAGTCATAAGGTTAATTTGGTCGATTTCATAAAAAAAAATGTCAATGAAAATGTTGATTCACAGTTGCTGTAATGGGGTGAACCGAATAATAAATGGACAATTGACAAAATTTGATGAGGAAGATGGAGCGAAGAAAGAGGCTTTTGAATATTCCACGAAACAATAAATAACCTTATAGAATAAAGATTTTTTATTTTTTATTTTTGTCCACTTATTTAATATAAATACCTTATTCTGTAATAAAGCAGTTGTCATAATAAAGTTCTATAAAATGTTACATTAAATGTGATAAACAGGATAAGATATTTTTACCTTAAATTTTTTTTTATAATGGAGACTTATCTACTAGGGCCATCTAGCGGTCATTTTTGCAATTAAATGTAGTTACTAGCGCCATCTATGATATAAGGTATTATTCTATTTTGCCAATAAAATCAAGTTGCCCATCTATATCATATTAACTGTATCGTCTATGTTAATACTGCTACTTGCCAACAGAGAGTGTTGTTGCTCTTCCAGTGAGTGAGGTATAGCTCGCTTACTATTGACACACCTGCACATTTTAAGTATAATGTCATTGCACCTGCCAAACCTACTTGGCATTCCATAGGTTGTTTGTATTTCGTGTATACAACATTATACTTAATTATCTTACAGAATTATTTTAGTTTACATATGTTAGATTATTATAGTTACAACAATATAAACTTTTTTGAACGAAAACAACAACTTCCATTCCATTGGATTTTGTAATGTCAAAATGCTATTTCATTTCTATTGGCAACACTAAACCATTCAACGATTGCAACCAAAAAGCATACAATCACTACGTTCTAAGAGACCCCACTGAACGAATGAATGAGCTAAGAACAGGAGGCTACCAATTCTACTGCCAATATTTTAATAAAAAAGTATGGCCAACTTTAGGAAAATACTAGGGATGTGGTGTTCATTATCGATAGTTAGTGATGTTCACGGTCGATAAAAGATTCGATAAATAGCAGGTACAAAAAGAACTACAAAAAAAAAAACAATAATTATAAACATTTTATTGAATCACATGGTATATTTACTTAAACCTATTTAAGAAACAATAAAAGAGATAAGAAAAGTGATGCGATGAAAAAATTGTGACATTCAAGTTATTTTAAAAGCATTTTTGTTTCAATGTTAAGCATGCATTTTTGTTATTAAATATGTTGTTATATTATCCATTCTCCTTGTTTAATTCATATTCATTATTCTTGCGGTAAAGTTTATAAAAAAATATACCTAATAAAAAAATATTACAGTAACCTAGTTAGAGTTATTGTGTTCTATACTTTAACAAAAAGTAAATACATAATATTTATAACAACAATATACAATATTTAAAGAAAAAAGTTATTGAAGATTCATAAAGACTAGTCAAACTATTACGTATTGCTGTTATTTATATAGGGTTAAACAAAGTATATCAGAAAATCTTTTGTTACAATTTTGCTACTTGAACAGCATTGTGTTTTAGAAAGGCTAACACCAGTCGAGTAATTAATTACAAATATTTTACCTTTATTAAGTCAACATACAATCTTTATATCTTTATGTTTAAATAAAATATAGAAAAATAATTAATAAAGATTATAAGCTATATTATCAATTATACAATATCAAACAATAAAAAAAAGCTTTCCGAAACAGTACAATTTTACGTATTTTAAGTTCTCAGGAATAAAAATAATTATACCTATATATAAAATACTTCTGAGTAAAGAGGATAAAATCTTATTACTAAGAGAATGCCTCTATACCTAATCTCTTATTAATGACTTGCTAGTGAAGCTTATCTTATGTAAGTTATTACTATTTTGAAAATGGTGAAATATTTGCAATCGCTCAATAATGAAATCTTTCATTATTTTTTTTATTGAGTCGATCTGTATTCAACCAATACTTTGGCAATGCGAAAATTAAAGATTTTTTTCGTATGTATTTCAACAGACACGTGCAATAAGTAATATTTTAAGTAATATTTAACAGCTTATAGCCACAAAATGGCCCAGACATTTCATAGAAACCATTTTTACATAACATTTGTTTTAGACTATCTTTTAACTAAGCTTAAACAATTAATATTTTTAGGAACTTTATTATAAAAGCTTACAAATTGACCAACGAATGACATGACAATGCATTTGACGATTTGAATTTGGCGCAGGTATAAAAAAATCATTATTTAAAATGCTTTGGCTTGCCAGCTAACCTAAATCCTCGGTTTCTGGAGATTTGAAAATGACTACTAGCTTTATACATGATTTGAAAATGACTACTAGATTTTTTATTTTTAAACCTACAAAATACATAATTTGACGAAAATGTGGCTTATGTTGAAAGGCTGTGGGGCGTTGTTGTTTTTTCCGAAAAATAGTTTCCAAATGCAATAATTTTATGTAGTTGCTCCACCGTAATATGCTTCTTATAAACATCGATCTTCCTCACGAACTGCTTTTATTCACTAAGGCAACTGCAATCAGAAACAAAATATTCTTATTGTTAAATCATTAAAAAAATTCATTTGAGTGTTTTACTTCAAAAGAAAACATATACCCTTGAGAAGATTGAAAATTAAAAATTAAAATGAAAAATGTTTTATTTACTTTTTACTTAAATCCTTATAAAATAAGTGGCAAGTGAACCCCTTTAAATACTGAATGTTTTTGTTGGGAGACACCGCTCTTCCGTAACATAAAATAAAACATGAACAGATATAATAGATTACTTAACAGCTATCATCTAAGAATTAGATAAATACCTACATAAACTGGGTTTTAATAACTCCACACAACTCTTCCCATACATTTGATAATATAATTTGAGATGTTAATAGAATTTGTCTTGAAAGGGTGTCGTAAAAGGCGTTTCTGGCTAGCGACCACTCTTCTGCCGCTAAATATCATCGCTCCTTCGGTGATGTGTTCCGGAAATATTTTATGAAGTGCCAGGTTCTATCAAACCCGTGTGCTTTCATCTTCGACATCATCTTCATTTTCCATCAGGTGAGATGAGGTCAAACGCGGTGTCAATCACCAATAAAGAGCTCATATTACTCATATCTAAATAGGAACAAAATTATGATTTAGCGTCTAGAAGAGAAGTTAATTTTGTATGTTTAATTTTGTCAGAGGTGGCCTTTGGCCAAAATATCTTTATGATAATGAAATGGTCTTATTTACATACCACTTAGCATCCGCTGGAAACGTGGGTTATAATACACCAGAGCCAGGTTTCTTTTGAACTTTACAGATTTCGCATCTCCAAAATCCATGAGATATCTCGGTCCTAGGAACGCGATTCATGATATCAGTTATTTTCAATGTAGCTGTAAATTTCATTGTGTTATATAACATATAATAATCAACGAATGCAGAGCATCAAAAAACCGACTTCACGTCAAAGCTTTGGCTAAAGTATAAGGTCGTCAAGGTAAATGTTCTCCGTACCTATACCAACATATGTTTTTCAAAAAATATTTTTTTTTCATGACGTGCTCAATCGATTTCGATGAAATTTATATGGGACCACCGCTGAAGTATCCTGTAACAGAATATTTAATATCGATTCACAATTATTGTCCAAAAAATCATGTTACAAAGACACTAAAAAACAAACACACGAATTAAGAACATCCTCCTTTTAGAAGTCGGTTGGAAATTAGTGAGAGAAATTACTAAGATTTATAATAAAATGAATACCTACTACCAAAATTTTAAACTTAAAGACTCTGTTCCGCACTGTTCTTCTGTGGCGTGAGAGTTCCTGGGTTCGAGTCCCAACCGGGACAGTTTAGGAAACGAACTTTTCTTAAATCTTAGTGGATACCCTCCTTACTTCCGCTGTATAGTCTCCATAACAGAAGCTTACTTTGATAATAATAAAGTTTCACTTTGATGCCACGGTTGATGTTTCAGTTTAACTTAAAAAAATACCCACCATACACTAAATTAGTTAGTTTTTCCTATTCTAAAGACGTTTAACGTAGATTTGATGATCTAGCTGTGTAGGTTTGGATCAGTATAATTTCCACCTCTGAAGGACCAGTTCTGAGTTCACCTGGCTAGCCCCTTCACATACAATTTGTCACGAAAAATGATCGCTTCGATGATGATCGATGTGTTCCAGGCAGAAAAATATCGTCTACGACCTGTGGAAAGGTTCGCGATGGTACTTAGTATATAAAAATTACCTGTAACTAAAAACAATCTTCTTGCATGGGTTCTTACATCTTTATTGATGAATTGAAAAATTTTAGTTCTTCTTCTTTTGGTTTAATGGCAACCGGCTAAAATTTACTTATTTTTAAAACAATTTATTTTTAAAATAATTTATTTATAATTAAATTCATTTAGACATCAATTGACAAATTGTCATCGTCTCATTTTGACAATTTCAAATATCTAATAGACTAGACAAAACTGTTTTTTTTACTGTCAAACGTCTTTATAGGCCTTTCGATACACATTGCGATTCTAGCACGACTTCCGGGTGCCAACCTTATAGCAGAATCATCCGCTATACGTTTACAAAGTTTAAAGACTTCATCCCGAATATCAGAATAACCTATTCAAAATAAAACCTTATTTCAATCAGTTAAGATATAGAATTGCAAATATGCGGTCACAGTTGGATCGCAGGCGGGCAAGGGTTGTGTCTGAACCCTGATTGCAACTTGCACGCGCCATCTTGAATTTAGTTTGTGTGTGAATTCGGGGGGGCGGTGACATATTTTATCCGTCATCGTCATTATATAGTGAAAAGCTTAAAAATTGGTGTTGTTTTGAGTTGTTGTAAAATAAATCATTCATCATGAGTATGGCAGGGCAGACTATTAACGATCGGCTATTAGCCGCTCGACACAGCATAGCTGGACAAGGATTAGCAAAATCTGTGTGCAAAGCAACCACAGAAGAAATGATTGCACCGAAAAAGAAACATTTAGATTGTAAGTATTATCATTATAAAACTGAGGAAGACATAGTATTTAATACCTCTTTCTTTCGTTAGTCCTATTGAACCTCAAATTGTGTGACATTCATTGCCCGATAGGTCGATATCTACCTACATTTTCAATTAAAATGTTGAACTTGCCGATAGAAAAGATCTTAGTACCTACTCGGTAGCCGAAAAACATAACCAGTTATATGCTTACAAAATGTATCTTTTAATTCTTATTGGAATCTTATCATAACTCCTATTCCATGATTATGTCATTTACACATCAAAATGCCTATGTGCAGCAAACCGAAACTGAAAACTTGAATGATTTATGTAAGACTGTAGAATTCAATTGAAGAAAAATTAGTAACGTAAATGTGATTATCAGTCATAAGTGCCTGCCTGCTTCTTGAGGAAAAAAAAAGTATTTTTTTATACTCAACATTAAGTACTATGTTTGAAAGATTATATTTTTAAAATTCCAATAATCTTTACATTTCATGAACAGGGCAAATCTTTATGGGACATTCATTATTTGTTTACTTTAGCACCATCAGTCCTATCAAGAATAAAAATAAAACATGAGACAGGATAAGTATTTCTCAACCAATACTTTACCTTTGACATTAAAATGGCCTGTATTTATATGCATATCTTAGAAACCTTGTTAGAAAATTGTTGGATTAGTTTTAGTTTTTAATAAAAGTGAATATCGAGTATACATATTTAGCAACTTGCATAACCTCTATTGGTTTTGCAGGAAAAAAACAAGTTTTCATACAGAATTTGTGTTTAATGCTACTACTTAAAGCAAACCCATAACTAAATATGATTGGTTCTGTTAGTGGAAAATGATTTATTTTATGACCTGTGAGTTGTAGACTCAACTATAAGATATTTAAACACATTCTTGATATTTGTGTGCTTGCTTGATACTGTACTGCAATATCATCCTTTACAAAGTATGTAATCTTTTGGGTCTGAAAAAGTTTTACATCAGTTATTGTTATTAAAGATATTAAGACATTAAACCTAAGAGTCTATATTCTATTTATATATTGTACCCATTTTTTTGCTAGCTTTGTAAGCATCTAGATAATTTTTCTTAACTCAAATTAAATTTGTTTTATATTTTTAAAGTTTAAACCAAGTACTAAAGAATTTTGCATAGGCATAAGACAAGAGAATGTTTAAATTAGATGTGAGTGAAAATAACAGGGTTCGCCGATATATTAGCGGATAAAAAATAAGTAATTTCTTTATTACTTGATAAAAGTTTTTTTAAGTAATAAATGTAGTAATAATTTGATACTTATTTTATTTCACATTTTTAAGCGAGTAATCCCCTGACAGAATGAAATTAGCTTCTTTCTTAGGCAGGATATATATAAAAAAATTGGATTTTTGATATTTATTATAAAAATTGGATTTTTTCGAACCCTGGAAAATAATAACATCTAAATGCCTTCTTATGACTGACATTCATGAAATAATTAGGATTTATTATGATTTATAGTGACACCATTATTAAAACTCTTTGTCTAAAGTAATAATAACAATTTTTGTATTTTGAAAACAATTTGCTTATTGATAACTTTTTATGATAGAGTATGGATATTAATTGCATTTTTTAATTAATAACTTTTTAATGTACAAAAGTGGGTTTTTCTTTAATGAAAGTGATATCAATGAACAATTTTATTAAGTTTGCAGGAAAAATGCAAAACTTATAATGGTAGTGTAAAATACTTGAGTGTCACAGATTGCCTAGGGTAGCTATTAAACTATAAGGTTCAGAATATCCCTACAAATCTAGATCAGTTATTTATTTGTACTATCAATAACTAACTAGAAATAGTTCTTACTTATTTTTAGAACTAGTTTGGGTTCTGCTTACCTCTTTTTACATAAACTCAATACAAAATTTTTGTACAAATGTTATGCGCAAATATTATACAGTTCAAGAGCTTTTCTAACTTTTAAGCTTGAAAGAAACATGAATTAATCCACCCTGTTTGATTAAGTAATGATGTAGACTTTGCAAAAATATGAATGAAATTACTATCCTGCTACTAAAACATTTCATTTTATTAGCTTGGTACCATGGTTAAATCTTGATAAGTCTTAGGTTAGAACACCAGCTATGTCAGTTTAGACAATAATAAATAAATAATAATAATAAAATCCCCAGACAATCACACCAACTACATGGCCCCAAAGTAAGCATAGCTTGTGTTATGGGATACCATATAGCGAACTAGGGGGGAACCTAGAATATAAATACATAAATAGATAAACACCCAGACACGGAACATTTTTTTTTCTGGTCCCGTGCGGGGATCGAACCCGCAACCCCTGGCGTCTGAGGCAGATAGGTTTACCCCAACGCCATAGTGGTCGTCACGCTACCAAACGCTAGCCAGATAGAGTCAATCAATTTTGATTAACTCTATCTGGCTAGCGTTTAAGAATATGTCTTCGTTTCAGTGTGTGTTTTCTATTAAACCAACTATAAGCTTATTTAGGCATCTGTATGTTTGGTAATTCAGGTAATTTTTTAATTTGTAAAAAAGTTTCTGAATATTATTTATATTATTTGGAAATTTAAATGCATACCTACTGTTGACTGGTTCACACAGCATAGTTTAATTGATTGGCCTTCATAAAACAAGTGTAAACCAAAGTATTCCATTTCTGTTCACTTCCTGACTTCTTCCTTAGCTTAAATATTATTTCCTGTGTGCAACCTAATAATTAAAAACAAAAGCATGTGCAGCTCCATCTATCAGTATGGTAAGCTATGATCATGTAGACAAAGACAATACAGACCTGTTTATGGTGATCCCTATTTGGAGAGTGTTTCCAGCATTGGACTTATTTTGGGTAACAATGTGGCTACATGATCTGTAAATGCAAGTCATTTGAGGATCCTAGTTTGTTAAATTACAAACATACTGATAACAGTGACCTTCTATATAAAGGATGGTGACAAGATCCAGTGCTGATTTGTTTAGCATTGATTTTAAGTAATTAAATAAAAGTGGTTTTTATTTTCTGAACTAGGATCCATCCTCTTAAATTACCTACAACATAAATTGTAACTCGACGTTTCAGTGCCCTGATTGTGAATATTTGTGAATATTTTTATTATAATGATCTCAGATTAGACTTTTCACTGTTCTGTAACCATTTGCTACAAATTTTCTTTTCATTTAAAAAAAAAGTGTCTTAGGTAAAATGCAAAATAAATAATTAGGTAGAAACTGGATATTGTCACTTGCCTTCCGATGCTAATGATGATGCTAACGAGATGCCAAGACTCGCATAGAACTAAGCCATTTTGGAAATGTTAGATTCCCAAACTTACTTACCATGAAAAAAGTTGTTTGTCATTATTTCACAGTATTTTCCTATGTATTATACCTAAAGTCCGTTTTCCTTATTTATTCTGTTTTGTCAACAGTACTTGATTGAAATGTTTAGTGTTGTATGATAATAATAATATCTTTATTTCGAAACATTGAAAGGTTTACAGATTAAATCTTAATCTACATATTAATAAAACAAAAGTTCTATAAACAAGTCTGAGAGGAATACTCTGGACCCCTGATGATGATGATGATTGGAATATGTTTTATCTTATACTTAAATTACTTATGTCTAGAGACGACCTTCATTCTATTATCATTAACATGCAAGTGTAAGTAAATGGCTGTATTTGTCTTTTATATGCTAAGATAGATCAAGGAACAAGGAGGTAAAATTTTGCACAGCCTTTCTTCCATACTCAAGAACACATCTATCACCCTCATATTCCCATGTTAAATTATTCTGTATTATTATATTTTCCATGACAACAGCTTAACTTAGATTGAAAATAATATCCAATGTTACATACAAGACAGCTTTTCTTTTCCCTTATTTGCAATAAAGTTGATCTAGCATCACCATTTCAACTTTATAGTCCTTAATAAAAATAAGCTAACTAAGTCGTGGCGCCGTGGTTACTGTGTGTATCACACGATATCGCAGGTTAAGCAGCGTTCGGCGCGGTCGGTACTTGGATGGGTCACCGCCGACCATTCATTTCTCACGACGACTTCCGTGCTTCGTACGGCAATTCAAGCAGTCGGTCCCGGGTGCTGTATACTGGTATACAGTAGTCGTTAGGGTTTGTCAGAAGCCATTTCGGCGCCTTGAAAATTCTGACATCCACCACGCAGCACTGGGACAGCTTGGTGGGTTATGACCTATACCTCCTCGTCACCCAGAGGAAAAGACTCATGCCCTACAGTGGGCTCATTACAAAGAGTTGTAATAAATTAACTAAAAATGTAACATACAATAAATCAAAGTTGGCAGGCCAGCTTTGAATCAACATTGAAATAATCATAATTCAAATGAGCTATCACTGCAGTGTAACATGATAAACCAACAGACATGTTTCCTGTAATAGCAGAACGTTGGTGATAGTCGCCATGCATTGTATGAATTATTATCTCTGAGTTGGAATTATGTTGTACCTACTATTTGTGGATACTTTGCCTCGTTTTCAAAAATATTGGCTCTCAGTTTAGGCTGTTTTTTTAATTTATACATACGTACATACATAACTACACGCCTGTATCCCTTATGGCGTAGGCAGAACACCAGAGGCTCTAAAACCATCTAAAGTCACGTTTGACAAATTTGGAGGTATTATCATTATGAAGAGAGACTATTACGGTGACGGGGGGTCAGCCTATCGCCCGCACAAACGCAAATTGAAATCTGTCACTTAACTGACTTAAAGTATGCCCGGGAAGAGAAGCAGCTGGCACATTATATGTTTACAGTATACGTTGCTTAGTTTATAAAAATCAAATCATATAATCCAAACAGACCCTTCTCGATGAGGTATTGAAGGTTGCTTCAGGGCAACCTTAGTTAAGGTTTATAGATTGTTTTTTGTCGTTTATTTATGGAATCAAAAGTAAAGCAGGTAAAACCGTGCGTGATTGCTAGTATTAATATTTGGCGTCGAAGCGACCTATTTTACTGCCGCGCTTACGAAAAACGCATTACCTAGCTTTTGACAAGTTTCATTTCAATATTTTTATCAAAACCTATTTTCTTCGAAATTTAATAATTGTCAAAAGCTAGTTATGGCATTTTTCGTAAGGGTGGCCGACAAGCTAAAAAAAACAGATGAATACCTAAATTATTTTCAGAATACCCATAGTATTTTCACGAACATCCAAAATGCATCGTACAACACTCAGATGATCGCAAATAACGCGAGATCTTATGTCTTATATCAGATTGCTAGTAATGTAACATTATGCGCACGTTGCGTATTTGCACGTGTAGTGCGCAGAATGTTACATTACAAGTTCCGTTACAGCAATCTGTACGCACCATTACAAAATTTGTGATGCTGCGGTAATGGAAGTAGTTAACGTTTTCGAAATAGCCGCCTTTTTAACCACTACATCTTCGCTGTCATCTTCATTTACAATTTGAAGTCCATCCGGGGTTTAGTTAACTTTATAAAAGTGTAATATTTGAAGCACTACGATATCTATCTCTAAGTCCCATAAGAACTTTTGCTTTATGGAAAATTGAAAACAAATCTAAACACTTGAGAAATGTTGCTCATTCATAAAATATGACTCATAACAATAAAAAAACAATCTACCACATCATCAAAAAAAAAAAGGAAAGACAGGATATATAAATAATGTAACCGTCAACGCTGAGTTCCCTAGAGTACAGTTCAAAGTTTTTGATCTACTAAAATATGGTCAAAGCAATGAATTCTAGATCCGTTCTCAAATAATTATTTATGAACTAGCTGTTGCGCGCGGTTTTACCCGCGCAATTTCGATTCCCGCGGGATTTTCGGGATAAAAAGTAGCCTATACGGATTCGGAAGAATCCCTCTAAGTAATGGTAAAAGAAATTTTGAAATCGGTCCAGTAGTTTTTGAGCCTATTCAATACAAACATACAAAGGTTTCCTCTTTATATATCAAGTTTAGGATGTCATTTTCGTTATTAATTATAAATTAAAAATAAACGCATGACTGATCTTACGAATACGAAAATGTATGCATACAATTATCATAAAAAAGTAATTAGTCAGAGAATTATGTTATATTGACGTATATTATGTGACATTAAAATATAAGTAAATAAGTTCTATTATCATTTGAAAACATAATTAGCAGTGTATATTATATATTGATAATCATTTTGACATCAAATAATCAGAATAACTATAAAATATGAAATCTATAAAAATATCAGTATTCTAACAATAAATGTCTAATTTAAAAACTAACTTTTGTCGAAAAAATAAACTTTTTTAACTAAAAAATGAACAATATAAAAATAATTACTGCAATAACACTTAATAGCAGTATAATGATTATGTAATGGAAGTCATGAAAATAATTTTTTTGCAACCCCCACCTCAACCATCACCTTCTTTGTGCCTCAAGTTTAAACATAAATTGTTTTAAAAATTGTTCAATATACATATTTTTGAAGTAAGGTTTGATGATGTAGTAATATTCTATATTTTTGTATCATTTATAAACAATTAAATCTCAAATGAAATTCTCAACGAAAGTATGATTCGAATAAACTAAATTATTTCAAAGAAATACATTTGAGATCTTCTGTTGACTGTACCAGTTAAAAACTATAGGAAGAATAAAAATGTTATTAGATTTATAGTATTTGTGGTTCTCCGGTACGTGTACGTCGGGGACTGTGGATCTCCGGTACTAACCCACATGCACAGGTGGGTTAGTACCGGAAAATCATCTGAAACTACACGTACACAAAAACACCCCACTACAATAACAATCAAACAAGTTCCTCTTGATCTTTTTGATTTAAATTCCCAGAAAGTCGCTTTCCATAATGCCGTTTTACAAACTTCGTCGCTCCATTTAACGGCAGATTTTATATGAAGGGTGGTCGCTAGCCAGTCGGACCCTGACGGGATCCTACCACCATGTGGGGGTCACTCGGATAGTCACCTTTTACGACAAGCTTATCCAGGGACGATAGGACTAGGGTTGCCAGACGGTCGGGATTTGGCGGGATTCTCCCGATTTTTTGTATGTCCTCCCGACTCCCGACAAAGCAAATAATCTCCCGAAAAACAAGTTCGATAATTTTAAGTTCTTATTTTCGTCAAACGAAACTTGCAAACAAGTTTTGTAAAGTGATTATTGTTCTTTAAAAGAAGTTTTTAGTTTAAATCGCCTTCCAGAAGAGAAAAATAAAATGACAAATGATAAGCTATGGGCCTATTTTATAAGAAACTGCGTTGAAGTTAAAAACTTAACCAAAATTGTATGTTTTATATTTTCAATTCCAGTGCGTAACGCTTACTGCGAACGCGTTTTTAGTATACTTAATAATTTATACTCAAAAGAAAGGAACCGCATGAGCATTGATTTAATAAAGGCGGAATTAATAATTCGTTTGAATTTTGACAAAAATTGTTTAAATTTTAAAACCTTTTTGAATAGCGATAAAGCTCAAAAGTTGTTAAACGCGGTAAAGGGATATGACAAATACTTATGGCATGAACAAAGACAATAAACATGCTCATTCGGTTCTTATCGTATGTGTCACAAATACCTACTATGTTTTTTTTCTTATATCTACAGTGCAATGCAAAAATATGTTTGTTTACTTAATATATTATGTGTAATTAATATTACGAACTTATTTTTTTATTTCTCCCGACCAAAGCCTTTAGATACCGAAAAATCGATTATTGATCCCGATAACAGGAAGAATCGATCTGGCAACCCTAGATAGGACTCAAAGCCGACTTAACATGGACAAAAAGACTCAAATTATGTACAACAAATAGAAATGCAAATGATGACTCGCGTTGCGCGGTTGTGTAGTCTTGCCTCCTTGTGATTATGATGATGAATAAACGAACCCTCTTGTCCACAGATTTAGTCCACTGCACAAACGAACCGAACGTGTCGATTCCACAGCTGGCGAACCTGCTCGTCGAGAGAACTCAGAACACGAACTGGGTGGTGGTTTATAAAGCCCTGATCACTGTACATCACTTGCTGGCGTATGGGAATGAGGTGAGTCATTGTGTTTTGTGGTGCCTTAACAGGTTTGCGATAAAAATAAAATCCCTAGGCAATCACACCAACTACATACATGGCCTCAAAGTAAGCAAAGCTTGTGTTATGAGATACCATATAGCGAACTAGGGAAATCCTAGAATATAAAATACATACATAATTAACTTCACGCCGGTATTCCTTACCTATGGGGTAGGCAGAACAACAGAGGCTATAAAACCATCTGATGTCACGTTTGACAAATTTGGAGGTATTATAGAGTTGGAGAGACAGGCAGTGACAGGCAGTAAGCGTATCGTCCACAAAAACGCCAATAAAACCTCTGTGCCTTAACTGAGTTTTACAGTATGTCCGGGAAGAGAAGCAGCTGGTACATTCTATGTTTTTCTTTCGCTCCCAGTCCAGCATGGAAGCAGTTCCTTAGCAGAATTTTAAGCCGTGAAATGTCGGTTTAGAATAGCCCCACGCGTGCCTCTGGATAAATTTAAAGTAAATGGCCACTAACCCGAGCGGCCTTAGCTTGGTGATAGATCCTTTTCAGGGTTCGCCGGCTTATCTAGCGAACACCCTTTATATAAAATCTGCCGCCAAATATCAATGCTCCAGCGGTAATGTCTTATGAAGAGCCAGTTCCTTCCTGAACCCGAGTGCTGTATTTCTTCGACCTCATCTTCAACTCAGAAGGCAATACATCAAGCGTTACAAATCTGTCAAATTTCTCCAACCAATTTTTAACTTAATGTCGAGAGCATAGAGTTCAGATTCAATTGGTTTTTCAATTTGTAACGCTTGATCTGCTGCCTTCTGTACCATTAGGTGAGATTGAGGTCAAGAGGTCGAGAGAGGTTGGCACGGATTGCCAAGGTGTGGAACGATCTGCCTGCGTCTGTTTTTCCTGACCACTATAGTCCTGGAACTTTTAAGTGCCGAGTGAATAGGTTTCTCGTGCACGGAAGTTTACCACCATAGTCTTCTTAGCTTTCCATTAGGTGGCATGAAAGACAAACGACCTATCCTTATTATAAAAAAAAATTGGAAAGAACTGACTATCCATAAAACTTGACGGGAACACATCACCGTTGGCACGGTATGATATTTGGCGGCAGATATTATATGAAGGGTGGTCGCTAAGCCAGGCGTTCTACAACCAAACTGAGGACACCCTTATCCAGGGGCGATAGGGTTATTCTAAACTGACCCTACGCGGCCACATGGCTGAGTCTTTCGAGATTTCAAAAAAAATCTAATAGCTCCCCAGAGTTGATGAGTTTGTTTATAAGGGCGGTTAAATCGAAATGCTTATACAATTACCGCAGAAATGCAACTAAATAAATATAAAATACTTGCTTGGTTCCGCGGTTTTACCTACGCAATTTCGTAACCGCGGGAAAATCTGGATAAAAAGCCTGTGTTCTATTCCAGACTGTAAATATTCACTATGTGTTTCATCCAAATCCGTTGAGCCGTTCTGCCGTGATTGAAGAACAAACATACATACATCCGTCAAAACTTTCACATTTATAATATTAAGTAACATCTAGAGCACCACAACCTCTGACACCCTATAAACATATGAGGGCAGTCTTTCTGTAGCTACTGCGTAAATAAACAATTACCTAACTGTACCCATCGTGGCCTCCAAGTAACCAATTGATAGATAATCATATTATCAGCACTGTACTTCTAGACCTCGGACGGTAGATCAGTAGTACCTGACCATGTTATGTAATTGGATAACCATCAGAGAAATCAATTTACTGACCCTACAGTAAAAGAAAAACGGTCTTAATTGAATTCTACCTATATTATTCGATTTAATGATTAATAGCCGGGCTCAATAAATTAACAAAGAGTTACAGGATATTGTGTGAAGTTTTCACAATTCATACTATAAAATAAAATAGTTTTTAACCGGATTTATCGCGTATAATTTTTTATTTTAAAGCGCCCTACTCAAAGCAATGCCTGCAGGGTCCTACTTGCAGTAGGTAGCACTGCCAATCGTATTGTGTGTATGCATGCAGGGTCGATATTTTAATTGTTCACCCTGCCGCAGACTTAACTCGACGTTTCGGTGTCTTTGCAGACCCCGTAGTCACGAGCAACTAAGTACGCGATGAATCCGGTTAAATAGTGTTTTATTTTAAAAGGTTACAGTAAAGTAAAAATGGAAATTCATTTACAGTGGACTCTCGTTAATACCAACTTGCGGTAATTCGAACCTCTTTTGAATTCAAAGTTATCAATAGTTCCCTACAAAATCTCTTTAGGTATGTACCTATACAGGGTGACAAATGTTCAAATTGGCCCTGGCTCCTAGTACCTAACCTAGATTATTAATAGTAATTATTTGCATATTTTCCTAAGATAGTTACATATTTCTAAATGTTTTAACGGACAATTTGCTATATAAAACAGTAATTTTAAGTATTTTATCGACACACTTCGAACCCGCCGACATCTTGTTAAAACAAAGTCAATGTCAACACAAAGCTATCATGAGGGTTGTATTACTACTTTTCGCATCTTTTGCATCTGATTGCATGGCTTTCATTATACGATTTCACATCAGCATTTACTTAAAAAACACATTCATAAAGTCTATATCAGAAAATTACATAAAGTAGCTAATTATTCATTTTAACACTTATTTAATCTAAGAAATCGATATTCTTTGATTTTTTATCGAGTATTAAATCGATTGGGAGAGCAGTGGACGTCTACAGTCTATAGATGATGATGATGATGGATGATTTAATCGATACTGTCGGAGTCAGTTATTCAATCATATGACTTTTGTTATTTAGAATCCATCACTTTATCAATCATTGCTCAATGTGAAATGCACCAAAACAAACACAAGGTTTTTGAATTATTCTGTTAGTCCAATAAACATTGTGAAGTATTAAGTGGAAGCTTATTTTAAAATGGTTAGTGGTCTTCTTGGTTATATTAATATTACTATCTCAGATAATGCGTTCAATTATTTCGCTCCTATTATATATTTTACTGTCTATAATAATAACCTCAAAATCTGAAATTGTTTGGGTAAAAACAAGGTGTCGCAAATTGTCCGTTTCATGAACGATACATGGGACGAAATCAATAGCGATTTAGAATATAAAAAGTATTTTTCCACTGTTCCTGTTATCGGGGCGGACAATGTATGAAACAAAGGAAAAGTCCTTTAAATACTGAAGGAGAGCACTCTGTAGGTAATCGATTCTGATCATAATTATGTGATTAAAGTAGGTACTTAATTTTTCACTAGAATTCCCTATAAATATACACGACTATGTTACTATTTACTTTACATACAACTGAGTCCACCGCGGCACACGAGCTGGCACGCGAATCGCTGCCAACGCTAGCGTAACCATGCGTTGCGTAATCAATATTCTTTAACTTTCGGTTAAGTTTAATCAGTAAATAATCAATATATATATTTTTTTATATTTTCTCTTCATATGTGATCTCAAACTATCACGTCCTTGACTTTCAAAAGTAACCCACCAGTCACCCTGTATTTTAAACTAAATCAATACATTTTTATGCACTTGGTAATTTGAACGGAAAAAACCGTTGCTACTACGTAACAAAACGACGCGTTAATTCTAACTCATTTAGTTCAAACACTCGACAATTCAAAGATGCAGAAAGAAAGAAACAAAAATGTGAAAAACAACTATGAAGATGGGGACGGTACAGGTGTCTGTTAAGGAAGCAAAAGCCTCATTCGATACCTTCCAAAGACTCAAAGGTAACGAAAAAGGTCACTTTCGTTTTGTAAACAGACCCTTTTCGAATTATCGAGAGTGGACCCTTTCAACATATCTTTATTAAGCTTGACGTAAATACATAAATATTTCAGTGGAGACTGTTTTCTTGTTTCGTACTTATAGAGCGTGTTTTAGTAGTCGGGTTTTAGTTTTAAAACTTTATTTTTGCTTACTCTGTCAGAGGTTCGGCGTTTGAATTCCGTTTGGAGCGTATACCTATTTGTTTGATGAACACAGATATGTGGTGTGATTTTTGGGAATATTTGATTTATTTATTTAATTGTAGTAAATTGATTAATGTCTGAAACACCATTTGTATTTAGATCGGAATAAATCGATTTTTTACGCTTTTCATGACTGAAAAAACTTGCTAATTAAAATTTTGCAATTTTTTTAAAGTTACGCAGCAAGTTATAAATGAATATAACGCAATAATGGGTTTCGATGCTTATCATAAATTTTCCGCCGTGAATTGGTACGGTTGCATGAGTTTGATGTAAGGTAGCGGTGTTTAGCGATCAGATATGACTGCTTAAATTCATATGAATAACCTGTTGCTACCCGTGTACCGTACGTACGTATCGTACGCGCGTGCGGCACGCGTGACGAAATTTCGCAAGTAAAATTTAATTAGTGTGCTTGAACAGTCGTGTCAATAGAATAGTTAATCCCTTACTATTTGGCTAAACTTCGATCAAAATCGAAAAACGATGTACTGGCGTGTAATACACACGGGAGCTAGCCCGTACGCGCGTATGGAACGGACGTAGCAGTTCTGTATGAATACATGCCTCGACGTCGTAGCGCCGTGGTTACTGTGTGTATCATACGATATCACAGGTAAAGCAACGTTCGTCGCGGTCGGTATTTGGATGAGTAACCGCCAACCGTTCATTTCTCACTGCGACTTCCGTGCTTCGGAGGGCACGTTAAGCAGTCGGTCCCGGGTGCTGTGTACTTGTATACAGTAGTCGTTAGGGTTTGTTATAAGCCATTACGGCGCCCTGAAAATTCTGACATCCACCACCCAGCACTGGGGCAGCTTGGTGGATTATGACCTATACCTCTTCGTCACCCAGCGGAGAGACTCATTCCCTGCAGTGGGTGAGTTACAAAGAGTTTTGGTGATGATGATGGTGATGACCCGCGTAGACACGTGTGACGCAGCGTTGGCCCTAAGTGTACAGCTGCTGGTTTTTAATTCTATTGTTTAGTTTGATGCAAGGACTGCATATCGGTATAAAATGTTAAAATAGTACCAATTTCAGTACCTACCTACCTAATAAAGTGTACCTACTGCCTCATCAAACATTGTGTTTAAAATCTAACTCAATTATATCAATACCCAAATAATGTATACCGGATTAATTTCTGTAGATGCTTTTAGTACAGAAACATTTTAACATATTTAATTTCTGTACTGAAATGTCTGGTCAGCATATGTCCCTACGCTTCATAGGCTTTAACTAAACTATCCAACATTCTAAAGAATCCGCTACATTGTTTAAAAAAAATATTTGATATCAATATTAATATTGATACCGGACAATTTCAGTTAACTGAAAAAAAATCGGTTATGCTACAATAATAAAAAAGGTACACGAATTATTTCAGTATGAATTCCCGTATTGTTTTTTTAAATACACCTAATTTAACGGTATGACGTCATACAGAAAAAAAATGTACTTGAAATTCATACCGGTATGCAGTCCCTGTTGATGGTCGTGTACGAATTTGTGTTTAGTTATTTTTGTGATAGCAAAAGTAGTCTTATAAATATGAACGTGAGGGTCCTATTATGGTTGACGGAGTGATGAGCTATGACTTTTACAATTTATCTATTAAAAAGTTACATGTATTGTTATACAGATAACACAATTAATTAAAAGTTATACTATCATTGATACAACAGTCATAAGCCGTTCCGGTTCGGTGTCCCGATGGCATAGTGGTTGTAATGGAGAAGAAAACGAAAAGCTCTAAATAGATGTCGCTTCATACGCTTGACCCATAACAAACAATCAAATGAACAAGTTGCTATGGTTATTGCTAGTTCAGTGTCCTTTTTTGGTAAACCTTTATAGTAATTTGATTTTCTGTACTAAAATGGGAAAATGCGAACCGTAATATAACCGTATGCCGTATCTTCTGCTATGGTATTTGACAGTTGTTATGGGTCAAGCATAATCAGTGCCTCTAGTGGAATAAGTTGGCAGTTTTTTACTCCATTGTGATTACTAATCTACTAGCGCATAAGTTCGAGAGAGATCGCTTGTTCGAGACAATAAATTTTATCGTAGTAGGATTTTTGTAAATAATCTTTTGATTGCCTACTTATTTTGAAAGGGAATGTTTGTATTATTGAGGATCAAACGAACTTCTAAAGTGAAGTTCGATCCTAATTATGTGAACAGCTTCTTTCGAAGCGATTGAGGTTTACTTTATGTAGTAGCGCCACCTACTGCTAGCCTTTGCACGGATTTTAGAGTCTATGATAAGGGTTCTTTTCTTTTTTTTTTTTTTTTTAACAACTGTCACGTTTCGCTCCCTATGTCAGCATCCAGTCTACAGAACTCATCTTGTTTAAAGTCAATCTGTCTTATTCCTGTTTGTTCATTTCACTATATTGGGGTTGGGTAAAATACAAATATAAATTGAAATTACTCCATGTTGAAACATATTCATATTATGCTTATTTCAAAGCATAATAACGGGTGGGTTTATATTAAATCGCTTCGAAAGAAGCTGTTCACATAATTAGGATCGAACTTCACTTTAGAAGTTCGTTTGATCCTCAATTATATTTCACAGCTTCTTTCTTTGCGATTGAGGTTTACTTTATGTAGGATGTTTAAAGATTAGTTATAGTGAAATGAATTGGCAGAGTAGTAAGGTAAAACTCTTCAATAGTAAATAAACATACTTATTGAAAACAA
Source organism: Stenoptilia bipunctidactyla (assembly GCA_944452665.1). Taxonomy (NCBI): domain Eukaryota; kingdom Metazoa; phylum Arthropoda; class Insecta; order Lepidoptera; family Pterophoridae; genus Stenoptilia; species Stenoptilia bipunctidactyla. The sequence goes on from OX101742.1 coordinate 20,186,838, forward strand.
TTCAACAATGATTAGGCAAATTATTTTTCGTTACAAAGTTTGTTATAATTTCTAGCAAGGACTGAGGAATCAGGTTTCCTTAAATTTTCGTTTTATTTATATACCTACATCTGTAAGGTTTTTGCTGGACAAATTTCTGGACGAATATTAAAAAACGGAAACTTTACCAAGGTCTGTTTACTATTAAATTTAGAGGTTTTTATAAACCCTTTTATAAGTACCTTTTTTAGTTATTAAAATATTTTTAATCTTTGTCACGGATAAAATTTGAACACGATGTTCCGTTACAAGAGCTATTAGTGTAACAGTTTTCTTGGAAAAGAGTCTTTAAGTCAAGGTCTTCATTAGGAAATTTTGTAGGTAAGTAGCTCAATACAACTGCTGGATCCCAGGTAAGATCATACTTGATGTGGTTGGTCTTCACATAACGACTCCTTTCATGAAACTTTTTAACCTGTCATATTGGGAATTTATGTTTAATATTAATGATAATGCAGATCTATAGCTATTAATAGTACCGTACTTAGCACCTTTTTCGAAAATTTCAGTTAGAAAATGAACAATTATTGGTTTAGAAGTTTGAGTAAAACTAAAATTATTATTTTTGCAATATTCAATCCACGCCTTGATACCTCCTTCACACTGTCTCGGTAAGAATTATCCAACAAAGATGCCAACATAATTTCAACGGACTTTGAAGACAGTGATCTTTTTACTAACGCTTTCTGAACAATTTCGCGGCAACCAAGGTTAATGTTTAATGAAGGTTGAGCGCAGATCTGAAAGGAGATTTCAGCGAATTAGTATTTAGTAAATACAATCACAACACAACCTTTTAAACAATGGCAACCATAGTTGCGTGGGCCAGTATGGTACTACCACAATACCCACAGACTTTTCACTAACAATTTTCTGAAGAGTTTTTGCATCTGGGTCATTTTTCCAGGTTACATAAATAGGACATTATAAGTTGCATCTGTTTGCAAAAAGATCAACCGATAGTATTCCAAACCTATTTGTTATATTATTAAAGGTATAGTCACTTAGATCCCATTCAGTGTCATTAAACTGTTTTCGTGACAAACTCTCAGCTTCTATATTATCTTTTGAAGTAATATAAGATGTAAAGATATTGATCTTACGCATTTCACGCTATTTCCATTGGTCTCGGGTAATATGATCCATATGTGAAAACTGAACACTACCCATTCTATTTATACAGGTAATGGTAATATCTATTCTTAACAATATATCACAATCGTAACTACCATAATTATGCGAATGTTTTAAGTCCGAAAAAACTGCTTTTAATTCCAGAGTATTAATGTGTAGCGACGACTCGCTTTCCTTCCAATGACCCGCTGCCTCTTTTCCATCACAAAACCCGCCCTAGCCAGTATATGATGCGTCAGGATAGATAGTTTTAGTGTATTGGCCTGTTCTAAGAGGAGAAAAGCCCTCTTCTAGATAATTTAACCACCAAGTAAAATCATCTTTATTATATCTGGGTAAATTCACTACCTTATCATAAGTAGGATTTTTATTTGGTGACAATATTTTAAATTGCTCGAATAACTTTGTGTATTATTTTTTCTATTTTAAGAACTTTTTTTTTTTTTTGTTTGTGGGTAGTTTTAAAATAATTTTCTCTGAATCAAAAATAAACCCAAGGAATTTACATTGTGTTCTAGGAACAAAGCAACCTTCTTTCGTATGCATTATGAAACCTAAATTTATTAAAATATGTTTTGTAATCCAAACATTCTCATTACAATCATCACAATCTTTGCCAATGTAAAATATATTATCTAGATATATTATGGATGAAAAAATTATCCCGACGTAAAAATTCCATGACTGGTTTTAATATTTTAGTAAATACTTATATAAAGAGCGGTGCATAAGTCAAACGCTTAATATTTGAATTCATATAAAACGTTGTTATATTCAAATCGAAGGTACTTTCGGAAAGACTTATCAACATTGATGAAAAAATAACATGTAGCATTGTTTTGTTAACTTATCAGCGGTTCTGTAATCTTCCATTTTGAAGTGTTTTGTAGTAAATTAATTCAAAGATTTTAAATTATGTATGAAGCGATTTTCACCGTATAGCTTGAGCACAAGAAAAAATTTGTGATAAAATTTACCTGGCTCATGAGAACATACGAATATAGAATTTATTTTTAATAGTTTATCCAACGCTAAAATATAATCTTTATGGCCATGTATTGACCTTGGGTAAACACAAGAGCTACTTTGTTTAGCGGGCAGATATTTAAAAGGTCTTTAGTAACCAGCTATTCACGATAATATTAATGGATCACTCGTTATCTAAGCCCATTTTTGATGAAAATATCGTAAACGTCCATCGCACTGCACCTGGTGGTTTATTTCCGCTGGTTGCTAGTGTTCCACGACCGTTCGTGGTAGGTCCTACGTGGCGGGTACGTGTAGCTCTGCTGTGGAGCTCGAGCCGGCAGCTGTGGCTGCGGAGATGACGTCGTCGTTTTTTGCAATTTGCAGCGTTTCAGCAACATCTCCTCCCAATAGATAATCATCGCAACTTGTATTGGTCAGCGTGTCACGCAGGCATACGTTTATGGAACTCATTATTATGTTACGATGAGTTTTAGTTTCCCTATTCTGGCTATCGCGACAAGCGTAACTCAGCAGTTTTAAAAGTTTTTGCTTCAAAGTTTCATTGAAAATGATTACCATCGCTTGCGATAAAGCTGCCAAGGCGATTCCAATTTGCCCTTTTTTTTTTTTTTTTGTTGATGTATAGAATCTCGTTTGGTAAGAGTTTCAGCCAATGCTGCTTTTGCTTCTAAATTTAATAAAGGGAGCAAGTAAATATTTGCAAATTGCGGGTACAAGATAGTCCTCAACAGGCTTATCTTTAGATTCTTTAGATCTTCAGCCGACAACTGCTGGTTTTTAGACCTCTTCCGGGACATTAATCGTATCAAAAAAAAAAAGGCTGATAATGACGGAGGTAGCTCGGGCACTTCAAATCTTGGATTCGGCGTGCAAGATCGTCTCCACCGCAAATCAGATTAATCGCCAACGGCGATATTATCTGGTAACTGACTAATCAAAAGAATTAATTATATGCATCGAAACTCGATGACTACACGCACATACCATGTGGGTAGTTTTGTGTCAACGACATTTTTTCTAATATTTATTAAAATTATATTAGAGATTCTCCACCGTACATCAGATTAATCGCCAACGGCGATATTATTATCGAGTAACGGACTAAATAGGAGAATTAATTGTATGCATCGAACCTCGATGACTACACGCACATACAATGTGGGTAGTTTTTGTGTCAACGACATTTTTTCTAATATTTACTAAAATTATATTAGAGATTCTCCACCGTACATCAGATTAATCGCCAACGACGATATTATTATCGAGTAACGGACTAAATAGGAGAATTAATTGTATGCATCGAACCTCGATGACTACACGCACATACAATGTGGGTAGTTTTTGTGTCAACGACATTTTTTCTAATATTTATTAAAATTATATTAGAGATTCTCCACCGTACATCAGATTAATCGCCAATGACGATATTATTATCGAGTAACGGACTAAATAGGAGAATTAATTGTATGCATCGAACCTCGATGACTACACGCACATACAATGTGGGTAGTTTTTGTGTCAACGACATTTTTTCTAATATTTATTAAAATTATATTAGAGATTCTCCACCGTACATCAGATTAATCGCCAATGACGATATTATTATCGAGTAACGGACTAAATAGGAGAATTAATTGTATGCATCGAACCTCGATGACTACACGCACATACAATGTGGGTAGTTTTTGTGTCAACGACATTTTTTCTAATAAGTCCCAACACCGTTGGGTTCTTCGGAATTTGTAATTTGATGTCTCAACCTCCTCGAATTATTTTCTTGAGAATTTTCTCTTCCTACGATGCACAATTTTTACCATTTAAACTTTTAAAATTTAACTAGCTAATTAATATATTTTAGTCGACGTGCGCAGGCTACAGCACGGAAACGCAGAATGAGTTCTGTAGACTGGATGCTGACATAGGGAGCGAAACGTGACAGTTGTTAAAAAAAAAAAAAAAAAGAAAAGAACCCTTATCATAGACTCTAAAATCCGTGCAAAGGCTAGCAGTAGGTGGCGCTACTACATAAAGTAAACCTCAATCGCAAAGAAAGAAGCTGTGAAATATAATAGTATATACAGCAAACAACTTAAAGGCCAAAGTGCACCCAAGCGAACCGGGCACTGCAAAACAATGCATGCGCAACTTCACGCCTGTATCCCTTATGGGGTAGGCAGGACACTTGAGGATGTAAAACCATCTGATGTCACGGTTGACAAATTTGGAGGTATAATAATACCTTAATTTAAGGGATAATAATACCTTAATTTCAATAGTAGCAGTGACAGGGATCAGCCTATCGCCCGTAAAAACGCCAATAAAACCTCTGTACCGTAACTGACTTTCACAGTATGCCTGGGAAGAGAAGCACTGGTACATTCTATGTTTTTCTTTCGCTCCCAGTCCAGCATGGAACCATTCATGCTATCCTAATAAATGTGTTTTTAAATGGAACTGGACCCTGCATATTATAAAAGGTCAATCTCATAAACAGTGACAGTAACATGTACTTATGATGGCATTGATGATTTTAAATAGCTGTCAATTAGATGACTATTTCTAGCTTATTGCCCCTGTCTGTATTGTTTATTGATATGCGGTATGTTCGTTTAATAGAACATCAGACAAAATTACTTGTAGGTTTTCAGGAGATACATATTACTGTCGTCGTGGCGCCGTGGTTACTGTGTGTATCATACGATATCATAGGTTAAGCAACGTTCGGCGCGGTCGGTACTTGGATGGGTGACCGCCGACCATTCATTTCTCACGACGTCTTCCGTGCTTCGGAGGGCACGTTAAGCATTCGGTCCCGGGTGCTGTTTACTTGTATACAGTAGTCGTTAGGGTTTGTCAGATGCCATTTCGGCGCCCTGAAAATTCTGGCATCCACCACCCAGCACTGGGCCAGCTTGGTGGATTGTGGCCTATACCTCCTCGTCACCTAGGGGAGAGACTCATGCCCTGCAGTGGGCTCAGTAGAAAGAGTTGTTATAATGATGATGACATATTACTGACTGTTGCGCACGGTTTTATCCGAAAGTTCACGGATAAAATTTCGGTATAAAATGAAGCCTACGTGCTATTCCAGACTGTACACTATCACTATGCCAAACATCCAAATCCTTTGAGCCGTTCTCCTGTGATTGAGGAACAAACATCCATACATACATCCTTTCACATTTATAATATTAGCAACATTGTTACTTATTCAATTTACGGTACACTATATTAAATACTGCAGATTTTAACAAGTATCTCAGTCGAGCAGTCGCTTATACAGAGAAAACCTCTATACATATTCTTAATAAACTTATAAATTACTTAATTTGTCATAGTAAAAGAAAACTCTTATTTCAAATACTGGCTTTTATAATTATACGATTTTGGTTAGAATTCCCTGCTGTTTTTACCTAGATTAGGTACGTTAAACAGGCACGTATATAACATAAGTCTTTTTATGTAAAAGATCTCCTTGAGCCTCGGATTTCGTGAATATAATGCTTAAGCTTTAAAGCTCGCTTCAAATATTGCTACCGCCTATGTAAGAATTTCTTAAGGGGTGATTTATTCAAGTTGTCGCACAGTATTTTGTTTTCCTATCTTTATTATATCATAGTGTGCGTAAAATTAAAATTATCTTCCTTCCAAAGGGCTTGTGGCTTCATGCGTAAATTGATTGTGACATTATAAAAACCTTAAGCTGAAATGAGGAATCTTCAGTAATGAACATGAAGTTTTTTCACCCTTTTTCATTCAAGAGAAACCGTTTACTTACTTTTTTCCGAAAATTATAACTTAAAATTAATAAAATCTGTACTCGGTCAGCAACGCAGCGTTAATCCTACGGTCCTTACATCTATAATTATTTATTTATTTGTTCGTCGAAACATGCTTCCATGCTGGACTGGAAACGAAAAAAAAACATAGAATGTGCCAGTTGCTTTTTTTCCCGGGCAAACTGTAAAAGTCTGGCTGTAACTGTAAAAACTGGAAAGGCTGACCCCCTGTCACTGCAATAGTTTCTATCCATCATTATAATACCTCTAAAGTCAAACGTGACATCAGATGGTCTTATAATCTCTGGTGTTCTGCCTACCCCATAAGCGATACAGGCGTGAAATTATGTATGTATGTACGAATAAGCTACTTAGTTCTGGCGTCTAAAGCTGACAGTATAAATCATCAAAGCGCCGCATAAGTCATCAAACACAAAACTCCGAAGCCTCATTAGCAGCTTATTAACTTACCCACATTCTGAGCAACGTATATTTTGAACAGCCGTATTGCAAGCATCATTTTCGAAACCATTCCAAAACTTCATCAACCCCTTTTAGATTTCCTCAAAAGCATCCTTGTAGCTGATGCCGTAAGGTGGAAATTTGTAGAAGTCATGTTTATTGATCGCCTCTTAAATAAAACTCGAATGCCACTTGTGTCAATAGAACCAGTAGAGACTAACTGTAGAGGTTCTTACTGTCTGTTGAGTTGGTGTCCAATATAGTCTAGGTATGTTCTATTATTACGACCTGTGTGTTGCAATGGGTAATAACGGCTGCTGGTGATAGACTGTGGGTTCGATTCCTGTTAAATGACAAATGTTTATAAGATCTTTCGACCGTGTAGGGTTGGCTTAGAATAGCTTTACCGCCCTGTCGTAAAAGGCAACTTTTCCCTGACTAACCCCCGCTTGGTGGTAGAATCCCGTCAGGGTCCAACTGGCTAGCGACCACCCTTCATATAAAATCAGCCGCCAAATATTACCGCTCCGGCTTCAGTTCAGTCCTATTCTAGTTCAGTTCTTTCCTAGGCCACGGGCTTTCATCTTCGACCTCATCTGCACTTACCATGAGGTCAGATTGAGGTCAAACGCGAGCTTAGATTTAATAAAAAATAATCTTCAAGTACTATATGTCTTTGAGTGTCTATGTAGGTACCTATGTATAAATATTATATCTCAAACTCTCAGCACGAGTTTAAACCTTGACTAGTTGTGTTATTGGACTAACTGGGTTTTCAGTTTTGAGTGTTTATTAAATATCTAGACAACGCGCGCGGTTTTACCCGCGTAACTTTTGGTTTTAACCGTGGGAATTTCGGGATAAAATATAGCCTATAACCTTCCTCAAGAGTTGGGCTATCAAATGCAAAAAGAATTTTTCAAATCCCACTTGTAGTTTCTGAGATTAGCACGTTCAAACAAACAAACAAACAAAACAAACTCTTCAGCTTTATAACTATACTAGCCACCGCGCGCGGTTTTACCCGCGTAACTTTAGATCCCGTGGGAATTTCGGGATAAAATATAGCCTATAACCTTCCTCAAGAGTTGGGCTATCAAATGCAAAAATAATTTTTCAAATCCCACTTGTAGTGTCTGAGATTAGCACGTTCAAACAAACAAACAAACAAAACAAACTCTTCAGCTTTATAACTATACTAGCCACCGCGCGCGGTTTTACCCGCGTAACTTTAGATCCCGTGGGAATTTCGGGATAAAATATAGCCCTTCTATATAAATATAACCTTCCTCAAGAGTTGGGCTATCAAATGCAAAAATAATTTTTCAAATCCTACTTGTAGTTTCTGAGATTAGCGCGTTCAAACAAACTCTTCAGCTTTATATATTAGTATAGATAATATTGCAGCACTCATTTAATTTGACCAACATCCTTATAAAATAGAGCTCAGTAGTGGTCACATACATTATTGAAAATTGTTATTGTGAATTGAACTTGTTGTACTCGCAATTGACTAACCTATACTATACCTTTTATTTAGCGTAGGGACAGTTAAGAATAGACCCGTCGCCCCTAGGTCTCATAAAGGTGCATTATCTGGCTAGCTAGCAAACCAAGCTTTATATAGAGAAAGTCTGTCTGCCATATACCTTCAATGCTTATCCCTTCCGACAGTATTTTACGAAGACCCCAGTACTTTAATAACCCGAGTTGATTTTTATAAAATTTAATAACTAGTAAAAACAACAAGTAATTCTATAAGTGTTTAAACTATAATGGTCATTTACATTTGAAATGGGATATTTCCTATATTTTTTATGTAATTTGAGCTTTCGGTATTTGCTTGGTCACTGTTGCAGGCGCATGATATGCTATAAATATCAGGGTTGCCTGTAAGAGATCATCTTTCGATGATAAGGCCGCCTATTGTGCTCTATATCTTAAACATTGTTCAGTATAAAAATTCCTTATCTTTGTGTACAATGAAAAATAAATAAATAAATAAAATATCTCGTTTTTAAAGCTTTTAAAAAAATAAACAAGTGATTTCCTACATGAACATAGAAAAATAAGAAGTGCGCTTGAGTTAGTACCAACGATGATAGGATCGCTTCATAAAATGGCTATACCCTACCACAATTAATTTTGTTTCATAGAGAAACGATTTTCTCATTATTTTATCGTATGTAGACATATTTTTCCTCAGGAAAACTGGCCTTCTCTTGGGATATTAGGGACATGTCGTTAATCATAGCTCTTGACGTGTTCTTTTCTGTTTAGTATTAAAACAAGTAGGTATAATATATTTCCTTAACCCAAGTTTTACGAGGAACGCAGTTTTATATGAATTCATTACTATGTGCTTCACTAGATTTTGGCTAACAAAAGAATGAAGTTATGTCACAAACACTAATAATGAATTTAATTTTTGAATTTAAATTTAAGATTTAAAAAAAATCCCCAGACAATCACACCAACTACATGGCCTCAAAGTAAGCGAAGCTTGTGTTATGAGATACCATGTAGCGAACTAGGAGGGAACCTAGAACCTAGAATATAAATACATATATAGATAAACACCCAGACCCGGAACATTTTTTTTTCTTGTTCCGGGCGGGAATCGAACCCGCAACCACTAGCGTCTGAGGCAGATAGGTTTACCCCTTCGCCAAAGTGGTCGTCAAAAAGATCTTTTGATTCTACATAGAAACCTGGATTTAAGTTGTTATGGCAACTCTCATACATGCATTTTTAAACCAAGATTGAAGATTAAACTATTGCTTAACGTTCGGCTTAAGAATTGTCATATCATGTAATGTGACTCCAAATCGTCTAACCCATTTGGTGGGTACATTTTTAGTCTGTGTTACGGCGGTAAAAGACCCCCGTTTGGCAATTTAATCATTTGCGGTTTCGACTGGCTACGCGACCACCATTTTCTATAAAACCTGCCGCTAATTATCGCCCCTAATGACGTTTGAGAGAGTTCTATCCTAAACTCGTGCGATCGATCTCCGACCTTATCGACACTACCAAGAGATATTGAGGTTAATTGCGGATTTAGGTCAAGGTCAATTTAATTTTATTGGCACTTAATAAATTTATTTAATTCAATAAAAAACTATATAATAAGGTAGAGCTAAATTAAACTATGCTTTACCCATGTCTTGCAAATACTGCACGAGGTCTACCTCGCAAAAGGCTTTCTAAAACTAAGTTGGTGTGTCGCGTGGATGCAATTTTAAGGCGCCCTAAAATAGATCGTCATAAAAATATGTCTAGTTTATTGCTATTGTTACACTAAACAATAAACGCGATAAATTAAAAGCCTGGAAAATTATTAGTTATCTAAATAAAAATATAGTAAGAGTTAATTCTAATATCCTTATGTTTGTCTTCTTTTTCAGAGGTTCACACAATACTTAGCTTCGAGTAATTCAACGTTTCAACTTAGTAATTTCCTAGACAAAAGTGGAGTGCAAGGTATGTACTAAACCTAATGAAGTAAATAAATTATTGATATTATAAAGGTAAGCGCACACTAAACCCGGGCCGCATCGCATCGCAAAAATCTATGCGATTGCGGCGGGCGGATTATTGCGCTGCGATGCACCCCGGAATAGTATGCGCGTACCTTAATGCGACTTGATGTTTAATGATACTCGGATTTGATATTCGAATTGATGTTTCAATGGATGCCTATTGAGAGTAGGGAACGCTAAATCCTTTATAAGCTAAGCGAAAATCAAAATTTTCTCTTGTAGCAATTGTCTGGGATGATTTAACAATCACATGAAATTAGTTCGAAAGAAAATCACTGCAAGAGTAAGGCTGTGCAAGTATATGAATTTAGTTCTGTTTATATTAGAAGTCACAGTTGAATAACTTACATTATGCTCGTATATTACCTAATTAATATGTTGATCCACCAGAATGCTTATTGCATTTTTAATATTAACACTAACTATACTCGCACTCTATCTAGTTGAAAAAGGAATTGAAATATTTTATTAATTCTGTACTTAAAAAAACAGCAGTCAAACCGTCATTTAAAGTGTACAGTAAATTGAATTTAACTGAAGTGTATGATAGGTTCAGTTATAATTTACGATGAAACGAAACTACACGCCAGGACAATCCTGAAGGAATTACCACCAAGCTAAGCTTACCACAGCGGTGCGAGCACAGAACTTTATCGACTCGTATGGCAATGGATAGATTTCAATTATTGCTAACAAACCGTCTCCATACTATACGAACATTTGTAACAATACGGTCGATGAAGTTTTGTGCTCGCACAGCAGATTATTTGCCTTGTACGACACGATTTCTAGTGATACTAGCAGTTGTTCGCGGTTTCACGCGCGCTAACCTCGGATCGCGTACGAAAGGATAAAATATAACCTTAAACATACCCAAAGAAGTGCGCTATTAGATGAAAAAAATATATATCAAATCGGGCTGACAGTTTGCAAGATTAGCGCGTTCGAACAAACAAACGGTTTTATTCTATTATTATAGTTAACTAGCTTTATCCCGCAACTTCGTATGCGCTTAACTACCCTTCTCGTGAAAATTTCAGAAACTATACAACCAGACACCCACTGCAAAGAACCTTTATACCAAGTATCACACCCATGCACTCAAGGATGCATCATATATTTCCCGTGCCCCTGGGAATTTTGGTAATTTTTTTCGTAACACAACCAGTCACTCTTTGAAGAACCTTCATGCCAAGTATCACATCCGTACACTCAAGGAATAAGATTTTTCATACAAATTAAAAAGTCCAACCCCTTCCCGTGGGAATTTCGGGAATTCCTTCCATAATACAAACAGACACTTATTGAGGAACCTTTACATCAAGTATCACATCCGTGCACTCAAGGGATGGGATTTTTTCATACAAACTAAAACATCATATAATTCCCGTTCCCGTGGGAATTTCGGGAATTCCTTTCATAACACAACCAGACACATATTGAAAAACCTTTACACCAAGTTTCACATCGGTGCACTCAAGTCCAAAAAGTCAAAAAGTCCAATATTTCCCGTTCCCGTGGGAATTTCGGGAATTCCTTAGTGCACCCCTACATCCCCTAAAGAATGTATGTTCCAAATTTCAGCTCTCTACGCCCAGTAGTTACGGCTGTACGTTGTCTGTCAGTCACTCAGTACCTCAGTCACTCAGTCAGTAACGGAACAGTTTTATATATATTGATGAGGCATCCTTTTCGCGGACAATGACGCCGTTTTCCATTTTATATGCTATACAAAGTTTCGAGTTAACAGCCTATTAACGCAACCACTGTGGTTGTGTAGTGAGTTGGTACTGAAATCGATCCGCCTTTATTGAGTGAGTTTCGGGTGACTGTAGCAGCTGAAAGCAGAGGCACTTAAGTTTGATATCATTATATAAGTTTTTAAACTGGCATGGTCATTAACATTTAAATTAACTTTAGAAACGGGATATTTACCATGTTTTTGATTTATTTTGAGTTCTCGATATTTCGGCACTGTTACAAGCGCCATGATCACGACGGTACACAACATGGTAAATATCCCGTTTCTAAAGTTAATTTAAATTGATATCATTATGTTGTATACTGGTTAATAAAAACATGTAATTTTACTTACCTGCTTTTTAATATACCTAATTAATTGTATGGGTGAAAGAAATTGATTAGGTCGCCTGTTGTACCTTTCTTAATGTATTTTGATTAATTTTTTTCGTTTTTGTATTATTCTGAAAATAGAGTAATTTTGTATAGCCAAATAAAACAGTGTATTGTGTAGACTTTTAATTTCAACATACAAATATCTAAATCCATTTAATACGCTCGATTTCATTAAAAGTTGTCTTTTTTAAAAGATGGCCTCCCCGGCTCAGCGGTAGAGTGTTCGGCTCCGGCTTGAAAGGCTCTGGGTTTTAGTCCCAGCTGGGACAAACGTTTTTTAACCGACTTTCAAAGGGAGGGGGTTCTCAATTTGTCTGTATGTTTTTTTGTGTCTTTGTTACACGATATTTCGGACAATTACTTATGAATCGATTTTGAAAGTTTCATATGATAGAGGATACTTCATAGTTGGTCCCATATAAATTTCATCTAAATCGATTGAGTTCCGATATGAATGAAAAAAATATGAATGAATTCGGAGAATGTTTACCTTGGCGACATTATAATTCAGCCAAAGTTTTGACGTGAAGTCGGTTTTTTAAGGATCTGCATTCGTTGGTTATTAGAAACTGGTTTTGTCAGTGTGGCCTCCATAACGCAAGCTTATAGAACATCTAACTTTGGGGCCACATGCTTCGCTTAGGATAAAAAAGCACACAGGATATAATTATATGAATATTACATTGATAACAATCTATTTTGAAAAAGAGACAATACACGTATAAACTAAAGTACTATGGGAACTGTGTAACTCATTAACAATTAAAATGCAGTGAATCACACATTTGAATGGAAATCGAAATGTTTTTATGCTTTACTACGGGTATCACTCGGTTTTACTCGCCTTGCCACGAATTCCGTAAGAATTGATCGAAAAGTTCTCTCGGTTTATCATTTTTTTTTTTATAAGTGAATAAACCCGCGTTTGACCTCAATCTCACCTGATGGTAAGTGACGATGTGGTCGAAGATGAAAGCACACGGACAGAAGACATCAGATCAAGCGTTACATTACCTGTCAAAGTTCCCCAACCAATTTTAACTTAATGTCGAGGGCATAGACTTCAGATTCAAGTATTTTTTTTGACAGATTTGTAACAATTGGTCTGCAGCCTTCTACCTAAGCTTAGATTCGTTTTGTTATTAACGCACGTGATGGCTCCGCCACTCTTCTAACATAATTTTATTTTAAATTTTAATATTTTTTTAGCGGTTCCATTCGCGTAACTTTGGATCCTATAAGAATAGCTTCATAAATGCAGCTGAACTGAATTTAAAAGAAATACGTACTATCACACAGTACATGCATACATACATACGTAACGTCACGCCTGGATCCCTTATGGGGTAGGCAGAACACCGGAGGTTATAAGACCATCTGTTGTCGCGTTTGACAAATTTGGAGGTAATATAAAGATAGAGAGAGGCTATTGTAGTGCCTATCGCCCACAAAAACGCCAAGTAAACCTCTGTCTCTTAACTGACTTTTACAGTATGCTCGGGAAGAAAAGCAGCTGGCACATTCTAAACTTTTCTTTCGCTCCCAGTCCAGCATGGAAGTACAGTATAGTATCACACAGTTTCGTTCTCATATTCGTGGCGGCAGCTCCAAGTTCTTCCACATCCCAGTTCAGTTTGTCGGAATGTAGCTAATACAATAGCGACTGTCCAAGACGAAGGCGCCCAAGTCTATACCACAATTTGCATATTACATATTCGTACGTTAAACTGATTTATAATATAAATCAAAGTGTTTCGGTGAACTGTGAATACTAAAAGGCTATCTACATGTATAAGCAATTGTAGTTCCGGTTTGGCGCCCTCTGCATTAACAATCAATAAAACCTATAAATAGGGTCGTAAATGGTGGTAGTGTAGAACTAGTTTATGAAGCGTGAAGTAGAACGGTGGTAAACGTTCATGTGCGTAGGAGCAGACGGTCGCTTACCATAGTATTACCAACTTATTTACACCGCAAACCAGTAGTACTTATCCGAATGTCTTCTGTCTTTTCTACCAGCTGGTGTAGTGGTAAAATACATTGACTTCTATACCAGAGGTCCTAGGTTCGAGTCCCGGTCGCGTTATTTAGTTTACAAGTTCTTTAAGAAACTTAATTTGCTCAGTGTTGTGTGAATGTCAGAAATATTTATTTATTTATTATTATCCTCAAAAAGAGGAAACTTCTACCGTTCAGAGCCGTCTCTTGAGTGCCATAAGAGTAAAATTTCAAGACCTGGTGAAGATGACGCCAAGGTACCACCTATGCAATGAACAGCCTGCGTCTGTTTTACCTTAACTTACCACCATAGTAATAATTATGTTTCAAAATAAAATTATTATAAATTCAAATAGTACCTATGTCAAAATTCGTATCAATGTCCCTAGTGAAATGAATAAGTCCAGTAAAAATAATAAAATAAAAATAAAATACAGTAATTAATTAAAACAAATCCTAATAATGTCATAAATAAAATTAATCTATGCCAAAATAATGTCACTTAAATGTTATAATAAATGTCTTCAAAAAATTAAACGATGTTAGTTTTAGTTAAAAATAATATATTACAATCAAAGGAAAAAATGAAATAAAATTGTAAATTATAATAAGATTCTAATAAAATTCACACCAATTTCCATATAGTCCTGGTCACTTTCTATCAGGTTTCATGGAAGACAAATTAAAAAAAAGGGTACGAAGCGATCAGTGCAGAGTCCAACAGAGTCACGGTTGATGTGCGGTAATGAATGTTCTGATTGCCGGTCGTAATTGTAATTGCTAATCGTTTGCTGTTGAACAAGTGATTACTCTAATGCGTTATAGCGGGTTCAAGAAATGCCTGTTTACATTATTTTCATACGTAAAATAACAGCTATTTGTATTTAAGTTGTGGCTGAAAATGAAAACTTTTTTATTCGTAGCATGTATTTTCATACTTTTTACGAACGTCAAACGCTGGATGAGGGCGGCGCGGGTCCTGACAACATGACGAATCCTGGGGGAGGCCTCCGTCGAGAAGTGTGCATCTCTCGGCTCATAAAGATAATAACCGCCCATTATCCACCAATGTCTCGGTGTTGTCTACTACTACTTCTTCTACGGCTTTAAAAAAAAAATAAAGTAGAACCCTAGGTAGACCGAGAGGAAAAAAGCCGGCGGAAAAAAAAACTCTCGGCACTCCTTTGTAAAAATTGCTTATTATAGGTACAATTTGGCAGAAATACGGCTCCGCTATGACATGAAAAAACAAACAGACGACAGCTATTTGTGCTTGCCAATATCATGTCACAGGTCACAGCCAAGCTGCTTACATAGTGATTAATGTTTAATATTTGGAAATAACCTGTGGAGACATCAATCCCACGCTCTTTTGTCAACTAAATAATCTTTGATTGCTGCCATCTTTGAAGTCTTTTAAAATCCGTTCCTATTTTCAGTGACTTTACCATGAGAATTATTGTATGCAGCTCGTATATAGTGAATCGTGATGCTTTAGGGTGTAACCGCACCAATCGACGAATGGAGTAGTCGATGTCGATCAATGGTTTTCACTATGAGAAAAACTTCGATCGACGACTTGTGTGTTGACAACCTTAGTCTTTAGTGAACCCTGAGAACTATTCTTAGGCTGGTGCAAACTACACAAATATTTGTTCTACTGTAGATAATCCCGAACATTAGAAGGTCGTTCCCTTTTATATCGTCAGCCCGGAGACCTGCCCTCCGCGAGGGTTCTTCTCCACGTAGTCGCTTGGTTCCGCGCCGTTATCCTTCATCCCTGTGACGCTGTGAAAAAAAACACGGTAGCTATTTTAAAATCTAAAATCTAAGTGGATATCATAGCATTTGACTGTAAGTTGCTGTTCTAAGAACAGGCTTTTAAGATCGTTCGTATTACCTAAAATTATGTTTTACTCTATATTAACTGCATTATACAATTGAAAAAAAAAATAAAACTAATCCTAAAACACAACTTATTATTTGTTTAACTGACAATTCTCTTATCAAAACACATCAACAGACAAACAATGTAATTTGGTATCGTCTCGCGGCCCACGGGCGGAAACCACAACGGATACAGAGTCCCATGGCCTCCATTGTTGTACACAATCTGACATTATCATTATATAATGAACTGACGTTGAAATTATTAATTGATAGTACAAAAAAAAGTAAAAGTATTACGTGTTGTATCTGCGCGAGAGCGTTCGCGGATTGTCTCAGATGTACAGCCCGAATGTTACGTATGTTTATTTTTTTGCACACCGTCATCATTTTATAATGAAATTAATTTAATTGATATAGCAAATAATAATAAATTACCCAAATTAACATACCAATTAGCGGTTTTAAAGTAAGCTTTTATATGAGATTGTGTTATGGAGACAGAACAGCGGAACTAAGGTGTATCCTTTTTTTTTACTGGAGGACAACGTGCTATATCTTCCTCGACCGCCCAAGGGGGACCGGTGGGGTATGTATGTATGGGGTAATAATCTGGCAGAAGGCCGAACCGACCCACTAAAAACCTCCAGGTGTTTGTACCTCATCGGCCATAGATGAAGCTCACGGTACCGCTATCGGCATTAACCGCGAGCCTCGGCGGAGTGCGCTCAGCCTGAGTCGAGCGCCCTCGGAAGTCGGGAATGGTCCAGTACACAAGACCATTTCCTCACCATAGCTCTTATAGCCGCATCAGGTCCCCTCACCCGTTACGGCTGGCTATCGGAAGGGAGAAGGTGAGCGAAGGAGATTGTCCGTTCAACCCTCCGCCTTCGGCTTTCGGCGGAGGTGACATTGTCCCGGCACCGCTCCGCCGCCATCCTAGTACACACCCAGACTGGGACTCGAACCATGGACCTCCAGATCGCAGGTCCAAACACTCAACCAGTACACCACGCGGAAGCCATCAAAACAATGGTATCATACATAAAAATTAAAGAAACCTTAATCAGCCTTATATCTTCTCAGTCTCTGTAAAAATCGGTCCATCATGTCAATTGTAGGATTGGTACACTCGTCAGTTGCACCACAAACTGCATTTCACTTCAACGAAAAAGCTCAAGAAGCTTAAGTTGTCGAGTGTCCTAATGTGTCGTGCCCGCGCGTCGAACGATTTGATATTGAGTAATGTAGGTCGACTGTGCTAATAGTTGAATGTCAGGGACGGTGTTGGATAATGAACTTTGTATTACGCTTTTTTTAGACGGTATATCTATTTGACAGTTTTTTTTTTTTTGGTAAACTTGGAGTGTGAATAGATTGAGTAAACAAAAAACGATGGTCTGCGTGTTTTTGGGAAATCTTGCAGCGATAATTTTGTAATATTGACATTAATATTGCCAGTAACTAGATTTTACGTAGAACACAAAATCTTAATAAATCACTTTTAATAAAGTTTGTTCGCCGATTCATTTATGAGTGCTGTTTTCACTAAAGCAAATAAACATTTAGTATTATTATGAACGAATAAATGAGTTTATGTAAATTTTAAACTCCTAATAAATGTAATAAAATAATGCCCAACTTTCTTTCCAAAACAACGACGTAAGTACTCTAAAAATAGGAAATCAACCTTGCCATGTGCGAAAATAGATTACAGATTGGCGCGTAACTCTCACGATATGTCTTGTGCGATTACTTTTGCGATTAAGCCCTAGTACAGGGATAGCAAACCAGTGGCACACGTGCCATTGAAGGCACGCTACACAATATTTTAGACACGTCATTGATCACGAATTGGACGAGGATGGTTACTTGACACAAAGAGGTCGCGTCCCCCGTCGCAGCCCATACGTGGGAACTAGTGAAGTGTAGTTTTAAGTATATTGTATGTATATTAGTATTGTATGTATATATATTACTCCACTATTATAATGCCTCCAAATTTGTCAAACGTGACATCAGATGGTTTTATTACTTCTGGTGTTCTGCCTACCCCATAAGGGATACAGGCTAGGCGTGACGTTATGTGTGTGTGTGTGTATTAGGTTAAGGTACATATTTTCTATGGGCCTTAGATTTAGTATTTATCATCCTGTACTATTCTTAAGTTGCCTGAAATAAATGATTTTATTATTATTATTCACTAAGAAAAAAAATGTCCAGTAGATATTTTGTAACGAGCGACCGCAATGTATTAAAATGCCTAAGGAGTTTTGATGTTAATTGAAATGGTTTATTATTTACAATTCAAAATTATTTAATTTATACCAGGGTTCGAAAAAATCCGATTTTTATAATAAATACCAAAAATCCGATTTTTAATATTTGTCCGATAATATCAGATATATACATATAGGTACATGCCGGCTATGAAAAAGAAGCGAATTTTATTCTGTGAGGGGATTACACGCTTTAAAAATGTGAAAGGAATTTGTAAAATAAAATAAGTATCAAATTATTAGGTACTACATTTATTATCTAAAAAACAATCTAAATTATTCTGAATTGCGGTTTTTCGCTACGTGTTGCCAGTGGGGTAAACATCAACCTCCTAAATTTTTAGTTCTGAAGACAGGAAAAAAATCAATTGATATACCTATGTCAAGATAAAAATCATTTGATATAATATATCTGCTGATATATATCGGCGAACCCTACCTCTACGTCCATGAATTCATTAGAACAAATTGAACCCAGACTAGACTCATACAAACTTCCATCCGTATGTGGTGGATATTCATAAATTCGAACTAGTACTTATAAGTGTCGAGTGAATAGGTTTTCGTGGATGGACCACCTTACCCTTCACCGATCACTTACCGTCCAGTGCAGTAGAAGACAAACGTCCCATCGTTACTTAAAAAAAAATCCTTAGAAAAAATGCACATTGATGCAAAAGGTTTGCTAACCCTGCTCTCGTAAATCCCTATACAAGGGGCCCATTATTAATATTAGGCTGTGTATGTGTCGCACAATATACGGACGCCCACGGAGTTTCATGAGAGTGGTTTTGTAACCATATTATGTGTCTTTCTTGTAAATTGAAATGTCACATGTTGAACTTTGCACGATGGGTAATAGACTGTAACCAGATTTGTACCAGTTATTGAGCGAGTAATGTGATAAATGTAAGTTTGTTTGTATTGAAAACAACTAATGGACCGAATTAAAAACAAATCTCTTTTACTTTTTTATCAAAAATTACACACGGGATCAAAGACAGTTCTTTTGAAACTGCAGGTGCTCAGGAAAATGGAAAATATTAGTCTCACTTACGTAATCATATAATTCATATAATTTACGTACCTACGTAGTTATGTTTATTGTTCTCCAATGTGAATGGCAAATAGATACGGCTTATGTTTTGCACTCAACTTGATTTAGCAGCAAAACTTTCATATGTCCTACAACCAAGACTTTAAATCAAGTCTTTAAAAAGTTTTTTCTTCAAGCATGTAATTTATATTACTATGTTAACTTATAACCTAGAGTAGGTACTTGTGTTTCTGCCAACTCGACACCCCATAAAACATTATACATGAAACACACTACAGACGTGAATGAAAAATTAGGCCACGGACACACTAAAACCAAGTTCGCCGGTTGGAAAACCGTTTAGGGTTATCCGTGAATACAGCTTTAGTTACTGAACTACGATTAGAGTTCTTTCATATGACGCACGTAAAGTTTAATTTTAAGTCGTGTAGATAGCTCAAAGCTTGAGAAATTACACGAGTGCCGTAATAGATTTTGTAAAAAAAACAATGGTTAAACCTTGTCTCAATTCGTTGAAACGGCGCGCTCATGTGAAAGGCCCGTTGTCGCGGTCACATAAGTGTCGAGCGCTAGTGCAGCCTCGAACGCATGTTCTTTCAAAACCCACTTCAGTGTGACGGCTGTCACTGCTATTTAACAATACAACTGTTTTTCTGATGGTGATAAATAAAACGGATTGTAAACGGATAAATAAAATTGAACGGACTATAAACTATATTCTATGAACCCAATAGTAAAGAGTGAATTTTTGATACCCCGTAATGATTTCTGAAAAAACCTAGCTATCACTGGTAATTCACCACCCAGAACATATGAATATGTTTGCCTCTGTTTGAATATGTTTACCTCCAAAAATGGATATTTTACAATTTGTTATTCTAAAATTTAAACCCGTTTGAGTATCATATATTCTTAAAAAAAAAACTGAATAAATTAAAGCCGTAGTGTCAAATTTTAAGACGAGAAACAAAAACCAAGGTCACCTCACATCATTCTATCGACAACTAAACAAATTCGAACTATCAACAAATTCAATCGATCTCAATGCTGAATCCCTAAATGAGGGCGTACCCTAATTACTTAGATATTGACCAATAACCAATGACCTCACGGGTTGAACGCACTCTGAACGGCCTTAGACGTTGCAAGCCTTTTTGCCAAGTCGCTTGAATTATGTCGTGGAATTAATAACACGATATGATGACGTCATCGGTTTTTTATCTCCAGTATTACTACAGTGATTCATATAAACTCGATAATTTATGCATGTAGCCGAGTTATGCCTCGCATGCGTAATGGGCGTTGATCTAGGTCTGTTCTTTACGATTGAGTGTTGTATTGATTTACGATTGTATTGTACTATCGTACCAACCGAATCATGACCCACAACAAGCTCATTTTGGCAAATCGTTTTGCAAGTAGGTCGAAATTTGCTTGAAGATAGGTTCCCTTGGTGACGAACTTGGTATAATTTCATTCGACACTGACATATAATGAGTAGAGAATTCGTACAATATCTAAAAAGTCATAACACTTGTGCGTTATACGCCATAGACCTTACAAGTTTGACAGTTTCAAACGAATTTTCAGCAAAATGGGTCAAGATTCAGTTGGTTCGAAGGTACGTATATCTATACTAATATATAAAGCTGAAGAGTTTGTTTTTTTTTGTTTGTTTGAACGCGCTAATCTCAGAAACCAAAAGTGGGATTTGAAAAATTCTTTTTGCATTTGATAGCCCAACTCTTGAGGAAGGTATAAGGCTATATTTTATCCCGAAATTCCCACGGGATCACAAGTTACGCGGGTAAAACCGCGCGCGGTGGCTAGTGTGATATAATTTTCAGTCATCAAGATTTTTAATTTCATCAGTAGGTACATGAGAGATTACATACCTATTTCCTTTACTTGCATCGGCACTAAGTAATATAACTTACTTAGAATGTAATTAAAATGTAACTACAAACATGTGTTGTAATAAATTTTCCAAAATCCCTACTGGTATTCTAGTCGTGTATATTTTATAACCTATTTTACTGCCTCACTATCAAGGCGATTTAAATTAAGTATAGAACATTTGCCTTTCATCAAAATCGCAATATGTTTTGATTGGATGCGATTTTTCCACGTATGAGATGTATATCTTGCATTTCGTAATAATATTTGCTTTACATTTTAGCTCGGCGTGTCGATGCCTTTGCCTCGAGTAAGTGATTTCTCATGCGACTAGTTGACTTTTAATTTTTATGAAAACAATCAATCAGCTGTCTTCTAGTGTACATGCGAGGCATTCAGGCGTAAAAATGTGACTATCGATATGTAAGTCTATCAACACTATGAAAAAACGTCGACAAATTAAA
The DNA here is from genome assembly GCA_944452665.1 of Stenoptilia bipunctidactyla. NCBI lineage: Eukaryota > Metazoa > Arthropoda > Insecta > Lepidoptera > Pterophoridae > Stenoptilia > Stenoptilia bipunctidactyla. Next base: position 20,208,501 of record OX101742.1, read on the forward strand.
TTATAATTTCCCTTACATGCATCGAACTGTAATGAATTGGTATAATTTAGACTAAATAAAATTAGCAATACCCACGTATATACCTATACTAATATATAAAGCTGAAGAGTTTGTTTTTTTGTTTGTTTGTTTCTTTGAACGCGCTAATCTCAGAAACTACAAGTGGGACTTGAAAAATTCTTTTTGCATTTGATAGCCCAACTCTTGAGGAAGGTTATAGGCTATATTTTATCCAGAAATTCCCACGGGATCAAAAGTTACGCGGGTAAAACCGCGCGCGGTGGCTAGTTGTTGATAAAACGGTTGGATGAAATAACGACATAGTATTTCTCTGCTTGTAAATAAATTAGCACATTACGATAAAACTTGAAAAAATTACAAGTAGGACTGTGCAACATCTTCATCGCTGGACAACTATCTTTTTTGTCATGTTATAAAAAGAAAAAAAAAACTCGTTAAAATAAGTGAATCGTAGGCAGTAGATACTTAGTTTTTCGAGTGATTAAAATCTAGCAACTGATAATGTCGGTTTTATCGGTTAAGGTACTTCATATTAATTGAGATATACATATTTATCAATTAAAGTTTGATTTGTTGTTGTTTCGGTATGCTATGTTATTTGGAATATGCGATATTAGGATAAGCAAGTAGCAACGTCTATTAAATAATTTATGATATCGCATTTTATTAATACTCACCTTTATTCACTTAGTAGTAAATCACCGTTCACGACTAATCTTCCTCATTCATCTTCCTACGAAAATCCCGTTTTATCATGTGCTGTGTTAATAAAAATGCTATTTATTTAAATATCAACAATATCCAGTCCTAAAACTTAACATATCTACCCATATTACTATGATTCTTTTGTATTCATAACTTATTCGAACACATAAACTTACATATTCTTACTATATTACTTTTAAAAAAGACACTCGGTTTCCTTCCATTTTATTCTACATGGAACTTCGCGGAAAACCGTGTCGTAAATCGTGACTTAAAATGAGCTTTGCTTGGTGGAAATAACTCTTCAGGATTCAGTCTACTTAAAATCGTTTGGCAATTTCGCCTGTATGTATGTCTTCCGTCTTATCATCTCTGACTATTTGGTAAGACTGGCAGTTTAGTGTATAACGCAGTGTAACTTAAATTAATATTAACTGTATTTAACACACATACACATATTTTCAGTACCAGTCGCGACTTAGGTCTATACCTAATATTATGAAAGCGTTCTTAAACCTTGACGATGAAGCGTACAGTCACCTGCATTAAAATATTCACACTTCGCAACTTATTCGGTTTTGATGAGGTTCATATTCCAATGAAAATTTATACATATTATTAGACGTGACTGTACGTACTGTTATATATGTACTATGTATAGTAAACTGCATACAGGCAATGCTGACTTAGCCTCCTGGGTCCTACATCCCAGCTTGCCTAGATTGGGGAGCTCAGTTCTAGTTCGTGAGTCGTAAAAGAAACTTGTTTCTAATTCCAATTTCTATTTCTATTTTATAAAGTTCCAAATCCTAATAAATGAAGTGTTTAAAGTTAAAAGTTCTTTTTTTAAAAACCGATTTACCGGGACCCGTATGCTACGTACGCTTGTCAATTTACCATAGAGAACTGTAAAAAATCAGTGCTTAAGTAGAGTTCAAGCCTGATGAAGCTGTAATAATCCGACTTAATCTCGTTAAGACGTCAATTTATTTATTTATCTACCTCGACCATATGACCGAGTTTCAAAGGTCGCGGTCGCGAGAATAAGGTTTTCAATCGGTCGAAATGTCGCGATGCGTGAATAGATAAACGTTTTACCGCGATGAACTTATACTATTAATTACATAATATTATATTCTTATCTTTTAATAATTCCTTCAATTAAAGGTTATAGGTGTCTTTAGGCATCCTTAGTAATAAGTTAAACTACATGAAAACATATCTGTAAACAGTTGTAAATGGTATTGGTCAAAGAATTTGTGAATTAATAATAATTTCGCACTGTATCCGATACGAATCCGAGATAATATGGTTCGAAATAGCCGTAGAACAATTTTTATGGTAGTTTGCGCACTAGATCTGGCTTTCGTCATCCGTCATTTCAAACAAGATTTTTAGATCCGTATTTCCTCGGATTCCGATCCGGTGTAGTGCGCAAAAGCTCTAAGATAAGTTTCCCTAAGTTATGTGCATTCTTGCAAGTGCGATGAACCACCACGGCATTTTAGACTATGATTGTTTTTCTATGTATGTACACTTTTCTAACCGATGTCAATTTACTTCGTTCTATGGTAAGGCGCGGCTGGGGCGCGGATTGGTAAGTCGATAACGAAATGCCGGCTTCCTGTGTATAGTCTGTATGTTTGTTATCAGCACTGCTTTCATGAGGGCAGCGCTATTTTCTTTAAAAAAAAAAAACGTTTGAATTTCGAACTGAATGGTCTTGCAGGTCGAAACGACAGTCTCACCACAGATAAATGGGGTGTTTTGACTGAAACCTTCAAAAGAGGCTATACACTGTATAGTCCTCCTTGGGTTAAAAGGATTTTGTTTTAAAGAAAATAGCTCTGCTGAATGAAATACTCTTTTTTTTTTAAGGTCTGATTGTTTTGTTGGATTTTACTGTTTTTCTTTGTTGGTTTTATTTAATATTGTTTGGTGGCCGTTTAACGTTGTGGTTTTAGTTAAGTTTTGAAAAATAGTAGTAGTTATTACAAATAGAAAAGCCTTGTAACTGGTAAAAAACATGTAATAGAGATGAACTTATTAGAGTCTCGAATAGATTAAATCTTAAACGATCATTAATTGGTTACATTATTCAGTAATAAACATCTAACCTAATTGGTTTTAAAAACCACAATTATAAAGTCAAAACGTCCACCTCAACAATATTGTTTTAATCTATGCATGATTTTGTATTTTTCGCAAGATTTTTAACAGTAAAGTCCTCAAAATCATCCCTATCGGACCGAATAAAGCACTAAGCATGTTCTACCACACTATATTATAGCACAGCATATCTTTGCAGCTCCGAAAATATACACACCGCTGTCTTTAGATGTATTTTTCATAGCAATGTCCGTGCTTGGGTATGGCACTTTGAGAAAACATGTCACAGCTGAATTGGGTTAGATGCTATGTCTGTTCTTTTTGTATTTTTTTTATTGTGTTGGCTTTTGTGTTCGTACAATTTTAAATCATAGCACGCGTTTGTGATTCGTTGGTTTTGAATTTAGAATGCGTTTTTTTTGTGTTGGTATTTTTATTATTTTTAAGCGTAGGTTGATTTTATTATTTAGCTATTGTAATATGATTTAGTGCAATGTGATTTCGTATCAATTTTATTATTACTTCTTAATAGCTATCTATCGTATTTTCTTTTTTATTTACTGACTTGATGTTGAAGTCAGAACAAGACAAAACACTTTATAACTTATGAAGTTTTTGAGTAATTGTTTTTAGTATGTAAATTGATAAATGGCAATTACTTTAATTTATGACTTTATTTTATCTAAGCAGTTACACAAATTAATTAATTGCTCTATCTCTATAATGTGGTTCAAATAGGGGTAATATTCAAATTCACCTTGATCCTTATTTTATCAATGCCCATTTAGAATGTGATTCAAGATTTACAACGAACTAAGACCTTGAACTTTTGTTATTGTTTGCTTATAAACAAATGGTTAATGTGGTTATTCTGTATGGTTATCTTGTCCAGGATATGACATGTCGCCGTTTATCAGGCGATATGCCAAATACATGAACGAGAAGGCACTGTCTTACAGGACGGTGGCGTTTGACTTCTGCAAAGTCAAGAGGGGGTGAGTTCCTATGTTTGTTTTGAGTTCTTTTTAAATTGACTTGACTCACGATTGATGTCAGTCTCATCTGATGGTAAGAGGAGATGTGGACGAAGATGAAAAGCACATGGGTTGAGAGACGAGTGAAGGGTGGTTGTTAGCCAGGTGACCTCTGAAGGAGTTTACTTCTTACCGGGGGTCGCTCAGATTTGACGCCTTTTAACACACTTATTCAAATAAGGTTACTCTAAACCGGCAAAAAATCTTTTTCGTTGTTAAATAAAACACTTTTTAACCGGATTTATCGCGTGGTCACGACCAGTTGCTCGTGACCACGGGGTCTGCAAAGACACCGAAACGTCGAGTTAGAATTTAAAATGTAAATATACGCGTAAATCCGGTCAAAAATTGTTTTATTTAATAGTATGAATCGCGAAAACTTTTTCGTTGTTTTCGTGAGATAAACACATTGGATTCGTTTTTTATCTTTAACACGACGGAAGACAATCAGATTATGTTACCTCAGTTTATTTTTCAGGTTATTTTATATTAGCCCTTAACTGCTTCAGTCTTTTCCTAGCATTACTTAACCACGATCTTAAACGTACTTGAAAGGATTTTTTTCAAATTGTGCGTAATTTCAAAGAAAGGTCACAAGGTTCATAGATCGCACGTTTTTCATAACCAAGACATGTCGTCACTCAAATTAACTTTAAATTTTAATGAACTTTAAATTAAAGAAATGGAATATTTATTTTGAATTCTCGATATTTCGGCACAGTTGCAAGCGCCATGATCATGACTACTGATAATCGGGAGCTCTAAATCAAAATCATAGTAAACGTCCCGTTTGTAAAGTTGATATGTGTTATAAACTTTAAAATCTAATGTGTTTCATAATGAAATTCCAGCAAAGAAGAAGGCTCCCTTCGAATGATGAACGCTGATGCCCTGCTCAAAACCCTGCCAGTGCTACAGGCTCAGTTGGACGCTCTGCTGGAGTTCGACTGCACCGCCAATGATCTCACCAATGGAGTCATCAATATGTGCTTCATGCTGCTTTTCCGTGATCTCATCAGGTGAGGAAGGGACCGTCCTTTTTATACAGGGTGACTGGTGATAAATTTTAGATACTGAAGGAGAGCACTCTGTACTCGATTCTGATCATAATTATGTAATAAAATTAGATACTTAATTTTCACCAGAATTCCATATGAATTATGAATAAATAAAGAGATATTACTACACTTTTCCCGACGCGCCGCCTCAGTCAACAGGCACACATCAGTGTTCCCGCCACACGCATATCACCACCCGCTATATATCTATTGTATTATGCCTATGCAACCATGCGTTGCGCAATTAATTCTTTAACTTTCGATTAAGTTTACTGAGTAAATAATTGATATTTATTTCTTAATTTATTTTTTCTCTGCATGTATGGTCTCAAATTACCAAGCCCGCGAATTTCGACAGTAACCCACCAGTCACCCTGCTATAATGAAAAGACTCAAATCTTGTAATTTGATTCTATACTCCTTACTGTTGCCTGTACAAGATGTTTACATGAGATTAGATATTTAAAAAAATCCCTATTTGGCATTGCATTTAGACACCCCAACTTATTGTTATCGTATAAAAAATATGTAAATTAGTCAGATTAAATTGATAATGAATTAATGGGGTCTTCGGTGAACTGAATCCATCGTTTCTATTCGATATTTGACAGAACGATCTCAGCGGTGATTCGCGAGCGATCGTGATTACTCCATGCAAGATCGAACTAGGGCTGTGTATAAATTCAGGCGTTCAGGACCGTAGTGTCTAACTACAACAAAAATAATCGTAATTTTGTTTTCTAATAGTAACTTCACGAAGCCATCGTGGAGCAATGGCTCCTGTATATGTATATCATGAGATATTAGCTGGCTAAGCAATGTTCGACGTCCGCTACAAGGCCGCTACATGCCAACCATTCATTTATCACGACGTGCTTCGGAGGGCACGTTAAGCAGTTGGTCCCGGGTGATGTGCTTTACTTGTGTGTGTGTGTGTGTTATTGTGCTGTGTGCCCAGTAATCGTTACGGTTTGTCGGAAGCTATTTCAACACCCTGAAAATTCTGACATCCACTTACCAGTACTGGGCTAGCTTCTAGCCTAAAATTACTCGTCACACAGAGAAGAGAATCGTCACAAGCCCTACAGTGGGTTGTGATGAAGGTCGTGTTGAGTGAAGTGATGAATGAATGAAGTGTTTACTAATAATGTGTATGTATTAGAAACACTTATTTTAAAGTTTCTATTAATAAATTTCCAGGTTATTCGCGTGCTACAACGACGGGATAATCAACCTATTGGAGAAGTACTTCGACATGAACAAGAAAAACTGTCGAGAGGCTCTCGACCTTTATAAGAAGTTCCTCATACGAATGGACAGGGTTGCTGAGTTTCTAAAAGTAAGTGATTGCGACTGTAGATTCAGGTATCCATTTGTCGATAGATTCTTTCAACTCCAAGCCCTGCCTTTCTTATAGTTTATCTCTTTCCCATTTCTTTCCTATGTGTGAGCGAGAGAAAAGAAACACAGATACAGCGATGCCGGCAGTCAGGTGTCCTAATTTCTCAATATCATGCACTGTCATAGAAACTTTGCGCGCAAAATTCATACCTTGTATAATAAAACTAATATAATCTATTGTACACCAACAATTTAAGTCAAATAATACATACATTCACGCCTGTATCCCTTATGGGGTAGGCAGAACACAAGCGGTTATAAGACCATCTGATGTCTCCATTGACAAAGGAGGTATTATAATGATGGAGAGAGACTATCGCAGTGACAGGGGATCAGCCTATCGCCAATAAAACCTCTGTCCCTTAACTGACTTTTACAGTATGCCCGGGAAGAGAAGCAGCTGGTACATTGTATGTGTTTCGTTCGCTTCGTTCGCTCGTATTTAATGTTTTAAACACATATTTTTAGCGCTTCTTGTTAATTATTAATTAAAGTCTAGCATATAAAGCGTAAAGCTTTTTATGTTGAAAACAGTATTTTGTACAGGTACTTTATTTTTGTTCAACAGTAAACAGTATAATGTAGTGGAAAATAGTATAATACTGTTAAAAACAGTATTTTTGGCAACCCTAGGTGTTCTGCCTACCCTACCCCATAAGCGATACATGCGTAAAGTTATGTATGTATGTTATGTATACTCTTCCTTTCAATCATCCATCTTACTATATCCATCACAACTTCAGGTGGCAGAAAACGTGGGCATAGACAAAGGAGACATACCAGACCTAACCAAAGCGCCGAGCAGTTTGCTAGACGCGCTGGAAGGGCACCTCGCCACGCTCGAAGGGAAGAAGGGATCCGCCGCCAACACGCCCACGCAGACCGCCAGGTTAGTCAAGGAATTCATTTTAAAAATAATAATTGCTTTAATAAATGTTGGGGGTTTAATAGTGTAAAGATAAACTAGCCGCTAAACAACCGAGACTGCAGTCCGATCACAGAACTTTATCGAATCGTATGTTTACGAATGCTCGTATAGTATGGAGTCGGTTGCAAGTTTTGAGTAACATTGTAATTTTTTATTTTACAGATATTTATGAGTACAACATGTTTACAAACATTCAAAATTAACAAGCCACACATTTATTTAAGCTGGCCTTGTGGCAATGGATAGATTTAATTTTTTTCTTCAAAACCGTCTCCATACTATACGAACATTCGTTAACAAACGATTCGATAAAGTTCTGTGCTCGCACTGCTGGTCAATCGCACAAGGCCATTGCTGCTTCAGGACAACGCAAGACCACACACTGCAGAACAGACTGCTACCAAATTAAAGGAGCTTCAATTGGAATGTTTAAGACATCCACTCCCCGGACCTTGCTCCAACAGACTACCATTTTTTTTTTAAATTTGGATAACTTTTAGCAGGGGAAAAAAATTCAACTCCGATGAGGATTAAAAAAATAAACGACTTTTATTCCTCCCATGCAAACGCCAATTTCATGTGTAAGGACCTAATATTCAAAATCGGAATATCTCAAAAACTTAGCCGAGGAAAAAAAAAATGTTGTCTCTAGTTTTCCGTTGGTCCACTATTTACGGGACACCCTGTATAAAGGGGGGGGGGAGCAAACGAGAATGTGGGTTTCTATGGTGTAAGTACTAAACGCCGCATAGGGATAAGGTGGGAAATTTCTTACAAATTACTTAGAAAGTACAAAAAGATATTAACGGGTAAGGTATCGGCTTAAAATAGACCTATCGCTCCTGGATAAGCTTTCATAAGAGGTGAATTATCCGAGCGACTCCTTGTTTCCGAGTCCAACTGGATAGCGACCACCATTCTCATGAAATTGCCGCCAAATATTTTCTATAAATAACATCACAAATTTAGTGAAAGTGCTTCGACAATCATTTATGAAGACACAGTCCTTTCCTAATAGTCCAGTCATTATAGTATGTTCACCTCGAAATTTGAGAAACCCAGCTGTAAGTTTGTATATACTTGTATATTGACACCCTAAAAGTTTCTTGTGTACGCAGCTATTTAATTTCAAGGTCAAAAGTCATAAAGATTTTTGTGACCTTTGACACCTACACACGTACACCCTACCATATGTAGATTTTGAGACAAATTTTAGGGTGTCAATATACAAGTATTTACAATTTTACAGCTGGGTATCTTGAATTCCGAGATTCTGACCTAATTTAAGCTTAAATGACTGGACTATAAACGCGTGTCATCTTCAATCCGATCTTCATTTAACATAAGGTGAGATACTATAAGTTATATGACAAGTTGGACATACAGACTGACAAAGCGCCGAGCAGTTTGTTAGACGCGCTGGAAGGGCATCTCGCCACGCTCGAAGGGAAATAGGGATCCGTTGCTAATACACCCATGCAGACCACCAGCTAAAAAAATAAATGAGCCAAACTGGCACTTTACGAGGGCGGGTCAATAAGTCCGTGACTTGGAATAAAACACAGATTTTTTGATAAATAAATACTTTTATTTTTCAACGTAGTCTCCCTTGAGCTCTATACACTTTGTCCAACGTTTCTCCAATTTTTTTATCACTTCCAAAAAATATGATTTGTCGAGGTCCTCAAAATATTCCATTGATTGCGAGATGAGTTCATCATTCCTTGCGGGAATCGAACCCGCAGCCCCTGGCGTCTGAGGCAGATAGGTTTACCCGATCGACAAAGTGGTCGTCGTGGCAATGGAATATTAATATATTTATACACTTTATAGCTATGTGTCTGTTAATCTTCCGAAAATCGAAAACGCGGCAAAAAATTAAACTTGAGCTACTCTACAAATATAAGTCTTATATTTGTTCTTATATAATATCGTCTTAATCATAGGATGGCAGAAAAACTATCGAAAGCTACGTGAAGAACTTGTGAATGCCGTTTTCGATACCTATACCATATGAGTATATTTGATCGCTGAGTCATGCGACAGAAAATAGCGCGATCTCGGGATGATCGCGTTGTCGCGTGGCTAATGCGCGATTGTCACAGTATACTTGGCGCCTATTTGAGGGCGCTCTTACTAATATTATCTCATATTACCTTTTGGGTATGGCAGACCCCTAAAAACGATGCGATTTAACCATATCTTATTTAAAAAAAAAACTATTTTCTGATTCCAGTGCCCAAAAGAACGTAGCAAGCGTGATGGGAGCGCTATCCTCGACTTCATCATCGTTCGTGACGGCGGCGTCGTCGTCGCGACTTGACAACACGAACGGCGCGTTGTTCATCGACGACACACTGGCGCAGCAAGCCTTGGCCGAGGAACATGCCGCCATCACTAACTATAAGGTACGTGATGTAGTTTAAATTGTGGGTTAATAGTATATTATGTAACAAGTGAGCTAAGTTGCTAATTTCAGTCGAGGCTGTGACTTAATAATGAGCCGAGACTGTAATTAGCTACGCTCACGAGTTACATACGACGTTTTTCAACACACTTGTGAGTAAAAGACAGACATACGTGGTCATAAAATCTCTTTGTTATTTCTGAAATACTATTACACCAATAATAAAACCACTCATACGTATGTATATTATAGGAAACCACTTTCTTTATTTGAAAACATTTTAACAACCTTAAAACAAGTATACATAATTTTATTTATTTCAGTTTATGCGCGATTTAAAAGACAATCAACTCCATCTAGTGCGTTAAGTGGAACTAACAAAGACAACTATAATAGTATATAATGTATAACCCGGATCAAAAAAATATGCTCTGTTTACTCGCATGTAATTTGCACTAAAGTACAATTCAACTTTGTAGGATTCATTATATAATGCACACGTGACTTATAGCCCAGTTTATAGTTCTAAATTCAATAGAATAAGGCTCACTTTACGAGCAAGTGTGTTGAAAATAAGTTAAAATGGTCATAGTGCTTGTAACGTCAAATGGTCTGGTGCTAGCAAATAAAATAAGCTGGCCCAGTGCTGCAGCAGAAAAACTTATCAAAACCCCACCGACTACTGTACAAAAACAACCGGGACAAACTACTTAGCATACTTAAGTTCTGATCGGCGGTCACCATTCCTTGTGCCGACCGCGCCGAACGTTGCTTACTTAACCTACGATATCTCCTGATATATATTACGCCACAACGACTTCAACCATTAAATTCTGCAGTGCGATCACACAACTTTATCGATTCGTATGTTTGAGAATGTTTACGTAGGATGGAGTTGGTCGACAGGGTGACTGGTGGGTGGAAATTCAAGGACGTGATAGTTTGAGATCAAATATAAAATAAATATTAATTGTTTACGGAGTAAACTGTTAAAATAAGCTAGTATGTTGTAACTCTGTGGCTATACTATACTTACTAACTCTGTGCTAGTAAAAAAAAAAATAATGTCTCTTCCTTCCCGTCCGTGTATATGGCTGTAGCTGGTTTGTCAAGGTTATATAATAAATACTTAAAATAATACTAAAAATAGTTTCACTCTGGTTCCCCATTAATCTTAACAGGTTATGGGCCCAGATCTCAGCCAGATTGGCATAGTTTTTAGGGATAGTCAGTGCTAAGTATAAAAAAGCAAGCAAGAAATATGGCTGAAAAAACGTCCATGCCGGTATTCGACGGCAACAATTTTAGCAATTGGCTTTTCAGGTTAAAATGTATAATGGAGGAAAAGGATTGTTTGGAAGCATTACAACAAAGCGACAAAGAGGTTAGCAAAGAAATATTCAGAAAGAAAAATTCAAAGGCCAAGAATATAATAGTCTCCTCCTTGACGGATAAGTACTTAGAAGTTATAAAACATCTTGAGCTTGCAAAAGATATGATTGAAAAACTGTCAAATGTGTATGAAAGGAAAAGTACCCTTTCCCTATATTATTTCAAAAAGAAGCTGTTGACACTCAAGTGTAAAAATGAAGTGGACCTGAGCGAACATTTTAGTATATTTGACAAACTTGTAAGTGAAATTGAGAACAAGGATAAAATGTCAGAGGATGATAAGGTTTGCCATCTCCTGCTGACCATGCCAGAAAGCTATGGTAATATCATAACAGCTCTAGAAACAACCAATGAAAAGTTAAGAACTATACAATTTATTATAGATTCAGGAGCAACTGAGAATTTAATTGGCAAAGACATGGAAAAATATATGTATAATGTTACAGAGTTGGAGCATGCAATAGAAATAAGAGTTGCTAATGGACATATCCTACAAGCAAATAGAAGGGGTTATATTTATATCAAAAGTAAAGGTATTGGACATGTCAATTGGATGTCTCATAGTACCAGGAATTGCTCACAACCTATTATCAGTCAAGAAATTATCAGAAAAAGGTTTAAAAGTGTCATTTAATAGAAGTGGAGTGTACATAATAAATAAGGGAAGAATATGGAAAAGCATGAATACAGGATCTCTATACATACTAAAAGGTACAATAATCAATAATGAAGACTGTAATGTTGCAACTACTGTATTATGGCATCAAAGATTAGGACACTTGAACAGAAAAGGATTAAAAATAATGAAGTTACCATTTTCTGACCAAATCTGTGAACCTTGCATGGAGGGTAAGGCAACCAGGCTGCCATTTAAAACTATAACTAAAAGACAGACAAAAAGAATTGGTGAGTTAATTCATACCGATATAGCAGGACCTATACAACCCACAAAGGATGGCTACAGGTATTTTCTAACCATTACTGATGATTTTTCACACTATGTAGTAATTTGCCTATTAAGAAATAAGTCAGAAGCCTGTGATAGACTAATAGAGTATATAAATAAATTTGAAACACAAAAGGAACAAAATGTACAACGTATAAGGTGTGACAATGGTGGAGAGTACAGGTCAACTAATCTTAAAAATTTTTGCAGAAATAAAGGTATCCAAATTGAATATACACACCCCTACAGCCCGCAGCAGAATGGTAAGGCAGAAAGATTAAACCGAACCATATTCAATAAGGCAAGAACAATCATCAATGAAACAAACTTACCAAAGTATCTATGGGGTGAAGCAGTTTTGTGTTCTGCATATCAGCTTAACAGATGTCCTTCAAAAGCAATAAATTTAAATATTCCATGTAAGATATTTGGTAAAGAAATGTCACTGGACAAAATGAGAGTTTTTGGTGCTAAAGGATGGGCAATGGTAATGCCTAAGCAAGACAAATTTGATAACAGAGCTATCGCGGTCAGAATGGTTGGTTATTCAGAAAACGGTTATAGAGTATGGAATCCAAAAACTGATGAAGTGATAACAACAAGAGATGTAAAGTTTGATGAAAATAATATAAGATATGACCAAGATAATGAAGATAGGAATGTAAACAAACATATAACAAATGAGTTAATAGAACAAGAATTAGAACAAGAAGTAAATGACAAGGAAAACCTTTCAGATACTCCACAGGATATGACACCTAACACGGATAATACTACAGAAATATATGGAGAAAGACAAAGATCAAAAAGACAAATTACTCTACCAACAAAATTTTTAGATTATGATATGAATTTAGCCTATGCAATGTGTGCAAAAGACCCAATTACTTATGAAGAAGCTATAGAAAAAGGTGATGACTGGAATGAAGCTATAAATAAAGAGATACAGTCACTAAAGCAAATGGAAACATGGAATGAAGTTCAACTACCTAAAGGCGCTAAAGCAATAGATACTAAATGGGTGTTTAAGACAAAATCAGATGGAAGCAAAAAAGCAAGACTTGTAGCAAGAGGCTTTCAGCAAGACTATACCGGACAAGACATATACATTTACTCACCAGTAGCTAGAACAACAACAACAAGAATGTGCTTATCGCAATTATTATGCAATAATTGGAAGGTTATTCAATTAGACATACCAACAGCATTCCTAAATGGATACCTAGACACTGAAGTGTACATAAAAGTACCAAAAGGAATTATATTACAGAATAAACAAGAAGGAACAGTTCTGAAGTTAAATAAGGCACTTTACGGGTTGAAAGAAGCCCCCAAATCTTGGTACAATAGATTTAATGAATTTTGTCATAAAATTGGATTTCAAAGATCAGATTTTGACAATTGTTTATATAAAAAAGAAAAAAGAGTATGGTTACTACTGTTTGTTGATGACATCTTACTATTTGGAGAAGACAAAGAAGTGAATAAAACTAAAGAATGTTTGAAGGAAGAGTTTAATGCAAAAGTATTTGAAAACATTGAAAAGTTCTTAGGATTAGAGATAAAAAGAAAAGAAAACAAAATGTTTATTTCACAAAAACAATTTATTATTAATATCATTGAAAAATTTAATATGAGTGATTGCAAAACAAAGAAAACTCCAATGGAAAATAACTTCTCAGTACCTGAAAAAGAAGAAACAATTAGTAACATGCCCTATAAAGAATTGATTGGATGTTTAACTTACCTGACTATAACTCGCCCCGATATAACATTCGCAACATCTTATCTGAGCAGATTTATGAATAATCCTACAAAGACTACATGGGAAGCTGCCAAAAGAATATTGAGGTATTTGAAAGAATCATTAAACAGAGAAATTACCTACGTAAAGTCACCAGGAAACGAAATCATAAGTTACACTGATGCAGATTGGGGCGGTGACCAGTTGGACAGAAAGAGTGTCAGTGGTATGGTTTGTTATCATAATTCGAACCTTATATCCTGGGCTTCGAAGAAACAGCCTACAGTCTCTCTGTCATCAGCTGAGGCTGAATATATCTCAGCTGCAATGTGTGTCAGTGAAGTGTTATTTGTAAAAGGTTTATCAAGTGAATTTGCACAAGTGGACAGTGTAAAAGTGTTTGTAGATAACCAGAGTGCAATCAAAATGATGAACAACAGTGAAAATACAAAAAGAAGCAAACATATAGACATAAAATATAACTTTGTGAAAGACATTGTAAACAAAAAACTTATATCAGTGCATTATGTGAAAAGTGAGGAGAATATTGCAGACATTATGACCAAACCATTGAACACTATAAAATTTAATTACTTGTGTGATTATTTGTTTAACGAAAAGGTGCAAAGTTAACTTAGCTTTGTGTTTTGTATTAGAAATGATTTATTTTAGGTTATGTTTACATTTCAGTAGCATCAGTCAGTTAAGACTTTGACATTTGTGTTTAGTGTTGCCAATTTATAGAAAAGGTTAAAATTAGTATTTATAATGTTTCCAATTTCTAGTTTCTTAAAATATTGATTTATAGAATTGTAATAAACTATAAATTGAGGGGGAGTGTTAAAATAAGCTAGTATGTTGTAACTCTGTGGCTATACTATACTTACTAACTCTGTGCTAGTAAAAAAAAAAATAATGTCTCTTCCTTCCCGTCCGTGTATATGGCTGTAGCTGGTTTGTCAAGGTTATATAATAAATACTTAAAATAATACTAAAAATAGTTTCACTCTGGTTCCCCATTAATCTTAACATAAACATAATTGAAAATTAAAGAATTAATTACGCAACGCATGGTTACGCTAGCTGTGGCAGCGATCCGCGATTGACTCAGTTGTATGTAAAGTAAACAGTAACATAGTTTTTAGTACCAATTTATTTATGAGGAGCTCGAGTGAAGAATTAAGTACTTACTTTTATTACATAATTATGATCAGAATCGAACACGGAGTGCTCTCCTTCAGTATCTAAAACTTGTCACCAGTCATCCAGTATAAGCAACAATTGAAATCTACGCACTGCCGCACGGCAAGTGTAAATAAATGCGTGACTTGTTAATTCTGAATGTTCGTGAACATGTAGTATCCTTAAATAAATTAACTAAAATGTTATTTATAACTTGCAATGGACTCCATACAATACACAAGAATTTAATGAGTTCTGTGATCGCACTGAATATAGTATAATATTTTTTTATTTGTAGCATATTATACCCAATTACAGGTGCACTTATTGCAAGGGGATCGAGTAACAGGAGAGGAGGATATTACTGAATTATTAGTAAGATCTATTGCAGGGTTATATTTGTGGTTAAACCGTGGGAGTCCGCTTCACAATGTTATATCATCGTTTTCATCATCATCGTTATATCATCGTTACTCGTGTCTTGCAGATATGTGCTTCCATTATCGGGACTTTCATTTTCATCCTTAAAATAATTTTATTTTAAATCTATGTTTATTTTTATTTGTCTCTTAATTGTTTGTATGTTCGGTTTGTTGGGACTTATGGGGGCTACCATTTTATATAAGTATTGTAAGATTTTTAAAAGAGTAAAAAACAGTATTTTTCAACAAAACTAAATTTTCTGTGGCATTGTGTTTGATTGATTGCATAAAGAGTGCTTAACCTGACATTTGTGGGGTATAAAAGAATAAAATTTTGTTCAAATTATAATTTAAAACAATAAACATAACTTCTTAAACACTAACCCCCTATTATTCATAAATATATAAAAATATAAAAATAACCGATGATATGTTTCTTAAAATACTTTTTAATTTTTTTTCACTTTATTTTGCAAACATCAACAAATACGATAATAATTTAACATTTAGTTTTGCTAAATGTTTTTTCAAAGTTAAAACGTAGTTCGTATTAAATACTAGTTTACTAAACTAGATGTACCTTTGATTTTATCTTTCTTATTTCAATTTATTCAAAGCAGACAAACCAACAAAAAAAATGTCTTTCGAGAACTTATTATAAAATCCTTCCCTATTCTCTTCCAGAACAAGGTGCAATCTCCAACGAATTCATCAAACCAAGCGGCCAACAATCCATTCCTATCTTCAGGCACGAATAATTCCACACAGAATAACCATCACAACCCAAATGCGTCTATAGTGGATTTGTTCGGACCAGCGCCGACGGAAAACACGAATAATGGGTCGAAAGCGTCCGATGATTTGCTGTCTTTGGGTAACCCGTTCGCGGATATGTTTGGAGGTAAGGCTTAGAAATGGATATTGTTTAGTAAGTGTGTTCAATGAATAGTAAGAATAATGAGATAATAATATGAATGAGATAATATAGTATGAATAATGAGATAATAAAATCAATAATAAGGAGTTATATTCAGATAGATAGATAAACTCGTTTATTGAGGTACTACATGCACACACATTAATAAAGAAAGATACAATTAGAAACAAAACAAAAAAATAATAATAATGTAATGTGCCGTAGCATTGCAATCGGCCATAGCTCAGCGTAATTATTTACTCAGAGAGTAAATCGCTAGTTTTCAGCTACTGCACACGGCACCTAACCAAATCTAACAATAAACAAACACTTCCAAAAATATATTTGTTGTGTTTAGCATTGGACACTTAGGGGTCAAATTTTATTTCTTTTAAATTTAATATTTAAATTAAATTTTATTTGAAATTTTAAATCTCAAGATCGAATATTCAATTCCATTTCAATAACTTAAAGTAGCTAATAACTTTTAAAGTTGGTACTAGAGACTTTGTTTTTGTATCAAAAATCGAATCAGGTTTAGTTAGTTATCGTCCTTCATATATTCTTCACATGTCCAGTGCGGTATCATTTTGGTGAAGAGCCAGTTCCATTCTACATCAGCGTGCCCTTCATCTACGATCTCATCATCACTTACCATGCTGAGGTTTTTTTTTTATATTGTAAGGATAGGACGTTTGTCTTCCATGCCACCTGATGGAAAGTGCGCATGAAGAGGTTGAGGGAAAATTCAGGAATGCGTGTAGTAAATAGTGACAAATCTGAGTGACTACAGCTTTTTGTGATATATAAAGTTACTTATAAAAAATCTGTCGGCAATGTTAAAAGAGCCAGGTCCTTCCTGAATCCCTTAGAGTGTCATGTTTGACCTCATTGTTACTTACCATCAGGTGTGATTGCGCAATATAAAAATCTCCCCGTACCAAAGAAGAACATTAATTTCTCATGTAATAAATTATTTCTTAAGATAGATCTATGAATAATTTCTTTAGATGAAAATCAATATGGCAAGTAAATAATAATTGTATAATATTTTTGAATTTCAGCGCACAACTAACCTACTATTTTTTAACCAATGTACACATAGTTAACTGATTAAATCTATTAATACCTAGTAAATAATCTTTATTGACCAAAGTTTATTAAAAGCAACACTAATTTGGAATAACTTAAAGGTATTTTAAAACGTTTTAGGATGAACATTTAATGATTTAGAAATAAAATGTAGTTAGTACTCTTTTAGTATAAATAAGCACTCTGTACTATAAAATGCAAAACTTTTGCTTATTGGAAATGGATCGCGCACTAGATACATGAAGGACTTGTGCCAATTAAAAATAAAAATAATTTAAAAAAACATTCAACTTCTCTGCAATTTCTCTATAGAAACTTCTTTTCAAATGTTTGAAATTGGAATTTCACACTTAATTTAAAACAGTTTCATTTCGATGACTTAAAATAATTTCAAAGGTTATATACAGAAAAAATAAAGTATCACAGGATAAAACTACTACCTCTGTTAGGTATGAAGATTGTTTGTAAAATAAATATTTATCATATTATTTCAACTGAGGGCCACTTTTTTATTGTTAACTTCGTAAAAACATTGAATATTCCTTTTCCACAGAATAAATACTGCCTAAACAAATAGAGTAGTAAAATTTTAAACATAACAAAATAATTACACTTTATTTCAAACAAAAACAAATACCTACATAATTTTGGACAATTTAAGAGGTTTTATTCTTGCGAATTATTCCAGAAATAATTTAAACTTTCTTGATTGTGACCTACTTTGCTTCCAATTTGATTCACTCACAATGGAAAAATCCGCCCTTAGAGAAATTTGATGACTTACATAGTAGTCCAGTTACGTCTAATACATGTCTAATACATGTTTATTGGACTTTCAACTTTATGGCAACGGAATAAGTTACATAAAGACTATTGTATATATAGCGAACGCGGCGCACGCGCTGGCGCAAACCTAGACGTGCGATATTAAAAAGAAAAAGTATCATATTTATTAATGACCGACTATATTTGAATAGAACTTTTCATAGTTAATTTGCAAATAATAAAAAATATTAGAATACTTAACAAAATCGTATTTCTATTACTAGGTTTAAATTTTCGCTATACCAGTTAAGCATCCTTTTAATCGAGGCCGGAAAACCTTGTTTTGACATTGGGAAAATCCGCCCTTAGTGAAATTTTATGACTTTCATAGTAGACGTGTCACGTCTAATGAGATAAAAATGATAAGTAAATGGGAATATTGTACATAGCGTCAGCAGCGCCCGCGCCGGCGCAATCCGCGCCTGCCTGGGCGTGGGCCGGCAACGGAGACGCTTTCCCCGCACAGCCGGAGCCCGGGTTCGCTTCTCAAACAAACTTCAACACCGCTTTCACTGCTAGCACAGGTGAACAGTAGGGTCTTAGAGTGGGGAATTGATGTTGGCTGTTTGTCGGAAGTTTTGAATTGGTTTGACTCGTTTTAGAATACAATACGATACGGAAACTCTTTATTTCAATTAATATTGATTATAAAAATAAGTAACTTTGTATAGTTAGAAATTTGAATATATTCAAAACGTTGAAATACAGCAACGTTGCAATGTAACTAAAATTCAGATTAATGTTTTTTATTGAAAAAACGCTTGGATTTGATGTCTAATTGAAATCCACCAATAAGTGATTAAAAGGTGTGATAATAATAGTTTTGTTTTTAAATAGTGCTACAATTTTGAATGCTCTGATTAGCAAAATTTTTCAGTTACTTTTGGTAATATCTATTTGACGTTTTATAAAATACTGCTATTGAAACCACGCAATTCGCAAATATATAAACGTATTAGTTCAAAAATTCCGATAAATATATCTACATCAACGAAAGCCTAAATACAATTATATCAGTATATCATAGCGAGCAGTTTAGACTATTACTTTAACATTAAAATATCGTGTGCAATAAGCCGCATGTGGTTGGATATAAATATCACTACCGCTTCTCGTGAAGTCGTCTAAAAGTGAATTTGAAACACTAAAATCTAGGCGCTTTCCGTGACAATCAAATGCAGATTGCCTATTGTGTGGATTCCAAATTTTGATCCGATACCTATAGACATCCACTTTAATTCGAATGACCCAAACTTTGTAAGCGGAATTGAAGTGCCATCATATTAGTGAATAACATTCATACAAAGTCGAATATCGTATTAAAACTCCAGCGATGATTAATTCCGGCAATCTAGTCAACGTTCCACACCATCGTAGCAAGCAAGATTGAGATAAAACGTGATTGCAATTGCCAACACCAAAAATAGTATGAGATAAGAAATTTTACTTGCTCTCGTATTAATTTTCTTGCCAATTTTGTTATTCGTAATCCTACTAGTAAATAATGCCACTTTCAAAAAAATCAAAATCAAAAAGTTTTATTCATATTAGGAATTTCACAAAATACTTCGGCTTTAACTAGTTGTTGATAGTTGTTAAATAAGATATTACAGTAGACCAAGAGACAAAAAAAGCCGGCGGAATAAAACTCTTGGCACTCTTTTTCAGTCAGAATTATCAAATTAATACAAATAGGTACAGTAACAAATTGACATGAAAAAAAAATCAAACACAAGACAGCTAACTGTGAGAGCCAATGTCATGCAACAACCAAATTGCTTACATAGTAGGTGCAATGAGCTATGGATGCACAATACGAACATGACAAACTGGGACCAGAGTATTTGAAATTCAACTTTTTGTAAACTGACCTATCACCTAAACTCTATGGCCGTGTTTGTAGCTAATTTAAAAATGATTATAACATTTCAAATTATCTAACCCAGAAACTGTGGCGCTAGCATCTTTATTATTGAGTCCACAACTCTAGTTCTAGTGAAGATAAATCTTAGTTCCAATTTTTCCCACCGGGACAGATATTTTTTTTTTAGCAATTAAAAAAAAAAATTAAGGACTACTATTTGTAGGTACAATATTAGAACCGGTTTGAAGTACACGATATTTAAAGTTAAAAGTATTTCTATATTTTTTAAAATTCAAAGAAGTACTGACTTTTTTACTTTACTACGAGATGATATCATACGTATTACTGCTCACTAGATATTCTAAATCGTTACCTGTGAAATATTTTCTCTATAGTTCCCATCCTTTTGAAATATTATCAGTACCTATCTAATATGAAATATTTAAACAAAATAAAATATGTATAAAATAACTTATTACACAGGTAATGAAGATATATTACCGTAGATACCTCACGGTTCTGTCTGGTCATGGGAAATTGTTTGAAAACTGGACACTAAATTATCTTTATAAGGTTTTATTATTTAAAAAAAGGTCCAGTGTTCAAATAAGTTTATAGTTTAATAATAATACTCTTATTCTTTTTCTAAGCTTTTAATGTGACTTGATGGAAGAAGATTATTGATCGAAGAGTTTTTCTATAGTTAATGAATTTCAATAGTAATATAATAATCGAAGTATTGAGAAATTTTTGTGTTTTTATAGATTTGTTGTGTGCAAAATAGGTTGCACACGGCAAGTGCACTATTAATATCTGTTTATATTTTTGGTGGTGGTTAAATTTCCAGACTATTTCTATATTTTTCTACTTTTAGTAGTTTTTAAAACAACCGCCACTGCGACTCTTCGTATTAAATTTTGTTAGCATGAAATTTAGTTTGTACTTTTGAATAACTTTTTAACGTTTACGATATTTATGGAAAAAAGACGCTGCGAATCCTTTCATGGGTATGGGTCCGCCTTCGGGGTCGCCGGCACGGCCTCCGCCGCCGAAGTCAACATTAGACGAGCTTGAAGAGGCCATGAGGGTCTCCCTAGGAGGGTCCCCGGCCAAAGTTCAACAACCCCAGTCAGCTGCTCAAGACGTGATGTCCATGTCAATGAACCAAGCCACAGCTTTTTGGTCGCCGGCGAGACAACCGATGATGCCGATGGCAATGGGTTCGAAATTTAAATAGCGCGCGTCGATGTTTTTCTTTTTTTTTATTTCCCTTGTTTTTTTTAATTGTTTTACTTTTTAATTCGCTAGTCGCATAGTGGCCGGTAACGTTTTTGTTTTTTAATTTGTTTTTAGCTTTTTTTTTTGAAATGCCGATAGACCTGTTAAGGTTTTGGGTAAAAGTAGATGCTTTTTTAAAATATTATTTTTGTTGAATTAGATTCCATTTTCCTAGCATGTTTATCGGTAAATCATAAATATTATTTTTGCACAGGCTTTAGCAGGTTCTTGTTAGTTTCCCTACACATTATAACATCGTACTTTTTTGTACATACACAACTCACAGTTTCAAGTTTGTATATAAAATAATTAATACATCTTTTTCGTTAACATTTCGTAAGCGCATTGTAAATAATTCGTTGTTTTTTATTAATGCTAAGTATTTTATCGAGTTGTTTTTTTTAATTTATAGAGAACATATTCCAGTCCATTATATATTTTTCTAATTTGATCAGCACTCATAATTCCGAGCATTTTTTTTGATATTCATTTAAAACACAACATTCATACCATACACAGCAATTGTCGTATAAAACTGATCGTTATGTGTATGTGATTACTGTTTAAATTCGCAGGTCCGCCACAGCAACAGGCTGGTAAAGTACTGACTGGAGATTTGGATTCGTCGCTCGCTCAGTTGGCAAATAACTTGACCATAAACAAAACTGCGGCGCCGCAGAAGTGAGTATTTTAAAGTCTTTTCTTTTCATTTTTTCTACGATTACGTTTTTTTGGTCTATGACAATGTTCATAGCCAGTTTATCAAATTATAGAAATTTATTTTTACAAGTATATTAGTAGTTGCCATTTTTGTTAAGTTAATACTGTAAGTAAACAAAGTAAGTATTTGAAGAACTTGGCAAAGTCAACATTAAATGTTAAATAATAGTCACTTCAAACCTTCGCCGCGACTGCTGTGTCGTATTTTGGGATTTTTTTTTGTGAAGAGCCAGTTTCTAGACTAGCTGTCATATTTGACCTCATCTTCATTTGCCATCAGGTGAGATTGAGGTCATAAATAAAAACTTTTAAACCGGATTTATCACCTATAATGTTAACATTTTATCGACGTTTGTCTTTGCAGTCCCCATCAGACTTCGAGGGACAGTCACTGGTCAGCCTCTATAATTATAGCTACTAACGCGATAAATCCGGTAAAAAAAAAAAATAGTAAATGTTTATGAATCGCAATAAATAAAATCCCCAGACAATCACACCAACTACATGACCCTAAAGTAAGCATGGCTTGCTTTATGGGATACCACGTAGCGAACTAGGGGGGTAGCTAGAATATACATACATAAATAGATAAATACCCAGACACGGAACATTTTATTTTTTTCTTGTTTATTTATTTATTTACACTTTATTGTATGCCATTAATAAGTACAAAAAAAGGAAATACATGATAACAATTTTGAGATACAATTGGCGGTCTTATCGCTGGAAAGCGATCTCTACCAGACAACCACTTGTTCAGTGCGGGTATCGAACCCGCAACCACTGGCGTCTGAGGCAGACAGGTTTACCCCATCGACAAAGTGGTCGTTAAAATTTAAAACATGGCGGTCAACCGCAAGTTTTACCTACGCATCTCCGCACCTACGGTCACCTACGCAAATCATTTGGTTTTTTAATAAGCAATAATAAAATTTATAACCATCCAGACCAATGCAATGGAGTTCTCCCAAAAACGCGTCGAAACCGGGTCAGACCTGGCAGCCCCAACCGATGCAAGCGACCACCGGCGCCAACTACAGACCTATGGTAAGTCGGCGGTAGGGGACGGTCAGTAAAACGGAGTATCTGTGCAGAAGGTTTTGTTCGCCTATATGACGTTTTGACAAGGTTGACAGTACAGTAAAAAACAAAAATAAATAAAATTCATTTATTTTTTGTCTGCATAGATCCACTGAACTTCTATGGGTCTATGCAAACTGAAAATTCTATGATAGAAGTAATCAAAAGGCATACGTACATCAAAATAATAATTTAAATCCAATAAACAAATAAAAATGTCTAAATTAAAATTAAAATCACATTAAACGTCAAACAAAATAACAATAAAACAGAAATAACAGTAAAATATTGAAAGTTATGATAAAAATAAAAATAAATGTCCTAACTATATAGTAAATTAAATTCAAATTTGGATTAAAATAAATAAAATTCGATCATAATTTTAAGTGTCATGCCAAAAATATTAAAAAACTAGAATTAAAATATTAAAATGTCTCGATTACAAACATACATAACGTCACGCCTGTATCCCTTATGGGTTAGGCAGAAAACCAGGGGCTATAAAACCGTGTGGTGTCACATTTGACAGGAGGTATTATTTATGATGGAGAGCGGCTATTGCAGTGACGGGGGGTCAGACTATCGCCCACAAAAACTCCAATAAAACCTCTGTCTGTCCCTTAACTGATTTTTACAGTATGCTCAGGAAGAGAAGCAGCCGGTACATTCTAGGTTTTTCTTTCGCTCCCAGTCTAGCATTAATTAGTATAGAAGTTAATTACAATTAGTTGTTATTTGATTCAAATTATTTAACAGTACTGGTACTTACATGAAAATGTTTTATGTTATATGTATACAGGGTGGAATTTTTCAATGCCACCTGGAGTGAAAGTACCATAAATAATAGGGATTGCAAATTTTACACCAAAGAAACATGCCTTCATTTTTTAAAAGAATCAATACTGCATTCAAGGATTTTCATAAATTCGCTCGCTTTGCCCGGGAATCGAACTGACTAAAGTCTGTAAAAATGACACCCTGTAATTTTATTGCATCGATCGTTAGGTAGGGTCAATCACAATAATAAAATATCTCTAACATACTAGGTTAATTTCATGAAAAGAAAACCATGCTATCTCCATTTTTAGATGTTAGTCGGTTCTATTCCTGGGTACAGCAAGCGAAATTTCGAAAAATCCAGTTTTATTTATTTTCCAAAATAAAGGGATGTTTCTTTGGAGCAAAATTTGCTATCTTTATTGAGTACTTTCCCTCCAGGTGGCATTAAAAAAATCCACCCTGTATATGAAGCAAGTAAACTATCTATCAAATGTAGGATCAATAAATGTAGAGTTATAAAGGGTGACCCTTTCGAAATTCGGGACGTGATAGTTTGAGATCATACATGAAATTTATAAAAGCCGTACGTACCTTCATGGGACAGAGCGATATGAAAAAAATATGTTTTCTTTATCGAGAAAATAACTCAATTATGCAAAAGTTGATGGCAGGTTTAATACTAAAAATAGCAAAATTAAAAGGAATTATATCATAAATAGTCTCGTAATTCGTATTTTGGACGAGAAATATCTAAAACGCTTTTAAAGGTGAATTTCTTTTGAGTGTTGTAGTGAATTGAACTGAACTGAATATTATATTAAGTGATCCGTGTGGTATTAAATGAAAATCTTCTGCACAGATATGTAATTCGATATACAAAGTATTTTTGTCCATTATTTATGTCTATTTTGTTATAAAAATTAGTAGTAGGTAAATGGTAAATTGAGTCGTATCTTAAATTATTTGTTTTTATTAGTTACATAGCTAATCACGATTTATTGGCATCTTGCACTTAACCCCATACATTTTAATTTAAAATTCTCACAAACAGATTTGTTTTTTTAAATAAATTTATGAAGATTTTGCCCGATGTATGAGCTTCTATTTTGGTTTTTAAAACTCAAATACTCGTTTTTTCTATTCTTTATCCTTAGGATAATACGCGTGCACCCTGTAATCCTCATTAGATTTGGAGAACAGTAAATGGTTTTACTAGCTAAACGCTCGGAGCTCTAAATATGTTCGTCAATTTAAAAATCGAATTCTAAATTTGAAATAGTTCAGACTCTAAGTTGCAATAACTATTGTACTACCTACGTAGATTTAAAATCAGAAAAAATATTTTCAAAATGACATTAGTGAAATTTAAATTTCATAAGTATACACAAAATGTGGTTCTGTGCAAGTGCCTCCTAAATGAAGTATGTAATCAGTAGAGCTGAATGTTTTTTTTTGTTGTTTACAAATACACTAAATTACTATTATGTTGCTTTAGTTGTTTGTATATAATGCTAAATAAAAAATCTTCCCATCCTTTTTTTATTTTTTGTTACCATGCTATCTTTTTCTGTCCCAATTAGCATGGCCTTCCTATTATTTTGCGTTTTGCAGGGCCCAGGCATGCCACTTCCACCAATGACCCATACTTTGCCCCATACATATCACCCCCCACATTTTGTAATGGTAAGTAATAGCTATGCTGTTTTTTCTTATGCAACTTTCTGTTTTTGTTTGAAGTTCATTCGCTATAAGAAAAAAGTGGGGGCAATCATTTGTCATCCGACCTAGCCACGCCTACCTGACAGTTAAAATGCAAAAAATTCATAAGCTAGTTCACCTGTCAACTCGAGTCTTAACTTTTAGCATTCTTTTTAGTTGGGGGCGTGGCTAAGCCAGCGAACAACGATCACCTCACTATTTTATTAACTAGAATGGACTTTAGGGTGAAGTTGAATTCGTGAATAATAAAATTTATCAGTAACACAATGACTTTGATTGTTAACTTATAGTTTGATTATACGTTATTTAGGTTGGCTAATTGGGGTTTTGAACTTATTTTTCAACCGACCTCCAAAAAAAAGACGAGGTTCCCAATTCGTTTGTATGTTTTTTTTTGTGTCTTTGTTACACGATATTTCAAACAATTATGGATCGATTTTGAAAATTCTTGTTTCATATAGGTAATAGAAAATATTTTAGAGTTGATCCCCTATAAATTTCATCGAAATTAATTGAGTACTTTTTGAAAAAATATTGTTCGGAGAATTTTTACGTGGATGACATTGTAAGTCAGCCAAAGTTCTGACGTGAAGTCGGTTTTTTAATACTCTGCATTCTTTGATTATTTTAATTATTTTTGAAATATTCTACAACGTGTAACATAATGAAGAGATAATACTTAAGGTAATTGTATGTTTGGTGATGTAGTTTATAAGTAACAGTAACATAAATTTGTTATCCTTACGGTTCAGCCGAAAAACAAGTTCAAAGTTTAGATCAAAATATCTAAGTGTCAACCCTAAAAACAGCTGTTAGCTTTTGATGAAATCTATTAGATAACAGGTGGCATAAAAATAAAGTGATGGGTAACTGAGACAGATACTACAAAGTTCAGCCGGTGCGGGAAAAGTCATAAGGTCACTGATTGCTGCACAAGTCTTGTTTTAGCTTATTAGGTTGACTTGGGTTGTCAAAATATGTTGTTGTAAAATAATTAATAGTATATTTCATTACGAGTGCGGAAAGCCTGTCATTGCAAGGAGTTCCGACAAATGTCTACACGAGCCGAGGCGCAGCCGAAGGCGAGGGTTGACAGTCGGAACGAGTTGCAATGACGGTTCCGCACGTGTACTGAACGACTATTTTTAATACAGTTGCGAAAAAATTAAGCAATTTTATAAAATATACAAAATGGCGCCAGCCGTGAAAGATTATAAACAGATTTTTTTTTTTATTTGTTTACCCATTCTGGGTAGGCAAAGGGAACTATGCCCATACAGCCATGTCTTTACTAGATTTTTTGCATTGACATGAAATGAAAATGAATTTAATGAGATAAAATGAAATGAAACCTAACCTAACTCATTGCATCAAATCATTTTACCTGATATTGAAACAAATTAGTAGCTTCTTTTCAGAAATATTTGCATGAATCGTAAAAACTTCTATGAATTTTGTTTCAAGTAAAAACTTCAAAAGAGAACGCACGAGTGCGGAAAAGGTAAAGAAAAAGCACAAGTGTATAATAGCCCACATCCCGAACGCTAAACGTCCCTGCAATACCCCACTTTTTGAGCAACTGTATTAAAAATAAATTTGTATGAAAGTCCATACCAGCGCTGATCATGCTAATTCTGTTACTGTATATTATTCTACGTATGGTATAGAAGCTAGCACTTAAGTTTTATTTTTCCTTTTTATTATACGTTGCAGAAACAGAATATAACATTTAAGTAACGAAATGGAGACTTATTTGGAATTTAGTTATCTTAGTTATTCACCTCCCGTTTTTTAATTTTACGAGTACCTACAGAACTT